>JBCNJP010000025.1:70793209-70853255 GCA_039602395.1 Deinandra increscens subsp. villosa
AGGTTTTGTTGTCAAGACTTTATGGTAACTTGGGTGTGTAATTATGTAAAGAAATCATAGAAGAAATGGGATTAGAAGACTCACAATGGGTGAGTGAAGGGAACCGAGAAGGAGGAGGAAGGTCCGGCGGTTTGGTGGTGTTCGGCGGAGCTCCCAGCGGCGGTAGCTGGGGGCGGTGGTCCGCCGACGACAGTGGTCGTTGGTTGTGGTTCGGCCGGAAGGGAACAAGAGAGGGGAGGAGATGGTTGTTGTGTGTTGTGAGAGTTGTCTCTTATAAGTTCAAAATGGGTTATTAACCCAAGGTTAACCCTTTTGTCCATCATTTACTAGTACATGACAACTAAGAGGAGGTGATGTGTGTAAGATTAGGGTGTAGGGGGAGATGTGGCCTCACTAATAACCACCTAAAATCTCCTAATTAGTTGTAAGTGACTTTTAAATAATGCTTCATTGTTTTATAAAAAGGCAAAACTTTTATAAAATATGAGAAGGTTAGTGATGTTTAAAAATCATAATTTTTATAAATATAACCCAAGCATATTAAAACTACAAAGGTGGTGAATTTTTATAAAAGTTGATGGGCTAGGATTTTTATAAAAATATAGTGGGCTTAGGTTATAAAAGTCATGGGCCCAAAATAAAAATACATTGTTTGGTTGGTTGGGGCGAAGCCCAAAGGAAATAAGGGGAATCGGGCCGGTTTTTCTGTTGGGTCGAGGGGAGAAGGGGCACCGGGCTCGGCCTGGACCGGCTGGGCCATGGGCCGGGTGCTCCGGTTCAGGTCGGATGCTTGGTTATTCGGGTTCGGTTATCGGATCAAGTTTCGGGTTCATTTGAATTGTTTTGGGCTTGTTGGGCTGAACTAGGCCCGAACGGGTCGTCGGTTTTCATTTGGCTAGGCCTTGAAAACGAAAGATATCACTATATTTTTAGTTCATTAAAAATATTAAAGCTGAATCGGTTAACTCAGTTTTTCAGAAAGTTAGATTTAACTTGCAGTTTTTCATACGCGAGATTGTTAATGAAATTTTCATTTCGTTTGTTCCGCGTTAGTTTTAATCTCGATCGTCATAGTTATTTAAAACCAAGTTGTTTTAAATACTTTTAATCGCTTAACATCTCGTGAAGTCAGTTTTTGACCTGATTCGAACGGGTTGTCACAGTTTATTCTTTAGATTATTTCTTGCAAATCACATGGCTCCACTTGGAACTTGACGTGTGTGCGTAGTGTATATAAATATGATGTTAATAGGTCGTTAAACATCACTTTTCTGCAAACTTTAAATTTATAAGACAGGATAACTAGACATTCACCATACATCACACGTTCGGGCAAGTGCACCCCATCGTAGGTATAGTATAGTGAGGGTAAGATACCGAGGTCGTCAAAGTATACAAGAACTCTATACTCAAAATATTTGTCAATGTCCAGCCAGATCGAAAAGCTGCTATTAAGAAAATAATTAAAATAATTAGAAAACAAAGATAAATTAAGTTTTGGTTAATTTTAATCATAGATAATGTCACTTGGGATGACTTGCCAATGGTGGATTTGGTAACCTTATATCGTTGTCGCGACGTACCCCGTGTTCTATTTGCATAGACATAAAACACATGAATGCACCATTTCCCATGGGGTGTGAATCTTTGTCAAAACAAATCCCCATCCCCTAACTGGTTGTCACATACCGATCAATACGCTTTCGAGGGCGTAAATGGTCCATATTACACACGACACGTATTGTCATTAAGGACGATAAACAAACTTTCAATATAAAGACTAGTTTTTAAAGTCATTGATGCACACACCTTGAGGGTGTTTTATGCACTCATGTTACCAATCCATAAAATGTTTGTTACCCCCAAGTGAGTGTAAGGTTTAGCCAAGCATTGCTTTAAAGATTTACTTAAACAAAGATGAGAAGTCTATACACAAACATAAACAAGATTATATTAAGTTAGAGTCCCGTACGAACTTGATTAAAAATCACAAAAGCTTTGAAAACAATGGCTCAAAAACAAACAAACAAAAAAAATAATAGAGAGAAGAAGACGAGAATGGGGTGGGGGAAGAAAATATATGAGCAATGAAACGAGGAGGAGGAAATCGGTATTTATGGGCAAAATCTGGCAAAAAAACACGACACAAGCTTTTTAGAGCACAACCCGTGCTTTTCCGTGGTGTCAGAAAACAAATGGCAGATTTTGTGACTTTCTGGGTTGAAACACGACCCGTGCTTTTTTTATGCACGGCACGTGCTTGTCAAGGTGTCAGAAACGAATGTCAACAGAGCTTTTTGTCATTTTCTAGGGGAGGCACGACCCGTGGTTTTTTACGCACGACCCATGCATCTTCCAAAACCTCATAATCTGCTTTCTCTCGTTGTGGTACTCAAAATTCATATTTTATGGCCCCCATAACTCATTTCCTAGTTAGAGATATGCTTTCGTGAAGTTTTGAGGGTTTTCCGACCGCACTTTTATCTTCTAGCTATTGTGTTCCGGGGTGTGGTTAAGTTTGGAGGTCACTATTTTGATTTGAGTAAAGAGAGAGATGCATAGGGTCATTTTTTTGTTCTTCAGGGTGCGACATGGGTCGTGCCAGATGGGCATGACCCGTGTTCGGTCCCAAAATGCAGGTTTTCTTCATTTTTCTTTGTTTTTTGCTTTCTTTTTGCATTTTGTCCCCGGATCTTTCTGAAAATCAAATATGAAACAATATTATATTGTTTTATAAATAATATCATAATATGACATGAAAGTAAGGAATATTTAATGTACAAACGTGCATACTTTTACGCATACACGAGTTCCAAGCGATACACGAGAAACCCTCGCGGTACGTGAAGTAACCCTCACGGTACGCGAGGGGTCGGTTCGCTCAAAAGTTTATTTTTTTGTTGTTTTTAGTATTCTGCTTCCCTTATTCACTACTTAGTGAAGTTGTAAAAGCCACAATCACTAATGTGTTACTAGTGTTGCGGTATGTAATAATCAACTGAAGTCGAGCCAAAGATCAAGCCGAACTTGTGAAGAACCGAACATCAAGGCATTGTTTTTTTAAATGTATCGTGCTTGAAAGCTAATAAAAGTTTGAAAGGGCTTTATATGTATGATATGGAACATATAATAACCCTAGATATTTGATGTGCATTACGTCATGGTGAATTACAAATGTCTGAATTTGTCGTAAATCTTTTGAAAATTCTGGGACCAATACAAAGAACGTTAAATAAAGTTTTTAAATGAGTCGGGTGTTACATATACGATATGATAAAACAAGTGAATGAATAATGATGTTGTGTACCAATCCTTTGACGATATATGGAGCAATCACCAATCGAAGATTAGATCATTTTCGATCTCGCGGATGGGTGGGTCGTCAACCAATAGTTGTTATTGTTACCATAGGCACGAGGTCGTTAATGCTACACAATCGATTAATGATTAATGATTAATGCCTAGCGATTAACGAATACCCAACTTCCCATGCACACACAGAGAATTCACACACTGAACAATATAGAATCGCATACATGTTTAAAGAACCACAGCCTTTAACGATTTGAATATAGATACATATTGCACCCAAAATAGAAAAGTAAAAAGAGGCTATGTGTACTCACATGATACTAAGTGTGAGTGTCGAGAGATAGCACCAAAAGTAGAGGAAAAGTGAATCTTGCGATTACCCTAATTGAAACGAATACGCTAAATCAATACGAGGATCTACAATGACTAAAGTCCTACGTTCATAAGGAATTAGGGGATTTTGTTTAATGTGTCAAAATATTCAATTTAGTTGCATCAAAACTTTAAACGTTTTGAACATGCTTTGGCCTATAGGTTAGGTTACGACACTCTCATCAAGGCGTCCGGGGTAGGCATCTTAACAAATATGTTTTTTAACCATTAAAATATGTTACTAGAGTTAGGTTCAAATAAGAAGTAAAAAATCTAAGAAGGTTAAGAATGATTCTGATCGGTGCATTTTAAGTTCATTCTATTTAATATTAATTCTTTTCAAAATGCACCGATGTGAATACAAAATATATTGTTTTAATCGGTTTTATACTTAGTAGGTTATGCAGAAACCGAGTTAAATCGGTATAATTAATATAAACTCGATCCGTAATATTCATTATTTTTATATTATGGTTATAATATATATCTTTTTATTGTAGTTATAATATTTAAAGAGATGTTCAAATGGGAAGTTTTGTTTGGGTAAGAAAGATAAAAAGAATCTCAACATCTTGATCTAATAAAAAAGAAAGTAGAGACAATTTGGTCTTAACCATCTTTGTTGACTTTAACTAAGTTCCCCCATTTTTTTAAACATTCATAACTTTTACATACAATATTATTAAAAAAATAATACACCTTAAAAACGAGTATTTTTTTCTTTAAAACACGTAAAGTGTTGCTATATACAAAATAAAAAATAAAAATACTTTTATGATTTTTGACACAATATGACACAATGTTCTAAACATTTTGACATAATATGACACAATGATCTGAACATTTTTGACACAATATGATCTGAACATTTTGACAACTGAAAGAGTAAAATTTTATTTTATTTTATATATATCAACACCGTACGCATTTTAAAGATAAAAGACACTCGTTTTTATGGTGTAGTTTAAAAATAATAATAATATTGTATCTAAGAGTTATGAATTTTTGAAAAATGGGAAGAACTTAATAAAAAGTCAAAAATGTCCTTCCATCTTTTATTTTTCTCTCTAATACTACACATAAAAACTTTACATCATAGATCTTTATTTAATTGAAGATATAATGGTTATGATTTCTTTTTATCTTTCTTACCCAATTCAAACTTCTCACAATAACCTCTATCATAATATTTAATGTGTTTATAAAATTTGATATTATTCATTTAGGATGGTGGCTTGGCACGGAAGATCAAAATTAAAAGTGGGCTCAAAGCCCAAATTAAAGAAACTAATACCGCCTCCATCGCGACACACGTAGGCCGTCTGTCTCTTACGTAGACCATGTACGCCAGAGGTGCTGCGTTGGTGGACATTGTCCATGAGGTGTTCTTCAACCTTTGTTTGTTGTTACGTGCGCTTGCACTTTTATTTTTTTACTCTCACATTTAATTTTAAGTGGGTTGTATGTGGAAAATATGAGTAATAGATATAATCGTATTATGATCAAGAAGTTTGCGATATTATAAGTACAGTCGTATAACATAGTTTTTAGGTCGTAGGCTCGATATTTAAGCGTTTGGGTCGTTATGCGTTTTTTATTTTCGTTTTATTTACGTGGTGTTATAGTAATGCCACTACAGTGTTTGAGTCGTTACGCAATTTTTTATTTCCGTCCTCTTTACGTAGCGTTATAACAATTCAACTGTTTTGTACGCACGCGTTCTCCCTGTGATAACGTACGAGCTCTAAAATCTTGTATATTCATATACAAAGTACAACATAGGTTTGATAAAATTTGGTTTTAATAATGTTGATGCACACGGTACAACCACATATAAATATACCTCTCTAGAATTGCCTATGCCACGTGACAACTTCTGGTTACGTCACGTGGCGCACACTAAAATTTTATTTATTTTATTTTTTATTAGCATTAATTTTTTTATTTAAACAAGACTAATTTAATACATGATTTGATCGTATAATTGGTATAGTCATTTGATTTTAGCAAATATGTTTATGTTTTGTTGACGGTGTAATATATACACATAAAGTTTCTTTGGTAAAGTCATGTTACATAGAACTTTTTAAGCGTTTTGGTCGTTACATGTTTTTTATCTTTGATCGCTATCCCGCAGCAATGCGCAGGTCGCGGAATTTAGTTTTTAATTAAATTATAACATTATTGTTTTTGAATGACTAACTCTAATCTACTCGTAACCTAACCCTTAAATTAACAGAGAACCGCTTATACTCCTGGAATAGAATCTCCAGTTAAGACAAAGCTTTACCAATGGGGTTGTAGCCCAATGATAAGAGACAAAGTCTCTTTGATAGAGACCATGATTCAAACCTTTGTATGGGTGAAAAAATGAAAGAAATAAAAAAAAATTGCCGTTGAAAAAAAAAGGCTTTAGATATTCTCACATGAGAATTTGATATTTAAACGGGAGACCCACGATCGTGGGCTCCCAAACGGTCACTTATATTTTTTTCTTTTTTATTTTTTTTATAAATGTTTTTAATTCTTTAATTTTATAAACATTAAAATGATTTATTCATCATAATTGATAATAATGAAGGATTATTAAAGCAAATTGTAATGCTTAATGAATGCTCAATCTGGTATGTCTTTCTGAAAAACTCACTACTCCATTGATCATAATACGATTACATAAATACTGGAAGTAAAACAACTGAATACGTAAATAAAGGAAAACCTAACAACCTGCATGGACTACGTGACCCACAACTAAACAGTCCATGACTTATTCAAGGAAAGACACGTGCAAATAAACTAATAAACAAAACACAATCTGACGTGGAGTAGAAGCATGCATGCAGAATTCACTTATCATCATGACCATCAAACCCTCCCTCAAACTTGCAATCTGTAGCAAGTTTGTCTTTAATTCTGCATACACCAAGCTTAGCTCTTAACTTCTTGAAACTTTCTCTGCTCAACGGTTTGGTCAAGATATCAGCCACTTGATCATGGGTTCCACAGTGTTCAATTATCAATTCTCCATTGGTAACAAGGTCCCTTAAGAAGTGAAACCTTATTCCAATATGCTTACACTTGCCATGAAACACAGGGTTGTGAGTAAGCTTGATTGTTGAAGTGTTATCACACAACATCTTGGGGCTTTCATCAATGCTAGCATCAAATTCCTTTAGAATGTCTTTGACCCACATAACCTGGCATGCACATGCTGCAGCTGCCATGTACTCAGCTTCTGTGGAGGACAAGGCAACAACATCTTGCTTCTTGGATTACCAAGTTACAACACCATCATCCCATAAGAAAACATTTCCTGAAGTGCTTTTCATATCATTTTTGTCTCCTGCAAAATCACTGTCAGTGAATATCTTTAACTCACCGTTACCACCAAAGTTCTACCAGATGCCATAATCCATAGTTCCCTTCAAGTATCTCAACACTCTTTTAGCAGCAGCAAGGTGAGCTTCAGTGGGTCTTGACATGAACCTGCTTATCATGTTCACCACAAACTGAATATCAGGTCTGGTTGTTGTGATGTACATGAGGCTTCCCACAACTTGCTTGAACAAAGTCTCATCAACTCTTTCACTGTCATCAGCCATGAGCCTGGTTCCTGGGACAATTGGAACAATCACAGGATTGCAGTCTTCCATTTCAAATCTTCTTAGAATTTCCAATGCATACTTCTGTTGAGAGATATAAATCCCAACATCAGTTTGCACCACTTCAATTCCCAAAAAATATTTCATTAGCCCCAAATCTGTCATTTCAAATTCCCTCTTCATAGAATTCTTGAATTCATTCATCATGCCGATATCATTTCCTGTGTAAATCAAATCATCAACATAAAGGTTAATAAGTAAGCAATTTCCATCTTCACCTTTCTTCATGAATAGAGTATGCTCCTTTGCGCTCTTGGTGAAACCAGAATTTATGAAGTAAGACTCAATTTTGCTGAACCAGGCCCTGGGTGCCTGTTTCAGCCCATATAGAGCCTTGTGAAGCTTGTAAACTTCCCCCTTCTCATTCAATTTGGTCTTAAATAGCCACTTGATCCCAATGCATTTGGAACCAGGGGGCAAGTTAACCAAAGACCAGGTCTCATTCTTCTCTATAGCATTGATCTCAGCATTCATGGCATCTACCCACTTTGGGTCAACACATGCATCTTCAAATCTGGTGGGATCAGGAGCAAGGTCTTGAACAACATGAGCTTCATCATCATTTTGAGGGACATGTTTGGTGATATAATCCCTGAGATAGACAGGAGTTCTTTTGACTCTTCTTTCTCTCAATGGTTCACTGCTGCTGCTAGCACCTGCATGATCAGCAAGAGGTGTGGGAGCACTTACTTGATCCAAGATAGGAGGTGGTGATTGATGATCACTGGAGAGACTTGGTTCTTCAGGTCCTTCAGCTTCTGATTCATCATCAACCTCTTCAAGTGTTTCAATGTCTTCAATGTTACTCCAACTTAGTTTATCTCCAACTTGTTCAACTGCTTCCCAATTCCAGAACTTGTCTTCTTCAAAAATAACATCTTTGCTTATTGTCACCTTCAAGGTCAAGGGGTTGAGGAGCCTGTACCCCTTTGACTCTTCACTCATGCCCATCATGACACAAGTCACACTCTTATCATCCAGCTTCTTCCTCTTCTCTTTGGGAATATGAACATGTGCAATGCATCCCCAAACTCTGAGATGATCAATTGATGGCTTCACTCCACTCCATACTTCTTGAGGGGTCTTGTGTGTTAAAGATTTGGTTGGACATCTGTTAAGAATGTGAAATGTCCAAACAACAGCCTCAGCCCACATTGTCTTGGGAACCCTTCTGGCATTCAGTAGGGTGACAACCATATTCATAACTGTCCTATTCTTTCTTTCTGCTACCCCATTGTGCTGTGGGGTATAGGGTGTAGTTAACTGCCTCTTGATTCCATGCTCCTTGCAGAATTTGTTGAAGTCATTAGATATGTATTCTCCTCCCCTGTCAGTTCTTAAAGCCTTTATCTTTCTTCCAGATTCAACCTCTACCTTGGACTTGAATTCCTTAAAGCAATCCATAGCTTCTGACTTGGCTGCAATAACATGAACCCAGGCCTTTCTGCTAAAGTCATCAATGAAAGTAATAAAGTACCTTTTACCTCCATTAGATGTAGGGGTTACTGGTCCACAGATGTCTGAATGGATGAGCTCAAGAACCTCAGTGGCTCTCCAGGTGCTTTTCTTTGGCATTGGATTTCTTGATTGCTTCCCCACCATACAATCTCTGCATACATCATGATTCACCTCAAATTTTGGCAACCCATTCACCATGCTTTTTCTTTGTAGGGTCTCAATACTTGAGTAATTCAAGTGGCCAAGTCTTTCATGCCAAAGTTTTGAGGGGCAATCAATTCGAGAATACATGCATCCTACATCATTTGACACATTCTGCCCTCTTCCTTGATCATACAGTGGAAACATCCTGTTGGGGCTCATTTGACTTTGCAGAATTAGCCCCTTTTGAGGATGAAAAACCTTGCAAATTCCTTCCTTGACTAGGTGATGTGCTCGGAACGACTACTAAAAATATTAAAAATATCCTAGACCTAATCCTAGACCTAGACACACTAAGTTTTACCTAGACAACTAAACTAAACCGAACCCAGTAGGAAAGTGTACCTATCGGACGCAGTATAGCTACAGAAGACCGGGATCGAAC
Source organism: Deinandra increscens subsp. villosa (assembly GCA_039602395.1). Classification (NCBI taxonomy): domain Eukaryota; kingdom Viridiplantae; phylum Streptophyta; class Magnoliopsida; order Asterales; family Asteraceae; genus Deinandra; species Deinandra increscens. The sequence continues at coordinate 70,802,600 of JBCNJP010000025.1, forward strand.
CCTAAGGACACTGAATAACTAGCCTCAACCTAGGACTAATGAATAAGAAAATTTTGAGAAATTGGTTTTTAAATTAATTAACTAAATAAACTATCTACGACTTAACTACGAGCAACCGAAATCAGAAAACTCGAGAAAACGACCAGATGAGAGAGAAGTACTACCTAGACCTAGAATCCTATTCAACACTTGCAATCTTACTCGGCTATGGAAATCTATGATGGAATCAGGATCTTAACAACAACTCCAAGAGACTCCTAGTGGACCCCAGATCACTCTCTGGGTGTGACGCAGTAGGAAATCCTAAGAATCGATTACGCGCACTGATTGGTTAGGTCACCTTCCAGCTTGTTCCTAACAGATATTCTAGTACTCGAACAGATAAGTCACCTTCCGGCTTGTTCCTATCCCAGACACCTAATGATGAAAGGAGTAACTACTAACTTACTAAATTAACATGGAATAACAGGAAAATTAGAATGAATAGGGAATCCCTCTCCCGAGGCAATTTAACCTAAAACCCTAACAAACCCGATTACCCAATAGGTCTATCACCTCCCGGCTTGTCTAAACCTAGCAGCACACAAGAATCAAGATTTTCACCAATAACCTAAACTATGGCTAACCATATCAACTACCAACATAAAGTCATGCAATTGATTACCCAACCCAAACCGAAAGACATTCGCAGATTGAGCAGCTTAGACGATTAATTACAACCCTAAATCAAGTATTCATATGCATTAGTCAGTAAATTAATAATCGTTTACTAGAATATCAACCAAACATAAAAAATCCACAAACCGAATAAAATCACAAACATTAAATAATCATCATATTGGCCTAGGTAGCACAAGTAATTTAGCTTACAATCATATCTATGACAGAAAAGCGAACAAAAGCAAAATCGGAGATACCGTTCATCGTAAACGAAAGAAAATAATTCAGCAGCCTAGCAAGCTGCTTGCTTCAAATTAAAGATTCTGACTTTTGTGACCTGCTTGCTTGCATGCGTGCTAGCTTCTAATTCTTCTGCTCCTTCGAATTTTCTTTTTTTCCTTCCGAATGAATGTGCTCTCCCCTCTTAGTTGTATCCGTCGAATTCCCTTTATATGAGTAGGGTTCTTTTTTTGTTTCTCCTCACGTGGGCTTCCCTATTCTTCTTTAAATCTCTATATTTTTTTCAATTAAAATAATTGTCGACATTTAAGTCGGTTTTCACCGACTTTCATTCCTTTCACGAATCAAACTCATGCCATGATGAAGTTTTATATAATTATAAATCGCCCCCCTAACTTTCATTAATGCAACACTGCCTCTTGTTCTTTCATAATTAATTCATTAAACCTTAAACTTTGATGAAATATCATACCATACCCTTAGTTAATTATATCAACCTACAATTAAAATATTCAATCATTTTAAGCACAATTAAATAAATAAAAAGAATTAAAAATAAGAGACTCAAACTCACACCAAAATATACAAAAATGACTCAATATCACATTAAAACTCAAATAACTAAAATAGATAAAATACCAAATAAAAATGACTCAAAACCGACTCAATTTATATACAATTTACACGGGAAAACATGATGTGTTTGCAGCACATCAAACATCCCCACACTTACTCTTTTTTCGTCCTCGAAAAATACTGCAATGGAATCATAACCAGGAAATTGACTTCTAACCATTCAACAATTAAATTTAACCTCCACCAATCAATTCCACAATCCATAACGTACTAACACACTAACTACAATTGTCGATATTTCTATCCGACTAAACCCAACCACCAACCTTTTCTTTCGCCCCCATGTGTTTATGAAATTACCGAATATAAGCTCAGTCTACCTATGGGTCCCACTAAAGAAAGCTCAAGTTCAACCTACTACCGAATCATATTCAGTCAAAGTAAAGGGTATAAAGATTAATGTTTTATATTTTTCTCACCCTCTTTAAACCAGATACTAGGATGTCCAAAGAATAATGAATTGATGGAATGCGAACTTTTGAGCATTTATTCTCTAATTTACCATATTTTTTCCGTCTTTTTTTCATTTTCTATTTTTTTTTAACTCTAATTGGTCACTTTTACCTAAAATTACCAACGGACATCATTAGAGGCATTCTTTTCGAGATGCTATCCCTAAAATCATACGTGAGTATTTTGCCCGCGAGATCCGGAACATCATCAGAGGCACTTACCACGGGATACTATCCTTAGTTCGTACATGAGTATTTTGTCCCTTCACTCTAAATGCATTAACCAAATTATTACCTACTATGCTCATTGGACTATTCTAAGGACATAGGAGTATCTAGCTTAAAGCGGTCTCTTTCCTCCTAATCATCAGATTCAATATTCATATCACTCCTAAAATGGGAACCCACTAGCAGACTGATTAGCATATTTATACAACAATAAACACACAGGCTATTTAAGCTACTCTTAGGTCAGCTGGGCCTACCGACACATCATAGATTAATAATGTTTTCCATTCATACCATACTTTACCACATTTCCCAATTTATTCATTATTTAACATTTAAGCACAAAATTAGACAATCAATTCCCAGTTTTACCTATCATTTTCCATTTAATTGCAGCCAGAATCTCGGACATTTTTGGACTTTAAAAAAAATATTTTTAAACACACTAAAATAAAAAAACAAGACGCAAGTATAAATAATAAAAAGACGCAAGGCTTCCCATCCCCACACTTGAACGACACATTGTCCCCAGTGTGAAATGAGAATAAAATAAAATAGAAATAAAAATAACCACACGAAAGATAAAAATAGAAATGCAAACGAAAAAATTAAAAATAAAAAGAAAAATTGGAACAAACTCCCCTGATTTCTGATTTTGATGAGTTGAAGGCGAGTTTGAATCCACAGGTCCTCCATTGAATTCCATAAGCATCCAAGTGCAAATATCATCGAACCTGCAAAACAAAAAACAAACAAAACAAACGACTCGACAAAAACTATTAATCACGAAAAATAAAAATAAATAAGAATAAAAATAAAATAAAACCAATATGAAACGTGATTACCTGGAACCTCAGAGACCAGATAAGTGAATAGCAAAAGGCTCGGAAGAGTGCCTACCAATTATTCAAGTACATACCTGGAATGCGTTTGATGCACGATTTCACTTCTCGAACTCCTTGATTTCCTGCAAACACGAAAACACAAAAACACAACCGAAGAGAAATGCACGAAAACACATAAATGCAAAAATTAAACCAAAACTACAAACTTTACAACTCGGGCATTATGTCAATTCAGCTCCTAAACTCTAAACAACCTCCAAATAGATTATCAGGAGGTTTAGATTTCACATCCTTCAACACCAACCTACCGGTAATTACCCGGTTTCGACCACCACAATTTCCTACCAAGGTCTTAACTTTCCAATGTTTATACCGACCCGGTAGAAATCTAATCCTACCCATGTAACTCACATCCGGGTCGTTTGGACAGATAAGCACCAGGAACCTCCCCACACTTGGTCTAAACACCATGTTCACTTCAAATTCACCTAAGTCACCAAGTGTGGCCTTCCTACTCTCTAGCTTAACCACCACAACCTCATCACAAACTAAGGCATCCCCGGGTTCTACATACGGGTCAACAAGCTCATCTAAATCAACTAAATCAACTAACCCCCCGGGGCCTTCCCCACACTTGGGCTCTACAACAACCTCAGTCTCACAATCCACCTCACCGGGTTCTCCTAACGGGTTATCTAGCTCAATCTTATTTAACAAGTTATCCAAACCCCCAAGATCATCCCCACACTCATCCTCAAATAAATCTTCATCTTCTAGCCTATTTCCAAGCACTATCAGATCCATATAAAATTTAAAAGTCTCTAGAAGTTTCATAGTGACAGACAATTCAGATAGTTATTGTGAGTGGGTATGTGGCAGAAACAAATTACAAAATAAATAAATAAACTAATTCAGAAAATAAACCTTAACTACTAAACTCAAGAAAAAAAAACTGCTATACACAAAAACCTAGAAAAGACTCAAATTTCCTAGACGACCTAGTTAATCTTGCTATTGCCATGTGTCCCCGGCAATGACGCCAAAAACTTGATGTGCTCGGAACGACTACTAAAAATATTAAAAATATCCTAGACCTAATCCTAGACCTAGACACACTAAGTTTTACCTAGACAACTAAACTAAACCGAACCCACTAGGCAAGTGTACCTATCGGACGCAGTATAGCTACAGAAGACCAGGATCGAACCCTAAGGACACTGAATAACTAGACTCAACCTAGGACTAATGAATAAGAAAATTTGAGAAATTGGTTTTTAAATTAATTAACTAAATAAACTATCTACGACTTAACTACGAGCAACCGAAATCAGAAAACTCGAGAAAACGACCAGATGAGAGATAAGTACTACCTAGACCTAGAATCCTATTCAACACTTGCAATCTTACTCGGCTATGGAAATCTATGATGAAATCAGGATCTTAACAACAACTCCAAGAGACCCCTAGTGGACCCCAGATCACTCTCTGGGTGTGACGCAGTAGGAATCCTAAGAATCGAATACGCGCACTGATTGGTTAGGTCACCTTCCAGCTTGTTCCTAACAGATATTCTAGTACTCGAACAGATAAGTCACCTTCCGGCTTGTTCCTATCCCAGACACCTAATGATGAAAGGAGTAACTACTAACTTACTAAATTAACATGGAATAACAGGAAAATTAGAATGAATAGGGAATCCCTCTCCCGAGGCAATTTAACCTAAAACCCTAACAAACCCGATTACCCAATAGGTCTATCACCTCCCGGCTTGTCTAAACTTAGCAGCACACAAGAATCAAGATTTTCACCAATAACCTAAACTATGGCTAACCATATCAACTACCAACATAAAGTCATGCAATTGATTACCCAACCCAAACCGAAAGACATTCGCAAATTGAGCAGCTTAGACGATTAATTACAACCCTAAATCAAGTATTCATATGCATTAGTCAGTAAATTGATAATCGTTTACTAGAATATCAACCAAACATAAAAAATCCACAAACCGAATAAAATCACAAACATTAAATAATCATCATATTGGCCTAGGTAGCACAAGTAATTTAGCTTACAATCATATCTATGACAGAAAAGCGAACAAAAGCAAAATCGGAGATACCGTTCATCGTAAACGAAAGAAAATAATTCAGCAGCCTAGCAGACTGCTTGCTTCAAATTAAAGATTCTGACTTTTGTGACCTGCTTGCTTGCCTGCGTGCTAGCTTCTAATTCTTCTGCTCCTTCGAATTTTCTTTTTTTCCTTCCGAAATGTGCTCTCCCCTCTTAGTTGTATCTGTCGAATTCCCTTTATATGAGTAGGGTTCTTTTTTTTTGTTTCTCCTCACGTGGGCTTCCCTATTCTTCTTTAAATCACTATATTTTTTTTCAATTAAAATAATTGTCGACATTTAAGTCGGTTTTCACCGACTTCATTCCTTTCACGAATCAAACTCATGCCATGATGAAGTTTTATATAATTATAAATCGCCCCCCTAACTTTCATTAATGCAACACTGCCCCTTGTTCTTTCATAATTAATTCATTAAACCTTGAACTTTGATGAAATATCATACCATACCCTTAGTCAATTATATCAACCTACAATTAAAATATTCAATCATTTTAAGCACAATTAAATAAATAAAAAGAATTAAAAATAAGAGACTCAAACTCACACCAAAATATACAAAAATGACTCAATATCACATTAAAACTCAAATAACTAAAATAGATAAAATACCAAATAAAAATGACTCAAAACCGACTCAATTTATATACAATTTACACGGGAAAACATGATGTGTTTGCAGCACATCACTAGGAATGCAAGTCCCTTCTGTTGAAGTTGTCCCACACTCAAGAGGTTACTTTTGAGAGCAGGAACAAAGTATACATCCTGGATAGTAAAACTGGAGCCATCAAACATCAGCTTCACATCTCCTCTTCCACTGACTTCCAAACGAGTGTTGTTCCCCAACTTGACTGAATGTATGAAGGATAAATCCAAGTTGATGAACTTGGCTTCATTCCGACACATGTGATGAGAACAACCTGAGTCAATGTACCAAGTGCTGCTCCTTTTCTCTTCTTCCTCATGATCATGAACTTGTTTTCCCTTTTCTTCCATCAATGCCATCAGCATCATCTCCTCCTGGTCCTCTTCTTCTTCTGCATAATGAGCTTCCTTCCAATTTGGACACTCGTATTGAAAGTGGCCCAATTTGTGACACTTGTAACACTCCACAGTTTCCTTGTTGAAGGAAGATCTTCCTCTTCCACGTCCCCTTCCACTAGGACTCAGTCTGCCACGTCCTCTACCTCTTGTGGAGCTTGATGAATCATCATAATTGACTCTAAAGGCATGCTCCTCTTCACTGGATGAGTTGCGTTTGAATTTTTGCTCATGCACTATGAGAGTGCTCTGCAACTCATCAATGGACATCTTCTCCGTGTCCTTAGACTCCTCAATTGACACAACAATATAGTTGAATCTTTCAGTAAGAGTTCTCAATATCTCCTCCACCACCTTGACATCTTCCAATTGTTCACCATTGCTTCGCATCTGATTGGTGACTGTGAGAACCCTCCCGAAATAGTCAGCTATACTTTCGGATGGCTTCATCTCCAACACTTCAAAATCCCTCCTTAGTTTCTGCAACATGGACTTCTTTACCCTGGCATTTCCTGCAAACCTTTGTTTCATAGAATTCCAAATAGCCTTAGACGAGCTTCTATCAAGGATCTGTTCAAACGTTATCCTATCAATTGCTTGATAGAGATAATGTTTGACTTGAAGATCCTTTGCTCTTAGATCTTCCAAGGTTTTCTTCTCTGCATCACTTTGAGCAACTCCAACTCTTGGCTCTCTGATCCCTGGATCAATTAGGTTCCATAACTTCTTGGCACGCAGCAAGTTCTCCATTATCTCACACCAATGTTCGTAGTGGCCATCGAACACCGGTATCTTAAGCTTTTCGTCACCCATAATACTCACTCCTTTCGATCGAAATTCGCTCTGATACCAGATGAAGGATTATTAAAGCAAATTGTAATGCTTAATGAATGCTCAATCCGGTATGTCTTTCTAAAAAACTCACTACTCCATTGATCATAATACGATTACATAAATACTGGAAGTAAAACAACTGAATACGTAAATAAAGGAAAACCTAACAACCTGCATGGACTACGTGACCCACAACTAAACAGTCCATGACTTATTCAAGGAAAGACACGTGCAAATAAACTAATAAACAAAACACAATCTGACGTGGAGTAGAAGCATGCATGCAGAATTCACTTATCATCATGACCATCAAATAAAGCATTTAAACAAACACAACAGTGACGTAGAATAATAAATTTTGAGACTTGAAGTCTTCGTTGAGATGGTCTCGATGACTTCTCAGCAAGTATATACTGGTGTTAGGTCCCCATAGCCCATAGTTTTTTTTTTTCAAAAGTTTTTGATCATTTGGAAAATTTTATTCCCCACAACCCAAACGATGATTTTTTTGAAAAAAATGGGTCGTGGGGACCCTTCACCAGTATAGACTTGACGAAAAGCCATCGAGACCGTCTCAACAAAGACTCTGAGTATCAAAATTTATTATTTTACGTCACGATTTTGTTCGTTTAACTACTTTATTATCAGCTATGATGAATAAATCGTTCTAATGTTTATAAAATAAAAAAAAAACATTAATAAAAATAAAATAAAAATACAAATGGTCGTTTGGGAGCCCACGACCGTGGGTCTCCTGTTTAAATATCAAGTTCTCCTGTGGGAATATAATGTCCCAAAAAAAAACCCTTACCATTCCCCCTTAAACAATAGGCTAAAAGCTGGTTGACAAAATATAACAATTTAAATAATGAATGAGATGGCTAATTCTGGACTCAAAAATATGGTGCAATGATAAATTGTGGAGAGGATAAAGTAATCAAAATATCGTGAGCAATTGGAATTACGATAAATTGTTCAACAAACTCCCTTTCGTTTTCCCTCAGGGAAGTATGGATTCCACGTTCGTTGAGACTTCTTTGTTAATGCATCATCTATTAAAGATATAGTTATATGTAAGATGTAATCTAACGAATTTAATGTCAATTCGTTTGTGGGTATTGTAAAATAGTAAATAAGCTTCTTATGTATAAATTTATAAGTTAAATATAAATTTATAAGTTTAAGCACTAAATGTAAACTAGCAAAGATAGAGTGGGTTAAATGCTAAAATACTTAAACTAATTTATAATTAAATTTTATATTTTTAATGTAAAACTTAATAAGTTTAAGAATGAAATGTAAACCAATGAAAGATAAAAGGGTTAAATATTAAAATACCTAAACTTATGTTAACCTAAAAGTCTAAAGCACATGTTATGCAACCTCAAGTTTCCTTCTTTCTGATTTTTGGCAAAAATTGCAGCACCAACGTTCTAACCAGTGACGGACCTAGGATTTTATTTTATGGGTAACATTTAGCAAAAAATCATTTCATGGATAGCGGGCGCTACCCCCGCTCCTATGCTAGGTCCGCAATTAGTTGTAACTCGCCGTCGTAATACACGAATCTCGTAGAAAAATGGCGCTATGTGGTCGCGAAGTACCTTGTAGATGCATATCTCTTCTCGTGGTGTGCTTCAAGCCTTTAATCGGAGTCTAGAAAGGTAAAGCGCGACTTTTTTTTCTTCTAAAAAGTGACCCATCGCCTAGCCACTGCCTTGACCGACTAGGACCTCCTAGACCGGTTTTTTACCGATTTTTTGCTCACTCGACTAATAGTCCGACTAGCCCAAACTTCATCACTAAAGTAAAGAGTAGCACCTAGGCACCAACTAATACCGACTTTTACAACACCGGTTATTATACAAATGTGATTTGTTTACAAATAATAGAGTAACTAGGGCGAGCCATGCGTATTTTAGGAAAAAATATTAAAATGGCGCACATAGGATAATAATTAGGCAAGTTAGATGATAATCATGCAAGCTATATATTTATAATTACGCCCAAATAATAATACAATAATTACGCACTTATATGGATAATCACGTAAATTATGTCGATAACTACGCAGAGATAATCACGCAACATGAGAGCAAATACACGATTTAAAAGAGAAAGAATGACAATACTGTGTTCAAATTAAAAAGAATAAAATGCTCGATTTTGTGGGATAATTTCTTTTAACGATGCCCATCAAAAAGTTAGGGAAACTTAAAAAATATTATTAATTGTAGGTTATACCAATTTTACCCTTCCAATAATTTTTACGTTTGAAAATCTCATATTTATATTTGAGTTAGATCTTAACCATTCGTACCCTAGACTAATAGAATAATGGTGCACATGCTTTGTTACACTTTGTGTGGAGTGCACCATTTGGTAAAATACTATACAAAAGAACACGAATTTTGTACAATGTGCTAACGTGTCTTGTTTCTACAGTGGTAGCATGGCTTTTTATCCACGTGTTAGCACGTGGTTGCTTCCTACCATCAGAGTTATCCATCAAACCTAAAATTTTAACTATAACGTAATATTAATTTTATCTTTTACGGGCTCCATAAACAATAATAAAAGAAGATTTTAGTGACATAATTATCCACCAAGCCTAAAATTTATTAAAATTTGTCGGAATACATATGTATATACGAGAATACAACATTTCTTAATATTATAGTTTTTTGGGTCACTTGACAACTAAGGTAGTGTTGCGTTCCAGAATCCCGGGGGTGGTATTCTTTCTCGTTAGCGACTTTAAGATATCTTGAGTGACGCTAGAGTGTCTTGCAAAACAGGAAACACCGTTAGCCTCGACACGAAGGGCCCCGAAGGGGGTCTTCGTGACCAAGCTCCGGCGTGAGAGTAAGAGTTCATTCGTCGAAAGTATGCCGGAATTGTAGAAAGAGAGTTAGAGAGTGGGGAGAACTTGCCTTCTTTCCCGGCTTACCTTTTCCTTTTATACTCGAAGCCATCATGTCCGCATTTAATGCTGCATGGAGCATTTAATGTCCCAGACGTGTAGCTTCTCTGTCCAACATGGAAGACTCTTTGTACGGAAGCCCTTCCGTGGTCCAGGAAGCCCGCCCATGGCTCCCCTTGTCCTTTGAGGCTGTCACATCACCGCTCGCCTATTCCCGAGGTCGGCGCTAGTCCCATCCTGTCGGATTCGTACCTTTGAGGAATACTTTAATTCCTTTTGTTTTCACACAGACCTTTCCGCCCAGATGCTTCTCCTTCAAGCTTTGGTTGCGTCCTTCTTTGAGTCTTTGTCCTTCTCCGAGACCATTCGTGGGTATATCCCATCAGGTAGCATCATATTTTTATAGTCTAAGAAATTTTGAAACTTACCAAGCATTTGATTGATTCAATCACATGGAAGCATAATACACACAAACTAAAACCAACACATAAAGCTAGTCTTCACCGCCGACTAGTAACATCCATCGATGCCACCTACATACAAGCCTTTCCCTTGCTGCATGACGCCTCTGCAGAACCTAATATACATGCTTAAGTGATCAGCTTATGGTGGTGTAGGTTTCAATTCAAAATCAGTTTAAGCAACACCGGTTTTAAAATCATGTTTTACCACATATAAACATTGACACACAGTCACCAATTTACAGTTTCACCATAACACATATTTCCATAACTCATATTCACTATAACTCATATTTACACGTCCTCATCTGGACTTCTAGGCACACTCTCTAGGTCACAATATTTAGTCAAAGCTTTTGTCTTCTAGGAAGAGTCCACTCGCCACTGCACCCGTCGCCCCACCTTTTCACACACTTATTAAAATGGTTACTCCATAAGCCACCTGCTCAGGACAGCGATCCGACTGCAGCTCCGTCCTTACATGGTTCCCTGAGCCACGTACTCATGGGAATCAACGACTCCTTACTCCTTTCAACCACCAGTTTAGGAGCTCCCAAGACAGCGACCCTATTCTCCCATTTTCGCACACATGCTTAAGAAATGGTCTATGCTTTGCTTTACCAGGTCATTTTCTCATCTTAATGACTTTACCCCCAAGCATGCACACTACCCATCCCTGGCCAAATGACAAAGTGACTTAGTTTTATTAGTGGAAAGTGACAAAGCATTTATGTGTTGCAACAACCGAACATTCCCCAATTTACTATTAGTGTTTATATATAAGAAGTACCGCAGCGTACCCACCACACTTCTGATATACCGGGTAACCATATCATTATGCTTATATATAGGAAGTACCACATCGTATCCACCACATAAGGATATAGTAAATGCACACTTGTTCTCGCACATAAACACAATACACTATCTTCTTCACTAACACCTTCATCACTAGGTCACTTGGTTTTAAAGCAAGTAATACACACATCACATTTATCACAAGCAAAAAATTTACAAACAAAAGCAACGCGTATAAGCGATTGAAAGCATTTTCATAACATAACATGTATACCAGCCCAAAACAGTTAAAAATTTATAAAACAGGGCTTCATATAACTCACCCGAGTCTAGCACCGCAATTACTCTTCCTGGCGGATATCAGAAGGAATCAACTCCTCACTTTACTCGACTTCCTAATCCAAGTCATCTTAGTGAGATTAAACATATTTTAACATGCAACACCACTCTGAGGATTAAACCCGACACGAACGGGTCAGATGCATCTCTTAACCAAAAACATCTCATTCTGTAAGATACACGATACGTCCGTATGACATATCCTAATATAGCCATTGCTCTTAAAATTAGATTTCCAAAACCCGTCAAGTTGCGATATGGCCGTATCACCTTTCATGAATACGACCGTATTGCTCATCGATCAGTTTGTACCAATTTGCTATTTGGCCAATTGCTAGAGTATAAACATTGTGTCTCGTGTGTTGTATCTAAATAGATCGTGTTAGTTGTTATGAGTTAGTGAGTTGTGGTAGGCTGCCAACGAACCAAGCAGCGAACTGCTGGTTCGTTAGCAACGAACCACAAGTTCATTGCACTCCACTTTGTTGAGCAGTAGCTCACTATATAAGGTTGAGTCAAGTGCACTTGTTGTCAACTTCTGAGTGTTATTTGTTTGTGTTTCTATGTGTTCTGAACCAGAGTCTTTGTGTGTGTTGCTTTATACAAACAAAGCTTATTTACCTCTTTATGTTCATTGTTCATCTCGAATTCACTGATTAGTAGACGATCCATACACTCCATGCATTTACAAGCGGTATCAGAGCTATTTGGTTCCATCTACTAATCAAATTTGGTGTTTTCCGGATTTTTGAAACAAAACAAATGGGTTTTTGACTAAAAATGAGTATTTTCTTGTCTCGAAGTGCTTTCTAAGTGTTTATTTTGTGATATTCATCTCTAGTGCTGAAAATCTCGTGTCAAAACCTTCAAATTTGAGCGATTTGAGTCATTTTGTCTCTGGTCCGTTTGAAACTTTCCACTTCATCGGTTGCATAGTCCAGTTCATTGCTTAAGTTCACTGGTTCGCTTGTTAAGTGTCTTGGTTCGTCCTTTGTATCTTCAAAAGTTCCAGTTCGTTGACTCCTGGTTCGTTCCATACGTCTTTAACACCGGTTTGTGACAGTTATTGTAGGTTCGTAACGATTACTCCACCGAACTCTTGGTTCATTCAGAAGATTTGGTTCGTAGCATATTATGGTTCGCTGAGATTGTCTGTTCATTGGTTCTTATTTCGTTGACCAATCATTTGACTTTTCTGGTTCGTCACTGGCATTTATTCGTTGGACTTGATAATTGTTGGTTCGTTGGCATAGAATCTTACAATTAAAATGAATGATTTTCAAGCACTTAGAAAGCACTTCGAATTCACTGATTAGTAGACGATCCATATGCTCCTTGCTTTTACACCAATTTCAACAACCTGTAACCCAATACTCTTAACACCTATGAGTCAAAACCACCCACTTAGCTAACTGTTACCATCCTTACCCCACTTAACCAATCTAGTGCATGCATTATTCTCTTGTACCCCATGCATATTTCAATTATACAAACCAAAATGAGACTTATCTATGTCTTTAGTTATGGATTTTAGACATCCTAGAATCTAATTAAAAAACCTCCAACCTACTGATTATCCTTAAAACACATTCTTTGTGTTAAAACCATCATGCATGCTTTATTCTCTTGTACCACATGCATAAAATACTTGTGCATATCAAATCAAAACATATCTATGTTTGGAATATAAGATCAAACATATTGTATAGTCTGTCCTCAAACCCTTTAACCACTAGTTAAAACAAGATTTCTCACCCAATTTTATAATAAGCTCATCAAACCCGAATCTCCAAAACCGACACAAAACCAACATGTAATTAAGATCTAACCTTCTATTGATGTCAAGAAACAGTTCTTAGCACTTGATCAGCCATTGACCATCCTTGCATGCCTCTGATCATAACCTAAAAGCAACCTAACTCATCAATCATCATTAAAGTACTTAAAACCATAATAAAAAATAAGATTAAGGCTTACCTTGATCATCCAAGACTTTAACCAGCTGATCTTACCCTTCAAGGAGCTTCTAAAAAGGGTTTCTAGGCGTCTGTAATAAAAGAGTTCGAACTGGAACCGGAGAAATGAAGAAAAATGCCTAAAATAGGATTTTTATAGGTCTGAACATGAATAGGGTGTATCGTTTTTACTCGATGCAGTCGTATCGCGCGTTCAGTAGAAAACCCAAAACTTGTTTTCGCGTTTCCCGCTTCGTTACAACTCGGAATTGAGTCCTGTTTCGCACACGTTCCTCATTTTAAATTCTATATCATATCCTAGTGATGAAACCTTCATGAATCACTTATATCATTGGGTATATTTCTAGCTAGAGAAATCGGGGTGTTACACAGTTGAAACTCCCTATCATTTTTAATTTTAATTGTTTTCTATCGACAATGTTTGAGAGAAATGGATGGGAACCGAGTGTACAGATGGAACTACCCAGAGTCGCATGGTCGGCCCCGACTAGGGGCATGGTGAACGATCATCTAGGCCCGGTTTTTTTGGGGCTCAAAATTTTATTTTTTTAAAATATATTTTTATATATTTTTATAGTTGAGGGGCCTTCTAGTAATTATACATAAATCAAATGGAATAAGATACTAAACACGAGGGACGTAGTTGTAACTAAAAAAGTTAGAAACTAACTTTTGGGGATGATTTCTTCATTTCTTCTTCCAATCTTTGTGGAAGTCTCGAACCCAAATTGGGAAAATGACCAATTTGGAGAAAAGATGACCAGTTTGAGGGAAATTAGATTTTTTTTTTTGTCTTGGGCATATTACAAGTCTACTAATACACTATTTTAAATACTTTATCAATTTCATGGTCATTGTTATATTTTTGGTCAGAAAGTAGGAAATGGCTAGTGTCAAAGGATTAAAGACGTCATATTAAACTCACATATACCATGGTTCGGTTTGTACCTAAAAATCTCAAGACAAATAAAAATCTCGATTTGACATTTTACAAAACCCAAAAATTAATGTTCTAAACCAAAATTATTTCATATGGTTGATAATTACCTAGAGCCAGGTAGGGGTGTTCATGGTTCGGTTTCAAACCGCGAAACCGTTCAAACCGGTCATCGGTTTAGTTTCGCGGTCGGTTTTTTATCTTAACGAACGGCGGTCGGTTTCAAAATTTTCAAACCGTAGTGAACGGTTTGGTTTACGGTTCTTATAAAAAAACGGTCGTAATAAACCGGACCGGACCGTGTACATATAATATACATATATATCTATATATATAATTATATAGATCAATTACATTGACTTGTTTTTGTAACGAGACTTTAGGTTTTGACGCCATTAAAAATATCAAAGAGGAATTAAATTTTTAATGCTTAAAAGCTCAAAATCTATAAATTTAGACATGTTTTAGTCATTTCAAAAATCTAGAATGTGTTGGAGGTTACATTTCATATTTAGAGATGAGTTTTGTATTAATAAATAAATTATAAGTGGCAAGTATAGTATAACAACTAATACTCTCATATGCACATTTGATAAACTTGATTTAGTTTTTTTTAGGAAAATTGGCCTATATTAATCCCAGTTATCACCAGTGGCGGACCTATTAAGGTCCCAGGGGTAGCGCCCGCTACCCCTGAACTTTTACCCCGACGTGCAATTTTTTTTTTTATAGGTTTTTAGTTTTTCGCGACCCCTGAAACGAATTTTTCGCGACCCCTGGAAGAAATTTTATGGCTTTTACTTAAAAATATGATCAAAAGCCCCTTAAAAATATGATTAAAAGCCCGCTAACTACCTAAAATTTTTTTCCGGGGACGCTGCCCCCGAACCCCCGTTAGTCCCCGCTACCCCTGATATTATTTCCTGGATCCGCCACTGGTTATCACTTATTGGCCGATAATAATCCCAGTTATGGTTTTTCCCCACAATAATCCCAGTTATTAGCATGTTGACCTGTATTGATCCGTCGTTAAGTTGTGACTAACGGTGTTAAATTTTTGCTGACTGGACGTCTTAGTAGGATCCCATGTGGCATTTTATTTAAAAAAAACTTTTACTAAAATCGAGAAAAAAAATAAACAAAGCTCTAATAAAAGACAAAGTGATCGATTTTCCCAATTGCGTCGTTCTTATTCCACCGTTCAAAAAGAAATTCACAGTTCTTGTTTTACCCACCCGTAATGCAACAGAAACCACACACAAATGCAAATGCCACACACATGACACATGCCACTAATTTGCTTCATTCTATAAAAATAACACCTTGCTTGCTTTAGTTAGAACACATACACTTCAATTCCATTTGGTAAATTAATTTACGCTCGAGACATTATCCTTACTTGCATTTCACACACAATATTGGTTATACGAGAGGTAGTGAGGGAAATCGTTGAATTTGTCTTTTATTAGAGCTTTGTTTTTTTTTTCCGATTTTATTAAAAGTTTTTCTTAAATAAAATGCCACATGGGATCCTACTAGGACGTCCAGTCAGCAAAAACATAACACCGTTAGTCACAACTTAACGGCGGATCAATACAGGCCAACATGCTAATAACTGGGATTATTGTGGAGAAAACCATAAATAGGATTATTATCGGTCAATAAGTGATAATTGGGATTAATATAGGTCAATTTTCCTTTTTTTTTATAATTTAAATTAAATTATTCTAAAGTTATATCGAAATCTTAAAGATCCCAAACCGTGAAACCAAACCGGAAGTAATGGTTCGGTTTGGTTTTAATTTTTAACGGTTCGGTTTAGGTTTTCGATTATAAAAAACCGGTAACTAACGGTTTGGTTTACGGTTTGACACAAAAACCGTATAAACCGGACCGTGAACACCCTTAGAGCCAGGTCTGTAGGGCCCATGAATTAAGGTTCTCGAGGAGGCTAGATCTTCGGGCCTTTACTATTTTAATGGGCTTCGATGCTCTTTGGGGGATGGCCGGAGGGCTCGATTTTGGGCCGATAACTGACTGTGCTTTGGGCCGCTTAAAATTCTTCTGCCAGCTTTTTACCCCGTTGAAGGGCATAAGAATCGTGTGGTTATGAATAGAATTATTACGGAAGGCTCTATGCGGTTCCATTCTGTTCCTGGACTCATTCTATTTCGGAGCAGGGGGCTTTGGATGACCTTCTTATCCTTTGAGATTATTTGGGGGATGTTCGCCTCAGTCAAAGGCCGGATAAATGGGGTTGGGGATTCATGTGTGACGATGTTTATTCTACGACGCGGTAAAAAGTGTCATTCAAAGGAGTATCCTTTTCGGTGTCGGCCCCCCATTTCCCTTGGTTGAATTGGGTTCCTTTAAAAAGTGTGTGCGTTTGTGTGAATGGCGGCCATGGGTAGAATTCCTTCTAGAATGGCGCTCCGACGAGTCGGTAAACCACCTTCTTATCACGTGTGAGTATGCCTTGGAGATTTGGAACAAGGTGGGGGTTTGGTGTTGCAACCCCAAATTTTCTTTCATGTCGGTGAATGAGGTGATTCATGCGACTTCTTCTTAGCAAGGAACGAAAAAGAAAAAGAAGGTAATTATGGGGATTACTTCGATGTGGTGTATTTTGAAGGCGCGGAACAATCGCATTTTTAGAGCAAATATTGAGAGCTCGGTTGCTATCATGGATAATATTAAGGTGCTACCCTTCCTTTAATTAGAAATAGGGGAAGCTTACCGGTATCACTTGGCTTTCTTGGTGTACTTTTCCGTTTCATAATTTGTAACATTTTCTCCTAGCTCCTTGCTAGGAGCTTTTTAATACATGGGCTGTTTCTAAAAAACCCTAAGTCACACATGAGTCCATTTTTGTGTGAGTGAAGGTGCTTTGCATCCTTTGAGACCACAATTATTTCCCCTTTATAGTTATTACATCTTTAGAAAGCTCTCACATATGTATCACTTTAAACTTCCATCACCTCCAATGTGGAGTAAGTTTCCACTCTTTCTTTCCATATTACTTTAAAAGTCTCTCACATATGTATCACTTTAAACTTCCAATCACCTCCTATGTGGAGTAAGTTTCCACTCATTTCTTTCCATATTATCGTAGCCTTTTTAGTTTCTATTAGCCAATATTGTATATATTGTATAGAATGAGGTAGTCAAGTGTAAGTTATACGATCTGTAACCTATATATATTACGTTTAATGATCAATAGAAGGCATGCATTATTTCCCCACTTACATGGTATCAGAGCAAAAAGTTTGGCTTTAGCAAAAAGTTGGCCGATTCACCAGTTAGATGTGAAAAATGCCTTTTTACATGGGGCTCTACATGAAACAGTCTATATGCATCAACCGGCGGGGTTCCGACATCCAAAATTCCCGGATCATGTATGTTTATTAAAGAAGTCCCTGTATGGCCTTAAACAGGCGTCCTAGGCGTGGTACAAGAGATTTGCAGATTATGTTACCCGCCTTGGTTTCTCGAATAACAGGTGTGATAACTCCTTATTTAGTTACAGACGCGGTTCAGAAAAAACGTATTTACTCTTATACGTCGACGATATTATTTTGGTGACTAGTTCCGATGCCTTGCGGTCCAAGTAAATGGCTCTTCTTGCGGCTGAGTTTGCCATGAAAGATCTCAGTCCACTTACATTCTTCTAAGGTATTGATGTGACTCGGCCTACACCGCATTCCCTGTTCCTGTCTCAACAAAAATACACACGGGATATCATGCAACGAGCTGGACTAGAAAATTGTAACTCAGTAGCGACCACGATGGACACTAACTCGAAGCTGAGTGCGACTGATGGTACCCCTCTTAATAATCCACAAAATATAGACAACTCATTAGCGCACTACAATATCTTACTATTACCCGTCCGAATATCAGCTATGCAGTTCAGCAAGTCTGCATGCATATGCATGCGCCTCGCTCCTCCCATATGAATGCCTTAAAGCGCATTCTAAGATATTTAAGGGGTACAATTACGTATGGGCTCACTTTACATCGGTCCAATCTTCATCCTCTTGTTGCCTATACTGATGTCGATTGGGCCGGTCCACCTCCGGTTACTGCGTATACTTGGGTGACAACTTGCTTTCTTGGTCCTCCAAACGTCAACCGACGATTTCCCGGTCAAGTGCTGAAGCCGAATACCATGGAGTTGCTAATGTGGTCTCTGAAACCTGTTTGTTGCGTAACCTATTATGCGAACTCTACGCGCCACCTCGCAAAGCTACACTGGTCTATTGCGATAACGTAAGTGCTGTTTATTTATCTAGCAACCCCGTTCAACATCAGCATACTAAGCATATAGAAATCGTCATTCATTTTGTCCGAGAGCAGGTCGCACAGGGATATGTACGAGTCATGCATGTTCCTTCTCGCTATCAGATTGTAGATATCCTCACAAAAGGACTACCTCGGGTATTATTTGATGATTTTCGCTCCAGTCTCAACATTCGGATCCTACCGTTTCGACTGCGGGGGTGTATTAGCCAATATTGTATAGGATGAGGTAGTCAAGTGTAAGTTATACGATTAGGTCAAATCTGTAACCTATATATATTACGTTTAATGATCAATAGAAGGCATTCATTCTTTCCCCACTTACAGTTTCAAAAATACATCCTCGAAGTTTATTATAAAGCTTTTAGAAAATGGAGAATATAAACCCTAGTTATAATAGTTATGCCTATAGTAATTAAGTGTAAATTTTCATTTTGAAAGTTTGTAAAATTCCTATTTTAGAGTTACTCGTAGCTCTTAAGTTTCAAAGTGTTCACATAGTTTTTATAGATCTTTATTTAGAATTGATTACGTATAGAAACACTATATATATAATAATTATAATTATGTGCATGTATACATACACATTGGATTCTATATAGTCTAAAGGGTATGGTTTAGATACATTCACCAATCACCACTTTCTTTCATGAGGTCCCGATCTCTATGCATGTTGAAGTAGGACCCCGAAATTCATCATTGTTTGAATATATCTTTTAAGAACCCATTAAAATTAAAAAGTAGAGCTTTTTGTTATTTCAACATCCTTTATAAAAGAGGGTCTTTTTAAATTGATTTTTTAAATATAATTTATTTTTTAAACTATTTATCTATAATACATTATCTATGCTATATTATAATACAAATCAGATTGACACAAATATCTTTACTTACAATTTAAGAGCTTTTAAGAGTAAATATGTGAATAAACTATTTAGTTATACTACATTATCTATGCTATGTTATAATATAAATAAGATGCACACAAATATCTTTACTTAAAATTTTAAGAGCTTTTAAGGGTAAATATGTGAATTATCATCACCCCCCCCCCCCCCAACTTCCTAGCACCATTCATTTACTTATAAATCTATACTATATTATAATACAAATCAGATGATGGACACAAATATCTTTACTTAAAATTTTAAGAGCTTTTAAGGGTAAATATGTGAATTATCATCACCCCCCCCCCTCCCCAACTAACTTTTCCTAGCACCATTCATTTACTTATAAATCTATACTATATTATAATGCAAATCAGATATGGAAAAAAATAGTTTTTACTTAAGGGTAATATGTAAATTATCATCATTTTCTTGTAAACTTTGGGTTTGATAATAGAATAAGTTACAAATATTTTGTTGACAGGGAAAATAATAAACTTATGAATAACCTATGACTAAATTATGAATACCTATGACTAAAATATAATTATAATTAACTATTCAACCGTTTACAAGTGTCACTGTTAGTGTGATGTGTTTCCTGTCGCATCGTGCAGGTACCCAGTAAATACTAAATATAATATATATGAAGATGACATATTTGTCTCCTACTTAAAAATTTAAGAATTTAAGGGGCAAAATCGTTGTTATTCATTATGTTATTAAATATAAAAGATGTAACAGAATAAACAATTAATAGTGAAACTAATTTAGAGATGTAATTATGTGACAATGTTTAACTAAAGTTTGGAAATCGTTTTTACTTTGTATAAATATAAACGTTAAATCTTTAAATCTATATGACACTTCACGAATTACTTGTTAAAATGTGTTACCAGTGTGTGTTAGGGGTTGTTTGATACCCTCTTACCGGGTCCGGTAAGAGCTGACCACTGACCCAATAAGTGGTCCACTTGTTTGATATAGATGAAGCCCAGCTGTAACCGAATAAGAGGTGTCTGACCGAATCCGTTGTTTTTTAATCACTGACCGAGTATCTCATTCATTTCTCTGTGTTCACACCTAGCAAACACAATTAATAGAAATCCATGTGATCTCCACATGCTTTCATTTGCTCTACTTTTTTGTTGCCATTTTGATTTTAAAATCCACGAAAATTGTTATTAAAATTGCACCACATATTTTTTTTTCTTCTAATTACCTACGTTTGTGTTGTTAAAAATCAAGTAATAGTATTTATTTAATTAATTTTGTTTAAA
The DNA here is from genome assembly GCA_039602395.1 of Deinandra increscens subsp. villosa. NCBI lineage: Eukaryota > Viridiplantae > Streptophyta > Magnoliopsida > Asterales > Asteraceae > Deinandra > Deinandra increscens. The sequence continues at coordinate 70,823,570 of JBCNJP010000025.1, forward strand.
CTTTCTCGTCTGTATTATAAAAAAATAAACTAACAATTTTTCTTTATAAAATAGTTATGAATTTTTATTTGTTGTCATGTTATGATTCAAGTTCAACTTAATAGTAACAAATTAAGCTCAATTACACCATAACATACTACTTAATTATAAAAACCTAGCAAAAAAATATATATAATACTCTCATCGATGAATTTAGTATAGAATTTGTTGTATTTAGACACCACTTATCAGTTCACACTTGGATGCCATCTTCTACAATCAGTTATCCTGCTGAAGAATTTTATACGCATGATATGGAAGATGTTTAATTTGGATTTTGTATGGCATTTTGAATTTTAAGCTTTTATGTTTATTTTAAAGTTGGTTATTTTTAATAATTACTAAACACAAGATAAAACAGAATGTTGATTATTTTTTTATCGTTTTTATAAATAAAGATATAATTATGATTTTTAACTTTAAAAACATATTTTCATTTAAATAAATTTTTTTTTCTTATCCTAAAAAATGTGTTTCATTTCTTTTTAATACGTGCAACAAAAAATATTGTTTGATTTTTTGTTTCAAATTTTTTTATTTTATTTTATTTTATTTTATTTTATTTTTTATAAAATGTTTTTTAATACATAAAAAAAACAAATTAGCTATATACATTACTCAGTCAGTTCTTATTCTGTCAGCTACTATCAAACACCCAAGTTTCATCTAGAGTTTCTTACTCAATCAGCTCTTACTCACTCAGCTCTTACTCAATCAGTTCTTACCCAGTTAGCAACTATCAAACAACCCCTTAGTGTGTTGTGTTCTCTATTGCATCGTGCGGACACCCGACCAGTATTGATAATAAGCTGGAGAAGAACAAAATTAAAGAAAAACCTTAAAACAAAAATTATGTTCAATTCCTTTCTAATCAATATGTATTAGACCAGGTTATAGTTTGTAGTCCAGTTTGTAAATATCGGATATATGAGAATAGGTTTCGTAAATATTTGTCTCCATGTATTTTATATACGCAAGTGTGTTAATGAGAAATTAAGGATCATTTACAAAACATATCTTCCAATATGGTGTCACGAGCCTAAACTTCACTCTCCTCTCAAACCCTAAGAGTCGATCCTATCCCCACCGCTCATCTCTTTTCTGGCATCCTCATCGCTTCTTCTCCACTCCCTTCTTTACCCTCTCGCTTTCTCGTCTTCTTCTCCTACCAGGGATAAGCTTCATCGGGCTCTTATTGTCACAAATATACGAAATTTTATACCTATCCAAATCGAGATGGATCATAACAAATATGTTTCATGGGTGCAACTTTTCAAAATTCATTGTGAAACAATCGATTGCATGGAGCACTTAGAGTCCTCGGAACCGTCCCCCCAGTGGCGGATCCAGGAAAGAATATCAGGGGTAGCGGGGACTAACGGGGGTTCGGGGGCAGCGCCCCTGAATTTTTATTTTTAGGTAGATAACGGGCTTTTAATCATATTTTTAAGAGGCTTTTGATCATATTTTTAAGTAAAAGCCATAAAATTTCTTCCAGGGGTTGCGAAAAACCGAAAACCTATAAAAAAAAAATTGCACGTCGGGGTAAAAGTTCAGGGGTAGCGGGCGCTACCCCTGGGCCTTTACTGGGTCCGCCCCTGCGTCCCCCTGCCCCTGCGGACAAAGATACAACATCCTCCTCTGCGGATGCAAAGTTATGGAAACACATTGATGCGATAGTGCTTCAATGGATCTACGGGACGGTCTCTGCTCCTCTCTTGGGTACCATCTTGAAGGACGGTTCAACGGCTTCATCGGCGTGGAAAGCCCTTCATGAAATCTTTAACAACAATAAGAATTATTGGGCTCTCTATTTGAACAATAAGTTTGTCGCCCCACGGGTTACACCATCCAACCCATTGTGAACCCGCAACCTTACGGGTACCCGTGTCCACCAGGATACACTTATGTGCCTACCACACCTCCATGCCCGTATCCTACACTACCCATGAAGCGCCTCATTCAACCTCGTGTGAACAATGCACCTGGTATACTCGGCCCCGCTCCTCAAGTTCATCATGCATACGAGTAGTGCCACACTCCGAAAACAATGGATCAGTCCTTCCATACTACAACATTTAATCCAGATCAGACCTGGTATATGGACACCGAAGCCACCAATCATATAATTCAAATTCAAATATGTATAATTATTTATCAAAGTAACCAACTAAATTACTCAAATTAAATTGTTATTCACGTGGCCCTAATTAGCTTCACAATTGATTGGGTGAACCCATTGGGCTGCGATCCTTATTCTCTTACCGGTAGTTGTGGCCCATCTTCAACTTAGTTGCAAATTTTATTTGTTGAGTCAATAATTCTAGTATCACGTTTTCCACTTCATGTCGAAACAAAGTCGGACTATTAGCACGTTGTTGTTAGAAGCCTGTTTGTTCGTGCGTATACCCACATAACTTGGAATTTTTTTTCATAAATAGTACTTTTTAATAAAATTCTTTCAAAAATAGAACCTATATTTTTTTTACAAAAATGGTGAAAACGTGGTTGGTAACCACGAGATTGATAAAAACGTGGTTGTGAACCACGATTTTCAGGTTCGGAGTGTGGGTCGGAGAGGCAAACGCTTTGTGGTGGGCCCATTTCTTCGAAATCGTGGTTGTGAACCACGAGAATCTCCTTTTCTTGCCCTATCTCGTGGTTGAGAACCACGAGTTGTCAGAACCCACTGATTTTTTTTGGACGCATTCAAAGCCTATTCAAGACACATTTTTGTTGGTTTGTATTTACTCCACCAAGTTTCATGATAGCCAGTGGGAAGCTTGAAAATATCAAGTGAGCGGTCGGGATCTAATTTTTTTTCCTAACGTCAATTTTTGGGTAAATGGGGGGTCGAAATCCGGAGTATATCGAAATTTTCTACACGAAAATTATATACCCCTACATCGCAAAAAAAATTTCGGGGGGTCGGCGCCCCCCCCCCCCCGCCCCTTAAAAGTTGCGCCCCTGATGATAGCATGCATGCATACTCACATGCATGTACAGGTATAGATGTGACTAAAGTAAATCCCATTCAACAATTTAAAGACAGCCTCAATTCACACAATTCACTCTCAATCCACTAAACAATTTAAAGACAACACTTCATCTCCACTCTTTCATCTCTTTCACTACTTCTATTTTTTTTTCTAAATTCAAAAAACACTCGATGGATCAGTCACAAATTTATCCTGGTCCTCAAAATCAAGAATTGTTGTTTTTGGGTACCCATCATCGAGCCCACCATTTATATTACTCTCAAAATTTTACTGATGATCCTCTAGTTCCAAGATGTGCCGATCGAACATTCTGGAGATTCTTGTTGAAAAAACTATCAGATAAGGAGTTCCGAGATAAGTTGATGGGATACATCAAGACTGTCGGGTTTGGAGGCGTTTTACAATGCTATTACGAGAAGCTAGATACCCATCTCGTAACATCACTGGTGGAGCGGTGGCGTCCTGAAACTCACACCTTTCACTTTCCGTTCGGTGAAGCGACAGTAACTCTAGAGGATGTTCAAATTTTATAGGGTTTACCTCTCGGTGACGAGGTAGTTTTTGGAGAAAATTACTGGTGGGATCCAGGATTAAAAGAAACGCTTTGTCAAAAATATCTAGGGATCGAACTAGAGGGAGATGACCTCACCACCAAACTTTTACAGTTGTCCACTGTTTTTCATAAAATAAAAAAAGATTGGCCAACAGACAACGCCCCAGACGCAGCATACGAGCAAATAGCGCGATGCATCATACTCCACCTAATAGGTGGTACTATTTTTCCTGACCGTTCAGGCGGTAGCGTTTTTATTCACCATTTGCAACACTTGGCCGATTTTGAAGAGTGTGGTCAACTGAGTTGGGCAAGTGCAGCCCTTGCATATCTTTATAGGAATTTATGCAAAGCTGCTGACCCCGCAGCTAAGGAGATTGCTGGCCCTTTAACTTCGTTGCAGCTTTGGGCATGAGAACGAATACCCCAGATTGCTCCAAAGATTAGAGACACCTTTCAATTTACTAACGGGCCCTTTGGTGCAAGGTTATGTAAAACAACATTTACTTATATATAATTTTGTATATTTTTTTCTAGTATTAATTTTGCATTTTTTGTATTAATGATTTGTAGGTGGCGTGGTAAGTTGAGTTGGGCTGGTGGTACCAGGAATTCTTTGTAGCACTATCGTTCAGTGTTTCAGTGTTTAAACGTGGACCAGGTTATTTAAAAAATATTCATATAAGATAATATTTAGTTTATACTATATATTGATATGAATTTTTTTAGTAGTTTAATTGGAGGCCTTACGAGTTACGGGCATGCTGAAGGATCGATTCGACCTGAGTATAAAAAGGGAGGTGCGTGTTGGAACTGTGACACGTATCTTATATTTGTTGAGGTTGTAGAGCCATATACACCAAGCAGGGTTATGAGACAGTTTGGACTGGTTCAAACAATCCCCACAAACATACCCTTACTCCCGAGCAACACCATGCCTTACATAAATGGACCAAAAAATCTGGTAAAAAAAACTGGAAGAACGTGCATGCATCGTTTGTTTCTAACTGGATTTCTCGTATGGGGAACGTGGTAACGGGGTTACAATGTAATGGTTCATACAGGACCAACCCGGCGTACATGTCATGGTTCGTGGAGAGGACAACGTATTTTATTCAGGATCCATCAAGACAAATTGGATCTTCCACGAGGGATGGGAATATAGGTGGTAGATTAGAAATGTTGGTAAGTATCTATTGTTTCTTATATAGTTTAATCTATATATTTCTGTATTTTTGAAATAAAATATAACTTGGCTTATTGGAAAATATTGTAGGGCCAGAGTATGGGTGAGGTGCATCGAATGTCAAGCCAGGATAACACGTACAATCTTGACGATCAACTTGGAGGGGTTCGACAAATGGCTGCACAATTTTTGAATTTGGTCGGTGCGGGGTATCACTTGGATTACCAAACTTCACATTTGGCAAGTCAAGTGAAAATTTCCCACACAACCATGTTATAATATTGACAGGCCGCTTACACTTCGTCAAGAATTAAATACGGATACATATTATGATTACCGTCAACCACTTGCAACAAATGAACCAAACTTGAATAATTTTGAAAATGTGCAAGCTAGTGGTTCAGAGTTTGAGCAAAATATATTTAATCAAACTGCGGGTTCAGCATTTTCAAACTGGAATAGCCAAGCAAGTGGTTCAGGGTATCAAAAATTTTCAAACCAAGGAGCCTCGTCAAGTTCTTACACAAGAGGCTCAACAAGAAGGTGTCGCTGGGCAGTTAAGACATGGTGATCGGAATAGGGTACCAACTAGATGCCCCTTACCGGGTGGTCCTTTATACAGACCCCATGCTCATCATTGATCTATGTTAGTAGACATGTATTATTGTTAGTTGCAAAAAAATGTTTAATATTTGTTAATTTAATATTTGTTTCATATTTGTTACATTAGTGTTAGTTGCTGTGATGTGCAACCAATTCCCCAGCAAAGCCTTTTAAGTTCAACTGACTTGAACTTAGACATGAAGTTGCTTCGAATGTGATGCAGACAATAACGATGGTATGCTTTTGGCTCCATCCAGCCTTCAAGGTTATTCATAGCGTTTATAATGCCTTTGTGTATGTCTGAAATAACACAAAGACTCCTTTCATCAGGATATCTGACATGCATTCCAAATTGTTCAAGAAACCAACTCCAGCTCTCGTTAGTTTCTTCATCGACAATAGCGTAGGCTATGGGAAGTATGTAACCATTGGCATCCTTCGACACAGCAATAAACATTTTGCCCTTATAAGACCCCTTCAGATGTGTGCCGTCGATACTTATAACTGGTCAACAACGACGGAACGCTTCTATGGACGGCCCAAAACACCCAAAACACATACTTGAACACAACACAACTAGATGACCCATACGGTTGATGACGCCACTCTACAATAGTATTAGGTTTTCCCTATTTCAATGCATTAATATACTTAGGCAACTCTTCGGAGTTGGGACTCCCAACTGCCATATATAGTATTAGTAGCTTATCTACGAGCTCTCCACGCTTTGATATAACTAACATCAACGCTCAATGTCCCTCAATGTCTCCTTACAGTATGCTTGTATCTGCTTAACAGGATATGTAATGTCAGCATCAATTGCATGGTTGATGTGTGATACTAGAGTATTTGCTGTAAGACTTGTGTTGTTGTTACGAACGGCTGTCCCGTAACAGTTATGCCTTGCAACCCACTTTACAATCCTCCATAAACTTGAACTCGAACCTCCCTGCCTTGTTGCTTCCACCATCCAATTACATGGTGGAGTATTTGTTACAACGTGTAAATAGCCATCGCCATGACTCTTACATATTGCTTTGTATCTATGAGGCCTACTGTCTACCACCTAGATCTCTCTACCATTCTTAACGTTCCACTTTCGAACAACATGAATAAATTCCTTTTTGGATTTAAGGTACATACCTGCTCTAATATCATCGGTTTCTTCGTTCCACATAAACATGTAATCATCATCTTCATGATCATGATCCTCTAATTCTTGTAACACAGAGGTGTCAATGTCAATATTCATCAAGCCTTGTGAAATACCTTCTTGAGTTCCCACTTGAAATTCTGCAGTTGGCGCATCATATCCGTCTTCATCACTATCATCCTCTTCGTACCTCATGCATTCTATATCATCTTTAGAGGATGGTTCTGAGATGTACAAATTAGAGCCGTCAAAGCCGTCATCATTATCTTGGCCACCTTGAGTATCTTCTTCGAGTGACTGGTGATTTACCGGTTCCATTTTCACGTAAGTATCACCCCTGTAACAAACTTGTGTTTCTGCCAAAAAAAAAACAACATTTCTAAACTTCCGTCATCATGAATATGTAAAGCATCACGTATCCCCTGATACTCGTACGGCATCAACATGGTCACATTAAACTCTTGATTACTAACACCAACTAGACTGTATACCCTACCACCTAGTTGTTCATATGAGAATTTCTCACGAACAGGAAATGAGGAGACTTTAGTTGATTCGTCAGTTGAAACAACTCCATTCTCGTAATATATGTTACCACCCCAGATAATTCGTAAGATAAACGGACTGAATGAAGAACACATTCTGGAATTTTAATAAATTAGTGGTTGAAGGTTGAAGGTGTTGGAAATTTCTTCAAGTGGAATTTTAATAAATTAAGAGTGAAAGGGTTGGAAATTTATTCAGAGAGAGTTAAATTGTTGGATAGTGTGTGAAAATAGATGAATCTGCAATTGAATTTAAAGGGAGATGAGATGAGTGGGTGAAGTGAATGCTTTTGTTTCTTTGTGATTATTGTCTGCAAATATTGAAAAAGATGAATTGATGGTCTTTGGAAGCTTGTGTCATGCATGTAAGGCTGTAATAATTTTGCAGCAAATAAAGATGATATGACTAAAGCTTGATAATTAGCATGTGAAAAAAACTTGTCTATTTGTGTATTATTAGTGGGGTAAATTCTGGAGATTTATTAGAAGGTAAAATGCTGAAGTGACCCGGCTGCAATCTCGTGGTTCCTAACCACGAGTTAGGGTATTTTTTTCAGAACCCGTGGTTCACAACCACGATTTGGAAGAAATGGGCCCACCACAAATGACATCACCAGCGTTTGTCTCTCCGACCCTCACTCCGAACCTCAATCCCGTGGTTCACAACCACGTTTTTGTCAATCTCGTGGTTGACAACCACGTTTTCACCATTTTTGCAAAAAAAAAATACAAGTTCTATTTTTGAAAGAATTTTATTAAAAAATACTATTTATGAAAAAAATTCCATAACTTAGAGATATATAAATAGCTTTGATAATATATTTCCTATAATTCATCAGGTATTTATATTATTTATTTATTAATATAGTTTTTAAAAAAAAATGTTAAATGACAAGTATCTTAATATCATGCATTCGAAAGAGAATCTTTAAATCATTTGAAATATATTGTAAAATTACATATAAATGCTAACTTTAGAAAAATAAGACCATAAGGATAAACTAACAATAGGCCAATAGGGTAATGGAGTCTAACTACAGATGAACAATTCATCTCAGCCTTACCAAGTTTAAATTAAGCATAAAAATAAGACCATAAAAAAATTAACTTACAATGACAATCTAAGATAACCATAACTCAGAAGCAGATTTCAAAGAGCACATATTTTGAGAAAACCTCAAAAAGTTTTTGACTATGTTAGTAAAATATGCAAAATACATATCAAAAAGCCCAATGAGAAGCTGAAACATAATTAAAGTACTAAGGAGCAGATATGTTAATGAAACCTCAAAATGATTTTGACTATGTTTGTAAACTATGCAAAATTTTAAAATACAATCAATGCATAGATCAAATTTTTCATAAGTGACTCCATTCTTATTTTCAATGCAAGTATGAGCCTTTGATGCTATAGAATTAGATGATGTGATAAATCAGAAAGATAACTTAAAAAATCCCTCAGAGCCTACACTCCTATAAGTGGCAAAGCAACAAGAGGAAAAATTTACAACTCAAAATTATGAGTACAAGCCAAAGAAGGCCTTGTCATTAAAAATCCCATATAAAATTGGCAGATAAACACTATCCCAGATTCCCGGAAGCAAATTACCAAAGCAAATAATCAAATAAGATTACATAACAAATAAAAATAAGACCAAAAATAAAGTCTAACTTATAAAGACAATATGAGATAATACAAAATAAGGCATTTATAGTACCAAACAAAAAAAGATCATGCCTAACTACAGAGAAACAATCCATTACAGCCTAACCAAGTCCAAAGACATCATAAAAGTAAGACAATAAAAAACAATTTCACTTACAAAGACGATCCGAGGCAACCACAACACAAAGCAAACCTGCATAATAGAAAATAAGGTAACTTAAAATATGTATAATGATAAGTTGGTCGACCCACGCTTCGCATTGGACCGTTTTACAAACTCGGTTGCTTCACGGTGTCGCCTTTGCACGTTCAAGATTTGCATACACGCACATGGATGTGCGAGATGGTCCATATGGCGATGGTTATTTATCACAAACATTTGAGAATTCGACGAAAACAACACAACATATCAATCAGAGTTCAGTCCCTCCCTATTTAATTAACATAATTAAACACATAGTTCAATCCCTACCTATTTATTTAACATAATCAAACACATGCAATCTAAATTACATGTAAAAATAATGGATTTAAGAAGATTCAAACTAAGTTGACCCTAGCCCTTTTTCTAAACCCTGATGCTGTCACCCCATTCCTCATCAATGTTGCATAACCTACACACCAAAAATACAACAAAACAATGACATTAGAAACTTAAAGGCCGGTAACAGCAGGTAACATATTGATGCCACCTATTCGGCTATTCCTACATGCATTGATCCGAAAATGAGATTGTATAACAACTTAAACCCAAACTAAGATAATATGAGATGATCCATGGATAATTATATATAACTATTGCGTCATGAAATAAGTAGGAAGCCTAGACAAAACAACAATAATGCCCCCAACTTTTAAAAAAAATATATATATGAATAATACTGTACACCTGCAATGTAAACACACTTTATTTGCATATTACTAAAACACCAACGGAAAAAGACTAAAAGTTCATGAAGATGAGACATGAACACAAACTAATTAAAAATTTAAGTGTCCTTTTTTCTAAAATTTAAAAAATAATAAAATGGAAGTATGCATGGTTATATACAACGCATGACATATTTCTTTTAATAGCAAGTAAATTTTATTAAAAGGGATTAGGTACAGTTATAAAGAAGAGGGACCCCAAGTAATATCCTAATTGAGACCATATCATCGGAGATTGAATGAAATCCAATTTTCCCTAGTCACTGCAATTTTGTTTGACAAAAAATTAAATCAAAAGGAATGAGAACGATTTTATTTCACCAAATAATGTTTCTGGAGATGATGAATTGTTGTTGTGGATCAACTAATTACTTGCACACTTCACACAAAATAACACATTTGACATTTTACATAGCCCCATTCATGATCATTAGGGTTAAACATCACAAAAGAGTTTTAAAACCATATACATATCAAACTTTCACAATTCATTAAGACATATATTGACTTCAATCTCATCGGTTTTGTATAGCCCAACCCAGCCCAACCCTTTCAACCTACAATCCGAAACAGACATGGTGATGATTTCCACTTAACATATAGCCATGCAATGATGTGGAACTTACGATTCATACAGATTAAGGAATGTGATGTTGCATATGTCATCCATAAACTATGCCTGCAAGGATGAAAAAACACAGTTTATATTTAATCAATTTGTTAGTACTCAAAATAAACTGGGAACACAAAGAAGCTACTCATATGAAGAATCATAATAGAAAATAAACCAAAGAGTTCTAGTATAAAGTCAACAATGATATAAACCAACAAATTCCTTGTTTCTAAGCAAAAATTAACCCCAAAACACCTAATTTTCCAAGACCCAAAACCCATAGTAGGGATTATCAATTATATATTTATTTCATTTATTTGTTGGTGGTATTTACCAATTGCATTTAGTAGTGATGAACTGATGTTTCGTGATGTTAAAGTTATTTAAATTCAATATGGCATGGTTATTAAATTTACCTCTATGATCTGGAATAAGATAATATACAAAAATTAGATATATATAGAGTTTATAGCCATGCTCATATTCGAACTTCAATGAGGTTTAATATTGGTTCATACAGGAGGGTCATAACAGAAGTAGGAAACACTCAAACACTAAACCAAGAAACTATAAAGATAAAACTAAATAGGGAACACTAAACTAAGTAAAAAAATACTTATCGTTTACCAATAGAACACATGCTTAAGACTTAGCTTTAACTCTTTGGTCTTTTACCAATAGAAGGAAGCAAAAGAGGATGAAAACATCATTTCAAAAGATGCATTAACCATGAAAAAACTCACCTTAAATCACACGTACCACTGAGAACATACACCAATCAAACAACCTGTAGAGAAACAAATAAATCAGCAACAAACAAAACAAAGAAGAAGGCTAAAAACAGAGAAGCATTTATACAAACAGTTGGGGTGCAAAGATTTTAGACACACAAAATGACCAGATTATCGGCCCAGAATACTGAATCATGAGCAAACAATTAAAAATCAAAATGGAAATGAGACACAGACATACATAACAGCCTTAGACTGGCCACATAAACACAGACGAAGGCAGCTAAGAACTTTGAAATCCCTGAAAAAAATACTACTGGAAAACACATAAATTGTCAATCCTAAAAGTATGGTTTGAGATATACACGTTGATTTGCTCACCTGCTCTATCTTTTGAAATGAGATGATACGTGTAAAGGTAAAGCCGCTTGACTTGTACGAAGTGCTTGAGAAAGTGTACATTCATTTGTGCTGCAACAACTTGTACCTAAGGTTACATAGTTTGTACAATTGGTTGTATTTTGTATATAGGAGTAATTCCGACCCACTAAGGAAGGCAAACGATAAGGAATATTTATGTTACAATCGCAATGATTTCATATTAGGACACCAAAGATATAAATCAATTTGAAAAGCTATGCTGAACCAGGAGGAAATACATGTTAAAAAGACCAATGAGAAGCTAATACATAATCAAGGATTTAAATGGCAGTTATGTTCACAAAACCTTAAAAGATACTAACCATGTCAGTAAAATAAGCAAATTCTTAAGTCAAAAAGGCCAATGAGAAGCTTAACATAATCGAGGTTTTAAAGAACAGTTATGTCCACAAAACCTCAAAAAGATATTCACCATGTTAGTAAAATATGTAAATTCTTAAAATACAGTCGATACTTATTTTCAATGCAAGTGTAGCCCTTTAATGCTATAAAATTATATGGTGTGATATATCAGAAATATAACTTAAAACAACCAAAAAGGTATAGTATCACATATAAAAATACATCCAAATAAAGCCAACTATAATACCTAAGCAGCAGCTACCTTCCAAACCCCTCACAGAGCCTGCACAACTATAAGCTGCAAATCAATTACAGAAAAAAAATTACACCTCAAAATCATGCGTAAAAGCCAAAGAAAACCTTATCATTAATAATCCCACATAAAAGTGGTACATAATCACTATCCCAAAGCAGATTACCAAAGCAAATAATATTACATAAGAAACATAAAAAGTATCTATGAATAAAAGATAACCGATGTAAAGAACAAAATGGAGGCCTTTGATGCTCTATAATTACATAGTGTGATAAATTACAAAGATAAATTCAATATTACCAAGTAAATATACCTAAAGAGCAGCCAAGTTCCAAATACCTCAGCCACACAAAAGGAACAAATCATTTAAGAAAAAAAATAACTCCAACCTCTTAAAGTTGATAAATCATCATCATTATCATATTTAGTTATCCCACCAATAATATCAAAATGTTTAAAATAATATCAATAATATCAAAACGTGTTTTAAACAAATGTTAAAAGGACATTTTTGAAATTAAAGATATGATAGTTATATTGATTTTTGTCTCAAGAAGACACCTTAGTATGGTCCGATTTAAAACGTTTTCCAGGCTTCCAATCGATGAGATTCCACTTGTGAAATGCTTGAAATCGCTATAAAAAAAAAAAAGTAACATTTACAACATTTTCATTAACCTAGACAAGCACCTCATTAGCTTAAACCCGAACCAGTTTTCACGATTTTGATCACCCGTACTAGTTCTCATGATTTTGGTCATCAAAACCAAAATCGAACCATTTCTTAAAAAAACTTAGTTTGTTAAGAATTAGGCCCAATACTTCACAGGCCCAACAAAAATCCAGGAGGACCCAAACTCAGCAATTATAAATAATTTAGATGCAACTACTGAAGAAACCCTAGCCAATTTACCTTCAAACAGGTCTTCAATGGCGACGGCGAGAACTGTGAAAGACGTCTCACCTCATGAATTCGTGCAGGGTTACGCCGCTCACCTCAAACGATCTGGAAAGGTAAGATCCATCACATTTTCACTTCACGTTATGTAATCTCAGATTGATTTAGCTTCTGATTGCATCAATCTAGATTCAGTTCTGTAAATGCGTTTTAGTTTTTTTGCTTCGTGGTTACTGAAACTTAGCTGGTTTAGAAGTTCTTAAGTTGGATTGATTTGGTAGGTTTCTATTGAATGCGTCAATCTAGAAATTTTAGGCGTTTGAACGCCTACTCGCTTCGTTTTCTTCATCTTCTTCATTTACATTTATGAATTTGTTCGGATTTCTTTTTGGTTAACTTCAGCTTTAATTGCCATCATTTTATGGCGAGCTCACTGTTCAATGTTCAATTTTCTGTAGATATTGCGAAAAATGTGTATGCATTCCGAGTTTATGAAGTTAATTATGGAGATTTTCATTTCAGATTGAATAAGTGATTTTCATACATATATGGATTGATTTCAGGGGAAAAAGTTTAATGATTAATTAGATTAATTTAACTTGAAAACATTTGGTGGTAATCTTTTTGGTAAGGTTAAGACAGAGAGAATATGGTTTTGGTTGTTGTATAGCACGGTTAAACTGGCATCTTAAAATATAAAACATTTCCATTTTTCTGTTCTTTTCTTTGGTAATAGGCACCTTTGGGCTTGACATTTGATCATCTAGATAACTCTATTCTCTGACTTGTTGTATGTTGAATGCTGTTTTAAGTTCATAATTGATCATCTAGATATCTGTATATTTCATAGATGGAGCTTCCTGAATGGACTGATATAGTGAAGACTGCTACTTTCAAGGAACTTGCTCCCTATGACCCTGACTGGTATTATATTCGAGCTGGTAAGTCTTTGCATGCCATTCGATGTTTGGACTATTTTGCATCTGTTTTGTTGAATATATTTCACAAAAACACCTGAACTCAGCTCCTTTTTCTGTGCAGCTTCTGTAGCTAGGAAAATATACTTGAGGGGCGGTATTGGTGTTGGTGCATTCCAGAGAATCTATGGTGGACGTAAGAGGAATGGCAGTGCTCCACCACATTTTTGCAAGAGCAGTGGTGGTATCATTCGTCATATTCTGCAACAATTGGAAACAATGAAAATCATCGATATGGACCCCAAAGGGTGAGTATTCATTTTATTTGTTTAAACATCCATGGCTGCTATTTATCATAGAAATGGTTTACATATATGCACACAATGCCTTAGATCTTTGTTTCTGTAAAACTAACTATTTTAGTAAAATGAGGAAGACACGAAGATTGATTCTAGTGATGATTTTCGTCTTCTTCAACTAGAGATTGTTCATGATGCATACATGTTTTAAAATTTTTTTGTCTTATGGTATTACAGAGGGAGAAGGATCACTTCAAGTGGTCGACGAGATCTTGATCAAGTTGCTGGGCGAATTGTTGTTGCTGTTTGATTCAAGTTCTTTTTGATGCTATGTAGCTTATAAGTTTAGCAAGAAAGAACAAGTTTTGGTTTTTTTTTTCCGGATTTGAGGTGATGAATTTGTGGATTTGGCTTTTGCTTGTATGGGTAAATTCATCTGTGTAATCCTGTTTGATTTAATGGAGATATTGGCTTCATTTGATGTTCAGTCTCAACTTTTTTACATTTCAGTCTTGGAAAAACTCAAGAAACATGCAAATTTTTTGCAATTCAGGTGATAGTAAGTGCTTCTATTTTGAAAGGTCTCAAGTTTGGATTTAGCTTTTAACTCGTTTTATGCATTAAACACCAGAATCTTTTGCAAGGTCTTAGGTTTGAATTTAGCTTTAACTCGTTTTATGCCTTAAACTCTTCACCCGTATACTATAAAATTTAAAGCTTTCGCATTTGAATAATGGAATGAGTATGTGGACTTTACCAGATGTTGCATTGCCACTTTGGTCATTGTGACCAAGAAGGTGAGTTTCAAGAGACACAATGTTAAGACTTAACAGTCGATGTTGAATGTTGACAAGAAGTACAATATTATTTCATTGAAAGAAGCCTTAAAATAGGCTAGAACACACAAACATAACTGAAACATAAAAACAGAAATGCGAACTAAATTTCAACAAAGCATACATGAGATCCAATGGAAGCTAAAAGGATTTAGTGACCACAATCTAACAAAGGTTGTGCAAGATCATTCGCAGGTTTCATTCACACGTGATCATTTCCTTCTTTTACCCAATCAACAAATTTGTTGAGATTTTTGTTGGAGGAATTTCCTGCTCGCAAGCCACCCATCACTGTTTCTTGCAAATTCAATGCATTTTCTTTGATTATGTTGTTGCTGAGCAGCTTCTCTATTTTATTCTTGATTTCTCCTCGTGTAACAACCCCTGCATCATCTTTCTTGAAACCCACTCCGGTTTTCCAAATATCACATATGTAAGTTTTGTTAAAAAACTGATCAGCAAAGTATGGCCAGCACAAGAAAGGAACACCATTGCTGAGACCTTCCATTGTCGAGTTCCAACCACAATGACTCATGAAGCAAGCAACCGCAGGATGGTTTAGGACCTCTTGTTGAGGTGCCCAGCTGACCATTTTCCCACGAGTACCTATTCTGTCCATGTAGCCACTTGGGTAGGCATAATCGATACTACCACTTGTACCCGGTCGAACAACCCACAAGAATGGCTTTTTAGTATCCTCGAGTGCCAGCGCTAGCTCTTCAAAGTGAGGCTGGTCAAAAATAGTGAAGCTTCCAAATGCCACATAGATGACCGAGCAAGCCGGTTGTTGATCAAGCCATGTTAGGCAAGTGGAGTCTTCATTCCAGAAGTGGCCTACTTGCCTTGTTGATGTGTTGGTTGCCAAAAGCGGACCGATTGGCAAAATCTTGGGAAATAGAGCGAATGCCCCCGTCTCCAGCTCCATGGCTGAATTGCAAATTATGTGGATCGCGTCTTCTGCAGCTTCCTTACAATTAACAACCAGGAAATCATAGAAAATTTGGTTCGTTACCGAGTCGCCCATACATGCCCATACAAAATTTGTAGGGTCCATAAATGGCATGGATGATGAGAGTTGAATCATTTGATCCTTCAAAGGTACCCCTGAAAGAAAAAATTGATTGCATAAGCTTAAATAGAGTCCTCTTATAGGGGCTGTTTGGTTCAATCTGTTTCATTAAGTGCTAGATGAATAAACGTCTGGATAGTAAAGACTTATGTAGAGGACTGGATGAATTAGACATTTTTTAAGGTAAACCTCTTAGCGATTCAGACATTTTTACCATTCAGAGATTCCAAACAAGTCTGTATCTGTACGATTCAGACAATTTACCATGCGGACCCAATTAAAAGGTAAACCAAACAGGTCTTATTCCAAGACCACCCTAAAAGTCAAGTGACCATTTGACTAGTTTTAAACACTCGTCTGAGAAAGTCAAACGGCCGTTTGTAGTTGGTGTGAGATCAGATTATTACAAATGTCGTGGGATTATACCATCTTGGCTAATTATTTAGTTATCAAAGTGAATAAAAGGTTATCTCACCTCTGCTGTTTATGACTCCATCAATCATTAGCTTCTGAACACTCATGATCACAGACAAAACTGCAGCCGAAGTGGGACAAAAGACTGCTAGTCTAATACCCATCTTCCTTGCAACTCTTGTGACCCATCCCATGCTATAGTCAGCAACTATGCACGTAATCTTCTCATCATCCTTTCCCCATAATATCGTTTATCAGTTCTTCTAGTTTCACAGGCATGAGTTGAAACATAGTTTTTGTCAACTTCCCAAGGTCATTCCTGTCGTCACATGGCTCCATCCCATCTGAGATCGGAACCATTTGCATCAAACCGCTCGGACCATCCGTCTCTGACCACGCACTCATAACCCGTTTGTGAGTGAACTCTGTGTTCACAAACGTGACCTTCAGACCGTTGCTGGTGAAGCACCGTGCCGCCTCCATAAGAGACGTCACATGACCTTGTGCAGGATAAGGTATTAGTAGAACATGAATGTTTTTCATATTTGTTTTGGAGGGAGATGGTGTATGCTGTGGACTTAAAATGACTCCGATCCTTTCACATTCCTATGGATATATATAAATGGTTGAGGTTCTAATTATCATACTAAATAGAATAATATTTAATCAGTGTGCTGGAAGAAACTAAAAACAAATAAGTAGTATAGTTTAGGAGTATGTTAGGGATATACCGCAGGGTGTTACTCATATACATTCTATATGGGTCGTATTGATGGATACAGTTATAATTTTCCATTTTAGTCGACGATAAAAGATAAAAGATAAAAGCCACAAAGTGTTCTGTCGGTCGTTCTGTTCCTATACGGACCGTATCGGCCAATATTACTGGTATCAATTTTAAATATACATGTCGTATCGACTAATATGGGCCATGTTAGTTACGGGTCATATTGAATTATGTATTTGAACGATGTATATATTAAATTTTAAAGGAGTAACATGTCATGTCAAATAATTAACATGGATATTCGCCGTGTTAAATATTAAAAAGAAATTTAAAAGAGATACAGGCTATATAAGCCGATACAATCCATAACGATACAGACATATTGGCCGTATCCATTATAATATATACGGGCCATATTTATCGTTAAGATAAAGAAAAACATGACTTGATGTAAAGGAGTCGTATCGACTCATTGATTCGTATGTAAATTGTAAAATAATGATTAGGCACGTCGCCATAATCTTTAATCCTAATAAAGCAATAAAATGATTGCCACATGACCTTTTTCTAGGGCCTCCACATCATCATATCCATATGTCAACATTAGATTAAATCAATATATAAATTTCAAATAAATTCAATATATTATTTCAACTTTCCAAATATAAAATTGAACCTTACATTAATAAAATCTAAAGTTCTAATTAATGTAATGAAACTTTAATGTTTTAAAATTTATAAACTTAAATTTTGAAATCTCTCATCATCTTTTTTTTTCTTTCATTTATCTCATTTAATGAATCAAAATTCAACTCATATAGTTTACGACTCGTATAGTTTACGGGTTACTAACCTAGTTTATCAATATAAAGTAAGCAAAAAAGAAGATTAGAAAAATCAATTGATATATCACGTGGATTTCAAAGTTATTGTTAGTTAAACTAATCAATTTGTAGCGTGGTGTTGTTGACTTGTTGTAGATCCAACAGGACAAATGAAGGTTTACGAGAACAACAAAAAACAATGACATAACTTGAAAACTTAGTATCATAATATGGGTTGGGTTCTATAGAACACCAACATTTTGTAAAAAACCAAAAAAATTAAGAAAAAAATTATTTTTTTAAAAACTTTTTTATATGTTTCTTTCATGATTTTAAGAATACTAGAAAAAAAAACTTTAAAAGTATTTTCGAGTTTTTTTTTTAAATAAAATAAAATTAAGATTTTTAGCTTTAAATTAATAATGCACTATGCAACAATAATAAAATTGGGACATGCTCGATGATATACGTATACATACGTATATATATATATATATCTTTTATTATTTTACGTTCTAGCCCCTCAAACTTTACAATACATATCATTTCATGCTACGGATTATATTAGGATATATATATATTTACTATATTCTAAGTCTCGGGATACTTATAATAATTATAGACACGTATTATATTTATATCTTTGCATAAATTACACTTTTAGTCCTTTTACTTTCCCGTTAACTATTAACACAAGTATTTACACGTATATATCTATCAATTCACACATGTATCATCATGTTATTCATATATTTATCTCATACTCTACTTTCGTTATCGTTTAACACGTCCATTTATGCATATTCATCATATAGGCCATCAAACACGTATTTCTAACACATGCAACTTATCCAATGCATAGTCTTACCACATTTATCAATTAAGCTCACGTATTTATAATATAAACACGTATTTACTATCTATATCATGTACCTGTGAAATTTGGGGTGTTACAGGTGAATAGGTACATATTTGAATCTTCATCAAATTTCCAGGAGAGAATTCTTCTTCTCTCAGAGTGAAGATCTTCAAATTCCTTCTCATTAGTAGATGATTCATAACTAGAAGATACAACTTGAGATCTGTGTCTTTTTGCCATTATTTTTCTCCTTCTAGAAGTACCTATTGGGGCTTCAGTTAGGTTTTCAGGGATTGTAGATTCAGTAGGTGGTGGATTTGGTGCTGAAGATTTTGGTGGAGTAGGTAGTTGTACTGTGGGTTGAGAAGTTGTTTTTGTTTGAGGTTTGGTCAGAGGTTCAATTGGAGTGAAATCATCAGCTCTAAACTTGGGTGGAATAGGTTTGGAAAGTGTTAGATTTTTAGTAGGTGGCTTTCTGGCTCTTGGTGCGTTTATTGTGATGGGAGTGGTAGAGGTTTGAGTAGTAGAAAGTTGAATAGATGGTGTGTTGCAAATCATGTGACGGTAAGTGCTTGTTATATTTTGAAAGGTCTCAAGTTTGGATTTAGCTTTTAACTCGTTTTATGCATTAAACACTTGAATCTTTTGCAAGGTCTTAGGTTTGAATTTAGCTCTAACTCGTTTTATGCTATAAATTCTTCACCTGTATGCTATAAAATTTTATACTTTCGCATTTGAATATTGGAATGAGTGTGAAACTTACCAAATGTTGCATTGGCTCTTTGGTCATTATGCTCAAGAAGGTGAGTACTATAGCCTTAGAGACACAATGTTAAGACTTAACAGTCATGTTAATGTGACAAGAAGCACATATTTTTTCATTGAAAGAAGCCTTATAATAGGCTAGAACACATAAACATAACTAAAACACAAAAACAGAACATGTGAACTATATTCTAACAAAGCATACATGAAAACAATGGAAGCTAACAAAGGTTGTGCAACTGCAAGATCATTCACATGTGATCATTTCCTTCTTTTACCCAATCAACAAATTTGTTGAGATTCTTGTTGGAGGAATTTCCTGCTCGTAAGCCGCTCATCAATGTTTCTTGCAAATTCAATGCATTTTCTTTGATAATGTTGTTACTAAGCAGCTCCTCTGTTTTATTCTTGATTTCTCCTCGTGTAACAACCCCTGCATCATCTTTCTTCAAACCCAAACCGGTTTTCCATATATCACATATGTAAGTTTTGTTAAAAAACTGATCAGCAAAGTATGGCCAGCATAAGAAAGGAACGCCATTGCTGACACCTTCCATTGTAGAGTTCCAACCACAATGACTCATAAAGCAAGCGACCGCGGGATGGTTTAGGACCTCTTGTTGAGGTGCCCAGCTGACCATTTTCCCACGAGTACCTATTCTATCCATGTAGCCACTTGGGTAGGCATAGTCGATGTTGTCGCCACTTGTACCAGTTCGAATGACCCACAAGAATGGCATTTTTGTATCCTCAAGTGCTAGCGCCAACTCTTCAAACTGTTGCTGGTCAAAAATTGTGATGCTCCCAAATGCCACATAGATGACCGAGCGTATCGGCTGCTGATCAAGCCATGTTAGGCAAGTGGAGTCTTCATGCCAGAAGTGGCCTACTTGCCTTGTTGATGTGTTGGTTGCCAAAAGCGGACCGATTGGCAAAATCTTTGGAAATAAAGCGAATGCCCCCGTCTCCAGCTCCATGGCTGAATTGCAAATTATGTGGACCGCGTCTTCTGCTGCTTCCTTACCATCAACAACCAGGAAATCATAGAAAATTTGGTTCGTTATTGGGTCGCCCATACACACCCAAAAAAAATTTGCAGGGTTCATGATTGGCATGGATGTTGAGAGCTGAATCATTTGATCCTTCAAAGGTACCCCTGAAAGAAAAACTTGATTGCATAAGCCTAAAGAGGATAGTGTCCTCTTATAGTCTTATTCTAACACCACCCTATACTAGTTTTAAACACTAGTCTGAAATAAGAAGTTTAAAAAGTCAAGCGGCTGTTTACAGTTTGCGTGAGATCATACCATCTTGGCTAGTTATTTAGTTATCCTAGTGTAGGCGTTAAACTGAAAAAAAAATGAACTGAAAATAAAACCGAAAAAAAACGAATTGGTAAAAGCCGAACCAAAAGTAATGGTTCGGTTTCGGTTTCATATAGATAATAACCGAACTGAACCGAAATAAAAGCGAACTGAACCGATGGCCTATGTGTAAATAAGTAATTTAGTCGGGTCCATTACGAAACTTTATACCTTTGATTAATTTATTCTTTAATATAATATTGATAAAAATAATGTTATTTATTTTTATCATTTTGATTGCATTTTACTTTTTAGTTATTACTATATATGTAATTTTTTGTAGATTCGATAATCAAGAAGGCAAAACATAAAGAGTTTACCATCGGAGATGATGAAGATTGATGTCAAGATTTTTAGAGTTAAAAACTTTTTGAATTGGGAAAATGTCACAGAAACATAACAAACTCTTAAATTTGTTTCAATTAAGTCACTCAAACTTTTTTTTTGTTTCAATCAAATCACTCAACTTTAAAATATGTTTCTAATCTTAGCTAAATGACCCGATTAGCAGGTAACCTAATCAATTTTTTTTTTATAAAAACCGAATTTTTATAAAAAAATAATTTTTATTTATAGATAAAGCAAATTTTTAATAAAAACGTTTTTTTTTTATAAAAATTCGAAGTTAAATTTTTTTTAATTAAAAAAAGCGTTTCTTATAAAATTTTGAATTTTTATAAAAAGATTCATTTTTATTAAAAATTCGATTATAAAAATAATTCGTTTTTATAAAAAAAAGTTCCTTTTATTATAAAAAATTCAGTTTTATAAAAAAATTGATTAGGTTACCTGCTAATCAGGTCATTTATCTAGCATAAGAACATATTTTAAAGCTAAGTTACCTGATTGGAACAAAATTTTATTTTTTGAGTGGTCGTAATTGGAACAAAATTGAAAGTTAGTTATGTTTTTACAAAATTACCCCTTTTGAACTTAATGGATATAACGGTATTTGCTTATTACTATTATCTATTTATCTTTTAAGATTAGACATTTAAAGTTTAAATATTATTTTAACCACATACTATAAAATTAAATAAAGAAAACCAAATAAGAACCGAATCGAACCGAAACTGAAGAAAAAAAAAACCGAACCGCAAAAAACAAAACCGAATGGTTTTTTTTAGGAACCGAACCACTCGGTTTTTGGTTCGGTTAGAGGAAAAAACCAAACCGAACTCATGCTCATCCCTACGTAGTGAATAAAAAGTTATCTCACCTTTGCTGTTAATGACTCCATCAACCGTTAGCTTCTGAAGACTCATGATCACAGCCAAAACTGCAGCCGAAGTGGGACAAAAGACTGCTAGTCTAATACCCATCTTCCTTGCAACTCTTGTGACCCATCCCATGCTAAAATCAGCAACTATGCACGTAATCTTCTCATCATCCTTTCCGTTAATATCATTTATCAGCTCTTCTAGTTTCGCAGGCATGAGTTGAAACATTGTTTTTGTCAACTTCCCAAAGTCGTTCCTGTCGTCACATGGTTCCATCCCATCCGAGATCGAAACCATTTGCATCAAACCGCTCGGACCATCCGTCTCTGACCACGCACTCATAACCCGTTTGTGAGTGAACTCTGTGTTCACAAACGTGACCTTGAGACCGTTGCTGGTGAAGCACCGTGCCGCCTCCATAAGAGACGTCACATGACCTTGTGCAGGATAAGGTATTAGTAAAACATGGATATTTTTCATATTTGTTTTGCTGGGAAATAGTGTATGTTGTGGACTTAAAATGACTCTGATCCTTTCACAATCCTATGGATATATAAATAGTTGTGGTTCTAATTATTCTAAATATTAAATAGAATAATATTTAATCGGTGTGGCGGAAGAAACTAATAAATAAATAAGAAGTATAGTTTAGGGGTATGTTAGGGATATACAGTGGGGTGTTACTCAAACACATTCGATATGGGTCCTATTGATGGATAGGGCTCATTTTTCCTTTTAGTCAACAATAAAAGCGGTAAAACGTTCTATTAAGAGGCGTCTTAATAATTTTGGAGGCCTAAAGTGAACTGAAATCTGGAGGCCCCTTCAAACATATATCACTCTTATGGTTGTCAGATTATACAATGTTCAAACCATATAAAACTAGAGTGAGGTTATAATGAGAAGTTAGGTGAAAATAAGAAGGATAAGAAGTCTTCTCATCCGTTAGATCTGATGATCAAGGGCCCAGATTTAATCCATTAATTAAAACAAAAAAATAAATGGTCAGGTGCATGGAGGGGTAATTTGGTCAAATTGCCCATTTTTCTCTTTCCCCCAATTATTAAAACCTTCATAACTTTTTTATACGATATTATTTTTTTATAAAAATTACACCATAAAAACAAGCGTTTTTTTATCTTTAAAACCCATACCATATTGCTATATAAAAAATAAAATAAAAAAATTATGTCAATGACGTGAACATATGAAACAACGACCTGAACATATGACACAATTGACCTGAATATATAACACAATAACACAATGACCTGAACATATGACACAATGACACAATGATCTGAACAATGTTCAAGTCATTGTGTCATATGTTCAAGTTGTTGTGTTATTGTGTCATATGTTCAGGTCGTTGTGTTATATGTTCAGCTCATTCACAATTTTTTTTATATATATAGCAATATTGTATGTGTTTTAAAGATAAAAAAACGCTTGTTTTTATGGTGAAATTTTTATAAAAAATAATATCGTATGTAAAAGTTATAAACGTTTTAATAATTGGGAGGAAAGTGAAAAATATGCATGTTTCCAGATTTGCCATCCTTCTTATCCTTCTTATTTTGCATAAACTTCTTACGTGAACTTCTCTCATAAAACTATATATATTCTTTATTTTATAAATTTGGCGCCCTATTAAAGTAGGGGTTTAAAGCCCTAGCTTCACTTAATTTACCCTTAAGCCACCCCTGGTTCTGTTGATCATTTATGTTTCTATATGTGCCGCATCGGCTAATATGACCAGAATCAATTAAAAATATACGGGTCGTATCGACCAATATGGCCCGTATTAATTACGGATCGTATTGAATAATTGTATTTGAATGATTAACATGTATTTGAAAGATCTATATATTGTTTTAAAGGAATAACATGTCATGTCAAATAACTTACATAGATATTCGTCATGTTAAATAATTTTTTTTTAAAATAAAAAATTTAAGAAAGATACAGGCTATATAAGCCAATACAATCCATAACAATATGAGCCATATTGATCGTATCCTTGTTATAATACGGGCCATACTAGTCAAGTGGTCATTATGATATAGAAAAACATAGTTTGATGTATGTGAGTCGTATCGGTCTCATATTATTGGTATGTAAATTGTGACATAATGATTAGACGTGTCGGTAACCCATAATATATCAATAAAAAATAACGAAGATTAAAAAATCAATTGATATATCACGTGGACGTCAAATTTATTTATAATTAAATTAATCAATTTGTAGCTTGGTGTTGTTGACTTGTTGTAGATCCAAAAGAGAGACCAATGAAGGTTAACGAGAAAAATGACACAACTTCAAAGCTTGTATCATAATATATAGGGTCGAATCCATAAAAAATATAGTTAATAAGAAACAATCTAATTTATTAATTTTATAAAAAGATTTAAAAATAATAAAATAGAAAAGTGAATATAATACTCTTAAACATCTAATCATACATACAAAACCTATTAAAAAGTAAAAACCACTAAATAAATTTAAATCACTTCCATATTAAGATTTACATTCGTAAAGAAGTCGCGTACACGTTTGTAATTTGTTTTTTGAATTTTGATGATTACACGGAAGAATCAGCTATACTTTTTCAAAGTGGATAACATCCAAATAGTGATTTCAAGTTTTAGATAGAAAAGAAAGTCGATGTTATTAATAAAATTTGATAATTCAAATTTTACTTTTCTATTAAAATTGAAGCATTACACTTGAAAGAATTTTGAGAATTTCCGTTTCAATCTTTTGTGTTGAATATCATTCACCCAATAAAAATACAAAAATTTCACAAAGTAAGCTTCGTCACCTCCTTCCATCAATTGGATATGTGTTTTTAAATAAGAAAATGTGTTTAATTATGAATTTTTATTTAAAACTACGTCGTTTTATAAGTTTTGCATTTAAGATTAGATTGTTAACATCACCATATTCACTTTTTTAATAATAAAATAGGAGGAAAATAATGAGTAAAGTTCAAGTGAAAACCCTTCTTATTGTGAAAACCTAAAAACCCTTTTTTATTTATAAAGACTAATTTTTTATTCACGTGTGTTACACGGCTGAGTATTATAAAAATTATAAATACAATCATAATCTACGACAATTATGTATTTTTATAACTATATAAAAATTTCTCAGTATTATAGTGGGTCAGAAGTTTTACGACAATGAGCATTTAGGCGGTGAGTTTCCTCTGGGATGAATATGCAACACAGAGAGTCTTGGTTACTCGCCCGGACTTCGATCATAACGTGTCGTGGGTAACATCGTTTGTCATGATGAGACCCCCGGTAACCGGATGTTTCCAGTTAAAAAAAAATCTAGTCACGAAAAATAAGGATTTTATTTATTACTAGTAAATTGACCCGCGCCCTGCGACGGGTCGAAAATACCTTCGTTGTGTAAAATTACATAGATATTCCTCACCTTCAAAGTGTAAACTCTCGTAACTTGTAGGCTCCAAGTAACATGATATCAGTAAACTATTTAATCGCGTTTCAACACCATATTCTTAGCAACAAAAACCTCAAATGGCTTGTAACTTCTTCACATTCTTCTTTATTAATTCTTATAAAAAGCTTTTTTGTGTTCAAGTTGATATCATACGGTAATAAACAATATTCCAAAGAAAAATTTTACATGCTATATAATATTATCAAAATATCACAAATTCTTATCTCTTTACAAAAGTTGTTTTACTTATTCTATTTATATTTTCAGTCACAAACAATGAGCTTTAAAAAAATTATTAAACATGAATCATAAGCTAGGGCTCAGATTTTACTCATCGATAATCACAATGAGGGTTGCAACAAACAAAAGTTTAAGGCCTCCTGCTCACCATAACCTGGCAGTCAAGATCTAAGAAGATGAAGTAAATCATCACAGCCTTTCATTCATGAAATTCGTAGAAATAATGAGAGATATCATCGGTTTTAACGAATGCAAACCATCATCAGCCCACAGAAACAACATAGAGAAAGCAAGGAAGCAATTCATATAAAATACGATTGTATATGCCCTTGAACAAAGCACCCCGCCGAAAATCAAACCACTTAAAAAATCGATCTGACAGGAATAGTAATTTAACAGTGTACACCTCAAGACTATTAAATTGATAATAACATACAAAAAAGATGAATGATAAGATAAGGCTCAGATTTTAGCTATTGATCAGACCTGACTGATTCATCATAAGATTGGCACCGATCGCAATGAGGGTTGCAAGAAACAAAAGTTTCATGCCTCCTGCTCACCACAACCTGGCAGTCAATATCTAAGAAGAAAAAAGAATCATCACAGCCTTCTACCCATGAAATTAGTAAAAATTTATAACCAAACTGATGTGCTCGGAACGTACCTAAAAATGCTATTAAAACCTAGACCTAAACCTAGACCTAGACACACCTAATTTTACCGAAAAACCTAAAACTGAACCGAACCCTGAGGCAAGTGTACCTGTCGGATTATAGTAAAGCTAAGGAAGACCGGGAATATCGAACCCTAAGGTCACTCTAAAGACAAAGACTTAACCTAGACCTAGAAAATGGAAATACTGAGTAGTTTGGGTTTTGATTTGAGATTTGATTTGAATGAAAATTAACTAAAATTAACTAATGCAACTAACAAACGGACAACAGGAAAATTCAGGAAACAATCAGATACGAGAAAGACACCACCTAGACCTAGAATCCCAACCAACACCTACAACCTCATCTGGCAATGACAACTCTGATGGCAGCTAATTCACTTTTTAAGTCCTTCTTAGAGAATGTTCCTAACGTTCGGACATGAGTTCACCTTGTGGGTGCATCCAACCTCAACTAGACCTAATCACCCTCGAAACAATCTAAGGCACCTTAAGCTAGCAGGAACTACCACTAATCAACACAACTGACACAGAATAGCAAGCTAACTAATTTCCTAGGGCATCCCTCTCCCGATGGCAATGTGATCCTAATCCACTAGTCAACCCGACTACCCGTTCTAGCTATCACCTTCCGGCTTGTCTAACTAGAGCAGCACACAAGAATCAGGGAATTCATCAAAATACTAAACTATGATAATCAAGACAGACAATCAAACCAATCGCAAACACACAGTCACGCAACCGATTACCCAACCCAAACCGAAAGACATTCGCAGGCTAAGTAGTTTAGTAAATTAATTCAAACCCTAATTCTAGTGGTCATATGCATACAATCATGTCAACAATGGAATTGAAAGAAACATTACATCAATCAAGTTGTCAAAAGCCAAACAAAGTCATAAATATCAGTTGTTCATCCAAACGGTCTAGGCGGTGTTAAACGCCTAGCCTACAATCATGTTCATAGCACAAAAACAAATAAAGTTTGAATCTTTAACAGTGAACATAACTGAAACTAAGAATTCAAAACAAGAAACGAGAAGAACCGAATGATTTGATGATGATTTGATGATCGATTGTTGATTCCTTGATAGTTCTCCTTGTTCCTAGCTCTCTCCTGTCTCTGAAAATCGCCTTAGTTCGCTCCTCTGCCGTCTGGAAGTCGTGTTATGCGAAACTAAACCCTAAAATCGATTTTATAAGTCGAATCCTCTTTTTGCGGTTTTCCAGGCTGTAGGCGTATCGCCTACAAACCTATTTCCTCCAGGCGATACGCCTGGAGACTGCTACACGACAAAATAGTCGGTCAAACCGACTTAAACCTCCCGTTGACTTTCCCTTTCCGCGCGTATCGCTTACAAAAATGAAGTTCCAGGCGATACGCCTGGAACAGCTTTTTCAGCACTTCTTCATCCTTTCTTCTTAACTTCTCTCGCGGCCTCGGGAATTCATCTAATACCTACAAAACTTGTAAAACCATAAATAAAAGACTCCAAGACTAAACTTAACTAAAAACAATTAAAACAAACACAAACCGACTCAATTAGACTCAAATACGTAACAAAAGACTCAGGAAAACCGGATGTGTTTGCAACACATCAAATATCCCCACACTGACTCTTTTTTCGTCCTCGAAAAATACTGCAATGGAATCATAACCAGGAACTTGACTACTAAACATTCAACATTTAAAATTAACAGTCCACCAATCAATTCCACATTCCATAATGTACTAGCACACTAACTACGATTGCCGATATTTCTATCCGATTAAACCCAACCACCAACCTTTTCTTTCGCCCCCATGTGTTTATGAAATTACCAGATATAAGTTCAGTCGCATATGGATCCCACTAAAGAAAGCTCTAGTTCAACCTATAAACCGAATCATATTCAGTCAAAGCAAAGGGTATAATTGATTTAAATTTTTATATTTCCAACCCCCCTTAAACCAGATACTAAGATGTCCAAAGGATAACTATTTATTGAAAGAACACAAATTTCTGAGCATTTATTCACTACTTTATCATTTTTTCCCTTCTTTTTTTTTCATTTTTTTTTCTATAATTGGTTACTTTTACCTAAAATTACCAACGGACATCACCAGAGGTATTCTTTCACAAGGTCTTACCCCCGAAATCATACGTGAGTATTTTGCCCGCGAGATCCAGAACATCATCAGAGGTACTTACCACGGGATACTATCCTTAGTTCGTACATGAGTATTTTGCCCCTTCACTCTAATTCATTAGCCAGATTATTAACTACATGCTCATTGGATATTCTAAGGACATAAGAGTATCTAGCCTAAAACGGTCTCTTTCCTCCTAAGCATCAGATTCAATATCCCTATCACTCCTAAAATGGGAACCCACTAGCA
Organism: Deinandra increscens subsp. villosa; assembly: GCA_039602395.1. NCBI lineage: Eukaryota > Viridiplantae > Streptophyta > Magnoliopsida > Asterales > Asteraceae > Deinandra > Deinandra increscens. The sequence goes on from JBCNJP010000025.1 coordinate 70,852,586, forward strand.
GACTGATTAACATATTTATACAACAATAAACACATATCTGCAAATTTTGACCTGCACAACTTACCTTTGCCAATTTCTAAATCTCTAGAATCACCTGCAAACACCAAAAACACAAAAACCAAAAGACGCAAAATGCACAAAAACCAACCATTGCAAAAAAAAAAAAAAATTAAAAGACACAACTACATAATGTACAAACTGGGCACTTATCATTTAGCACAAAACTGAAAAATAACCTCCCAAACCATCCGGAGGCTTCGATTTCACATCTCTAGTCACAAAACTACCGGCTTTCACCCGGTTTCTACCCATCCAACCATCTACCAACCTCTTAACCCAGAAAGCAACTAACTTTAGCAAATGTAACAAGTGTTTAACCTTCCAATGCTTGTACCGACCCGGAAGAAATCTAATCTTCTCTAAAAAACTCAACTCCGGGTCATTCTCACTCAAAACCTCAACTAACCTCCCCACACTTGGCCTTAGCACTATCCTATCATCAAACTCACCTATGTCACCAAGTGTGGCTCTCCTACAACCCTTCTCAACTACCAAACACGCTCCAACCACTAACTCCTCTCCGGGTTCTACTAATGGGTCAAAATTATCATTCCTATCAATTAACTCATCTAACCCCCCGGGATCCTCCCCATACTTATCCTCAACTACT
>JBCNJP010000025.1:70853755-70882340 GCA_039602395.1 Deinandra increscens subsp. villosa
TGATATACGTATACATACGTATATATATATATATAAGTGGAACGACCCGCGTTTCGCTGCGGAGACGGATCGTTAAAGAAGCTCGGCTGAAAACTCCATTAGCCAATCCACACGGTCATTGAATCGCATATTAGACTTGTATGACTTTTACTTTTTTTTCATTTACTTATGTCTTCCATTAATTAATGGGTTAACTATATGCATTCAAGGTATATTAATTTTATTTTCATTCTACTCCTTTGATTTTAATAATATAAATGAAAAATGTATAGAAAAGTGGTCATTAAACCATAGGGGTGCACCTTTAGTTACAGAACACGAATAGGTTAAAAAAATTGGTGATAAATAGGAATAAACACAAATAAAGAATCAACCAAGACACCCCTTCCCTTGTCCCTTTTCCCTTCTCTCGACCATGCTCCCAACTGCCACTATCAAACCCCATACTCAATCTCATTATAAAAGAGATCTAAGCTATGCTCCTAAAGATCTAGTTGGTAGAAGAAATACTAAATACACATCTTCTAATGTATAATACACAAATGATGTTGTGTGAATGTCAATTTTAACCGGTAATCACGAAATGAAGTTTCAATAATCAGCTTTGCAAATCTAGTATGTTTTTATTGTTTAAAAGTTTAAGATAATCCTATTTAATGATCATTCATGTCGTCGTGACAATAATTTTGAAAATTTAAATTTAAACACCCTGTGTGACTTGATATCTATTTGTTCATAACAAAAGTAGACAAATTATATTTCACTCTCTTCATTAGTAGCAAACCTTTTCATTTTTGGTAAAGGTGAGTGGACACAGATTTAACCATTACGACACAACATAAATAAACTATATGCTTATGATTAAAATTAGAACAACTCATCATCATTGCGCAATTAAAGAAATGAAGTATGAAATGATGAACACCCTTCCAAAGTAACAATTGGTAATCTTATAGCTACTACATCCTTTGATAATTCCTTCACAACACCCTTTCAAACAACAACATGAAATGAAGGCTCAGACAAACTCATCATAGCCTTACGAAATACCGTTTTAAACATCATCATTAACTCATAAGGGTTAGAAATGTATTCCAAACTGAAAGACACCAAAGAAGGTAGGCTCAGATTAAGGTGTCGAAAACCCTAAACAAAATTATCATAACAACCAGGGGTAAAAAAGCACATCAGACTGAGATTAGGGTTTTGAAAACTTTGAAAACCGCTTCCACATGAGAGATATAAACCAAGTATGAACACACCATAAACTTCTAGAGATGATAATCACAAAAGATTGAATGAAAAGCATGCATTACATGTCAAGAAGAAGCATAAAATTAAGAATGAGATGTTGAATGATTAAGATACTTACATAATTATCTCATCGATGGCATTTTCATCTAGCCTAGGGCTTTAAAAGCTTTATTTCTCTAATGTCCCCTTCATCAAGTCGATATTTGCATAAGTTCACCAAATTGAAAAAAATTAAAAAAACGCAATCTAGAGTTGACGAAAAAAGGATTTGGGTTGGGCTAGCATGTCACAAAGTGCTTGAAGAGCAACCTCAAGAAAACATCTCCTGCCAATCTTGTTTCATCTTAATTGGCTCTGGCCTCCACCTTGCATTCTTCTCCTATTGGCAAAAACAGAGTTACATGAACTAAATAAATCAATTCAACACACTAAACCCTAAAGCCCCATAACTCTACTAAAACTAAATCTTCATTGAGACATTGTATTGGCCAACGTTATTCGATTAAATTTCTATACATCGAATAGAGATACTCTAATTCCTACGTATTCTTTTTTTTCTTCTCTCGATCAATCTTTGAATTAGTAAAGCGCATATCATGGTCTAGCTTCGAATTGAAGTCGAAAAACGATTTAGATTTGAAATTCAGGATCTGCTCACCTTTGTAACGATTGCTTCGCTTGGTGAATCGTTCTTCTCGGCAATCGCTGATCGTTTGGCGGTCTCATCTTCAGTATCAAACGATTCAAACAATCAGTCAAGATCCAAACAGTAAAATGAAGTAAACCAAAAACAAAACCTCAAACTTCTAAACTATATCACATGGATTCAGATCGTAATACGACTCTCGAGTTCAAATAGATGCAATTTAAACATGTGTGTAGAAGATTAACACCTATATCGGTGAAATAATCAGATTTCTTGATGTCTGTGAAGACTTTCTTGGCTTTAGCGACGACAGAATGGAAGGCTGCCCTTGCTTTAGACACGAATCCAGTTTAGTTTGTTTGCCGGAGATCAACTACAGAAAGATTAAATGATCGTAAGGAAAAGGAAGCCAAGAAAATTACCAATGGGAAGATAATTTCAGATGAAATTGCTGGAGCTACCTCCGTTACCTTGAGGACTTTAGGGAAAAAAGCAAAGGAAGCATGTGTGGTCACAGTAACTCAACAACTGTTAATGGGACTGTAGACTGTAGTTGTCCTTGAAGAGTGACTTTAGGATGCGGTGGTTGTGTTCGGTAAGGGCTGAAATTCTCAAATTCCGGATTCAACTCAAAGAAGAAAATACACGGATGTGGGACCATAGAGAAGAAACCGTGTAGGAGGTGGGCCCACATCAACTATCATTTGTCCTTGCTATGAGGTTTGTAAAACATACATAAGAACCTATACCAAATGCCTTCTTTGGATCCTGCAGCTCTAGGTTACAACAAAGCATTGAGGGTGGTACCAAGTGTGCAACAATTGGTTGTACATTATGGTTTAGGATTTGTACTATAAGTTGATGTTTGTATATATAGGGTAATATCTTTTATTATTTTACGTTCTAGCCCCTCAAACTTTACAATACATATCATTTCATGCTACGGATTATATTAGGATATATATTATATTTACTATATTCTAAGTCTCGGGTTACTTATAATAATTATAGATACGTATTATATTTATATCTTTGCATAAATTACACTTTTAGTCCTTTTACTTTCCCGTTAACTATTAACACAAGTTTTTACACGTATATATCTATCAATTCACACATGTATCATCATGTTATTCATATATTTATCTCATACTCTACTTTCCTTATCGTTTAACACATCCATTTATGCATATTTCATCATATAGGCCATCAAACACGTATTTCTAACACATGCAACTTATCCAATGCATAGTCTTACCACATTTATCAATTAAGCTCACGTATTTATAATATAAACACGTATTTACTATCTATATCATGTACCTGTGAAATTTGGGGTGTTACAGGTGAATAGGTACAGATTTGAATCTTCATCAAATTTCCAGGAGAGAATTCTTCTTCTCTTAGAGTGAAGATCTTCAAATTCCTTCTCATTAGTAGATGATTCATAACTAGAAGATACAACTTGAGATCTGTGTCTTTTTGCCATTATTTTTCTCCTTCTAGAAGTACCTACTGGGGCTTCAGTTAGGTTTTCAGGGATTGTAGATTCAGTAGGTGGTGGATTTGGTGCTGAAGATTTTGGTGGAGGAGGTAGTTGTACTGTGGGTTGAGAAGTTGTTTTTGTTTGAGGTTTGGTCAGAGGTTCAATTGGAGTGAAATCATCAGCTCTAAACTTGGGTGGAATAGGTTTGGAAAGTTTTAGATTTTTAGTAGGTGGCTTTCTGGCTCTTGGTGCGTTTATTGTGATGGGAGTGGTAGAGGTTTGAGTAGTAGAAGGTTGAATAGATGGTGTGTTGCAAATCATGTGACGGTAAGTGCTTGTTCTATTTTGAAAGGTCTCAAGTTTGGATTTAGCTTTTAACTCGTTTTATGCATTAAACACTTGAATCTTTTGCAAGGTCTTAGGTTTGAATTTAGCTCTAACTCGTTTTATGCTATAAATTCTTCACCTGTATGCTATAAAATTTAAAACTTTCGCATTTGAATATTGGAATGAGTGTGAAACTTACCAGATGTTCGCATTGGCACTTTGGTCATTATGATCAAGAAGGTGAGTACTACAGCCTTAGAGACACAATGTTAAGACTTAACAATCATGTTAATGTGACAAGAAGTACATATTTTTTCATTAAAAGAAGCCTTATAATAGGCTAGAACACATAAACATAACTGAAACACAAAAACAAAACATGTGAACTAAATTCTAACAAAGCATACATGAAAACAATGGAAGCTAATAAAGGTTGTGCAACTGCAAGATCATTCACATGTGATCATTTCCTTCTTTTACCCAATCAACAAATTTGTTGAGATTTTTGTTGGAGGAGTTTCCTGCTCGCAAGCCGCTCATCAATGTTTCTTGCAAATTCAATGCATTTTCTTTGATAATGTTGTTACTAAGCAGCTCCTCTGTTTTATTCTTGATTTCTCCTCGTGTAACAACTCCTGCATCATCTTTCTTCAAACCCAAACCGGTTTTCCATATATCACATATGTAAGTTTTGTTAAAAAACTGATCAGCAAAGTATGGCCAGCACAAGAAAGGAACGCCATTGCTGACACCTTCCATTGTAGAGTTCCAACCACAATGACTCATAAAGCAAGCGACCGCGGGATGGTTTAGGACCTCTTGTTGAGGTGCCCAGCTGACCATTTTCCCACGAGTACCTATTCTGTCCATGTAGCCACTTGGGTAGGCATAATCGACGTTGTCGCCACTTGTACCAGTTCGAACGACCCACAAGAATGGCATTTTTGTATCCTCAAGTGCTAGCGCCAACTCTTCAAACTGTTGCTGGTCAAAAATTGTGATGCTCCCAAATGCCACATAGATGACCGAGCGTATCGGCTGCTGATCAAGCCATGTTAGGCAAGTGGAGTCTTCATGCCAGAAGTGGCCTACTTGCCTTGTTGATGTGTTGGTTGCCAAAAGCGGACCGATTGGCAAAATCTTTGGAAATAAAGCGAATGCCCCCGTCTCCAGCTCCATGGCTGAATTGCAAATTATGTGGACCGCGTCTTCTGCTGCTTCCTTACCATCAACAACCAGGAAATCATAGAAAATTTGGTTCGTTATTGGGTCGCCCATACACAACCAAAAAAAATATGCAGGGTTCATGATTGGCATAGATGTTGAGAGATGAATCATTTGATCCTTCAAAGGTACCCCTGAAAGAAAAACTTGACTGCATAAGCCTAAATAGGATAAGGTCCTCTTATAGTGTTATTCTAACACCACCCTATACTAGTTTTAAACACTAGTCTGAAATAAGAGGTTTAAAAAGTCAAACGGCTGTTTACAGTTTGCGTGAGATCATACCATCTTGGCTAGTTATTTAGTTATCCTAGTGTAGGCGTAAAACTGAAAAAAAATGAACTGAAAATAAAACCGAAAAAACCGAACTGGTAAAAGCCGAACCGAAAGTAATGGTTCGGTTTCGGTTTCATGTAGATAATAACTGAACTGAACCGAAATAAAAGCGAACTGAACCGAGGGCCTATGTGTAAATAAGTAATTTAGTCGGGTCCATTACGAAACTTTATACCTTTGATTAGTTTATTCTTTAATATAATATTGATAAAAATAATGTTATTTATTTTTATCATTTTGATTGCATTTTACTTTTTAGTTATTACTATATATGTAACTTTTTGTAGATTCGATAATCAAAAAGGCAAAACACAATGAGTTTACCATCGGAGATGATCAAGATTGAGGTCAAGATCTTTAGAGTTAAAAACTTTTTGAATTTAATGGATATAGCGGTATTTGCTTATTACTATTATCTATTTATCTTTTAAGACTAGACATTTAAAGTTTAAAATTATTTTAACCACATACTATAAAATAAAAATAAATAAATAAAAAAAACCAAATAAGAACCGAACCGAACCGAAACTGAAGAAAAAAAAAACCGAACCGCAAAAAACGAAACCGAATGGTTTTTTTTAGGAACCGAACCACTCGGTTTTTGGTTCGGTTAGAGGAAAAAACCAAACCGAACCATGCTCATCCCTACGTAGTGAATTAAAAGTTATCTCACCTTTGCTGTTAATGACTCCATCAACCGTTAGCTTCTGAAGACTCATGATCACAGCCAAAACTGCAGCCGAAGTGGGACAAAAGACTGCTAGTCTAATACCCATCTTCCTTGCAACTCTTGTGACCCATCCCATGCTAAAATCAGCAACTATGCACGTAATCTTCTCATCATCCTTTCCGTTAATATCATTTATCAGCTCTTCTAGTTTGGTGGGCATGAGTTGAAACATAGTTTTTGTCAACTTCCCAAAGTCGTTCCTGTCGTCACATGGTTCCATCCCATCCGAGATCGAAACCATTTGCATCAAACCGCTCGGACCATCCGTCTCTGACCAGGCACTCATAACCCGTTTGTGAGTGAAGTCTGTGTTCACAAACGTGACCTTGAGACCGTTGCTGGTGAAGCACCGTGCCGCCTCCATAAGAGACGTCACATGACCTTGTGCAGGATAAGGTATTAATAAAACATGAATATTTTTCATATTTGTTTTGCTGGGAAATAGTGTATGTTGTGGACTTAAAATGACTCTGATCCTTTCACAATCCTATGGATATATAAATAGTTGAGGTTCTAATTATTCTAAATATTAAATAGAATAGGGCTAATTATAGTTTAGGGGTATGTTAGGGATATACAGTGGGGTGTTACTCATACACATTCGATATGGGTCCTATTGATGGATAGGGCTCATTTTTCCTTTTATCAAACGATAAAAGCGGCAAAACGTTCTATTAAGGGTCGCTTTAATAATTTTGGAGGCCTAAAGCGAACTGAAATCTGGAGGCCCTTTCAAACATATATCACTCTTATGGTTGTCAGATTATACAATGTTTAAACCATATAAAACTATATATATTTTTTATTTTATAAATTTGGCGCCCTATTAAAGTAGGGGTTTAAAGCCCTAGCTTCACTTAATTTACCCTTAAGCCACCCCTGGTTCTGTTGATCATTTATGTTTCTATACGTGCCGCATCGGCTAATATGACCAGAATCAATTAAAAATATACGGGTCGTATCGACCAATATGGCCCGTATTAATTACGGGTCGTATTGAATAATTGTATTTGAATGATTAACATGTATTTGAAAGATCTATATATTATTTTAAAGTAATAACATGTCATGTCAAATAACTTACATGGATATTCGTCATGTTAAATAAATTTTTTTTTTTAAATAAAAAATTCAAGAAAGATACAGGCTATATAAGCCAATACAATCCATAAGGTTAAAAGTAATGGTTCACCCGAGCTAGCTCGGGAGTCTCGGGATCGCGGGAACACCATAATCCGGTGTTCGGGAGAGAAAATCGGGAGAGGGTTCGGGAGTCTCGGGAGTGGGAAATGAGGCTTGGGCACCGAAAAATGGAGGGGTTCGGGAGAGAAAAATGGAGGGTTTTTGAAGGTTTGGGAGAGTGGGAAGAGTGGGAGAACCAGGGGCGGAGCTAAGCATATATGATCGGGGTCAAGCGACACCAATGAATTTTAAGAGCGTAGAGGGACGTATTTAAGCGGATTTTACTTTGACACCAATGTTATTAAGTATTTGACACCAATAAATTAATCAAAATGCTCTTTAGCCTAGTCGGCCGCCGCCTGATTAAATTTTTTTGAAGCCCCGAGTTCGAGGCTGCTTAGCCTCATTTTTATTTCTACTCATATATAGTTCTATACTTAATAAATGCAGACCAAACTATATAACAAATAAAGAAGTAGTCCAGTTGGTTCGCTGCCTTGTGTCCGTTTGTTTCGTCCAGAGTTCGAGGCCTTTTAGTAGCAATTTTTTTTATTTTTTTTTTCAAATCGCTTTGCTCACATACGTTTTTTTATTATTATGCGTTTTCTAATGACAATATATTTTGGCTCTCGCTAAAGACACAGACTATTTTGATTTCTACACAGGATACAAACGGTCGTTTGTGTCCAAACGGCCGTTTGTAGTTTTTTTTTTAATTTTCTTTTTTATTTTTATAAATGTTTTAAATTATTTAACTTTTATAAACATTAAAAATGTTTATTTACCATATCTGATAAAAAGTACTTAAACGAACACAATATTGACTTAAAATAATAAATTTTGAGACTCAGAGTCTTTGCCGGTACCGTCTCGATGGCATCTCGAGAAGTCTTTTCCGGTGTTGGGTCCCCACGGCCCATGGTTTTTTTATATTTAAATTTTTTTTCAAAACGTTTGTCGAGAAGACTTCTCGAGATGCCATCAAGACGGTATCGGCAAAGACTCTGAGTCTCAAAATTTATTGTTTTAAGTCACTATTGTGTTATTTTAAGTACTTTTTATTAGATATGGTAAATAAACCTTTTTACTGTTTATAAAAGTTAAATAATTAAAAAAAAAACTACAAACGGCCGTTTGGACACAAACGACCGTTTGTATCCTGTGTAGAAATCAAAATGGTCTGTGTCTTTATCACGTCTCTATATTTTATGTTAACGCATCTTATTTTATTATATAACCGACCCGACCGACCTGAATACTCCACCTTCCTCACGTTAGAAATTCAATCACAAAATGACACCATAGGAAATAAATCCTAGCTCCGCCACTGGGGAGAACCATAATCCACTAATTTGCCCTCTCAATCCCGAACCCTCTCCCGAACCCTCTCCCGAACTAGCATGGAAAAACCATTACCATTACCCTAACAATATGAGCCATATTGATCGTATCCTTGTTATAATACGGGCCCTACTAGGCAAGTGGTCATTATGATATAGAAAAACATAGTTTGATGTATACGAGTCGTATCGGTCTCATATTATTGGTATGTAAATTGTGACATAATGATTAGACGTGTCGGTAACCCATAATATATCAATAAAAAATAACGAAGATTAAAAAATCAATTGATATATCACGTGGACGTCAAATTTATTTATAATTAAATTAATCAATTTGTAGCGTGGTGTTGTTGACTTGTTGTAGATCCAAAAGAGAGACCAATGAAGGTTAACGAGAACAATGACACAACTTCAAAGCTTGTATCATAATATATAGGGTCGAATCCATAAAAAATATAGTTAATAAGAAACAATCTAATTTATTAATTTTATAAAAAGATTTAAAAATAATAAAATGAAAAAGTGAATATATATAATACTTAAACATCTAATATTATATATATATATACAATAGAGAACGGGACTTATGGATCTGTGCCCGTTCTCTTTTTTCATAGCAAATGATATAATATATATAAGGCTTTGTTTGAAAGAATAACAGTTCGTCATTTGGTTCAGCCGGTTCGTGTGTTGAGAGTGTTTTGGGTGGTCACGGTTTCGAAACATAAATTTGCCCTTTTTTTTTCTTTTACTTTTTTCCTGCGCTTCAGTTTGCTATACACGTGTTCTCTTTTTTTTAAAGTAGGTTCCATACGTGTACTCTGCTTTGAAGAATAGGCTTCCTAGGCTTCGATAGTCACTGAGTTTAGCCATGGAGAGTCATCGATTTTGCTTATCTATATTCTTCCGGGCCTTTCATTCGTGTCCGATTGTAAGTTTCCATTTCTTCTGCTCTGTAAATTGTTTTTGGAATTTGTTTCTGGCAGCCTTTTTGTTCATCCATTGCAATTCTTTGATTTCGTTTTTCAGGTTTCCTTATTCCATCTGCTGTTTTTCTTTTGAAAAGGTTGGTGATTTCTATGTTTGAGCGCCTATTATTATGTTTACTTTTTTTTATTTAGGGTTTGTGTTTGCCGAATGGTTGATTTTGTTATACGCCTTGCTTTGTTTAATTGATTTTCCTTATTTAGAGTTGTTTATTAGTCTGCTTTCTATTTACTTGATATTTTAGACTACTGTAACTAGGTCAAGATCTGCGAACTATCTTAAGCGTGTTTCGATAGGTAATTTGTTCAGTTAGCAAGGTTAGAACATTTTGACCCGTTTGTTCTTGTAGGTAATTATAGTTGTGCTGTGCTCTGGTTTGTCAACTTCATAGGTTTTGTAGTACCTGTTTCTTGTGATGGAATCTCAGCGTACCTTATTAAAGCCAAGAAACAACAAATTGTCATGTTTGATAGAGTTTTGGTTCCTAATTTGTTATTTGCAGGTTTATCTATTTTTTTCTTTTCTATTCAGTAGCCACAAAGAGAGTATAAAAATCTACCGGTTATTCACTGTAAGTACAATGAAGTCATTAATTTACGATCTTACTTTGACATAATGTTTTAAGCTTTTATGATTATTTAACTTATTGGTTTGCTAATGGCCACTTTGGTTTGTCTTTTAACTTCATTATTTAGAATCAGACGGAATGTTTCAGTAACATTGCTTTGTTGTTTCATTTTGTAGGGATCAGATGATCTACGTTTCATCACCCGCCATAAAAATGTTTCTTCCTATGTTTCATTCAGTTGGAATTGAGATCCTCTTCATTTATTACTTCAGTTGCTATCATATTTTTTTTCCTTGCTTTAAATTTTCTCATTTGAGTGGTTGTTAATTTACAGTTATCATTTAAATACTCTAATATGATTATATTTGTAGGATTATTATATGTGTATGAGATATTTCTGATTATAGAACAGAGAGCTTACGACATGATGGTACGTGGGTATGCCCATATCATGGCAGTTCTACTGACAAATCTATTATTTGTTACATTCTTTTTAATGATTGTTTTTTTACAGGCCATAATAGGTTTGATTCACATCTACTAATGCATTTTTTTATCGTTGCTGATTTATGTATTTTCTTTTGGATTATAATTTCAGATTAAGCTGCAATTTCCAGATGAGATATCTTGATAGGTGTTAGCGGGTACTATTGCCATGTGGTCTATAGAGGCAGCCCTTTGATTCGGTCACTCACTTTTAAGAGTTCTTTAAGTGACGTTAGAACTATTGCCCTGTGGGTATCTTGATAGATGTTAGCCGGTACTATCGCTCACTTACATATTGATACCAACGATTTTCTGTCGTAAGTGTTAGCGGGTACTATCGCTCACTTACATATTGATACTAACGATTTTTTGTGATAGGTTTTAGCGGGTACTATTGCCCACTGGTCTAGGGAATCAATTAAAATTGTATGTTGCAAGATGAGTTATTTAAGCGATTTTCTATGTTCTTTTCGATTTCTACTTTCTGTTGACTTTAGTTGGAGTATTACATGTTCTGCTGATATTTTTTTTACCCTTCGTGTTTTTATAATTTATTGTTGCCTTTGCAGGTGATTGAAATATTGGAGGGGTTCTTGCTTTGCTTTACATTACAGTTGCTGGTGATATGCTTATTATGTAATTAGATTTGTAATGGTTTATTGGCTGCCCCTATAAATCTACTTTGGTCAAATATACACATCCATATAACTATTGCTCAACCACCATTCAAATAATATAAATAAACCCATAAAATTAGTATACCCATAGGTACTCTTGACTTTGGCATAGTCAAACATTAGAAGACTACTGGCCATAATAAAGAACGCCATATTATGATTAGGAACAAGAAAATTGACATATAAACACATCTAAAGTACGAATAGCACCAATCCATACGCCAAACAAGGATAAACCAATTACTCTACATCCAAAACAATTCACCTATCAATGGCATTACCATTTCTGTTAGCAGCATGATTCTTACAGAGGTTCCATATACTAACAACCACCTCATATTGAGCAGCCCCTTTAACTCGAAGGCCCAACAACCTTAATCTAATAGAGTCGATCTGTAATAAAAAAATTAAGTCAACCTCATTTTTTTCTTTAACCTGAAAACATCAGAGGCTTCATGTTCTTTCACACCTATTTATCTGATGATATGCTTGAAAGCACGTGGGCTGAGACTCCAATATTTCAAAATATACTCATGTATGGCCTTAAATATCTTTTTGGTTTTAATGTTCTCCAGCTCACCTATTCATAATTTTATTTTTTGGGTTTTAAAGTTATCATTCATCCTCATTATTTATAATATAATCATTTTATATAGATCCTAATTGTAACTATCTACTGATTTACATAGGCTCATGTTATTCATGATTATGTTGTTAACAGATTTTCATGTAAAGGCATAGTGATGCTGCTGCAATTGAGGTTAGTGACACTCAGAACCAGATAGGTCTTCTGCAGCCTAATCAAGCCGTTTTTTTTTCTCCAGGAAAAAAACGATGATTGGCCTTTTAGTTGCTACTTTCGATAATTGGAGATTAATATTAATTGAGTTTGATGTAATATAAAGGTGTGATCTTGTATTTGTACCGTCTTTGCTCAAGTAATTGTAAAGTTCCCTTAGAAGATGGTTACTTGTGGTTGTAGGATGATTCAACAAGATTTAAACATCAATGAAGATTTCAGATGAATCCAAGCGTGGGATTTGAGTTGCCTTTGCTAGAAAAGCTGGAGCCTTGATTAATAATAATTACGATGTGGTCCAATGGTATGAAACACCTATTTCAATGATATTTCTGAAACGTCAAATTTCATCGATGGCAAGTATCATCTTTGTTTACCATTTGCTGTGTATATTTTTTAATGTGTTGGTTCAAAACCGAGGCATTCAACAGTCGTTACACATGGATGTATAGGTGATGTTTTATTGGTATGTGATTTCTGTTGAATCAATATTTTAATCATGTGATAGTAACCTATATTTGTTATCAGTTACGAGATTAAAAATTTTTTAAACTAATTATTCGCATTGCCTTTTTTAGTCGTGACGTGCGCAACGCGTAGTTCTGTTTAATTAAAAAATAAATAAGTTAAAAAGTTATACATTTACATAACCTCATATTACATTTATGATAATCTTTATTTCCATCATTAAAAAAACAGCAAAAGGTGAAATCTTAGCATTAGCACAAACTTATTATATTTACAACCACACAAACATCCTTAACTGGTAAAAAATTTCAAAATTTTTATAGAACGCTATTATTCTACATTCGAGTTTAGTTTATAAAAAACATAATCTTACTCTTATCCACAACAATATTTTATAATATCTTACACAACCTTAGATACCGCAGCAACGCGCGGTCGATTTCTATTACATACAAAACCAAACCTATTCAAAAGTAAAAACCACTAAAAAAATTTAAATCACTTCCATATTAAGATTTACATTCGTAAAGAAGTCGCGTACACGTTTGTAATTTGTTTTTTGAATTTCATGATTACACGGAAGAATCAGCTATACTTTTTTTCAAATGGATAACATCCAAATAGTGATTTCATGTTTTAGATAGAAAAGAAAGTCGATGTTATTAATAAAATTTCATATTTCAAAATTTACTTTTCTATTGAAATTGAAGCAATATTACACTTGAACGAATTTTGAGAATTTCCGTTTCAATCTTTTGTGTTGAATATCATTCATGAATTATGATTTCATCCAATAAAAATACAAAAATTTCACAAAGTAAGCTTCGTCACCTCCTTCCGTCAATTGGATATGTGTTTTTAAATAAGAAAATGTGTTTAATTATGGATTTTTATTTAAAACTATGTCGTTTTATGAGTTTTGCATCCGAGTTTACTTAAAGAGGGAAAATAAGAGAAATGAAGAGAAAAGAGAGGAAGGGAAAGAAAGAGAAAGGAAGAGAAAGAGAGTGATTCATTTCCTTCCAAATCCTTCCAAATCCTTCCAAATCGGAAGAAAATAAAATCAATAGAAAATAGCATAACTTTCCCTTTCATTCCCTCTCTTTCTCTCCTTTAATTAAACTCGGGAACACAATTTTTTTTTGTTTCTTTTCCCTTTCCTCCTTAAATGAAACTCAAGAACATAATTTTTTTTACACTTCCTCCCCTTTCCTTTCCCTCATTAAATAAACTCAGGAACAAAGAGGTTAGATTGTTAACATCACCATATTCACTTTTCTAATAATAAAATAGGAGGAAAATAATGAGTAAAGTTCAAGTGAAAATCCTTCTTATTATGAAAACCTAAAAACCCTTTTTTAACTATAAAAACTAATTTTTTATTCACGTGCGTTACACGGCTGAGTATTATAAAAATTATAAATACAATTATAATCTACGACAATTATGTATTTTTTATTATATAAAAATTTCTCAGTACTTATAGTGGGTCAGAAGTTTTACGACAATGAGCATTTATGCGGTGTGTTTCCTCTGGGATTAATATGCAACACAGAGAGTCTTGGTTACTCTCCCGGACTTCGATCATAACGTGTCGTGGGTAACATCGTTTGTCATGATGAGACCCCCGGTAACCGGATGTTTCCAGTTAAAAAAAAAATCTAGTTAAGAAAAATAAGGATTTTGTTTATTATATTGAAATGAAATACTTGGTAAATTTGAATTTAAATTCAATTAAAGTAAAAAGAATAATAAAATTAAATATTTTATATTACATATATAATATTTAATTAAAATATTATTATGAATAAAGTATTATAAGCATTATATTTAAGTATTAAAATATATGTAATAAAAATATTATATAATTAAATATAATATATAAGCAATAAAAATATTATCTTGAATAAATATTATCCTTACTATTAAAATTTAGTATTTGGATAATTACTAACCTTAATATAAAAAATTTATATTTGAACAATTACTTATTGGATAATTACTTATTAAAAGTTTAAATTAAATAAACCCTTATATAAAAATTTAGTATTTCGATAATTATTTTTATAAATTTTAACTTAATCAAAAATTTTGTGGTGATAACAAGTGTCCTTTTTTACTAATTAAAGTATGATCAAGTTTTTTGTTGATTATATAGTATAAACTTATTAAAACTTAGAAAACTAATTAAAAAAATTCAGATGTTTAAATGAACGTGTAAAGCACATTGAGATCGATTATCATTTTATCCGTGAACTTGTTGCTTCAGAAAAACTTTACACAAAGTGATAGCGTAATGGTACCTAACACTTTGAACTGTGTCAAGAAACCCTAGGAACCAAAGCCGGCCCTTGAACACGTTGGATAACCTCCAAACGATATACTTTATTTGTTAATTAATCACCAAGTTTCTAAGAAACAAACAACCATTTAAATACTACAGAAAAGAACTTGGAAAGAAAGAAACAAAACAAACAAATAAACCCCTCATGGGTCGGCGCCAACAAGAGGGTTTATCAGACCGAACCAGGTGAAACACCAAATGCCACCTTTAGCCACTTTCGTTTGGAGAAGAGCCCAACACTGTGAAACGTAACTCGTTCCCCTCGCTATCATCCTCCCCAGCTTGAAAATGACTCGTTCTCGAGTCATCATCACTTAAATCCCACTCATAAGGCGAAAGGTCAGCTACATTGAAAGTCGCAAAAACATTGTAGTGACCTAGCAAGTCAATTTTGTATGCATTGTCATTGATGTGTCTCAAAACACGGAACATACCATCAACTCTAGGATGCAACTTGTCAAAACCACCATTAGGAAAAATGCTCACGACGAAGATGAACCCACACCAAATCACCTTCGTTAAAGATAACAGGCCGAAGATACTTGTTTGCGGCCTCCTGATACTGAAGATTATGCTTAGCAATGTGAGCTCGAACTTGCTGATGTAGCTCCTGAATCTGACCCGCGCGAACATTACCATCCGTACTAAGAGTAGACATATCCAGGGGCGGAGCCAAGTCGAGTGGGGTAAAGGGGTTACGACCATAAACAATATAAAAAAACGGACTCTTCCCCGTAGATTTATGACACGAATAATTATAAGCGAACTCAACTTGTGGTAGAACTAAATCCCATTGCTTCGGTTTATCACCCACCGTGCGAAGGAAATTACCCAAACTGTGATTATTTACCTCCGTTTGACCGTCAGTTTGAGGGTGATGAGAACTTGAAAACTGCAACTTGGACCCCAAACACTTCCACAAGGTGCGCCAAAAGTGCCCCACAAACTTTACGTCGCAGTCAGAAGTGATGGTTTTTGGAATGCCATGTAAACGAACAATCTTCGAAAAATATAACCGAGCAACATGAGAGGCGTCAAACGTTTTAGCGCATGGAACAAAGTGCGCCATCTTAAAAAAATGATCCACAACAACCATAATCGAGTCTTTTTGTCGTTGGGTACTAAGCAAACCCAAGACAAAATCCAAACTAACTTCATCCCATGGACCCTGCGGAATAGGTAATGGTGTGTAGAGCCTGTGATTAGAGTGCGTGGTCTTCGCAATGTGACATACATAGCAGTGTTTAAGCAGTCGGGTCACATCAGCTTCCAAACGAGGCCAATAAAAACGATCTCGAACCTGTGCAACGGTCTTGTCACGACCAAAGTGCCTAGCCAAGGCACCCTTGTGACATTCCAAAATAATGGTTTCCCGAAAGGAAGACTGCTGTGACAGGCCGTCTATTCAGATCTTTTAATGATTTAAATAAACTTAAACTAATATAAATGTCGTGAGAACATTTACTCAAACTGTTATAAATGTTGTGCAAACATTTATGTGATTGACTTGTGTTGACCTTAGCAATTAGGGTTTGTGTAACCATCACTATACGAGCATTCACTTAAGTCTATACGTTTTATATTCTATGAATTTATGTAAATCACATGTCATGATTTCATGTGAACGATTTGTCTTTTCATATGTGATATATATATATATAGGATTAGTTTCAAATGAAAACTTTTTATTTTGAGAACTTTTGAGAACTAAATCTCAACCACACATTTCAGGGGGAACCACTACAATTCATGGGAGGGGGGATACATGTAAATAAACTTGTGGCTCAAATTAGTTCTTTTTAGTTCTCAAACCCAATTGGTTCTCAAATGATCCTCTCCCTATATATATATATATATATATATATATATATATATATATATATATATATATAGGGAAGAGTTCCATGTAGACCCTTAAATTTTGTAGACCTCGTAGACCCCTATAAAACTCAATAAAAATAAAACTCAGTGTTGTAAATTTGGTTTTTTTTATTACGATAAGCTTTTAAGAACCAAAAAAAAAAATTAAATTAAATAAAAAAGAAAAAACATTAAAAACCGAACATTTTAAGACAATGAGTTTTAAAATAATGAGTTTTAAACGCAACACTGAGTTTTATTGAGTTTATTGAGTTTTAAACTCATTGACTTTTAAAACTCATTGTCTTAAAATGTTCAATTTTTAATGTTTTTCATTTTTCATTTTTTTAATTGTCTTTTTTTGTTCTTAAAAGCTTATCACAAATAAAAAAAAATAAATTAACAAAACTGAGTTTTATTTTTAGTGATGAGTTTTATTGAGTTTTATAAGGGGTCTACGGGGTCTACAAAAAATAAGGGGTCTACACGGATCTTTTACCTATATATATATATATATATATATATATATATATATATAGGGTTAGGTTTAAATGAGAACTTTTTATTTTGAGAACTTTTGAGAATTAAATCTCAACCACAAATTTCAGGGGGGACCACTACAATTCATGGGAGGGGGGATACATGTAAATAAACTTGTGGCTCAAATTAGTTCTTTTTAGTTCTCAAACCAAATTGGTTCTCAAATGATCCTCTCCCTATATATATATATATATATATATATATATATATATATATATATATTCACATGTTATTTTATGATTTTATGGGACTTATACTTAAAAAAAGATTTTTTTTAAATATTTGTAGACGAAATATATGTTGAGGGTTTATTATACTTCAATAACAACCTCGGGGACTAATATGTCAAAATTTGAAACTTGAGGATGTGTTTGTTCATTAGACCAAACATGATTTAATGTGTGAATTTAAAACCGACGTCTTCATAAATTCCGATCATTAATCTCACGCAACCGTAGAGCCTTCATCTTCGCTTCATTTTCGATTAATCATTTAACAGGTTACACCATTTAATCAACACCAACAATTACTATGATTCAACTTGAATCATTGTAACCATTCTCGTCCCCTGAGCCTTCGAAGAAACCTAAAAGAAAACCATTCACCTTCATCTCCGAGCACCACCTCCGATTGCCATCTTCGTTTCTGTCACGACCATTTACCATCGTTTCACCAATACTGGCAACTTCATTATATTCGGTGATTTCAACTCAGTTAGGAGTGATTCTGAAAGGCGCGGTTCTATTTTTTCGTCGATTAATGCTAATCATATTAATGACTTTATTGATTCGAGGAACTTGGTTGATATCCCTATGGGTGGTTATAAATTCACTCGGGTTGATTCTAATTGCACTAAGTTTAGTAAATTGGATAGATTTTTGGTGACTTCTGATTTAGTGGATGATATGTCTAGTATGGAGGCGGTTGTTCTTGATGGGTCGGTGGCGGATCATAGGCCTATTTTATTGAGGTCTAAGGTTCTTGACTTTGGGCCACACTCCTGTTAAATTGTACAACTCTTGGCTTGTTGGGAATGAGCTTGACAATATTGTTTCTAATTGTTGGGGTAAAGATTATGTGAGAGGTTCTTCAAACAAGATGGTGGCTTTTAAAAACAAAGTAAAAGATCTTAAAGCTGCGATTAAGGATTGGGTGAAAACAAAACCTTCATATTCTCACTCTATTGATCTGCTAAAAGGGAATTTAAAGGTCATCGATATTAATCTAGATGGCTCCAATAACATGGATCGTGATTTGATAGATAGTAGGAAAACTATATTAAAGAAGATTGGTGATTTGGAACATCTTCAAAATCTTGACCTGATACAAAAAGGAAAAGTAGAAGATGATACTGTGACTTCGTGTTAAAATGGTTTTAATCGAGTATGAATCACTAAACGGATACTGGTCCGGTGGTTGGTATGCCGCCCGTGCTCTTTTTCTCTTTTATTTATTGGATCCCAACAAGTTTAACATAAAATGATTTGCACCAGATTTAACCAACAGATTTCATGATGCAGGTGAAACCCGCCGCCCGTGCTCTTTTTTCTCTTTTATTTATTGGATTCCAACAAGTTTAACATAAAATGATTTGCACTAGATTTAACCAACAGATTTCATGATGTCCTAGTGGTTTGGTTGCTACCCGTCAACCTAGAGGCTGTGGGTTTAACCCTAGCGACCCATATATCTTTTTAATGATTTTTCTGTATTGAAACTCTTACTTTCCAAGTGACATTTGATTGTTCCAAAATGATCCTAAACGTATTTTAAAACCTCGTAAATATTGAACACGTTGCTTTTGACCAAAGTTCGTATTAATAAATCGTTAAGGGTAAAAATCCAGTATTAATACCAGTTGGTTAAATTCACTAGAAAACTCGATTCTATAAATATATATCAACGAGTGTTTAAACGGTTATATAATATTTGTTATTTGAAATAAATAATTCTAACGATTAGTCGAGTTAATTAACCACCATGTCACTCATCGATTTTGGAAATTGGCACGCATCGAATCAACAACCCAATTATTAATTCGATAGTATTTAGGACTTGTCTTTACGATATTGACAATTTTAGACAATGGATGTATATAACTAACTATGAATATTTATAAAAAAACATATATATACGATTTGTACTTGACTTTATAGAGATATACTCGTATCTTTGGTTATGTATACATACAAGCTTGGCGATTAGCGCGTTGCGGCTAGTGCCACAATTCGAATGTTAGTGTGTGATATATTTAATTAGGCAGCGTAAGAAAATGGTAAGACAACAATGGATACATTTAGTATAAAATACAAATATACGAACGCATGAAAATGTATTACCAACCATACCATTATAAAAACATAACTTAGAGTTTTAACATGTGACCTTGCACCAAAAGTTGGACACAAACATTATAATGACCTTAGTTCACTACACACCTTAGTTTGGTGTAACAAAAAAGATGGCAGTATCGACGCAACCCATTGGGTTTACCATTTCCTACAAAAGATTTGTTAATACACGCCTATACCTAAGCGTTTTAAAAAGGGCTTCCCAATACGTCGTGAGACCGCCTACATGTGTCTGTTCAAGGCTCTTTTTTCACCTCCGCCTTCAGTTTGATCTTCTTAGCGGGATCTTTCATCATGTCGCTAGGCGCGGCAGTTGTGCTTGGGCCTGCAACTAACATATATCAGTAGAAACAGAGGGGAATAAAGTAGCCATATCTAATCACAGAGGCCAAACCAACTTGCTTTAAGATACACAAACAACCGTAGGAAGAAAACGGTTGTATTATGCAGGGACATGGAGTTTGGTTTCTCAAAAAGCCTTAATGGTGCAGGGCGGAAGCAAGTGAGTGAAGCGAAAGGTAATATGATAGGCAAGAAACATTAATAGAAAAGTAGTGCATGCCGTGTATTGGTACCTTCGTTTGCCTCTGCCGTCCTTTTAGCGCAGGCGTTGTCCGGTGCTGATGGCATGGCCGGTTTGCTAGCTTCTGCGTCGGCAACTGGGCAGAGGAAATGGCGGAACTGTTAGCTTGTTGCAGTTGCCAACGCATGGTAATATAAAAGTTTTGGTGCAGGAAGACGGTTACCTTCTTCAGGAAAGAGCTCCTTGCATGCCTTGCTAGGTTGTCCATCTGTTAAGCGTAGTGTTTCCTTCCCCTTTGACTCAGGAGGTGGCAGGAGCAGTGGTGCTGTGGCAGGCATTGGGGAGACGCTGCTGGAAGTAAACCTTAACAGGCTTTCTGAGTATCTTTCACCCTTCCTCGCCTGGAAAAGCCATTTTGTACCTTTTAGGGCCCCTATAGGACTCGGCAGGACCTTGTTTTCTGTATAGCCCTTGAGACTGATCATGTCATAGCATCTGATCCCGATCATTGAGAGCATGCCCTTGTCAAAAACCGTGATATTAGTTATGCTAGTCTGATCTTCAATAGAGCAGTTCACACTGTAACTGTTTGTAAGCATAAGAAAAGCTAATAAGGTGGTGTTTCATGAGGTTTGCTATGGTTACATGTTCTAGAAATGGTCATACCTGTAGGCCAGGTGTTGCTGCCTGTGTTTCTTGCAGGAATACGCCATGTTTTCCTCAAAGACCCTGCAGGGGCAGGCAGTGCACGTAACAAAGAACCATCCTCGTGATTCAGTGAAAGCTGTTATCGTGCCCACAATAACATACACCTGACGCTGTGTAAAACATAGGAAAGCATGCATTTTAGCAAAAGAAATGGTATTATTTAGACTCTATAACACACAAACACCCATGTAAGGTTACCTGGAGCGTGTCATTGTCCTGCTGATAAAGATGACCAATTGTTGTGATGTCAGTTCCTGCCAGCGAGTACATTGCACGCACCGCACGCATGGTTAGCTTGTCTGCTGGTGAACCCATTCGTTCAGCTTGAAACCTATTCGTTAGCAAACGGTCTGTTCAGGGGGCCGGAAGCGGTTGCAAACAATAGGCTGTTAACAAAAACGTGTACCAATTACCTCTTTCAGCCATCTCTCTAGCCAAATCTAGATGTGGGTTAATGAACACCCTTGTTCCACCGGTTGACTACAGCTGCAAGTCACATGTCATAAAAATTAGCGTCAATACATATACATCATGCTAAGGATCCACTAATTGTGTGCATAATTCTATTACTCTTGTGTGGCACGACTTTCAGGGCTGTGAGCGCCACAATGACGTCACCATCCGCTTCAGTAATAGCCGTAAGGTCCAAAGCAATATGTATTTCTTTCCACAGCGCAACTACAATGGGTTTAGCCCTGGTACACGAAGCACACGGTTAGCAGATAAAATTTTAGTTGATTCAGTATAGATGTTGTCCCTTACCTCGGTGCTGCAACTGTCATACGTAAAACACTGTTAGAGTTTTGTACATCAGCACACTCTAGATCGGTAACTTTGCCCATGTAATCTGTGACGCCACCATACAAGTAATTAGGCCCCTTATAAATTTTGTAAGAAATTAGTTAGATGCATCCGTGTCAGCTGCTAATTCTTAAGGCGCCTATGTGTTAGCTGACCGTGGGGCAGGAAGTTGAAGTACATTTTCGGGATGGACAAATCATCTGCCAAAGGTTCCACCTCTAAGTCCCTGTCAATGTTAAGCGAGGCAGTGTGTACAGCAATCCTGTTGAAAGTTGGTGCGAATGAGCATTTGTATCTAGTTATCGTGTAGCACTTCATGATTTCAATTTTCTCATCTAGATGACACTGCCTCGTCCTCGTGAAACATTGCATGAATAGCATCACCCTGTTTGGCACATGTGGCATGTGTATCAGATAGAATGCAGTAAACATACATAGCATGCAATAATGAACCACAATCTAATGTATTAACACTCGCAGACATATAACAAAGATTTAAAAAAAAACTCACGTGCTTGTCTACCAGCAAGTAAGTCATCGTTGGTTTTGTGTGGAAAGGCTTCCACTTATGAAGCACCCTGACCTGAATCGGATCAGGCCCGCTGTTATGCAGTATGTGAGACACCCTCCTATGTTGCGCCATTGCTAACCTGCGCAGTGGTATCGATAAATCAGTGAGCACCTGTCTTACACATTAATCACAACATAACATATTTAAAGAGCAGCCTGATGACGACTTTTTTTTTATTTTTCCTATAACTTTCTATCTTATTAAGAGAATAGCCATAGGTGAGCGCACCTCTTCCGAATCTATTTCTTGTAAAAGGTCAGAGTATACCACATTCTTGGTTGTGTTAGCGGCGTAACCTTCCTGCGGAACAACCAACACCTTTAAAGACTGAGGGGATGTAGCTCTAGAGAAAGCCACATACAACTTCCCATGCCCAAAGACATGATCCGACAGATACACGCCTATCTTCGCAAGCGATTGGCCCTGAATTTTGTTGATGGTCATAGCGTAACACACCCGCAAGGGGTATTGTCTCCTCCGGAAAATAAAAGGCAGTTCTTTGTCATCATGGATGAAGTGGATGCGAGGGATGAATACACGCCTGCCAACACTGGTCCCAGTCATAATTCTGGCTTCTATCACTCGTGGCAGGAGCTGAGTGAACATAAGCCTTGTGCCATTGCACAGGCCAGCAGTTTGGTTGAGGTTTCGCAACATGATAACAAGAGTGTTTACCTTCATCTCCATAGAATGAGGTGGTATGCCCGAAAACTTTAGACCATTCAAGTATTCATCAGGATAAAGCAACTCTGTGACGCTGCCATTACCTGCCCGTGATTCCATGGAGTCTGTAATCAGATATGACCTAAGTTCCCCTGGTGTCATTTACAGGATCAGATCGTTGATCTCATCTGCTGTTTCGTTCTTAGGGCAAACAATTGCCTTTTCAGCTAAGGTTTTTGCTGTCGGATTTTGGAGGCTGTCTTCGTCATATATGAAGTTTATAAGCTTATAAACATAATGGTCATCGTGCTCTATCAGGAACTCGGTCGGGATTTCCATGACTCTGGAATCCAGTGAGGACGCCTCGACAGTTTCCCCTACCCTCCCATCACCAACCAAAACCAACCACCGTGAAAACCTATCTATCGTGGCACTTTCTTCTGTTGTGATCCCCGTACGATGTAGCCTCATGTTCTATGCCAGCCGCACAACATTAAAGCTCCGCCATAGTCCAGACTTTGGTAACGATGCGATAACAATCTTGGATTTGGGTGCTTTTTTAATAATCGGTAAGGTCTGCTGGAAGTCTCCACCGAGAAGAACAAATTTCCCGCCAAATAAAACGTGAGGATTGTCGAGTATATTTTTAAGGCTTCGATCAAGGCATTCAAGGCACTCATGGTCGCTCATTGGTGCCTCGTCCCAAATGATCAGCGTGGCCTCGATCAATAACTGTGCAAGGTTTGAGTTTTTCTTTACGTTGCAGATTGATTCCTTTGTCGCGTTGATCGGTATCCAAAATCTAGAATGAGTTGTGCGACCGTTTGGAAGAAGCAGAGATGCGATGCCCGAGGCAGCCACAGCCAAAACACTGTCTCCCGCCACTCTTATGCCGCTGATAACAGTGCTCCACAGATATGTCTTCCCCGTACCTCCATGACCATATATAATTAAACAGTAGTATTTGTTTCTTGGTGTGGTAGGCATGCATGACCATCTGGTACACGCGCAGCTGTGACGGGTGCATGGTTGAGCACAACCTTTTATGCTCAGCAGCCAGGGCTAACATGTCATAGCATTTCTCTTCCATCAGTAGAAGATTTCGAAGCATTTCCACAAAAGGTCCTTCCGGCAAAGGCAGCCCAAAGTTATCAAGTGTCGAATAAGAGGCGCTCGAATTAAGGATTCTCTCGATCTCATACAGAACACGTTGCTGCAGATGATACGAAGGGATGTTCTGCTGTTGAATGTTTGACTGTGTGCTAACCTCAAGCACGATGTCATCCGACATCGAGCGCCAATGCTCATCCCACTGCCGGGATTCAAGACCTCGCAAAACAACAACATGTTTGCAAAAGGACTTCTATGTTCACGTGCTATTCCAAGGGCTTCGCGAGCTGATCGGAATGTTGGATTGGTGACACCCGAAATTACACGCAGGTCGGTGAAAGAACAGCAGCCAGCTCTATGATTCAGAAGCAGCCTAAGGTAAAAAAGCTCACCTGATGTTGGATGAATTTAAATCAACCTACCGATAGATGGTGTCCTTCTCGAAGCTCGCCTAGACCACATTTTTGCTGATCCATCCCATATGTATTCCGAAAGGTAATCAAGATACCGTAAATGCCTACCGGCTGGATCAGCTGCGTTGTTCCTAAACATTCAGTGAGTGTTGTCCTACGTGTTGCAGGGTTGTTAACCACATCATTTAATGAGCTTGTAGATGTGAAGGTTATGTTCTGTTGCCCCTCCAAATGCACTGCGAGCACCTGCACAGCTGGTTGTCTATGATGTATAGGGAAAACGAGTATCCGCCAAGCTGCCTCGTGGGGACAAATAAATCGGTCGTCCACAACATTCCTAATCTCATCAACCTCTGCAGGATTGGAAGTGGACGCAGAGGCACTGGATACAGAAGTTGAGCTAACATTACGCGCATCAGCAACAGACGACGCACCTGACCCAACAGTGTACCTGACCCTATCAGACCCTTTCGAAATGTATTAATAAAGGTATTTGATCATCATGCTCCAGCCGTAATATTCGACGTTTATATGAGCCTAAAAGCGAAGAGACAATAATTTGTTATACGGAACAACATAAGAACTGTCCACATTCACCTTCCCCTTATTAACCGAAGGGCTATTTATCTTCCTACGATACCTAGCAATCCCATTCTCATCTATCTTCGTATTTTCTTGGTAATTGTAGAGGCTAGATTATGAGGCTTGTAATATTAAATAGTTTGGGCTGGGCTTAGTGGGTTTCATTAGATTAGTAGGCTAGTTTTGATTATGTTTAGGCTAGTTTATGATTGGGCTTGGGTTTACTATTGGGTTTATGATCCAAAAGGGGCCCAATAGTAAACCCAATGGTGGTCTATATATAGACCACTTGACCTCCTTATTTGAGGTTGCTGATTACGATTCTGAGAGGGCAGCCAAGGTGTTTACGATCCAAAGTGATTACGATCGTAAACCCAAGAGAAGTGTGTTTACGATTTTCTGAGTTGTACCCGACAAGTTCATCTTGTGTGCAAGTTCAAGTTTTTAACGTTTATATCATCGTATTTTCGTGTTTCTTCTCTTCTCTCATCTTGAATCAATCAATCACTTGGATTCCGCACTCGTGATTGATAGAATATCGTGTTTCGAGAGTTTTTCCGGACCTTCAATTGGTATCAGAGCCAAGAATCTTAGATTCGAGGCTCTCACGATATAGATTCAAGCGTTTTCTGGGTTTGTTTTCGAGTTTCTGTTGTAGATTTGAAGATTTTGGGAGTTTACGATCGTTGCTGCTGCTGTGTTCATCGAGTTTTGGGTGTTTACGATCACTATTTCTGGGTTTTGGTTGAAGATTGCCTGTTTACGACCCGGAAGAAAGGTGTTTACGATTGTACTTTGATGTGTTGCAAACACATCCCTATTTTCTGTAAGTATTTTCTTATATATTTGAGTCAAATTGAGTCGAGTTTGTGTCATTTTTATTTAGTTTTTATCTATTTTATAGTATTTGAGTCTTAATGTGCTATTGAGTCATTTTTATATATTTTGGTGTGAGTTTAATATTTAATTGAGTCTTGTGTTTATTTAGGTCGTTGTGATTTAATTGTGCTTAAAGTGGGTAAATATATTTGTTGCAGGTTGGTATAAATGTCCAAGGGGATGGTATGATATTTCATTAAAGTTCAAGGGTTAAATAATTAATTATAAAAGCTTGAGGATCAGTGTTGAATCAATGGAAGTCAGGGGGCTTATTTGTAATTATATAAAATTCATCATGTTTAATTGTGAATTCGTGAACGTGGCTTCAAAGAAAAAAACCACCAAATTAATTGGAACTATGTACGGAAATTCGGAGGGGCCATGGACCGACTAGAAATACAGATTGGGTAAACTTGATTTGGGCTGCACATGGGAAGTCAACAAAGAGTTTAGGTCAACATGAATTATATAAATGATTCATTCGCATGAAAATTGGGGGGCACGACATAATTCTTTTGAGGCGGCAGAAGGAGTTCGGCAAAAAAACAATTCCATTCGAACGACAATTCCAACTTTTTGATTGTTGGTCGATTTGAGAGCAACCAAGAGGCGATTTTTGAGAGTGGAAAGGCTAAGGATCAAGGAGAAGACTAAGGATTAACCATTCGACTTCGTGTTCGTGTGTTCGGTTTTTATTCTCTTCTTGTTTTCTTATTTAAGTACTTAAACTAGACATGTTTACTGATCAAGCTTTAGACTTTCTCTGTGTTTCTACTTTGAACATGATCCTAGGCTAAGCACTTAGTGCCGCCTAGGTCGTTATGATGACTAATTAGTGTTAACGACTTTTCTTGGTTTATGATATATTTTGATGGGTTTGATTGCTCTTTAAATTCCTCTATTTTCTATAATTGGATGCATATGCGTATTGTCTTTAGGATTGAGATTATCAATTGGTTCTTGCCTAGCTTGCGGATGTCTTTCGGTTTGAGTTAGGTAGTTTAATAGTGTGACTTTGTGTTTGCTATTGAATGTGATTTGCTAATTTGGTAGATCATAGAATTAATTGGTAATTGATATCTTGAATTCAATATTCTGCCTGTCTAAATAAGCTCAAAAGGATGATAGTTGTCGGGTAGTCGGGTTAGTTAATTGAACTAGGATAACATTGTCTCAAAAGGAAATGCCCTAGGAATTTAGTCTAATTTGCTAGTCGTGTCAGTTGTAGGAATTAGAGGTAGCTCCGGCTAGTCTAGGGTGCCTTAGATTGTTTCGAGGGTGGTCTAGGGTAGTTGAAGTGGGAAGGACTCAAAAGGTGAACCACTTGTCCGAGCGTTAGAATAATCAATTAGGAAGAACTCAAAAGGTGAACTAATCAAACCGGTAAGCGTATTCCAGTCTTTAGGTATTCTATCAGTAACATCCGGAGAGTGATTCGGGGGCTCGTAGAGTTTCTATAGGTTGTGTGTTAAGATCCCGGTTCCATCATGAATTGTCATAGCCGAGTGAGGTCGTTAATATTAATTAGGATTCTAGGTCTAGGTGGTACCTTTCTCATATTTGAATTCGTCCTAAGTTCTCTTCGTGTCGGTTGTTAGTTTTAGTTAATTTAGTTAAGTTAGTTCTATATTTAATCTAAAAACCCAAATTTACTCAATATTTCCTATTTCATAGAGTCCTAGGTTAAGTCTTGTTACATAGTGTCCTTAGGGTTCGATATCCGGTCTTCTGTAGCTATACTGCCACCGATAGGTACACTTGCCTTTAGGTTCGGTTTAGTTTTAGGAGTTTCGGTAAAATTAGGTGTGTCTAGGTCTAGGATTAGGTCTAGGTATTAATAGTTATTTTTAGGTATATTCCGAACACATCATACTTGTTCTTGTACTCGTGTTTACGATTTTGCAGAGTCGTAAAGGGTGTTTACGACATTTTGGGATCGGAATCAGGTGTTTACGATCACGGGATCGTAAACGTGTAATCGTAATCTCTGTTTACGATTCATTAAGGCGGTTTAAGTGTTTACGACTGAAGGTGTTTACGATCCACAGGTGATTACGATCGTAAACAGGATTTACGATCGGAAACAGGGTTTTTGCGGCAAAAAGTCACTTTTTCTCACTTTCACGGAAACGGGCGTAACTTTTGACTCGTTTGGAGTTAGAAGCTCAAATTTTTACACGACGTTCGTGACAACAAGCCCCAGAATTACCCCAGACTAACGTCCAGGGGAGCTCGTTTGGACCCCCAAATTCCACTCCGAAGGCCTCCGTTTTTCAGTTTTAAGTTTCTGACACTATTCTTTGAATAGTGATTTTGCCATTTTTGCCGTTTTTGCTGATTTTTCAAAATTTTCAGAAGCTGCATAATGAGTTCAGTGGTTGAAGAAAAGAATATATTTGAGGACGAAGATGCTGAGATATGCCCCAATCCTACTTGTGCTCGATTAATTCCTGGACTTAGGCAAATCTGTAAAAATTTTAAGTCAGAACTATTTAAGGTAAAATGTGAAAGAAGTTCATTCAAGGGTAGATGGCAAAAGAACGAAGAGAAGGTAAAAGCTCAGAAACTAGACATTGTGAAATATCAAAAACTAGCAACTGAGAACGCTTATCTGTATGACAACGCTAAGTTAGAAATAGCTGAGCTTAGTAAGCAGTTAGATGACCTTAAGCATAAAAACAATGAGTTGCAGGTTAAACTTGATATGAATCAAATGAGGAGCAAAAG
>JBCNJP010000025.1:70882840-71031462 GCA_039602395.1 Deinandra increscens subsp. villosa
TTTCCTCCCTCTCGCCATCCTGAATTTTGGCCACTCCTCCACCCAGACTGGAACGAATTACCGAACTGGTTTCGGTTTCCAATGTAGTCCACCTGCTCAGCGGGAGCAAGCGGGCAGTCTCGGGTGTCGTGAGCGCCTCTGCACAGCTCACATTTGGCTTTGATGTGGAGTTTGATTTCTTCGAAAGCTTTGTAAATATTCTCTAACTCCCTAGGTGACATGGTTTCTGAGCCAATGTGATTTACACCCCGGGTAGATGTAGATGGTGCGAGTGATCTAGTCGGGGCCAAGGTGGCTCTCCGACCTCCGGGTGCCTGCTGTTCAGCAAGTGCGAAGCTCTCAAAAAGTGATTTGCATTCGTCAACAGTGAGCTTTTCCATCGTATGTCCCCCGGCCGAGATGCTGAACTCCTTCTGAACAGAATATGGAAGTCCATTGTAGAACTTCTCTATGATCGCCCAGTCCGTCAACCCGTGTTGCGGACATCTACTCAGAAGGGTGTTGAATCTCTCGTATGCGACAGAATAAGGCTCATCGGGGTCCATCTTGAAAGAGTGGATTTCCTCCCGAGTACGTGAAGCCTTGGCTGGAGGATGATACTTCTTCAGGAATTTCACGGTCAGATCGTCCCAGGTGGCGATCGAGTTAGGCGGAAGCGTCTCAAGCCACTCGGCGGCTCGAGACGTAAGGGAGAATGGGAACAGACGCAGATAAATGATTTCGTTCGCGACTCCGGTGAGTCCGAACGTGTTGCAGATACGAATGAAACGGGAGATATGCGTCGGTGCATCTTCGTCCTCACGTCCATGAAACTGAATGGAATGCGTCAAAGCGTTGATGACGTGGGACGGAACTTGCCAATTCGCGGTGTTGGCAATAGCAGGCTGTGCAATAGCAAACCGGGCCTCGGTGACTCCGGCGCTAGCCTGCTCGTGGACGGTGCGACGTGCCGCCATGGATGAAAGATCGGGGAATGGAATGGGTTTGGTGTCGCGTGTGGTTTGTGTGGAAGAAGATGGTTTGGACTGGGCGGTGGAAATGATGAATGCGTCTAGCTCCGTGCGTAGAAGGCGGAACCGTTCACGAATATCCGCGTCAGGATCAGAAAGTGGTGACAACACAGGAGGACCTCGTGAACGGGTGTGTGGCATAAAATGGGGAAACTGACTCAAAGAGAAAGTAAAAGGAAAAATAAACCTTAAAATCTAGACTCAAGAACGGGAATCCTAAGACTCTAGACACGGAAAAACCGAAAAGACTCAAATTTCCTAACAACGACCTAAGTTAATCTTGCCAATCGCCAAGTGTCCCCGGCAACGACGCCAAAAACTTGATGTGCTCGGTACGTACCTAAAAATGCTATTAAAACCTAGACCTAAACCTAGACCTAGACACACCTAATTTTACCAAAAAACCTAAAACTGAACCGAACCCTGAGGCAAGTGTACCTGTCGGATTATAGTAAAGCTAAGGAAGGCCGGGAATATCGAACCCTAAGGACACTCTAAAGACAAAGACTTAACCTAGACCTAGAAAATGGAAATACTGAGTAGTTTGGGTTTTGATTTGAGATTTGATTTAAATGAAAATTAACTAAAATTAACTAATGCAACTAACAAACGGACAGCAGGAAAATTCAGGAAACAATCAGATACGAGAAAGACACCACCTAGACCTAGAATCCCAACCAACACCTACAACCTCATCTGGCAATGACAACTCTGATGTCACCCAATTCACCTTTTAAGTCCTTCTTAGCGAATGTTCCTAACGTTCGGACAGGAGTTCACCTTGTGGGTACATCCAACCTCAACTAGACCTAATCACCCTCGAAACAATCTAAGGCACCTTAAGCTAGCAGGAACTACCACTAATCAACACAACTGACACGGAATAGCAAGCTAACTAATTTCCTAGGGCATCCCTCTCCCGATGGCAATGTGATCCTAATCCACTAGTCAACCCGACTACCCGACCTAGCTATCACCTGCCGGCTTGTCTAACTAGAGCAGCACACAAGAATCAGGGAATTCATCAAAATACTAAACTATGATAATCAAGACAGACAATCAAACCAATCGCAAACACACAGTCACGCAACCGATTACCCAACCCAAACCGAAAGACATTCGCATGCTTAGTAGTTTAGTAAATTAATTCAAACCCTAATTCTAGTGGTCATATGCATACAATCATGTCAACAATGGAATTGAAAGAAACATTACATCAATCAAGTTGTCAAAAGCCAAACAAAGTCATAAATATCAGTTGTTCATCCAAACGGTCTAGGTGGTGTTAAACGCCTAACCTACAATCATGTTCATAGCACAAAAACAAATAAAGTTTGAATCTTTAACAGTGAACATAACTGAAACTAAGAATTCAAAACAAGAAACGAGAAGAACCGAATGATTTGATGATCGATTGTTGATTCCTTGATAGTTCTCCTTGTTCCTAGCTCTCTCCTGTCTCTGAAAATCGCCTTAGTTCGCTCCTCTGCCGTTTGGAAGTCGTGTTATGCGAAACTAAACCCTAAAATCGATTTTATAAGTCGAATCCTCTTTTTGCGGTTTTCCAGGCTGTAGGCGTATCACCTACAAACCTATTTCCTCCAGGCGATACGCCTGGAGACTGCTACACGACAAAATAGTCGGTCAAACCGACTTAAACCTCCTGTTGACTTTCCCTTTCCGCGCGTATCGCTTACAAAAATGAGGTTCCAGGCGATACGCCTGGAACAGCTTTTTCAGCACTTCTTCATCCTTTCTTCTTAACTTCTCTCGCGGCCTCGGGAATTCATCTAATGCCTACAAAACTTGTAAAACCATAAATAAAAGACTCCAAGACTAAACTTAACTAAAAACAATTAAAACAAACACAAACCGACTCAATTAGACTCAAATACGTAACAAAAGACTCAGGAAAACCGGATGTGTTTGCAACACATCAAATATCCCCACACTGACTCTTTTTTCGTCCTCGAAAAATACTGTAATGGAATCATAACCAGGAACTTGACTTCTAAACATTCAACATTTAAAATTAACAGTCCACCAATCAATTCCACATTCCATAATGTATTAGCACACTAACTACGATTGCCGATATTTCTATCCGATTAAACCCAACCACCAACCTTTTCTTTCGCCCCCATGTGTTTATGAAATTACCAGATATAAGTTCAGTCGCCTATGGATCCCACTAAAGAAAGCTCTAGTTCAACCTATTACCGAATCATATTCAGTCAAAGCAAAGGGTATAATTGATTTAAATTTTTATATTTCCAACCCCCCTTAAACCAGATACTAAGATGTCCAAAGGATAACTATTTATTGAAAGAACACAAATTTCTGAGCATTTATTCACTACTTTATCATTTTTTCCCTTCTTTTTTTTCATTTTTTTTCTATAATTGGTTACTTTTACCTAAAATTACCAACGGACATCACCAGAGGTATTCTTTCACAAGGTCTTACCCCCGAAATCATACGTGAGTATTTTGGCCGCGAGATCCAGAACATCATCAGAGGTACTTACCACGAGATACTATCCTTAGTTCGTAATTTAAATTCAATTAAAGTAAAAAGAATAATAAAATTCAATATTTTATATTACATATATAATATTTAATTAAAATATTATTATGAATAAAGTATTATAAGCAATATATTTAAGTATTAAAATATATGTAATAAAAAATATTATTTAATTAAATACAATACATAAACAATAAACATATTATCTTGAATAAAATATTATCCTTACTATTAAAATTTAGTATTTGGATAATTACCAATCTTAATATAAAAATTTTATATTTGAACAATTACTCATTGGATAATTACTTATTAAAAGTTTAAATTAAATAACCCTTATATAGAAATTTAGTATTTCGATAATTAGTTATTAAAATTTTAACTTAATCAAAAATGTTGTGGTGATAACAAGTGTCTTTTTTTTACTAATTAAAGTATGATCAAGTTTTTTTTGTTGATTATATAGTATAAACTTATTAAAACTTAGAAAACTAATTAAAATAAAATTCAGATGTTTAAATGAACGTGTAAAGCACATTGAGATTGATTATCATTTTATCCATGAACTTGTTACTTCAGAAAAACGTTACACAAAGTGATAGCGTGATGGTACGTAACACCTTGAACTATGTCAAGAAACCCTAGGAACCAAAGCCGGCCCTAGAACACGTTGGATAACCTCCAAACGATAGACTTTATTTGTTAATTAATCACCAAGTTTCTAAGAAACAAACAACCGTTTAAATACTACAGAAAAGAACTTGGAAAGCAAGAAACAAAACAAACAAATAAACCCCTCATGGGCCGGCGCCAACAAGAGGGTTTATCAGGTCGGACCGGGTGAAATACTAAACGCCACCTTTAGCCACTTTCGTTTGGAGAAGAGCCCAACACCGTGAAACCTAACTCGTTACCCTCGCTATCATCCTTCCCATCTTGAAAATGACTCGTCCTCGAGTCATCATCACTTAAATCCCACTCATAAGGCGAAAGGTCAGCTACATTGAAAGTCGCGGAAACATTATAGTGACCTGGCAAGTCAATTTTGTATGCATTGTCATTGATGCGTCTCAAAACACGGAACATACCATCAACTCTAGGATGCAACTTGCCAAAACCACCATTAGAAAAATGCTCACGACGAAGATGAACCCAGACCAAATCACCTTCGTTAAAGATAACAGGCCGAAGATGCTTGTTTGCGGCCTCCTGGTACTGAAGATTATGCTTAGCAATGTGAGCTCGAACTTACCGATGTAGCTCCTAAATCTGACCCGCGCGAACATCACCATCGGTACTAATAGTAGACATATCCAGGGGCGGAGCCAAGTCGAGTGGGGTAAAGGGGTTACGACCATAAACAATAAAAAAACGGACTCTTCCACTTAGATTTATGACACGAATGATTATAAGCGAACTCAGCCTGTGGTAGAACTAAATCCCATTGCTTCGGTTTATCACCCACCGTGCGAAGTAAATTACCCAAACTGTGATCATTTACCTCCGTTTGACCGTCAGTTTGCAGGTGATGAGAACTTGAAAAATGCAACTTGGACCCCAAACACTTCCACAAGGTGCGCCAAAAGTGCCCCACAAACTTTACGCCGCAGTCAGAAGTGATGGTTTTTGGAATGCCATGTAAACGAACAATCTTCGAAAAATATAACCGGGCAACTTGAAAGGCGTCAAACGTTTTAGCGCATGGAACGAAGTGCGCCATCTTAAAAAAATGATCCACAACAACCATAATCGAGTCTTTTTGTCGTTGGGTACGAGGCAAAGCCAAGACAAAATCCAAATTAACTTCATCCCATGGACCCTGCGGAATAGGTAATGGTGTGAAGAGCTAATGATTAGAGTGCGTGGTCTTCGCAATGTGACATACATAGCAGTGTTTAAGCAGCCGGGTCACATCAGCTTCCAAACGAGGCCAATAAAAACGATCTCGAACCTGTGCAACGGTCTTGTCACGACCAAAGTGCCTAGCCAAGGTACCCTTGTGACATTCCAAAATAATGGTTTCCCGAAAGGAAGACTGCTGTGACAATCCGTCTTTTCAGATCTTTTAATGATTTAAATAAACTTAAACTAATATAAATGTCGTGAGAACATTTACTCAAACTGTTATAAATGTTGTGTAAACATTTATGTGATTGACTTGTGTTGACCTTAGCAATTAGGGTTTGTGTAACCATCACTATACGAGCATGCACTTAAGTCTATACGTTTTATATTCTATAAATTTATATAAATCACATGTTATGATTTCATGTGAACGATTTGTCTTTTCATATGTGATATATATGTATATATTCACATGTTATTTTACGATTTTATGTGACTTATACTTAAAAAAAAAGATTATTTTTTTAAATATTTGTAGACGAAATATATGTTGAGGGTTTATTATACTTCAATAACAACCTCGGGGACTAATATGTCAAAATTTGAAACTTGAGGGTGTGTTTGTTCATTAGACCAAACACGATTTAATGTGTGAATTTAAAACCGACGTCTTCATAAATTCCGATCATCAATCTCACGCAACCGTAGAGCCTTCATCTTCGCTTCATTTTCAATTAATCATTTAACAGGTTACACCATTTAATCAACACCAACAATTACTATGATTCAACTTGAATCATTGTAACCATTCTCGTCCCCTGAGCCTTCGAAGAAACCCAAAAGAAAACCGTTCACCGAGCACCACCTCCGATTGCCATCTTCATTTCTGTCACGACCATTTACCATCGTTTCACCAATACTGTGACATCCGTCTATTTTCCATATTTGTAACCCGACCCGTTTCAGTTATCCATGTAATTTCAATCTTTATTCAAGCAAATCATGAAATTCTTTTTTTTTATGCTCGTTCCATTTTATATGTAATATATATATTTATATATATATATATATATATATATATATATTATGCATGTTAAGGCCATACCCGAGTCAACTCACGAAACCAATGGTGATAATCATTTGACAACTCCAACGCTATACAATAAGTGTAAAAATACTAATGATTAAAAAAATATATATATATAGTTTTATAAATATATCCATCAATTATTTTTTTATAAATAAACCATTTCAAATATTAAACCTATACCAAGATCTACCAATGATTACAAGATCTACCAAGGATTACCAAAGGATTACCAAGGATTACCAAGATCTACCAATGATTACAAGATCTACCAAGTGTTACCAAGGATTACAAAGTGTTACCAAGGATTACCAAGTGTTACCAAGTGATACCAAGTGTTACCAAGGATTACCAAAGGCTAAGATTTCATGTATAAATACGACATGCTTGAACCAAAAATAAACACACGGAAACTCATTTCTTACTCTAAAAAACGCTCACAAAAATATATCTATTTCTCCTTCCAATTCCACGACATAAAGAAATTATCTACCTTTTGAAGACTCACGAGTGGATTCAACATTCTCCTACTACATTCCTTCTCCTTGCTTGTCTTACGTGAGTAATCGTTCATTATTATTATGACGTTGTTTTGAACTAGTCGAGCCTTCGGGTTAACTACAATTTCTAAAGAAAAATACTAATCTTATATATTTTATACTCCTCAAATATAAGCACCTCGTCTGTTAATCATAAATTAAATTTGCTATAGTAAGATTTATACTCATAGTTTTATTTTATTTGCATAAAACATTAATGAAATTTTGTTATATTAAAACGTATCTCAAGTTTAGTTATTACGTCTCAAATTCAGTTATTACATTTACTTCAATTAAATTTAATATTATATCTAAAGGAACTCCGTTAAGTCTATTATCACTATAAACATTTGTAACTTTGCTAAAATGAATTTTATATAAACTAAGTTGAGACTTAGACTTATTAAAATCTAACTAGTAGTAAAATATATATTTCTTTCGTCATAAATATATATATCCGTTTCAGTTTAAATAACGGACACAACTTGAGACAAAAATATTATTTATCTAACTCATTCGAAATATAACTCATATTTGTGAGAACACATTTACTTGAATATTCAAATAGACTTGTATTTAATTTTCGTAGAATAAATATACATATATCTAACACAATAATTATCACCAACGGTTAAACGGGTAAACTCACGTAACTAGACTCGACTAGTCTAAATGTTTGACTTATATATTTGACCCATATCACTAAACCTTAAGGTGTCTTTATATAATTTAGGACACGGATAGGTCATCTTCATATCACTCGGACTATTCTCATATTTCACTTATTGATCAAGTGAGTACTCATAATCCCTTTTCCTTTTCAAGTTTTGGGATGTAACATGTATACATTATTCAGGCACACATTCTTTCTTTTTCTTTTCAAACTATGCGATCTCATTCTCTGTCTATGTGTGATTTCTATGCTATATGTTAAACTATGTTGTCACTATTCGAAGTCTATATTCTAGCATGATCATTAACAAACAAGCCTATGGTAACAATAATGGATTCCATTGGACTGACAACCCACCTGAATTTGACCGGTTTGGCATTCGGGTGATTGAAACCTAACTCAAGCTAAGCGTAACTTTCGAGTTACGGACACTAGTCATCAAGGTTTGATTATGCAATATTTGTTTATTCATACATGCATGAGTCTACATTTGACATATGAATCGCTTTCAAACTATTATATATATATATATATATATATATATATATATCTAAACTTATGTTTACTCACCAACTATTTTTAGTTGACACTCTCTATTTTTATACATGTTTCAGGACATGCAGTGTGAACTATACTTGATGCTACATCTAGGATGCTTTGGACCTAGATTAAATAAATCAAACTCTATCAGTATGTTATGTTATGTGTATTTGAATCTATTGTAAGACTTGGAATTTGGTAATGATTAAGTATTGAAACTTTAATTAGTGTCATGAGCATTTGGACAATCATCATGCCCCGACGTAAATTCCGCCGTCGGTTGGGGTATGATAGATTGGTATCAGAGCCGTGGCTATAGGGAATTAGGTTATTAGAAATGGTGACCTAGACTATGGCTTTAGGTGTCCAAACATGAGTATCTCATGTCTTGCATGCTTATTACATATTACTATATGTCCATATATATGCTACTTATTCCCACCTTATTCGATTCAAGCTCCAACTCTTTTCATAACACACACATCCACACTATCATTTTATGCCACAATTGAACTTTCATTATTCTATTTACTTTTCAATTTTCAATCTCCTCAAAGTTTAAGTTCTAAGTGACGGACATGTAGTAACTGGAAGGGTGGACATCGGTAGCCGGGTTTTCTGTCTAAGAAAGGTGTTTCGTATAAACCCATGTCAAACGCTGGGCCTGTGCGCCGATATGGGGACTCTTGGTGAGAGTGTCTTACCTATTAGGCCAAAGCATGTCATACCAAACGTCACATGAACTAAAATAACTTTGATAAGTCAAGGTGATCAGTTTAATGATTACCATTCAATGCTTTGATTATTTCACAATTCAACGAGATTTATTTTTTCGTTTCATATTTCATTCCAAATACAAACCCTACGTTATTCTTGTGATTTATACAGATCGATTTACAATGTTTTCAATCTAATTTCATGATTTTCATACATCCCTCACGTGTTTAGTATCTATCAATCCTTTTGAATCCTTGGACTCACATTCTCTTTCACTTCAATTCAGCATGTCTATTCATTTCAACGGGCGCCGTTCTGGAAGTTCGGGACGCAAGATGGCTGCCCAAATAGCCAAGCAAATGGCTAAGGTCATCCCAGAAATGATGGTTCAAATCCAACAGAACCTCAATACTAATCCGGGAAACCAAAAGGGTGCAAATACTTCCAAATGCACTTTCAAACACTTCAATGCCTGCAATCCGCCCAAGTTCAGTGGGTCTGCGGGTGCCACCAAACTACTTCAGTGGTTCGAAGGCATGGAAAACACCTTCATCAACAGTGACTGTCCCGAGGAATTGAAAGTTCGTCATGCCACCAGCGTCTTCCTCGAAAAGGCACTCTCATGGTGGAATGGCGAGAAGCGTACCCGAGGGACAGAGACTGCATTAGCCCTACCTTGGA
The DNA here is from genome assembly GCA_039602395.1 of Deinandra increscens subsp. villosa. NCBI lineage: Eukaryota > Viridiplantae > Streptophyta > Magnoliopsida > Asterales > Asteraceae > Deinandra > Deinandra increscens. Next base: position 70,892,459 of record JBCNJP010000025.1, read on the forward strand.
ACGAAGTGAAAGAACTAATGATTCATAAGTTCTGCCCTCGCAGCGAACTTCGAGCGTTGGAAGAAGAGTTCTGGGCTCTCAGGCTAAACAGTGGGGAAAACCAGGCCTTCAATGACCGATTTGATGAACTTTCCATGTTGATCCCTCGTTTCGTCGAGACTCCCTCCCTAGCCATCGAAAGATACATTATTGGGTTACCCATGTTGTTTCAAGATACAATGTGGGGTAGTAAGCTCGAGACTCTGCAGGAAGTGAAACACTTGGCTGCGACACTGACTGATAATCATGTTAGGGCAGGGACTTTAACTAGGAAGGGTGAAAAGAAATCAACCGGCAAATCCTCGACCGATAAACCCAAAGATGTTAAGGCCGAGTCATCTGCTGTTAACAAGAAGAAGCAGAAAGCTAACAACCGCAACTATGCTATCATCACACCAGCCACACCCATAGCCCAAGTTGCCCCTACAACTCAACCCATCAAGAAGCCTTACACTGGACCCTTTCCCCAGTGTAACTCCTGCCAATACCATCACCCTGCGACTACCCCGTGTCGCCAGTGCCAAAATTGTGGTCGTATGGGCCATTCTATCAATGTTTGTAGACAACCCATTCGACCTCGAGCTCAACAACCCTTTGTTCGACCCGCTGCTCTCCCCAATGCTCCACCACCACCCTATAGTCCTGCTTGCTTCCAATGTGGTGACCCAACGCATTTCCGCAATGCATGTCCCATGTTGACCATTGTGAACAACGCTCAAGCCAACCCAATTAACTAGGGTGCACGTGGTCGTGCATTTGACATCAATGCTAACCAAGCTTAAGCCAACAATGAAGTGGTTAACGGTACGTTCCTTGTTAATAATCGTTATGCCTCGATTTTATTTGATACTGGTGCTGATAAGAGTTTTGTTTCTATTGAATTCGAACCCTTACTTGCTACCCCTCGAACCAAACTAGAGAAACCTTACACGGTTGAAGTGGCAGATGGAAAACCCATCACCATCGACTCTATTATTCCCAACTGCACACTTAACTTTAATGAGCACAATCTCTCCATCGACCTCATACCCATGCAACTGGGTAGCTTTGATATCATAGTAGGCATGGATTGGCTAACTCAAAATCATGCCGAAATCGCCTGTTTCGAGAAGGCTATTCGAATTCCTCGCATAGATGGTTAGGTTTTGGTTATCTACGGTGAAACACCATCTAAAGGACTCAAACTCATGTCTTACACCAAAGCCCGAAAGTACTTACGTAAGAACTACGTGGCATTCTTGGCTCATATTATGGAGACAGATGCTAAAAAGAAGAAGATACAAGACATTCCCATCGTTCGGGATTTTCCTGAAGTCTTTCCTGAAGATGTATCCGGCCTTCCTCCTATTCATCAAATTTATTTCCGCATTGATCTTGTTCCTGGAGCAACTCCTGTGGCTAAGTCTCCATATCGTCTCGCACCTTCTGAAATGCAAGAGTTGTCTAATCAACTCCAAGAGCTTTCTGAAAAAGGCTTTATTCGTCCAAGTTCCTCACCATGGGGAGCACCTGTTCTATTCGTAAAGAAGAAGGATGGATCATTTCGAATGTGCATCGACTATCGTGAGCTTAACAAACTTACCATCAAGAATCGATACCCTCTACCAAGAATCGACGATCTCTTTGATCAACTCCAAGGTGCCAGTTGTTTCTCAAAAATCGATCTACGTTCTGGATATCATCAACTTCGAGTTCACGGTTATGCCTTTCGGCTTAACAAACGCACCTGCAGTATTCATGGATCTGATGAATCACGTTTGCAAGCCCTATTTGGATAAATTTGTGATTGTCTTCATTGACGACATCTTAATTTACTCCAAATCAAAGTCTGATCACGAGCAACACCTACCTCTAATTTTGGAACTTTTAAAGCAAGAACAACTGTACGCTAAATTCTCGAAATGTGAATTTTGGCTTAAGGAAGTTCAATTTTTGGGACATATCGTCAATGACAAGGGTATCCATGTAGATCCTGCTAAGATCGAAGCCGTTAAAAATTGGAGTGTTCCTACTACTCCTACCAAAATTCGTTCTTTTCTTGGTCTAGCAGGCTACTACCGGCGTTTCATTTCTAATTTCTCCAGGATTGCCTTACCACTCACTGCTTTAACTCATAAAGGCAAACCCTTCGAATGGGGTGCTAAGCAAGAGCAAGCATTCCAGACACTTAAGCAAATGTTATGCGATGCTCCTATCCTAACTCTTCCCGATGGTAAAGACGATTTTGTCGTCTATTGCGATGCATCCAACCAAGGTCTTGGTTGCGTCCTCATGCAACGAGGCAAGGTTATCTCTTATGCATCAAGGCAACTCAAAATCCACGAGAAGAACTACACGACGCACGATCTCGAGCTTGGTGCGGTCGTTTTTTCTTTGAAAATTTGGAGGCATTACCTATACGGTACAAAATGTGTGATTTTCACTGACCACAAGAGCCTCCAACACATCTTCGACCAAAAGGAACTCAACATGAGACAACGAAGATGGGTCGAACTATTAAACGACTACGACTGTGAAATTCTCTACTATCCTGGCAAAGCAAATGTTGTAGCCGACGCTCTTAGTCGAAAAGACCACGTCAAGCCTATTCTACTTCAAAGCATTCATATTCGAACCGATATTCAGATGCGTATCTTTGAGGCACAACATGCCTCTGTCACCGAGGGTAACATGTATGAAGAAATGTCATGTGGTGCTGAATTTCAATTGGAAACCAAACCTAATGGTCTCCTATATTTCTTAAATCGTCTTTGGATCCCTAATCGCAGCGATCTTCGTACTTTCATCATGAGCGAAGCTTACAAGTCCCGCTATTCTATTCATCCCGGTGCAGACAAAATGTATCAGGATCTTCGTTGTCACTATTGGTGGCCGGGCATGAAAAAGGACATTGCCATCTTCGTGGCTAAATGTCTCACTTGCTCCAACGTCAAAGCCGAACATCAACGACCTTCTGGCTTGCTTGAGCAACCAGAGATTCCGGTGTGGAAGTGGGAAAACATAGCCATGGATTTCATCACTAAACTTCCACGCACTTCAGATGGTCACGATAGCATTTGGGTAATCATTGACCGGTTGACGAAATCAGCTCATTTCATTCCTATTCGAGAAAAGTATCGAGTTGGGAAACTATCTCGAATCTACATCAAAGAAATTGCTTGTCGTCACGGTGTGCCTTTGAGCATTATCTCCGATTGTGATGGTCGTTTTATCTCCCGTTTTTGGAAATCTCTTCAGTCAGCTTTCGGTACTCGTCTAGACCTTAGCACTACTTATCATCCTCAAACCGATGGTCAATCTGAACGAACTATCCAGACACTTGAGGATATGCTTAGGTCATGCGTTCTCGATTTCGGTGGCAATTGGGATTCACACTTACCTTTGATCGAGTTCTCTTATAATAACAGCTACCATACAAGTATCGGCATGGCACCTTTCGAGGCACTCTATGGTCGAAAGTGTCGCTCACCTATTTGTTGGAATGAGATTGGTGACGCCCAAATCACTGGTCCGGAGTTAATTCAAGAAACTACCGACAAAATCATTCAAATCCGTGATAATCTACTCGCCGCTAGAAGTCGTCAAAAGAGCTACGCTGATAAACGACGCAAACCCCTAGAATTCAAAGTCGGCGACTTAGTACTCCTTAAGGTATCCCCTTGGAAGGGAGTCGTCCGATTTGGAAAGAAAGGAAAGTTAGCACCCCGTTACGTTGGCCCATTCAAAATCCTTAAAAGGATTGGGAAAGTAGCTTACAAGCTCGAACTACCTTCGGAACTCAGCAATGTTCATCCAACCTTTCACGTGTCAAATCTTCGGAAATGCTTAGCCGATGAAAACCTCCATATTCCTCTAGACGAAGTGCACATCAATGAATCTATGCACTTTGTAGAGAAACCCGTGGAAATCATGGACCACGAGGTAAAACAACTCAAGCGTAGTCGCATACCTATTGTCAAAGTACGTTGGGAATCTAAGCGTGGACCGGAATTCACTTGGGAACGCGAAGACCAAATGAAAACCAAGTATCCACACCTTTTTGCATCGTCCTCCTCGTAATCAATTTCGGGACGAAATTCTCTAAAGTAGGGGAGACTGTGACATCCGTCTATTTTCCATATTTGTAACCCGACCCGTTTCAGTTATCCATGTAATTTCAATCTTTATTCAAGCAAAAGAAAACCCCGAGGGTGACAGGGCTCAAAAATTCTACTGAGGGGACGATACTCAATACATTCGAGGGGACGATACTCAATACATATAATTTTTTACATATAATTGCGAATATCAATGCTTCTTGCCAAAAAAACCACGGGGCCGTCTCCCCCTCCGGTCCCTTATATAATTCGCCATTGCTAACACTTCAGTCATGGAGTACATGAACCTAGATGTGCATATTTTGATTGTTTCAATGAACCGGTTCCGATTATGGTCAACGAGTTTGGGACTGGTTCTTTCTAAAAACCGGTTCGTTTCTACACCGGCTCGGTTCAAATAATTCAAGGACTAACGGAACTGGTTTGGTTCGGTTTCTAGACTGGTTCCCCTAAAACCGGTTCCTAGATCGGTTCTAAAGAAAAAACCGGTACTTGCATTATGTGATTGAGTTGAGCTGAACTTTTTTTTTGGGATGATTCAGTGTAAATATTTTTTTTAAACAATTTTAATACAAAACATAAAAATTAAAATTCGTTAAGCTGTAAACATAAAAACAATAATGTTACTAATAAACTAAAGAAAACATACGATTACGTTACGAGTTTGAAAAAATAACACACGATTACGATACGATATACGAAATACAATAATATTGATTCTAAACGTTTATTTTCCCTCATAGATTAGTAGTGGTCAAACGTCTTCATCGAAACTATTTGGGCGAATGTGAACCGACATATCAATAGCTTCTTCATCGAAAAGTTGATTGTTTGTTGCAAGCTTGATCTCATTTATGTAAATCATTTCTTCAAGAGTAGTTTCGTCTTCGAGCGTTGTAACGATTCGTATACTTTCAACCGCATTCAAATGATCCTTCAAGCAAATACACATCTTAATCGAAGCTGGAGTTAGTCTTGTTCTTCTCAACGATAATACCATGCCACTAAGAGAAAACATAGATTCCGAAGCTACCGTAGAAGCTTGGACGGTTAGTAGATATTTGACCATAACAGCTAGGATAAGAAATTGAGATTCCTTTCCCTTCCACCAAGCTAAGATATAAAACGACTTAAATTTCCCCTTTAATGTTTAGTTCTTTTAACCATAAAAATGATATATAAATCATCCGGGTCCCAATTCGAGTTACTTGCGGTTGACTTGGTGTGGTGGATTTGTGTTCTGGAACCATATTGGTGTAGGTAAATATCAAACATGTTTTGAATACAATATGTAAAGCCATTTTTGTATTATGTGCAAAATTGACATCTTCTTCATACAAACTTAAATCCGAACATATCCTATCAATAGCCATTTCAACACCCATGACATTATAACATGGGTTAAAAAATACGGCACAAATAAAAACTGGTGGTATCTCTTGAAAGTATTTTTATAATTTTATTTTCATTGGTTTCACCATAGCGTTAAAGATTTCATTTTTAAGTTCAAACTCTTTTAAATATTATTCATCGAATATAGATTATGAAGTACAAAAGAACTAGTCAGATAATAAACCCCCGATAGTTTTATAGTTGCGGTGTTTAAAACATCAAACAACTCGAACATTTCGTCAATACAATGCCAACTCTCGTCTGAAAAAGGTGTAGCTTGAGCGGTGGATGCAAGATGATCTTGAAGAACCTTAAAAGTTTCGGGGATCTCTATCCATTCACCTCCTCATCTCAACCTTTTGTCGCTTGTCTCACCACATCGTCTTCCAACCACACGTGGCACTCAAGGCTTAGTCATCCTGACCCGACTATCTTAAAATTTTTGTCTAGTAATAAGTTTATTATTTGCAATAGGACCATGAATTTTCTGTTTGTCATTCCTGTCAGTTATCAAATAGTAAAAGACAACCTTTCTTTGATTCTAATTCTACTACCTTTTCTTCATTTGATATTATACATTGTGATTTGTGGACGTCTCATGTGTTTAGCAAGTCAGGATACAAATATTACATGGTCTTGATCGACAACTTTACGCAATACGTGTGGATATATATGTTAAAGTTCAAATCCGAAACGTTTTCCACTTTTGTCAAATTTCAAAATTATTTAAACCCAATTCAATAAAACGATAAAATCTTTTCAATGTGACCTTGGCGATGAATTTGAAAATCATGAATTCAAACGATTTTTCCACACCATTGGTCTCCTCTTTCGTTTCTCATGTCCTCAAACGTCATCCTAAAATGGGAAAGCTGAAAGAATGTTTAGACGTTTAAATAATAACATTCGTGCTTTGCTAACCCACTCACATCTTCCACCACCATTTTGGGTCAAGCACTTCATTTTGAGTCGAGGCACTTCATACCACCGTTTATCCCATAATATTCTCCCGTCAAAAAGACAAAACCATTTCACACTTACTTTTTTCCTTTATTCGCGTCATCCATCATATGACCACTTACGAGTTTTAGGATGTGCGTGTTATCCCAATTTTTCTACTACTCAAAAACACAAACTCGGTCAACGATCCGTTCATTGCATCTTCCTCGAATACCCAAGTAAATTACGGGGCTATCATTGTTATGACCCGATAACCGGCCGAGTCTGTTTTTCCCGACAAGTCATCTTCGATGAAATGTCTTTTCCATACTCCACTACATCAAACTCCTCCTCTATGCCACCGGTTCAACCCAAATCTGCTTATTCCCAACTGATCTATCCTACTACCCAACAAGTACCTCAACCTGTTCCCACACCCACTCCCACCCAACCCGTCTGCAGCCAAACCGTATCGATTCAGACTACTCCACTTAACTCCCCGTCATCCGTGCTGGTCAGTCCAGCCATTTCATCTGTCTCCTCCCCTACTTTTGATGCATCTCATACTGCCACAAGTCTGCCCAACCCAACCCCGTTCACTCCTGTCAAAGATCAGCACCCAATGACCGGCCACCATGCCAAGGCTGACATTGCCAAACCAGTCACTCGTTCAAACCTTAATGTCACCACGTCTCCTCCCATTTCACCCATTCCAACATCTTATACCAAAGTCCTATCAGATCCTAATTGGCAACATGCTTAATGAATTTAGAGTTTTACAAAAAAATGACACATGGGAACTTGTGTCAAAACTGGCAGACGATCCGGTTATTTGTTGTATTTGGTTATTAAGGCACAAGTTTAAGGCCGACCGGACTTCAGAATGTTACAAGGTACGCCTTGTTGCAAATGGAAAGTCTCAAACTGTGAGGGTGGATTGCATGGAAACATTTAGTCCGATTGTTAAACTAGCAATGATCCGAACAATTCTCACCTTGGATCTTTTCGTGCATGGCCAATACATCAGTTGGACGTCAAGAATGCATTCTTGCATGGTGATTTACATGAAACAGTGTACATGCAACAACCTATGGGATTTATGGATCAGTCGGTTCCTAACTATGTCCGTCGCATCGCTATTTGTTTATCATCATGGAGGCTGCACTGCTTATCTTCTACTATATGGAGATGACATCATCCTCACGGACTCTCACACCGGATTCTTAAAAACTGTTATTGCTACATTATCTACCGAGTTTTCCATGAGCAATTTGGGGGAATTACATCATTTTCTTGGAATTTCTGTCACACCACTACGTCAAAAAGTGGCTTTGGCCACGGTTTTTTTGATAACGCATAGCCACTATTTTGAAAAAAGCGTGGCCAAAGGTAAGAAATTCTCGTTTTAGCCACATATATTTTGTACCCGTGGCCAAATATATAGCCTTTGGACCCTTTTAGCCACGTATTTTTTTGTTTATGTGACAACAACAATCAGGTGCAGTGGCTTTAGCCACTGTTTTACAAAAACATGTGGCACTTATTTGTCACACTTAAAAAAGAGTGGCGAAATGCACCAAACGGCCACATAATTTTTATGATTTTTTATTCGTGTGACCAAAAAGGAATGTATGGCCACACTTAAATAATGTTGTGTGACGGAAGAGTAGATTTTATTACTTAGTAAATTAAAAGAAAACAAAACTATTTATGCGTGGCTAAATGTGAGCAATGGCCACGCTTTTTACTTAGTTATGTGACTAAAAGCTAGTACATATGGCCACTGTTATTAGATTGTGTGACTAAATATTAGATGACTAATGGTCACGGTAGGTTGTGAGTGACAAAAATCTATTACCTATGGCCACATATATTAACCGTAACTAAATGGTAGGTTGTGAGTGACAAAAATTTATTTTATGGTCACGGTAAAATATTAAACGCGTGGCGAAAAAGAGAAGATTTGTTTCCCTCTAAAACAACGCGCTTTTTTCAATTGTACCAATTAATTCGAGCGGGTTAAAATCTGCTACCCTATATATCATCATCATTGTTATTTTCCTTTTTACCGCCATCCCTTTCTTGATCTCAAATTCTCTACACCAATTCGTTTACACCAATTCTGGTATCAAATGGCCGATAATCAACGCTCCCTTAATTACTGGTATGTGAAGCATACCCGTATTTTTTTGGTTTACAGTAACAGGAGAAGAAGATCCTTCAAGTCCCACAAATCTGTGATTAAACACAACGATGAGAACATCCTGAAGCAACTCCATGCGCAGAAGATTCCTGATTGTTTTGCCTACCATGTTGAGACAGCAAAATTATTTCGTGTCCTTGATACAAAATTCAATGAACCCGAAGAAGAAGATGAAGAAGAAGATGAAGAAGATAAAGATGAAGAAGATGATGAAGAAGATGAAGAAGCAGATGAAGCAGATGAAGAAGATGAAGAAGATGATGATGATGATGATCATGATGATGACGATGCAAGTTCAGGATACATATCCGAAAATTGCAGTGATCCGGATTATTAATTAGGGTTTAGTTTAATTATGAACAAATTAAGAACAATGTTTTATATGTTTATTTTTAGTTATGATATTAGTAGTTATAATTGAATATATGATGGTTATATATGTTTATCATGTTTGATTATCTTGTGATATGGCCACTCATATTAAACATTGGTTGCGTGACAAATTATGACAAATGGTCACGGTATATTAATTTTAGGTGGCTAAAAGAATACCAACAGTCGACGGCGCTTGTAATCATTCAAATCTCCATCTACCACGCCCCTCGAGTATCGATATATACTATCTCTGTATCAGTTTTCATCATCATCTCCACCATGACCCTTTTCTCTCAGTCTTTCTCTCTCTGTTTTTCGTCCATCATCGACGGCAAAAAATGTGGAATTGGCGTCATCCGTATGTGGAAAACGGTAAGTTATCATCTTCACCACTGAAATTCGATTGAAATTTTCGTCTCAGATTTGGTAATTTTTTCTTGTGCAGGGAAAGATTGCACTTTGTATCTCCTGCGAGCAGATTTTAAGTTATTGTGGAAACCATGGAGACGAGGAGTCTCTAATGGTTCATACAAATGCTTTATTGAGAGCAGATTTTAAGTTATTGTGTAATTTTATAACAGTCAGCAGTAAGGGCACATGTTGAGGTTTGCAGGACTTGTATTCTTCAGGTGCTTCTCCCCCTTCTGGCCCCATAAACCCGGTTTATCTTCACCCACGTCTTCACCATTTTCAGTTGATCAGAAGCAAGTGCATGTGAGAAAGCAAAGAGTGATTTTTCTTCAGCCGCTTCTTCTCCCTTTTAAGTTAGTAGTTTTTCAGTTGTAATTTTATAGATCAATGTATTAATGGAATCATAACCTTTGGATTACGTATGTAATTGTGTTTGTTAAAGCAGTAGTTGATTTTGTTTGTTTATTTTTGACTTTTATTGACTCTGGTTTGGTCAAAGAGAGGAGACCTGCAAGCACAATAAAAAAAAGGAAACACTTGACTCAAAATTAAGATCCATAATATATATTCCAGAATACATAAAGAAAAAAAAACAAATATTGTTGATACTGTAGTTTGCTAAGATTCAAAAACATTACAATGATGATCAATTAATCGGTGGTTTTTCGTAATATCATTCCAGTACAATCAGCTCTATGGTAAACATTGTGACGTGTATCTACGGGTGGCAATACATTATCGTTGTGAGGAAAAACTACCGTACTAAATTCTTCATTGGCATCGTCTTCATAATAATCTCTGTAATTTCTGGGAGGTGTCATAAAGACAATATGCAGTTTTTTATCCAGCTGGTCTTTGACGTAAAACAACTGTTGTGCTTGTGACGCGAAAATGAACGGGTCCTCCTTGTGACCTAGTCTTTTAAGGTTGACCAAAGTGTAACCAAAACTATCTTTTTTGACCCCCTGTGTATTCTCAACCCAGTTGCACATAAATAGAGGGATGGTTTTAATATGGTAATCTAGTAGCCATATCTCTTTTAAAACCCCATAGTAAGGTTTTTTTCCATAGGTTAAGACCTCGTTAGAGATGTGCATGTCATTTACCTCTACACCAACCCCGCTGTTCTGGTAAACCCTACCGTCTCGAGATTTTGTACGAAATGAATAGCCATTGATGTCATATACTTCATATTTCCTCACGCTTCTGTGCGGACCATGTGAAATCCACCTAACGGTCTCTGATATAGTTTCTCGGGACTCCGCCATCTCCTTTTCAACCTGAAATTCATAGTAGGTTCATCAGGAGAGTTCATTAGGAATAGAAAGATTATAGCTCTTCCAAAAATAAAATAAAGTTGTTCCGGACAACTCAGGTCAGTTGTTCCGGAAAGTTACAGTTCATCCGGAACTAAAACTATAAGAAAAATAGTTTCAGTTCACCAGGAAGGTTATAGTTCATCCGGATAGAAAATAGAGTTATTCCGGACAACTCAGGTCAGTTGTTCCGGAAAGTTACAGTTCATCCGGAATTAAAACTATAAGAAAATAGTTTGAGTTCACCAGGAAGGTTATAGTTCATCCGGATAGAAAAATAGAGTTGTTCCGGACAACTCAGGTCAGTTGTTCAGGAAAGTTACAGTTCATCCGAAATTAAAGCAATAAGCAAATTTAGCTGACCTTGTTGCGTAACCATTTACCAAATGTTGTGCTCTGCTTCTTAGTCAGGTCATTTAGTCTACTACCAGGGTGTTCCTTTTCCAAAAATTTCATGTGTTCTCTGCAATTACATGAATTGAAGTTATCTATAAAAGTTTATAATTAATTAAACAGATAAAAAAGGTTAATAATCTAAATTACTTACTCGATATAATGCTCAATTTCAGGCGTATTTAGCAACACAAATAAATGCGCTTTCGGTAGGAGCTCTGGAGAGACTTCAACTGATCTACGAGCTGACCCAGGACTTCCATCCGCACTGCTATGCTTTTTAGTTGGAACACCAATAGTTGTGATGTTTTTTTGGTATTCGCTGAGAAACTCAATCGTTTCTTCTACAATGTTCTCCTCAGCAATGCACCCTTCTGGATAAGTTTTGTTTCTCACGTGGCCCTTAATTACCTTCATACACATTTCAAATGGATACATCCATCGAAAGCATATTGGGCCACATAATTTTACCTCCCTAGTAAGGTGCACCGTCAAATGAAGCATAACATCAAAAAATGATGGCGGGAAATATTTCTCAAGCAGGCATAGTGTGACACAAAGATCTGCTTGCAATTTGTCTAGCTCTTCAACGTTGATCTCTTTGCTGCATATTGATTTGAAAAAAAAACAGAGCCTTATAATACCATATCTTGTAGGTTCAGGCATGACTGACCGAATTGCAATTGGCAGAAACTGTTGCATCAGCATATGATAGTCATGTGACTTGAGCCCCACAAGTTTCTTGTCCTTTAGACTAACCAAACTAGAAAAGTTAGAACAATAGCCTTGTGGAACCTTCAAGTTATACAACGTGTCACAAAACTTTTCCTTTTCATCTTTTTGTAACGTGTAACACGCTGCAGGAAGTACTATGTTGTTCTTGTTCTGTTTAGGCTGCAACTCTGGTCTTAACCCCAAAAAGTTCAGATCCTTTCTCGCATTCAGTCCATCCTTCGTCTTTCCGGGAAGGTTGAGCAGAGTTCCAACAAGACTCTCAGCCACATTCTTTTCAATATGCATGAAATCAATGCAATGTTGGACACTATTATGCCTCCAGTATCTAAGTCTTCGAAACCATATATTGATTTCTTCCAATATGGTGGCTTCTCTTTGTTCTTTCTTTTTCTCTTATCAATCTTCCCCCTCTTTCGGTTGAGGTCTCTGGGATTTCTGAATCAGTACACCTTAATCCCTTTCCCCATTTGTTCCTGATATGTTGAACTTCGTTGTATATCTGTTCTCCGGTCATAGGATCAGCAGCAACTTCCAACTCTTGTTTACCATTGAAGGCCTCTGTTTGCTTTCGGAAGGCATGCGTATATGGTAGATATCTTCTGTGACCAGCATAACACTGCTTGGCTGAGAAAGGAAGCCTAATGCATTTAGTTTGTTCCCGACATACCACACAACCATGGAATCCACTGTACGGGCAACCACAAAGTGTACCAAGTGCAGGGTAGTCATTAATCGTCCATAAAACAACTGCACGCATAGTAAACTGTTCTTGCGCATACGCATCATATGTTTCCACACCTGCCTCGAATAACAGCTCTAAGTCATCAATTAATGGTTCCAAAAACACATCAATATCGTTTCCAGGCGCTCCCGATATTAATAACGAAAGCATGATGAACTTTCTTTTCATACACAACCATGGTGGAAGGTTGTAATTGACAGATAGAACCGGCCACACACTGTGATTTCTGTTACCTCTATTTACGTCGACCCCATAAGTTGAAATGCCAAGACGAAGACTTCTAGGATCGTCAGCGATTTTGGGATATTTGTCATCCATAGCTTTCCATGCCGGTGAATTGGATGGGTGTCGTAACACACCGGGTGTTTTGGAACTGGTGGCATGCCATCTTAGATCCTCCGCTATGGTTTTCACTTGAAACAGTCGTTTCAATCTTGGAATGATGGGGAAATACCACATTACCTTTGCAGGAGTATTGTCGTATAGTTTCTTAGTCCTCTCATCCACCTTCCACCTGGACTCACCACAAGTTGGACATACAGTTAGGTCCTTGTTCTCCTTCCTGTAGAGAATACAATCATTGATACACACATGTATCTTGGTGTACCCTGCACCCATTGACTTCAAAATCTTCTTGGCCTCATATGTATTCTTCACAATCTCATTACCTTCAGGTAGCATCTGTTTCAGCAAAACTAAAAGTTCATTAAAAAATTTATCTGATCCTCCATGCTTAGTCTTCAAGTTCAGTAGTTGAACCAAGGCAGATAACTTTGTAAAGGTATGGCATCCTTCATACAGAGGCTTCTCAGCATCCATGAGTCGTTCTTGAAACTTCTCACGGTCCTCATCAAAATTTTCTTCAGTAGCTCTGACCATTTTTATTGTTTCGGCTGCATCCAATGGCACTCCGGAATCGAAAAATGATTCCGTGTGAAGCTCCTCTCCTGCGGGCTCGTCTATCTCTCCATGTTTAATCCACCTTCTATAAGTCTGATCGAATCCCTTTGAAAACAAATGAAATTCTACATCATCAACATTAAAAGAGTAATGGTTTAGACAATTAACACAGGACATGGAATTTCATTACTCTCCAAATTGGTAACTTCAAACATTAAGAATGATTTAACTCTATCGGCATATGATTGCGTGGTTCTACTGGTTTTCATCCAAGACTTGTCCATGTTTGTTTTGCTAACAGATACAACAACAAATTAAGATGATTAAAAACGATCAATACTGAAAATCCTTTTCAATAATCTTTACTGTGAACCTGTTTATTGGAGAAGTAATAGGACGGAGGGAAAATTCTGTCGATTGATATGTGAAATTTTCAATTGAGTTCGCTCTACTTTGGTGATCCATCACCAAGGGTATTTTGCGAGCCTCGATGGTCGAATACACATATAACCATACTACTTGATCAGTAATCAGAAACTTCTCACCTCCAACATCAAACCCTTTTCAAAATCCTTATCAAACCTTTTCTCAAAATCCTTAATAAACCCTTTCTCAAAACACTCAAATCCTTCTAAAAATGGCAAGCTTGAAAGAATTAGTTGAACATTATTTGCAGATAATGATTGTTGCTACCCTGGACAGGTACGAGGTGATTATCGGAGCAGAGAGACAGAGTGTCTTAGACGGGATGACCCTGCTCGACCAAGTACTTAAAGAGCCACCAAGTCCATCAAGATACCAGATGGCAACTTTTCTGATGGAAGAGATACGTGTCTCCGATGCCAGGCTTCAAATGTTGGTTCAATAGAGGCAAGAAGCAATGAGTAGGCATTTGGAGTTGATTGAGGAGATGGAATCTAGGTTCCCGTGAACCTCAACCCGCAACTGCTCTGGTTTTTGTTTTTTTTAGGAAATAGGAATGAACATGTAAATTAGGAAATAATTTTGTGTATGGAATTGGAATCAGTAGTATGAAATCCACTTTTTGTTATATACTTGTTTGTCTATTTTTTTTATGAAATCAATTTATTAAACAAAAACCCTAATCCTCGAAAACAGAGACGATCAACAATTGCAATCCGATCAACAACTCATGCATAATTTTAGGTAACAAAGGTATTCTGTTCGCACAATCTCCATTTCGTTAAACAAAATACCCAATCCTCGAAAACAGAGACGATCAACAATTACAATCCGATCAACAACTGATGCAGAGATGATCAAAAACCCTAAACACAAAAAACAGAACGGATCTACAAAAACCTTAAATTTTGGGGAATTATAATTCTAAATAAATTATATAAAAAGATTTAAGATAAAAATTAAATAATGGGTCAATTTAGGGTCAAATGGGTCAATTTGATGTGTTTAGGACCAATGAGTCCCAATAAGGTGTGTAAGTAAACAATAAGTTGTGTTTAGAACCAATGATGGCCCAATTGGTGTGTATGTAACCAATAAGTTGTGTTTAGAACCAATGATGGCCCAATAAGGTGTGTATGTAACCAATAAGTTGTGTTGAGGACCAATGAGACCCAATAAGGTGTGTTTAGGGGAAACGAGGGTCAGTTGAGACCAATGAGTCCCAGTAAGGTGTGTATGTAACCAATAAGCATGTTTAGGACCAATGATGGCCCAATAAGGTGTGTATGTAACCAATAAGTTGTGTTGAGGACCAATGAGACCCAATAAGGTGTGTTTAGCGGAAACGAGGGTCAGTTGGGACCAATGAGTCCCAGTAAGGTGTGTTTAGGGGAAACGAGGGTCAGTTGGGACCAATAAGTCCCAATAAAGTGTGTATGTAACCAATAAGCATGTTTAGGACCAATGATGCCCAATAAGGTGTGTATGTAACAAATAAGTTGTGTTTAGGACCAATGAGACCCAATAAGGTGTGTTTAGGGGAAACGAGGGCCAGCTGGGACCAATGAGTCCCAGTAAGGTGTGTATGTAACCAATAAGCATGTTTAGGAGCAATGATGGCCCAATAAGGTGTGTATGTAACAAATAAGTTGTGTTTAGGACCAATGAGACCTAATAAGGTGTGTTTAGGGGAAACTAGGGCCAATTGGGACCAATGAGTCCCAGTAGGGTTTGTTTAGGGGAAACGAGGGTCAGTTGGGACCAATGAGTCCCAATAACGTGTGTATGTAACCAATAGGCATGTTTAGGACCAATGATGGCCCAATAAGGTGTGTATGTAACCAATAAGCATGTTTAGGACCAATGAGTCCCAATAAGGTGTGTTTAGGGGAAACGAGGGCAAGTTGGGACCAATTAGTCCCAATAAGGTGTGTATGTAACCAATAAGCATGTTTAGGACCAATGATGGCCCAATAAGGTGTGTATGTAACCAATAAGCATGTTTAAGACCAATGAGTCCCAATAAGGTGTGTTTAGGGGAAACGAGGGCCAGTTGGGACCAATTAGTCCCAATAAGGTGTGTATGTAACCAATAAGCATGTTTAGGACCAATGATGGCCCAATAAAGTGTGTATGTAACAAATAAGTTGTGTTTAGGACCAATGAGAGCCAATAAGGTGTGTTTAGGGGAAACGAGGGCTAGTTGGGACCAATGAGTCCCAGTAAGGTGTGTATGTAACCAATAAGCATGGTTAGGACCAATGACGTCCCAATAAGGTGTGTTTAGGGGTAATGAGGGTCATTTTAGGATACAATTATCATTAAATTTAGGGAGAATTGCATATATCCCCCTATATTCACTTCTAATTGCATATTTACCCATAGTACACTAGTAATTGCATATATCCCCTTTTATACTTAAATGACTATTATACCCTTCAGTTGTTTATTAGGGTTTAAGAAAAAGAAAAAAGAAAAAGAAAACCATATACGACTGCTCATCTCTCTCTCGCATAACTACACCAGTGACCAGATCTTCAACTTTTGAGATCTATCACCTTCACATCGTCAACATCGATTCATCTTCTCGCACAAGACTCGAAAATATGTGGTACGCTTCATCGCCAACATCGATTATCTTCTCGCGGAAACAACCACCAAACACAAAGAGAGAATCATGGCGGCTTGGTTTTTCTTGCAAGGTGGGTTTGAAGACATTTTCGTCTGAACCCCCACCCCCATCCCTTTCACACCAATTTTCTTTCAATCATTTCAGTTTCTTTCTTGAGTACCGGTTTCCAATATTTTCTACTCTAAATTGATTCCTTTTTTCTTTTCACTTATTCCCTTTCAAGGGTTTGCTAAAAATATGTGAAAAGAAGTAAAGCAGGATTCTTGTGCTGTGGTGAGCATATTTTTTATCCATCTGTCCAACTCACAGGTGATAAAAAAAGCTATTTTTGAACATAAAAAACTAGCTTGTTTGACTTAGGCTTTTGATTCATAAAAAAACAAGAAAAATTAAACTGATGGTTGACTTAGGTTTTTGATTCAGATTGTTGGATTTCTAATGTATAGTTCAGATTTCTTATTGTGTATTTGGTTTGTATTATCATAGAAATGTGAAAGGGGTTTGCTTTATTTCATATTTTGGAGTAGTTTTTATATGGTTTTGATGCGTTTGCTTTGTTTCATATTTTGGAACAGGTTTTTTATAATTTTGATTTGGAATTAAAAGGATATATATGTAATTGATAAGATTTTAGTAGTTAAGGGTAGAATAGTCATTCTATATATTTTTTTAATAAAAAATAAAATAAAATGGGTATATATGCTATTTCTAAAGTTTGTATGGGGATACTTGCAATTAAAATTTTGAGTCGGGTATATATGCAATTTTTTAAGTTTGTAAGGGGATATATGCAATTGCCCTTTAAATTTATTGCTTAATATTCCATTTTACATTTAAAGATCATTTTAAAGGTATGTTTAAAATAAAGTTAAATACGATTTGCGTCCCTGTGGTTTGGTGGTTTTAACTTTTTGAGTCCATTTTAACTCTTTAAAATTCAAGATAAATATTAACGCAAATCGTATTAATTGAGTTTATATTAAATCTGATAAATGCTGTCACGTCCTTATTAGCTGAGATGTTTTCACCCGGATCGATCTTATTAATCCCCAAATTACTTCCCACCATTTTTCAAATTTCCCAAAATTCATTGATCAGTTCCTATTCCCTCTTACCAAAATTTTATCACCAAAACGATTCATTACTCTCTTCTTCCATATCACTAAAAGTTCATCTACCTAATTCATTGATCAGTTCCGGATTCATCACACTATCATCTTCAGAAGATCACTACCTAATTCCCGTCAGTATATATTAATTTCACTGTCATCTTCAGTAGATCATTTTCATCTCAATTATTTCATCTTAAGTATTCCATCGCATTTATTTCATTAATTCTCTATTTATTTCACTGTCATCTACAGGATTCATCTGATTTAACAATGGACATTGAAGGTGAAGCATATGACAATGAATATTATTCGGAAGAAGAGGGAATGTATAACAATGCCGATTATTCGGATAATGAAGAGGAAATGGATAACAATATTGACGATTATTCGGATGAAGAGGACATGGAAAATATTGATACCCAAGTCAAAAATGATGCCCAAGTCGACAATGATACCCAAGTAGTCGACAATGATACCCAAGTCGACAATGAGAATGGGGAAGCCTCTGCTCCCCAAGCAAACAAGAGGGGGATGACGCGGTTGGTAAAGTGGCGTGCCAGATTTGAGAAAAATGGTGAGGAAAAATGGCCACTAACATTTGATGCGCTGGGAAGGGTTGGCGGGGACCATAGAGCAAAATTTTCGAGTTTTATGGGAGACATTGTAAGGGCAGAGGTTGGATTGAGGTATCTAGAATGGAGGAAGGAGCCAAAAGAGGACAAGAACAAAATGTGGGCAGCGATTCAGGTTATGAAACAGATTAAAAATTTTCTCATATTAGGTTTGTTATTGAATTCCATGTGACTAAAATATCCTGTCATATGTTATTTTTTTAGAAATATTTCAAAATTGATGACTGTCGAAGGAGAGCTATAATGGTACGGCTTGGTGGGTTGCTAAGGAGTTTTAGAAAAAAATATGTTGGAAAAACACATTCGTCCCAACCTAGCAAAACCCACCGTGCTTGAGAAAGTTCCAAAGATGTATCGCACTATTGTGAAAAAAGAAGACTGGGACAGATTTGTAGCATATACAAGATCTGAAGAATTCGAGGTTTTTATTCAATTCAAACTGCAGATTTCATTAATTAAGCTAATAAGTGTTAATTAATGAGATTATAATTATATATCCTACTGTTCTGTGTTAATTAATGAGATTATAATTATATATCCTACTGTTCTGTTGGAAAGGCTGCGTCAAAGATTGGAAAAGAGTTTCGAGCAAAATATACTTATGATCATTCAATGGGGCGGGGAGGATACGTCTTTCTGAGAGAAAAACTGGTAATAAGCTAAGTGTGTTACACCCAGTCATGGTTAAGAACGTGCAATGTATGTTTCAAGTCTGATATATATTATTATTATAATACAAGGTACAAAACAAAGAAATAGCAGCTGATGAATTCCCCTCTCGATCGTTTATGTGGAGGAAAGGAAGGGTAAATAAAGAGGGGGAATACAAAACGCCTGTGGTGAAGGGCGTAGCAGATGATATAGTAAGTTTAATTGCTATATATATACCTAATTATTCACATGTTAAAAATTAACAGCACCTCATTAAATTAACTAAATTAATTACTGCAGGCCGAGAATGATGAAAAGATAAATGCGGGATCTGTGACCGTAGAACCGGGAACGGATGCCCTGACATTGGTCCTTGGCATGGATAGGGGTGGATACCTAAAAGGTATCGGGTATGGAGTGACTTCCCGTGGATATTGGCAGGGTGCTCCAAAAGGGAGATCGAAAGAACGGATCGAAAAACTAGAGGCGGAGCTAAAAAATGAAAAACAGTTGCGTGAGAAAAGGGATGAAGAGGTTGACAACCTCAATGATAGGCTTAAAGCACAGAATGATAAAATTGATAAGCTTACGGCGCTTATGGAGGCCGTGATTCAAGATAAACAAGTTCATAAAGCGGTAAATTCTGTAAGGGACAAACTATATATATATATATACCTGTAATTAATTATATTATATATACTTTACTTTTTATCGATCAATTAATTATTATAAATCATTAAATCATTTCGTAGGTAAAGTCTGTGGAGGCGCCTCTTACTACAACGGTAATTAAATATTATTGCTGATACGATCAATCTCCCTTGAGCGCATATTTATTAATTAATTAACTAATTGAATTAATTGTACGTAGGACATGATCAATTCTGCGCACAATACATCGCGGAAACAATCTACTCAATCAAACTCATCTCAAAGGTCGGCCGATAAGGTACGGATTTGAAACAGTTCTGAATTTGAGTTGATCTGGAAGATTCTAGTTCATCTGGATGAACATGCGTCTCTACTTATAGTTCATCCGAATAGTTAGAGTTCATCCGGATAGTTAAAGTTCCTCAGGATAGGTAAGGTTCATCAGGATAGTAAAAAGTTCATCAGGATAGTTAGAGTTCATCGGGATAGTTAGAGTTGATCCGGAAGATTCTAGTTCATCTGGATGAACATGCGTCCCTAGTTATAGTTCACCGTGTTGGTTATAATTCATCCGGATAGTTAAAGTTCACCAGTATAGGTAAAGTTCATCAGGATAGTTAAAGTTCATCAGGATAGTTATAGTTGTTTCGGAATATAATTAATAATTAACTGCGCCGGCTATGATAAGTTTGTACTTCATCCGAATGGTTATCTGGATAGTTAACTAATGTTTAGCCGGTTATGATCGATATGATTTTATTAATTAATTGAATTGTAGGTCTCTTCTGCGACTCTATCACAACACACTCCTCCATCTACAACAGCGTCGCAAAAGGAAAGGGTAACTATTTTAATTTAGACAGTTGTGTACTTCCCTTATAACTAATTGCTATATGATCATTTAATTAAATGCCGATGCTGTCTTTAGGTGAGAAAGAGAAAAATGACAGAAGCAGCAGCTGCTGCTGCCAGTGCTGCTGGGGCATCAGAGCAGGAAGTGGTATATATATATAATTAATTTAGAAATTTGACAAACCGCTTTGACGTTATCGTTAATTAATATATATGTTACTAATCAGTTAATTACATGGTGTCAATTTAGGAAAAGAATAAGAGACATGCAAAACCAGTAAAACCTGCAGCTCGTAAAGTACCTCCTAAGAAGAGTGATCATCAGTTGGAAAAACCAAATAATTATGATGCCATTGCAGCTCCTATCGATCTGCAGCCAGTAATCCAAGAGGTATATAGATTAGTATATACCACAATTTTTGTATTCTATTTTTTACTTTAATTAATTAATTGTTTATATATATATGCTATAATTAATATTATTATTATTATTATGTCACTTCTGATCAGGGGAGCCAAACCGCGACGTTGCACATGGAGGGGGATCCACTGAACGTCGTGGGAATGGCTGAATTATTACCAAAACAAAAAGATGAGAAGATTCATGGAAGTCCATTACCTCCTGGTTGCCGTAGAATTAAAGTTTATCAGGTCAATAAGGGTGCAACATTTTTACCATTCCCAGTAGATGATAAAACAACGCTTTCGGAGGTTGAAAATAAATATATTATTGCATGGCCGATGAACCGAATGATCCTTCATTCTAATAACAAGTCAGATAGATCACAGCCGGTTGATCATTCTACGGTTCAAAAAGTACTGGAACAACCACAGGTAATTACTACATTAATTAATCATATCCGCTAATTAATTAACTATATATATATATATATATATATATATATCTGATCGGTTTTATTTGTCATATATGTTTCCAGGGGAAATCAAAGATTACGAAAGTGTACGTAACACCAAACCAGCTGAATCAAAATCTGATAAATAGAAAAATCACACGGCACCAGCAGAAGCAGCTGATCAGTACGGACAAGAAATTATAATTAATTATTATAGAAATTAAACTTTGATTAGTGTCGTATGTTATCTTTTTGAACAGCGTCATGATTAGTGTATGTACATTAATTTTTAATTATAATATATGATTTTTAAGGTTTCTCTATACTAATTAATTAATATATAATTAATTGTAATTAAGAAAATATATGTGACCACATATATAATACCAAAGGCCACACTTTTTATATTTTAACGTGGCCGTTGCCACCATTTGGCCACGCTTATTGGGACAAATTATCTGATTTCAACTACCCTTTGGCCACTTTTTTTTTTCCAATTATATGTGGCTAAAACACAAATATACGTGACCATATAATACCAAAGGCCACGTTTTTTATATTTTAATGTGGCCGTTGCCACCCTTTGCCACCCGTATTGAGACAAAATGTATGATTTCAACTACCCTTTGGCCACTTTCTTTTTCCAAATATATGTGGCTAAAACACAAATATACGTGACCATATAATACCAAAGGTCACGCTTTTTATATCTTAACGTGGCCGTTGCCACCATTTGGCCACGCGTATTGGGACAAAATATCTGATTTCAACTACCCTTTAGCCACTTTTTTTTCCAAATATATGTGGCTAAAACACAAATATACGTGACCATATAATACCAAAGACCACGCTTTTATATTTTAATGTGGCCGTTGCCACCCTTTGGCCACGCTTATTGGGACAAAATTTATGATTTCAGCAACCCATTTGGCAACGTTTTTTCATATCATATGTGGCTAAAACACAAATATACGTGACCATATAATACCAAAGGCCACGCTATTCATATTTTAACGTGGCGGTTGCCACCCTTTGGCCACGCGTATTGGGACAAAAATTATAATTTCAGCAACCCATTTGGCCACGTTTTTTTATAACATTTGTGGCTAAAACACAAATATACGTGACCATATAATACCAAAGGCCACGCTTTTGATATTTTAACGTGGCCGTTGCCACCCTTTGGCCACGCGTACTGTGACAAAATGTATGATTTCAGCAACCCTTTGGCCACGTATTTTTATAATGTATGTGGCTAAAACACGAATATACATGACCATAAAATACCAAAGGCCACGTTAACCAAACACATGTGGCCGTTGGGACCCTTTGGCCACGCTTTTCTGAAGAATTGTTTGATTACAACAACAAATATTGGTACCCTTTAGCCACGCTTATAGGTGGCTTCAGCCACTGATATTGTAACGTGGCCGTAGGGTACATATGGTCACGACACCTATGGTGTCGGTTGGAATGAAAAAAAAACGTGACCAAACACCTTTTGTCACGGTTTTTTTCCGTGGCCAAAGGTGAATTTTGACGTAGTGCACGTGATAAAACGGGTTTGTTTTTTTAGTCAGGAACAGTATGCAAAGGACATTCTTTATCGGGAATCTATGACAACATGCAAAGTTGCAAACCCTCTGCCACACCTGTTGACACGTCAACAAAACTCGGAGCCAATGATGGTCAACTGCTTGTAGATGTTACTCTTTATCGTAGCCTCACTGGTGCTCTTCAATACCTCACTTTCACTAGACTAGATCTCACATATGCAGTTCAACATGTATGCCTTTTCTTGCATGCACCTCGTGAGCCACATTTTTAATTCATATAGTGCATTCTGCGCTATGTTCATGGAACATTGGCTTACGGATTACGTATCACGGTTGCGTCTACTACTAACCTGGGCTTATTCAGACGCGGATTGGGGCCGCTTCCCGGACTCACGATGTTCCACGTCTGGGTATTGTGTATACATGGGAGATAACTTGATCTCTTGGTCCTCTAAGTGTTAAACCATGGTGAATTCTTTTGTAGAAATTAGTTAGTTGCGCAATTTATTGCTTGAGCTGCATGTACCTCTCAAGACCGCACTGTCGTGTATTGTGATAATGATTATGCCGTATATCTATCCGGAAATCCAGTGCAACATCAACGAACAAAGCATGTAGAGATCGTTATCCATTTTCTTTGTGAGTAGGTTTGCATTGGTCGTATCCTCATTCTTCAAATACCCGCCGAGTACCAAACACATACATTTTTACAAAAGGATTACCCCATCCTTTCTTCGAGCAGTTTCCTTCCAGCTTGTGCGTTTGAACACCTGCTGCTTCAACTGCGAGGGCACATTAGAATATGTATTTTATGTGTAGTTTGAGGGTGTCTTATGTATATGTATTTAGTATATATAGTGGGGTATGTATTATTGTAAATCAATGAAATACAAAGATTATTACATTTTTACGCACATGACAAAGGAGATATTACTCGTCATGTTGGGTCAAGATAAGCACAAATTTTGGTGGGTTGACTCGTTCTGGCCGTTAAAAGCCATCTTTGAAACTAATATCAGAATTTTCCCAATTGATAATAAGAGAATAAAAGTAACCGGAACGAGTGGAAACCAATAAAAGAGAATCAAAACTAGGTCTAACCTCAGACCCATTAATAAGTCAGGTTGTTCGGTTTTCCTTATTAAGTAAATGTGGCACGTCATGGCGGCTTACCATTGATAGCTAAATAGAAGTTTCAAAAGCAAAAACTTGGATGAATGACTCGGCCTGGGCATAATGCCATTCTACATTTCGTCCCACTTATTCACCCAAGATTTTAGTGTTCAAAATTTTAACTTTATGATTGGAAGTATTGGTTCACCTAACGCAATTTTAAAATCTTTCTATAATAATATTTTTGTTGTTGCGAAGCGTCGACGAATAACCAAAATTTCCAATACTCGGATATTATGTTTTTCTTTTCTTTGTAGGTAGAAAGTAATTAAGCAAAATAAAGTAGGGAAGCCTAGTACTTACCGTACAGGGACATCAGAAGCACATGATGCGTGGCAAACAACCACCGGTAAAAGCCCAAAAACATGGGACAAAATGCAATATTTTCTGTTCTTTCACTTCAAATTTCATATTTCTCTCATTTTGTATACATTTGGACACATTGAGGGCAATGTGCAATTTAAGTGTGGGGAAGAGAAACTGCAGGTTTGAACTTTTGTTTATCCATATCAAGTCTTACTTAAAACTCTATTGAAAAACGTCTTTGTACAACCCCAAATCTTTCAAAAATTTTATAAAAATACAAAATATTTTCATAATATCTGTTGCCATTTTGAAACTTCGTAAATAAAAAATGTGTCTCCAAAAATAGAAAAATCAAAATCCATTGATTTATTTAAAATATGTATTTTATTATTTTAAATTATAGCAAGTAGAAAATAAGTTTATTTTATACAAACTTATACTTTACTCGTTTCCCTATTTTCAGTAAGATTTTGAGCCCTAACACCATGTACATATACATATACTAGCTAACACATGTTTTTTTTCTTTTTTTCTTTTTTAAACATGGTGTGAGCCAAGTAATGCAACAAATTATTACCCTATATATATTTGTATGTTAAAATGAATAGTATCCATTGCTAACTTACATCCCTCAAAGCATTTTTTATAACTTTCTATTGCATTATTTTCATGGAGGATGTACAAGACCTATTGGTTGAACGGTAGAATTGAGGTTACCTTTCTTGAAGCACAGAGTACATGTTGGTTAGCTTTTATCCTTTTACACAAAGAGATTTACACACAGTGAATCAGTGATTGAGACGATGAAGCCTCTTTCGATTTCCGATTTGCTTCATAACTTCCGG
Source organism: Deinandra increscens subsp. villosa (assembly GCA_039602395.1). Taxonomy (NCBI): domain Eukaryota; kingdom Viridiplantae; phylum Streptophyta; class Magnoliopsida; order Asterales; family Asteraceae; genus Deinandra; species Deinandra increscens. The sequence goes on from JBCNJP010000025.1 coordinate 70,917,688, forward strand.
CTTCCTGTCGGGGTTCCCGTTCTGTCGCCGAAGGTTTTTGGTTCTTGATATTCTACCTACCCTTCTTTCTTTCGCATCAATTCATCATCTTCATTTCAGAGATTTAATGGTTTTCTTTCTGTTCTTATTGCAGCTTCAATCGAATTCATTCAGAAGCCTTCAACTATTGTAATATATCCTTCGATTCTCACTTTTTGCTATTAAATTTGTTGATTTTAGTGCCCTTTCCAGTTGTATTTTTTTTTGTTTCAGTCATTTAATCGAGATGTCAGTGCCCTAAATTTGTTGATTTAGTTTTCATGGGTGGTTATCTTTAAGAACTTGCTGGAAAGGATCCATAATTTACATGAGGTATTTTCTTGATCATTTTTAATCAAATGAGTGTTCAAAGAAAAGGCTAAAAGAAAAGTGAGCTCAATTTAAAAGATCGAATATGCAGGTTTATATGCGTATGTACTGCGGCTTACGAATCAAATGAGCTCAATCTATAAGTTTGAATATGGAGGTTTTATTTTGGAACGACCGCTAACTCTTCACTAACGTTCAATTTCCTAGAGTTTATCAAATCAATGTAAGTAACTATGCACCTGTATTTTATGGAAATTATAGAAATATGTTTGTAATTTATACTCATTTCATATAATTATACAGAACTGACCTACCTGTGTATTTATGTATTGTTAAACCACAATAGAGAACACCGAAGGGCGAAGGTATAATTTAGTTTCATCACATAAATTATCTTCTTATTACGTGTATGTGAGGTTAAGAAAAATTTGGGATTTCAGGTATGTAGGTGTTGATACTAAAAGTTCGTCACGCAGCACTATCGCGGCGCAGACGAATCAAACGGATTTTTTAGTCATTTGGTGCAAAATTAATCACTACATGCTTTTATAGTTGAAATAAAGAAGATTGATTACTCTATAAAGGTAAATATGAAACTGGATCATGGGTGATTACTCCTATTATATCTGTTTTATTGTTGCTTTGGGATTTAAAGTTGGTTCATGGGTGGGATTTGTTTGGTTCAATTGATTATATATTCATTGTAAAAGGGAGTAATCATCACCCATGATCCAAGCAAATAAATTGATAATAACCTGTTAGCTACAATAGGAATAACCTGATTTAAAGTATGGAAGATTGATAATAATATTACATACACAACAGCTAGACCGCCGACTTCAAATATGGACCGAGCCTGTAAGACTATTGTTGTTCAGATGCCTAATGATACTCAAATATAACTGTTCAGGTACCCTTGTTGCCTGGTGGTATGTAAAGACACCGCTAAATGAAGACGTCCTTCTTCTTGCTACTTATTGGTTAATGCATGAAAACAATGAGGCTGAAAACATACATGAAAGTAACGTAAACACATAATTGACCGAAAACATACAAGAAAACAATATAATCTATCTCGATTTTGTGCACCAAAACCTATTTCAAGGTTGTGTACTATCAATTACAGGTTTCAGTAACGCGAGCTTGATTATTTTCTTCCTTTATCCAATCAATAAATTTGTTTAAATTTTTGTCCGAGGAATTTCCTGCTCTTACTTTTTCTTGCAAATTCAAGGCATTTTCTTTGACTATGATGTTGCTGAGCAGCTGCTCCACTTTACATTTGATTTCTCCTCGTGTAACAATACCCACCTCATCTTTGTTCAAACCCACACCAGTTTTCCAAATATCACATATGTAAGTTTTGTTAAAAAACTGATCAGCAAAGTACGGCCAGCATAAGAAAGGAACACCATTGCTGACGCCTTCCATTGTCGAGTTCCAACCACAATGACTCATAAAGCAAGCGACTGCGGGATGGTTTAGGACCTCCTGCTGAGGGGCCCAACTAACCATTTTCCCACGAGTGCCGATTCTGTCCATGAACCCACTTGGGTAGACATAGTCGATGTTGTCACCACTTGTAGCAGCCCGAACAACCCACAAGAATGGTCGTTTTGTATCCTCGAGTGCTAGCGCCAACTCTTCAAACTGGGGCTGGTTAAAAATCGTGTAGCTCCCAAATGCCACGTAAATGACGGAGGATATCGGCTGCTGATCAAGCCATGTTAGGCAAGTGGAGTCTTCATTCCAGAAGTGGCCTACCTGCCTTGTGGATTTGTTTGTTGCCAAAAGTGGACCGATTGGCAACATCTTCGGGAACATATTGAACGCCCCAGGCTCCAGCTCCATGGTTGAATTACAAATTATCCGGTCTGCTGCTTCCATTGCCTTCTTACCGTCAAGAATTTGGAAATCAAAGATAATTTGGTTAGTGGTTGAGTCGCCTATGCACGCCCATACAAAATTTGCGGGGTCCATGATTGGCATAGATGATGAGAGCTGAATCATTTCATCCTTCAAAGGTACTCCTGAAAGAGAATCTTGATTTCATAAGCCTAAATTTTTAGTTACTTATGTCAATAAAAAGTTATCTAACCTTTACAGTTTATAATGTTATCTTCCATCAGCTTCTGAACGCTCATAGTCACAGCCAGAACTGCAGCAGCGGTGGGACAAAAGAATGCTAGTCTAATACTCATCTTCCGTGCAACTTTTGTGACCCATCCCATGCAATAATCCGCAACTATGCACGTAATTTTCTCATCGTTATTCTTGCTGAGATCGTTTATTAGCTCTTCTAGTTTGGTGGGCATGAGTTGGAACATGGTTTTTGTCAACTTCCCAAAGTCGTTCCTGTCATGATCACATAGTTCCATCCCATCTGAGATTGAAACCATTTGCATCAAATCATTCGGACCATCTGTCTCCGACCAGGCACTCATAACCCGTTTGTGAGTGAACTCTGTGTTCACAAACGTGACCTTCAGACCGTTTCTGGTTAGGCACCGTGCTACCTCCATAAGAGGGATCACATGGCCTTGTGCTGGATAAGATATTACTAGAACATGAATATTTTTCATTTTTGTTTAGCTTGGAAGTGTTTGGAAAGATTGTATGTTTTGCACTTGAAACGAGGATACCTTTCTCATTTGATCCTACGGATATAAATAGTTGAGGTTCCAACTTCCAAGTTATCTGTTAGTCATGTTCATTTTTTTTTAAACAATATGATGATCATAAAACTAAAGACCATCCACTCTCAGAACCTTAGACACCTGGAGCATGATCAGTTCATATTTATGTGATGAGTGCAAACCATAAACTTTAAAAGTCAAACAAAAAAAAAGCATGTAACAACAAATAGATAGAACATATGTTTTGGAAAAAAAACTATTTGGTGGAAACAAGGAAACAATGGCATAGTTTGAAACATCAAATGAGACAGCAGATACAGCCTGTTTATAAATGCCAAACAAAACAAATAATACATTTGAGATTAGCATACAACAATAAAGAAAAAGTATGATAGGAACAGAAAGTTGATTTGGATTACTTCCTTTAAGAACAAACAAAATCAGCCCATTTAGAAGGAATATCTCTCTAATTACTCCAATTATAAACGGATACTTTGATAAAATTAGGATGAAAACAAATAAACACTAAAGTCCAATAAAAAAGAAACTACATCAAATAACTCCCCCCTAACCACAAGGCTTGCCCTAGTGGTTATCTGGTGATGATTAAAGATAGGTTGACTTAAGGTCGCCAGTTCAATCCTTGGAATCTTCAGGTTTTATCACATGTTAGTTCGCGAATGTGGGTTTTCAATGGACCGGGCTCAATTAGTGGGTTTGGGTTAGCCCCCACTATCTGCGTTCGTAAGTGTATGCGATGTCTTTTGCTATTGGATTATCCTGGGTCGGGGTTTATTCGTTGGCCTTTCAAAAAAAAAATAAAGAGTACATTACAATTTACGTCCTTTAAGAAGTATGCAAATTTCAATTTTCATCCTTAAACTAAAGAAATAGCAGAAAACGTCCTTTATATTTATGGTTTGTTTCAAATCACGTCCTTTCGTCTAACAGACGTTAATTTTTTCCGTTAGACCCGGTCATGTGCAAGGCACATGAGGGCAACATGGTCATTTTATTCTTTTAATATAGAACAAATTACATTTTACGTCCTTTAAGAATTACCCAAATTTCAATTTCCATCCTTAACTTAAAGAAATAGCAAAAAAAAGTCCTTTAAGTTTATAGTTTGTTACAACTTACATCATTTCTTTTAAGAAACGTTAATTTTTTCTGTTAAGCTATATCAGGTGCATTGCACACGAGGACATAATTGTCTTTTTATATTGTACGGGCCATTTTGTAAATAAATAAAAATATAAAATTTATATGAATATAATTATATTTATAAAATAAATAAAAATATAAATAAAAAATCTGATCAGACCAAACTTCAATATCTCCAATGTCCACCACATTCTAATTCCTTCATGGCACCGTTGCTTCTCCACCAAACCCTATGTCACCGCCCCACCTCCACTTCCGATCATCGCCACACCACACATCCAACTCCATCGTATTACCTCCTATCACCATCCATCGTAATTCCTGCATCGTAAATGCTTTGTGGGATCTGTATTTCTGACTTGTTGCTGAGGGAGTTTGATCTTCATGAACGAATAGGTTTTTATTGGTCGGGTGTAGGATGGATGGTGACATGATGTATTACGATGGAGGTAGATGTGTGGTGCGACGATGGTCAGAGGTGGAGCCGGGGCGGCGACAAAGGGTTTGGTAGAGAAGCAGCGGTGCCATGGAGGAACTAAAATGTGATGGAGACTGGAGATATTGAAGTTTGGTCTAATCAGATTTTTCATTTATTTTATAAAAAGAATTATATTCATATAAGTTTTATACTTCTATTTATTTACAAAATGGCCCTATAATATAAAAAGACAATTATATCCTCATGTGCAATGCACTTGACATAGTTTAACAGAAAAAATTAATGTTTGTTAGAGAAAATGATGTAAGGTGTAAAAAGTATAAACTCAAAGGACCTTTTTGTTATTTTCTTAGTTTAAGGACGTAAATTGAAATTTTTGTAATTCTTAAAGGACGTAAAATGTAATTTGCTCTATATTAAAATAATAAATGACCATATTGCCCTCATGTGCTTTGCACATGACCTGGTTTAACGGACAAATTTAATGTCCGTTAGACGAAAGGACGTGATTTGAAACAAACCATAAATATAAAGGACGTTTTCTGTTATTTCTTTAGTTTAAGGACGAAAAGTGAAATTTGCATACTTCCCAAAGGACGTAAATAACAAATTCCCCCTAACCAAAAAGACTTCTAACTCAATGGTATTCTCATGTTGTTTAAGATGTTTTTTTCCTAGAGGTTGAGGGTTCAACTCCCATAGTGGACATGTGGTGTAGAATAACGTCGTTCAAAATAATAATAACAATAACAATAATAATAATAATTATAATAATAATAATAATAATAATAATAATAATAACATTAATAATAATAATAATAATAACAATAATAATAATAATAATAATAATAATAATAATAATAATAAATATCACATCCCAACCAACGACGAAATATGTCAGGCGTGAGAATTGTCCTGATGCAAACCACTAAACTATAGTTGAAATATTCTTAATCAAACCATTTCATAAATCCACAAATAAACATTATTCAACAAATAATCCAAACAAAACATAACAAGATAAGTAATTGTTTTATAGTCTCAAACTAGGTCCATAAGATTCCCTAAGTGTCAGCAGCACATAGTACTTCAAACAACATTCCCTGCAACATGTATAACATACAAGGTCAACTATGAATAATTGGTGATTAAACATAGGTTTTATGTATAGTATAAGTATAAATCATGCAATTAATTTGTCAAGTGTATGTTCAAGAATATGTCAAACAAGTAACGTGATAAAATGTAATGTGTAAATCAAACCTTGAGAATTTAGGTTTCAATCACCCATTAAAAATAAGAATAAATTTTTGATTTAACGGATGGGTTGTCAACCAATAAATACTATTGTTACCATACGCTTGGTGTTGTTAATTATGTATAAGTTTAGAGTATCACAAGTTTCACAAGTATCAAGACTTACACTCATACACTCTCCCCTAAATACCATTAAGATAATTACCACTAATATATCTAACATAGACACATAGTAATAAGAGATTATAAATTTAAAGGCTTTTAAAATTAAATCAAACTTTAAGGGGTGTTTTATAACTTTAACTAGATGGCTTATATGAAAATATTAGCAACTTCCATTGTGTTGTAGTGGTAAGAAGCCTATGTTCTCTACTTGAGACATAGGTTCGATTCTTACGGGCAACACTTTGGAAAGGGCATTGACGATGATGGGAGACTTGGGGCTGTAAGGTCACAAGTTCGATCCCTGAGCTCCCAGGTTTTACCACCCGGCCGCTCGCGGAGGTGGATTTTCCCTGGAATGAGCTCAACTGGTGTAAATAGTCCCCGGGTTTTCCGGGGCATTCGTTGGCCGTTCAAAAAAAAAATGAAAATATTAATGAATGAAATCTTGAAATTGACGTGTTTTCTAATTCATTTTCTTCTCATTTAATAATTTATTAATTATTATCATCTTTTTTTTTTGAACGGCCAACGAATGCTCCGGAAAACCCGGAGACTATTTACACCAGTTGAGCTCATTCCAGGGAAAATCCACCTCTGCGAGCGGCCGGGTGGTAAAACCTGGGAGCTCAGGGATCGAACTTGTGACCTTACAGCCCCAAGTCTCCCCTCATCGCCAATGCCCCTTCCAAAGTGTTGCCCGTAAGAATCGAACCTGTGTCTCAAGTAGAGAACATAGACTTCTTACCACTACACCACAATGGAAGTTGCAATTATTATCATCTACTCTCTCCATCTTTTTACCATCATCTTCTCCATTAAACCTTTAAACTTCATCTTTTCATTTCCATGGCAAATAATCACCAAAATATCTCAATTTGTTCTCTTCTTCTATGTTTGTCAAAGTTTTAGGGGCATGTCATCTATTTTGGAAAAGGGCCTGGTTAAAAAATAAGAAATATTCAACTGCTCTCGTAAATCTCAGCGGGTGCCTTGCCACCCCCCCCCCCCCGGAGTGATTATAGATCCGCCCATGTCTATGGTAATTGGATATATATCATAAAATTAATATTAGAGTACTCAGCAAAAAGTTTACATCGAAATATAACGTAAACGGACAAATCTTTTAATCCTACGTTCATAGATCTTAGGGTCATAAATATGGTAATGTATGTTGAATTTTGCACATGATCATTGTCTTGTGCACCCATCTTTAAGAACACGATGTCCATAACATACGTTTCAATCTAGTTTTAGATAAAATAAAATAAGGTAAATTACGGAAATCGTCTATATGGTCTATTCAAATTTCACCTTTCTTTCTTAGGTTTTAAAAATTACGGATATGGTCCAAAGATTTCCACTTTTGTAACACCTTTAGTCCCTGATGCTAATTGCCGTTAGATTTTTTCATTAATAAGTGTAAGATGACAATTATACCCTATCCTTTTATAAGGTTTGGAATAAAAAAGGTATACACGCAATTTATAAGCTTTTGAGTAATTTGGATAAAATAGTCATTCTATTGTTTGATTTTTATAATATAATCAAAATGAGTAAATTTACAATATCTATATATCTATATACATATATATACATATTAAACACAAGTTTTTAAGGTACATGTGACACATTTTAAGGTGTGCCACATAGGATTGCACTTTTTTTCTAAAAAGCAGCCACATAGGATTTTGTCCAAGTGTCAACTTCTTAGCGATTCTCAGCAATTTCATTTACAAAACCTACAACAAATATCGTAAACTACACGCGGATCTTATGACCCGATGGAGGTATCCGTTTTTAAAAAACCCGTCATATAAAACCATTCCAGTCGAGTATAGGTGGTGGCTTCTCCCTTTTTTTCAGTTCGAAACCCTGATTTCCAAGGGGCGCTCTCTTCTTCCAATCGACGCTCTCTTCTTAATCGCTGCCGCTGCCTTGACTTCTTTGTTGTAGAAGTCGGAGGTAGCCTCATCGAACTATTTGAGGTTGACGGTTTGCAGAGGTATTGGTTGATTTTCGATGTACTGTTTTATGATAGATTTAATCGCAGAATTAAAAATCATCTCTTTGTCTTCTGGTTTGCTCTTTAACGTTCTTCTTTGGTTTTATTGACTAATTATGGTTTAGGTGGGTTGCGATTGGTGTTTTAATCGTTATTGTTTTTATATGTGTTGCAAATAGGTTAACACCCATCATACCTAATCAGGTTCCGATCCTTTTTGGTTTATGTATTATACGCCCTATGATTTGCAGGTTTCTCTACCGTTTGTCAAGAAATCAGGTTCCGAATATATTAATTTTGAGATTTGAAGTTTCCGAAATTTATTACCTAACATCTGGGATATTAAATCCAAATCAGTTTAACGTTAGGGTTTAAAAATTGATGCATTACACATCGCCATTAATAAACCTGATTGCGGGCTTCCCACAAGGATTATTGAGATGCTTCCTTACACAGCAGATTCTATCTAAATCTTATCGTTTTTTAAATCTCATTTCATCATTTTAGAATGTGGTCTTTGTGTTGTAGGTTCACTGATTAGGATTTAGACATTTTTTTTCGTTATCCATGTCTGTTCTCTTCAAATTGCAGGTCTCATTGTCTTCACGTTTATTCTTGATTTTAAAGATTTCATTATCACATACAAATTTTATTAAAAGAATTGATGGATGATTGTTCACCTTATATAGTTATCTTAAGGATTTAAATCAATAATTGTAAACCTAGATCCTGATGGGTTCAATTTAATGTTGTATTATTGAGTTTAGAGATTTGGTCATTGGTATAATGGCATTCAGTTTAAATGGGTTATCTATGCTATATGTAAGACTATACCCATAGGTATGTTGTTGTATCTATGCTCTATGCTCTATGTCACTGTACTAACTTGCATTTGCCTGTTGGATTCAATTTAAATTTGAATTATTGATTCTAAACATTTGGTCATCCTATTTAAATCTATTATTAATTTTGAAGATTTTGTCATCCTATTTAAATTCGATTAAAATAGGAAGTGGGCGAAGGGAGTTCATGTGACAAAATGGGGTTGTACAGCTGATAGACTCTAATATAAGATCTTTGTTATATTCCTCAAAATTGGTATTGATCTGAACTTTGTTATGCAGCAATCAGGTGAGAAATTCAAGTTCTTCAATCCAATCGACGTTCAAATCTCCAAGCCGTCTTCATTGGTCTCGCATTCATCATCATCGCCACTCCATCGCTTAAGGTAAATCAATTACTTTAGCCTTCATTAGCTTCTGTTTTCCTTTTTTTTATTTGAATATGCAAGAAATCCTAATTTAAGTATTTATTGTTAATCCAGAAGATTGAACTCGATTTGATTGATCTTCAAATGATTTTCGGCAAATGTTGTTTGTTTAAATGTTTGTTTTTATTTCATTGTTTGTTTAAATCGCACTACTTTATGTTGCAATCTCCTACAGGTGGTACTTTTAATCATCCACTTACAAATGGATTGAATTGAATTATGTATCATCTCTAATGAGTGAACTGATGATGTTTTTAAAATTATGTCAAATTCGACACACCTGTATATCCAGACTTGTTTTCAGCTCAATAGAGCTTTTATCTTGGTTCAATTTTCCTTGGCTTAAATTGCAAGTTTGTTATTTAAGAGATGTAGGTTAATATTAGGTTCAAGTATCACCTCCCGCCTCTCACTATTATATGCTCACAATTAATTTATGACCTGAATTCGTTAGTTTGTTTTGAGACTTGATTTCTTAAATTTTTTATTTTGAGACCTAAAGCCTTCTAAGACATGTTTGTTCACTTTTATATATGAAGTTTTGACTCCTTTTCTATTAAAGGAGGTCATGTATTTTAATGGCATCACCGGTTATGACATTTGTATTAAACTATGAAACGGATACTAAGAATAGGTTCTAGAGGTCAAAAGAGGAGGCCTGCGAGCCGTACAAAACTTCTTTGATTTTTGGTTTGAGAAAAAGTCTTGAACTCTATGATGGGAATGCAAGAGTACACAATGATAAAAAAGTATACCAATAAAAACTCGTATGCACATTATCTTTTAGGTCACATCCACATTTACTTGGTCTAATTACATCTTTCACATTATTCAATGGGGACTACTTGAGACACCTAACTTTTTTTTCTGAACACCACTCTTAACCCTGCGGTTTGCCCTTAATGGGGCATTTGTTCACGCCTTAATGGGGTGCCCTAACTGAGGGGTTAAGCCTTTAAGGCTTAAAAAGCAACCGAATATTTTTGGGATCGGTGCCACCAATCATTGGGTAGTTGTTTGAACTGCCAAGTTAAGCCCTTAATGGGGCATTTTGGGTTTTAGATACCTTACTTCAAGTATCATTTTATTAGAGATTGTGCATAATATGTGAATTTGCACAACAGTTTCACAGTTTCGGTCAAAACAAGCAAAATACGTATAAATCGGGAAACACCAAGAAAGGTATCTCTAAATGAATCCTAATACATGCAATGATTCTAATTTCGATTATCTAGGACCTAGAAATCACTAAACACGAAAAAATAGGCTCAAACCTCGCGGTCACAAGTATTCTAACCTATCAAACAATGTCTAGCCAATAACTAGCAAATAGAATAACTTGGTCAAGTTCATTCCACAAGGATGCACACAAAAATCAGCCACTAATCAATGATATATCATCATGTAGGAGGTCTCCGGATCATGCATTAACACAAAAACCCATTTAAGTCTAAGGATTAACAATAAACTAACTAATAATGGTTGCAATTCCACAATCCCTATCAATTAGTCCACATAATACATCATTAACAGCAGCTAATTAAGCACACATAATCATCCCCAACAATCAAAACTAGAATCATGAGCAAAAATCACATAATCATGTTGAAAATTCAAACCGAAAAGTCAAAATGGGTAAAGTTTCATCTAAACTAGGTGATAAATGAGAAATCAACCAAAAATCATATCTCTAATCATGAAATCAGTCAAATCTAAGCAAGACATGAACAAACAATCAAAAACTAGGAAGAAGAAACCGAATTATATGAAGAAATCTCAAAGCTAAGCTCCAAAATCTTCAATCCAAGCTTCCAAATCTTCAATCCGGCCTTTGATTGCTCCCACGTAGCTTCTCTGATCTCCTTCCTCACTCACGCTACCGCTCTGGTCGAATCCCCCAAACCCTAGGCTCAAAAAATGCTTAAATACTCGTTTTGGAATTTTTAGCCGTCTGGGCCCGTTCGCGGACCCATGAGAACTGGAAAGGGAGACTCGCTGGTCCATGAAGCCAACTTTTCTATTTTCTGGATTCCAGGATCATGGACCAGCAAAAACTGACAGACTGGGGCTCGTTGGTCCATGACTGACACTACAGCAGATTTTCAATTTATTCTATCTTTCACTCCCGAGCTCCAAATCGCGTTCCATTTTCGCCCGAATCACCACAAATCAACCAATCACCACCAGATCACCTAAATTTAAACATATGAACTAACATCAAAACTTGAACAAAAACCGGATAAGATGCGGGATTAATCACTCGAAAATATGTATAAGATGCAGTGCATTAAGTTGTTATACTCCGTGCATCGCACGACTGAGATTTAAAAAAATATATGTATCGCACGGTTGAGGTTAAAAAAATATAATAATGGTAATAAAGGACAGAAAATGGAACTTGTATAAAAAAAACTGTTAAGTAAATAATTGGTAAACAATAAAGTAACTAAAAGTGTTATAGAACTCTTAAACTGTAATTTAAATATATTTTATTTTTTTGTCATGGAAATACAAATAAGTGATTAATTAGGGTGATGATTATCCATACAATAAGTATCTTTTATTTATTGTCATGGAAATATATTATATATTTAATTTAGTAATTAAATAATTGGATATTAAATAATTTAGAAGGAAATAAATAAAAAGTTGGATATAGATATCCAAAACTTGTCTTTTAATAGAAATAAGATTTTTTTTTCATATAATTAGTTAATTATTATGTTGATTATCCCTATAATAAAATATATTTTATTTTTGCCATGAAAATACAAATAACTGATTAATTAAGGTGGTGATTATCCATACATAAATATTTTTTATTTATTGCCATGGAAATACAAAAATTAAAAATAAAATAGATGATTTGGGAGGGAAAATTATTATGAGATGGAACATGAGAATGACATGTGTCCCAAATCTTTTCTTTTATAATAATAATAGAATAGATGATGATGATGATGATTATATACTAATTAACTTTTGTTTAATAAATATAACTAGATTTTATTATTCTACGTTGTATTGCTAAAGCGGAACGTAAATAAAAAGGAAAATAAAAAATTTCTACGTAACGACGTTAAGACTAAAAGTCTAGTTAAATATCACACTATAAAAAAATTAGATACATAAATGCAACGGTGTGAAACCAATACTAAAACCAATAAAGCGCTATAAAAACATTTTAAAAGAAATTATATTCTAAAAAGTAAAGTAAAATTATATAAAGAAAAAAACATGAAATTAGCACGACTCGGTTATCAACAATTAATAATGTTATTTATAATTCAATTAAAAGAAATTATATATATTTTTATCTTAAAAAATTACAATCTAATAAAATATGGTAAATTAAAAGAATTAATTATTTAATTAAAAAACAATATGATAAAAGCTCCACAATAACTAAACATTAAATAATCAAAACTTTTCCTAGAGACAAAATAATAAATAGTCTCAACCGATAATTTTAATTATACACTGATATGTCATATTCATTTTTTTAACGGCCAACAAACATAAAATTGTCCAAGTATTTCGTACGGGGTGATTCAATGGCAAAAGGTCACCGCCAGCTGGCCCAACCCAGCCGTACGGAGCCCTTAAGCACACCCAAGTTATCTCCAGTTCCGGGGAAAACTCGTCCGCCCGAAGACCCACTGGTGGTAAAACCCGGTCGCTCTCGGGATCGAACAAGAAATAACAAGGTCCTGATTTTCCTTTATAGAGCCCCCCATGCCTCAGAACAATATTGTTGAGAGTAACCGGTTGTTTTATACATAGATATACGAGTTTTTTAGACACCACTTTTGGAAGGCATCTACCCTATATGTCACATATATGCGGTGTAAAAAAAATTATCCCTCACGTTCCAGCCTATCCTTCATATAGAAGCGGCCTAACAAATTGATACAAAAAAAATATTTATATACCTCACATATCGACCTATACCTCAGGTATAATTTTTTATTTTTTATTATGTTTAGTACAATTATTTTTATTAATATTTGTTATTACTTAAATTATTAAATAAATAAGTATTAAGTAATAATAATATAAACAAATAATTATATTAATAATCATAATCTTAATAATAAGAAGAAGAATATAATAAGATCATATACCTATATATATTACGTGTAGATCTATATCTGATACTTAAGATCTTACACTTCACATATAGACCTATACGTAACCTTTAGGACATGTGTATATCTTTAGGACATGTGTATTTTGAATTTCCTACGATGTCCCTATACAACCCTAGATATATCATATTTATATATATTAGGCCAACCTATATGGTGGCATGATGTTGGCGTTATGCCTATGTGGCAACACCAAAATGCCGTGAAACCATCCCTCAAATGCGTGAAGATGTGCGTGATGCATGGTGTGGATGTTGTGCGTGAAGGTGTCAACAGCGTGGAAGGGAGGGGGGTTGGGGCTTCCTCCAATAAATTGATGGCACTTATTTTTTTTTATATTTTTTTAAATTTAAACTAGTAAAAAACAACTTCACACCACACACCACATCACACCATGTATACCCCTATCACAGCACTAAATGGTGTTGTCCAGTCATCATTCACGTGACACAATAACACCACCCTTTAACACCATGTATACCACATGCCCTTACAATAGTAACTGGGAGGCTGTGAGAGGATATACAGTGTTCATATGGAGAGAGAATCTGAGCCGTTCGATCACGTACTTGCTTCCGTCCGATTTCTTTCGGTCAGCACCGCCCCTTCTCTTTTTTCATACTCCAACGTTTCCTCTCTCTGAACTTCTCTTTCTAAGTGCATGTGGTATACATGCGCCAAGAGGCGCCATATTGCCCTTTAACGGCGCCAACACCGCCACCCCCCCCCCCCCCGCGTTGAAGACCGACACCGAGCTCCTCCGCCAAAAGTTTGGCGCCTGTGATATTGAAATTGTGACCGTTAAACGGTCAAAAAAATGACCGTTGGGTCATTAATTAAAAAAAAACTTTTTTTTCTACCTCTATTTAAATCAAACTTTCACTCCATTTTCACCACTCCTACATTTTTTATAAACCAAATCTCTCAACTCTCTACTAAAAAAATGGACTTTCTCTCGTCCAACGATTCATCCGACGAAGCTGCGGATATGTTTTTTCAGATGATGGTGAATTATCAGCAACGTCGACTAAATAGACGAGCGCAACAAACACTTACCCGAAGAGCTCGTCTAAATTGAAATCGTGAAATGGGGCAAACGAGTCTTCTTAGAGACTATTTCAACGATCCATGCGTCTACCCGGCAGGAGCGTTCGAACAACGTTTTCGTATGCGACGTTCACTATTTTTAAGAATTGTGAACGATTTAAAATGAGAGAATCCGTGGTTCCCGCAAAGAAGCGACGCGAGAGGAAGGATCGGTTTCAGTCCATTGCAAAAGTGCACGGCCGCAATTCGAGTTATGGCGTACGATGTTACGGGTGATTCCTTCGCGAGAGGAAGGATCGGACTGTTAGGACGTGCATTCACAAGTTTTGTAAAGGTAATACTTATCGTACAACATTTGTTTAGTTATTTAATTTAAATACCATGTTTGTTTTATTCTCATACGTAGTTTTAAAATTAGGTCTTTACAACTTGTATGGAAGAAAATATTTACGCCGACCCACTTCTAGCGATATTAGACAGTTGTACGAGTTTCATGAGCAGAAATGGGGTTTTCGTGGGATGCTCGGTAGCATCGACTGCACACACAGGGAGTGGAAGAATTGTCCCAAAGCTTGGCGGGGTCAGTTTATGCGAGGTGATCATGGGCATCCAACCATAATGCTTGAAGTCGTTGCTTCGTACGATATGTGGATTTGGCATCAATATTTTGGTGTCGCTGGGTCGAAAAAATATATCAATGTGTTGGATCGATCACCCATTTGGGATGATATCATCGAGGGACGTGAGCCCGATTCATCGTTTGAGCTACGTGGCAACACGTACAAGCGGGGATATTATTTGGGAGACGGGATTTATCCCGAATACTCTACGATTGTAAAAGGGTTTACGGCTCCCATCGGAGAAAGCCGCAGGGTTTACATGAGAGCTCACAGTGCGGCTCATAAAGACATAGAGTGTACATTTGGCGATTTGAAGGATAATGGCATATCATAGCTCACTCCGCTCGTATGTGGCATCGAGACAAAATCGCTAACGTGATGTGTGGTTGTATAATTTTACACAACATGACTCTCGAGGACCAGGGTGCCGCAATTTGCCAATTTCACGAGGAGGAGTTGGATACGACGTATGAAGAAATCGACGAGGATCGCAAACGGGCAATTCGTCAAGAAATAAGAAATCGAGACATCCATAACCAGTTGAAGGCGGACTTGATCGAGGATATCTACGTGCGATCACATTGATTATTTTATCAAGTATTTGTATGTTTTATTTTTTTTCTCAAGTATTTGTAGGTTTGATCCTTTTTAAGAAATATATTTGTAGTGTTTTTTTTTAATTTTAAATAATTATTTAATTAAATTTTTTATTTTATTTTTTTTATTTTCGAAGACAATAAAAAAAACTAATTTGTAGTCATTAAATAATTCGAAAATAAAAAGAAAAATAATTAATTAAAAATAGTTTAACATGGCATGGAGTATCCCCTCATATGTTAAGTGGTGTTAAAGATGGCGTGGCGCCTACGTGACGGTGTTAAACATTAACACATGGCATGGGGTATACCCCATGCCCTAAAAGATATCAACGATGCTCTTCGCCGCCGTTCATATCGACGCCGTGTTCACCGCATCTCCGTCAGTCGCTTTGGTGTATAAATCTAGGTAGTGGTTGTTATTGTTTGCAGCGGCGGATGTCGGAGAATGTGAAGCTTAAGGGTTTCATTTAGGGGTTTACGGCTGATGACTCCAGCGCTGTTTCAGAGTGATTATGTGACAACCCGTCAAAAATCCAAGGTCAAATTTATACTTTGACCGTATATATATACGTATATACATGTGCATGACTTGATTTAATAATAGTATTAGTAAACACTATGCACGTAAACATCCAACCTTGACAATTCCCACGTTTGTAATGGATAAACATACCCGTAACTAAAAGAAAATTCAACCATGCGATTTGGTGGAATTTTAATAATAAGAAAAATGAAATATAAATGACTCTTATATTTTTTCTTAAAACGGTGTCGTAGGACATCATACCGACACCCGACGAACACTTTAAGCGGATATTTTATTTAAAATTTTAATTAGTTTTGACTGCGAAAAATATTTGAGCTTAATACAATTTAAACAAATTATTTATTTTCTGGACGCGGTACGCGAGCAAATAAAATAAATAAAAGACGAAACTTCTAAATAATTAAATTACGACTAAAACAAAAATTGTTTATCAATATATGAGTCTCGTAATTAATTTAGAAACCCATCTCGATCAAAATGCCAGAACGATTCGGTGTGATTCGTCCGTATGACGAATTGGGCCCAGTCCGGCCCAACACCACGAAATAAACGAACCG
Source organism: Deinandra increscens subsp. villosa (assembly GCA_039602395.1). Taxonomy (NCBI): domain Eukaryota; kingdom Viridiplantae; phylum Streptophyta; class Magnoliopsida; order Asterales; family Asteraceae; genus Deinandra; species Deinandra increscens. The sequence goes on from JBCNJP010000025.1 coordinate 70,934,487, forward strand.
AGCCAAAAATAAAGCCCAACGAGTCACTCGACACTTTTAAGCTTAAAGATAATATTTCCGACTAATTTTAGTGAATAAAGAAACGAACCGCATGGAAATCGGAGAAAGCCTCGCATACCGGCCTGACACGAACAGTACCGGCCCGACACCCGTTCTCGACATTTTCGGCCCATTTAAAGTCTCCATCGACTTTGAATTAATTATTTAATGATGACACTACATTTATATTGGTAGATTTTATAAAATAATTAGGACAAGTGTTAAATTTTATAAAAATTAACACCACCTTAATCTCCTAACTACACTACCTAAACTAGGGTTAACTCCTAACCTAACCCAAGTTAAAATACAAGATATTTTCTTCAATTACCCCACATGTTAAAAAAAAAACTCCCACACTCAACCCTTTCACTCCCTGCACACACAAACACACACCATCCCTCTTTATTCATCTCCATACTCCACCCACTTCAAAAACCCCACAACTCAAGAGCAAACACCACAACAAGCTTCTACACCTCCCTCCTCCTCCTTTCAACCGGCAACCGACCACAGCTCCACCGCCACCCGACGCCGGCGGCCACTCTTTCCCCTCCGCCGCTGCTGTCCGACAGCACCACAGTCCCGCCACCGCTGAGCCACCGGTTCACAACCGCCACCACCGTGACCTTCGCCGAGACCCAACTCCTTCTTTCCTTATTTTTCCTCCGGCCGATCCTTTTTGTGTATCCTCGAAATCACATTTGAATGAGAAGTGAATATCCATTTTGACAAAATAATCCCAGCCCCGTCTCAATTGCTTTCATCAGGCGCAACTTTCATTTATTTTTTTTACCTTTCAAATAGTGGCGAACTACCACTTTTACACCATCATTTCTCCGCCATCGGACCACCGCGGTACACCAAATCACCACCAACGACTAGTCCACCCGGCCGCCTTCCAAACGGCCTCAACGTTTGCCCCTAACGATCATCGTAATCCACCGAAAACTAGCCCGTAAAAGGTCGCTTTACCTTTCGGGTCAAACTTTTAAAACTCGATATTTTTCGATCGGGTCTACGGAGATATTCTCACCTCTTTCGGTTCATCACCTAGCCTAGTAGTGGAGGTAAAAGTCTAAACTTCTCAATTTAATAATTTTCGTTGTTCATTTTTTTATATTTATTATCATCCAAAACGAGTCTTGACACTCCACCAACTAAATATATAAAATGAATAAAACATCCTAAATATTAAACTAACATTAATATTTAAGAACTTGTGTCACTATATATACTTGACAATCGTTGTGAGGACTAAAAATTTTATAGACCAAGCGGTATAAAAACTGACTCGGGGACCGTCAAAGTGACACATTGGACTAGAAATATATAAACGAATATATTTTGGATAAAGGGATATATTTTGACTATGCGTTATAAAAATAGGTTTAATTTTATAAAACGTATATAATTCTAAATACCGAGCGTTTGGACTCATAATTAATAACTAAGTGCTCAAATTTTTAAATCTCATTATTTTTAATAACTGGAAATATTTATTTAAGTTATTACAACTCGGTAATATTTAAGGACTTAAACATTAGTTTTTCATATCGTATTACTTAACGGATGACTTATATATATTATATATAAATTCCAGACGTTGGACCTATAAATATACGGTATTATATTTTGAACTTACTCAACGTGAAACTTATATATTGTTACACATATATTTTCCTAAAAGTGTTAAAAACACATCAGATACCTCATTCTAATATTTTATTATTTTCTAAATATAATTCAGAAAAACTATTTGAGATAACATAAACATAATAACATTTAAGGAGTTAAATATTAATTATCATAACGATCATTCGTCAGATACTTGTATCGTATAACGGCAAAGCCAACGACTAAATTTCTAAAAATATAAAGACTTATATTTTTGTAGAACCTTGAGAATGTTGAAACATATATCATTTTTATAAGTTATATATATTTATTTGCATAAATATTTCTATGACTTATATATAATTATTGTCTAAAATTATGAACTCAAGCTTAAAATATATAACGTGAACTTCAAATAATAAAATACTTTATTATTTGTCTCGATGTTCAAAACTTGATCTAAATATATATTCACATAACCTTAAATAATTATATGATTTATAATTATTCCTACAAGTTATATATTTATTCGACTATAAATATATTCATTAACCTAAATATTTATTTGAATGATAAATATTTCAAACGGGATTTCCAAACAATACAAACGGGAATGTTATGTCAAGACTCGACCAGGATCATTTGGGTAACTGAACATTATCCAACTGAAACAGTACCTTAAAACCGTCTTATTAATTATTATTAGGACACGGTTTACTTGCTACGTCCAGCGCGATACAACTTTCATCATTATCTCGAATCAAGTGAGTTTCACGGCCCCTTTTCCTTTACTGTTTTAACTATGGGGGAGAAATACATGAAATATTAAACTTTTTCAGATATATACAATGTGAGTTTCACGGCCCCTTTTCCTTTACTGTTTTAACTATGGGGGAGAAATACATGAAACATTAAAAATTTTCAGATATATACAATGTGAGTTTCACGGCCCCTTTTTCTTTACTATTTTATCAATGGGGGAGAAATACATGAAACACCAAACTTTATACATTCTTCTGATTGTATACAAAGACTTTCCTTTAAACTATTTTAAATACTTTTGGGAAGAATCATGAAACAGACAAACACACTTTAAATAATTATTGTAACAATAATTATTTCTACCAGTCCTATATTTATTAGACAATAAATATGACCGTCCATCCAAACATCTGATTGATATTATGGTACAACTGTTACGCCTTATTGATTATCTGTTCTTTCATACCCCTTCATAGTAATTTGTTATACAACATATTGCTACAAATCCCACCAACAATTGATTTCAATTAGTTCATGTAACGAAACGCTAACTAGTGAATAGATCTATTTGGGTTGACAACCCTGTCCTATCTGGTCGCTCCAGTTCTGACACACGCGTAACAAGTCTGGGGGTACATGTCAGTTATTCTTTGCCATTGGTATTTCTTAGGGGAAGTTACCATAGGTGGGTAAATCTGTTAGTGTTTGAAATCAAGGAACAGGTAGATCAATGCAACGACGAGTAAACCATTATAATATCTTGTATATCATCAACTGTTTTACAAATGCATTTTGTAGAATCCTAAACCTGTGAACTCACCAACATTATGTTGAAATTTCAAACTCATGTATTTCTCAGGTAATAAAGCCAGACCGTATGCAAATGGGACGTCAAACCTTAGGGCCTGCATTATGGAGTCATAGTCTCATTCATCATCATGAAATAACTCATGAAACACTTGCCTTTTAAATCCTTGGTCGAAGCGATTTCAAGACTTAACTATTTATCATGTTTCCTATCTTAACATTTCTGAAACAATTTCTATTTCAGTATTGTAAAACAATGTCGTCTTAACATATTTTTCCGCTGCAACTTTGATGACATACTTGGTTTTTCAAACGTATATTAATCTGATAGAGGTCGTTCTGTGTATCCACGACTATGATCCATGACGTCACACGCCTCCGTATCCGAAAGTAAGGGTGTGACATATTATTGCACTCAATTCACGACTTTGTTTCCAGATTTTGTAGATCTTACTTGGTTATTTATTAACTTGGATGTTTGTGTGTTAATTCTGTTGAAAAGACCGTGCGAGATAGATTGCTAAGTCGAAGAATCTCACGGTGCATAACCAGTCTCATAGGAACGGAATCAAGAAAAGGAAGCGCCGACACACTTTTACCCAAGGGGTAATCCTTTTTCTATTTGTTTAATTTTTCTCCCTGTATTGGATTAGTGAATTAGGGTTTACGGTTCTTGGTCATCGGTAGGTGTTATGTGTATAGTGTTTGATCTTCTTTTCTATATTCTGTTGTTGCGGTTTACGCTTACAGATTTTCATCTTGGTTGTTAGTGTATCGATTTGGTTGCATGTACCGATTTTAGTCTACAATGTGTCGTTTTATTATTTGGTCTTCTTTTGTATCTTCTCCTGTTGCAGTTTACAATTACAGTTTACATCTCTAATTTGGGTTTCCGTTTTGGTTACAGTATAATGTGTTATTTTAATGTTTGATCTTTGTAATCATTAGGTCATTAGGTCATTGTTCCTTAGAATTGCATGTTTGCTCTTTTGTGTTTTATCTGTTATGTGTTTTCTTAAATGTGGTTTATTGTTTGTTTTCTCATTTACATCTGTAGTTTGGGTTTTCTTTTTGTGTCCTCAAAGTAAGGTTTCAGACCTCAGGTTCTGAAATAAGTGTGAGATCTTCTAAATTTCAACATAAAGGTTGTGGGTGCATGTATAGGTTTTATCCATACGCACACATATATATGTATTATCTATATGGCAATATGTCAAGAACACTTACATACACTTGATGTCACTTTAGAACGTTTACAATTGATATTAGTTTTAATCCATTCGACCCGTTTTGGTTGCATGTTTATATGTGGTCTGATTTGCAAACCTTATTCTCATATTTTGCATTGTCTTTACACTTTGTTGTAGGATTGCTTTGCTACTCGCTCTTGCCTATTTATAAAGGTTAGTTTTCTCTATTGTTTGTTGTAGAGTTGGTTTGTTTAAGACAGCGACAGATTGTATAAAATCGTGTGTTTTATTTTGTCTTTTACTTTTTCCTTTCAAAGATTTTGTTAGGTGTTTTGCCCTTTCATGTTTTGCAGTTTTGTAGTTTTAGGAGTTGAAGCTCACTTTGTGTTTTGATCAGTGTCTTTGGCTGGTTTCAGTTGTATACTAATCTCCTGCGTTTTTTTCTTAACTGTGAGGGTGGGGTTGGTTTTGGTTGGGGCATTATGACATTTCAGATTAGTAAAAGGTCCCTACATTTTGTTGGTTTTGGACTTGGTTTTCCCAAATGAGACTGAGATCTCTTTTAGAATTAATTACTAATTTTTTTTCTATAAAGGCATGAGTTATAAATTCTACCATGTAAAAGCATTTTATAGACGTACGTAATGTATCTAATCTCAATAATGCTAATTATGTAGATTACAGTCATGCTTTTAGTTATAATTTGGGAATGTGTTTGCGTAGTGGGTTAAAGGGGTTCATCTTAATATGGGTATACATCAGGTAAATAGCAAACTCATGTTAATTTTTTTACTAAACTACTTTATTTTCACAGTAAATGAATCTGGTATTAAGAAGCATAGCATTTTGTGTTTTATACATGATAGAATATGTATATGTGTGTGTGTGTGAGAGAGAGAGTGTAGCTCTGTGTATGCATTTGGTAGAGTAAAGATCTACTAAATTTCTCATGACCTCAACCTGTGTTGCGAGTTTTTTGCTGTGATTGATGTCATTATAACATCTCATTATAGTGATTTCATAAGCTATTTACATGTGTGAAATAGTTCTCCTTCTATGATTGCTCATACGTTTTACTTTTGTTCTTATATGCAGGTTTGTCACTTAGGGACGTTGTGAACTCTTTGGAGGTTAGTTTCCACTGTCAATTTTGTTTTACAGTCTTGAACAATACTTTTTTTTGTCTATAGTAGTCTTTTGTTATTTACAGCTTGACTTTTAGTGAGTGCAATTGTTGGATTGATTTTTAAATCTGATTTGGTATTATTGAAGTTTACTGAGTACAATTGTTAGATTGTCACTAAAAAATCTTATGTGCTGAATGTTTGTTGTTGTGATCAATGTATCAATGGTCTTTCTTAGTCCAGTTGGTTATACATTTTTTATTTTTATTGTATATGCAGGTTTATCGATTAGGGGACGTTGTAATCTCTTTAAAGGTTACTTTTCTCTTTAAATTTAGTTTTATATTTTTTTTTGGTTTGCGGCTGCGTTTTATTTTTTATTGCTTGATTTTTAGTCTAGGCCATTATTTTTCCAGAAGTAGAGTTAATATTACCTGAAAGGCAAAGATCTCTTGCCAGACGAAAGACTTTTACTAATTCATTATGACACAGGAACAATGCCTGTTGTGCTTTTCAACAATGGTTCCGCAACAACGTAGGACAAGAAATGCTAGGAAAAATAGCAACAAAAATTCTGTTGTGTTTATCAACAGAATTCAAAGAATGTGAGTTGTGTTATTAAATAATGACTGTGTCTATCCCTGCAGTTACCTACATAGTCACTATAAGAAATCTTGATTGTGGAACCATAGTTTAACAAAACAGACATTATCTTGGTTTTTGAAACAGGTTTTGCGTAAATGAACAATCATTGATGATACAGGAACAATGCCTGTTGCGTTTTTCAACGACGTAATGCAAGAAATGCTAGGCATGAGCTGCAAAACAGTTCTAATAGAAAAAGGATTTGATAAGTACCCAAAGACGATTCCTGAACCTATATTGTCGTTCATTGGAAGACCCATGTACTTCACTCTACGACTAGAGCAGAACAACTCAGTAGTTGTTCAGAATGTTTACAACATCAGTTCTGAAGCAAAACAACCAGGACAACAGCTTCTGCTAACAGAAGCAATGCCAAAAACATCATCAAGCAAAGCTATCAGAATCAGAAGCCAATACTCACCAGGTAAAAATTAAAACATTTCTCAGAACAAACAAACAATACATCTTAAGCCACTAGAGTAAAACTGACACTCAGATATACAGATGACAAGGACATTCCTCCAAAGAAAGCGAAAGAAAATCAGGAGTATGAAGGAGGGCTGATGTCTATTGCTGCAGGAGAAGATTAACAACTGGAATATTCACATTTTGTACAATCAATGGCTCTAACTAGAATGTTTGGTACAACTAAGTATAGTAAGGAAAATACACTAATCTAACCTTTTGTAAGTAGATGAATTTAACAAAACTAAGAGATGGCTATATAGGTAACTGCAGCAATAGACTCAATTAGTTTTGTTAAACAATGGTTCTGCAATCAGGATACCGCATACGGATGCTATCAAACGACAACAAATGAACAGCAAATACAAAAACAATATGATCAATGGTGGCCCGCCGCAACGCACAGGCGGGTCACCATCTTGTTAAAATTGAAAGAAAGTACAAATTACAAATTTGAAATGTGGAGATAGTTTTTTAAAATACTCCAAACTTAGAGATAATTGAAATTATTATCATCATTGTACATGAAAATACTAGGTAAGTGCTTCCAGGGGTGGAGCTAGCATATAGGCAGGGGTAGCGCCTACTACCTCTGAACTTTTATCTCGTAGTGGAAAACTTGATACTGCGTAGAAAAAATTCTTTTTATGTATTTCGTTACCTTTGAAATGAAGCCCAAAAGGAGATTATGAGAAATCGAGAATGAAAGTAAAAAACTTAGATGATTATCTTGGACTCCATGGATGATGAAAAAACTGCAAGTGAAAATGAAGAGGTGGATAAGATGACTTTAAATTGCTTTGGGAAATGAAGGAAAGGACTTTTAAAATTGCTTTGGGAAATGAAGGAAAGGACATGTTGAGTTTGTCGGATCTCAAATTTTTTTTTGAACAGCTTGAATTTCACCAAAAGCAACACCAAGTACACCAAGCTTTACCCAGGGGGTAAAGCAGAAAACAAAAACGACGAAGAAACAGCACAACCCCTACATAAAAAAAAAACCCACAAACAAGCTTACTCCAACCCTCCCCTACACTTGACCCATAAATTACAGTAGGACATGGTATTGCTCAAGATCCTCTCCACAGCCACCGACTTGCTGTGAAACACAATCTCGTTACGGTCTTTCCAAAGACACCAAATCGCAGTGTACACCAAGGCTTGAATCCGATTCCTTTTCTCCTTATCCCGCCCCACATTGAGATGCAAAAGAACCAGATCATCGATGGAAAAAGCAATAATACTCGGGATATTGCACCACCGCGCCACCTCTTGCCACAGAATCGTTGCCACCTTACAACCTGTAAACAGATGATCAATCGACTCCTCTGACTCCCCACACATCGGACATTCTAACGAAGAAATACGAATATTCCTACGAGCCAACGCCACACGGGTAGCAAGCCTACGAAGACTCACCTTCCACACAAGCACATTTACTTTCAACGGAACCGATTTGCACCACGTAAATCTAACCTGAGTGTCCACAGCCCCATTCTTCTGAACAATAGAGCGAAGAGAATTCACAGAAAACAACCCCGAATCATCACCTTTCCAAACGATTCTCCCCTGTTCCTCCGAGATCAGCTCCATGACCTTCACACCAACCTCTTCCAGATTTTTAAGGACCCCCACAATTCTGCTCCAAGCTCCCGAGAGACCCCTTCTGATTGGAACTAAATCCCCACGAATCCTGCCACCATGTAAGGAAAGAACTACCTTACACCATAGTTTCGAGGGATCTTCTTTAATCTTCCAAATCCACTTCGCCAAGAAGCAATCATTAACAACCCGGAGAGGAACCAAACCCAAGCCCCCTTGATCCTTCGGTTTACACACCGTGTCCTTGCAGACCCAATGGATACACCTAGACGAGCCATTTCCACCCCAAAGAAAGTTTAATCTAATACTTTCCAATTTATTTAATACCGCCATCGGAGCTTTATAAAGAGAGAAAAAGTAAGCCGGGATAGACTCTAACACCGATTTTACCAAAGTTAAGCGACCCCCGATAGATAAGTTACGGGCCTTCCACCCCTCTAACCTTTTTTTGAAAAAACTCCACCACCGGATCCCAACTCTTAATCAGACTCATGTTTTCCCCCACCGTAAGGCCTAAATAATTAAAGGGAAAAACCCCTTGCTTGCACCCGATTTTATCCGCCCATTCCTTGACCTCTTCAGAAGGAACATTAACGCCGAAGAGACCACATTTCTCGAGATTCACCTTCAATCCCGAAGTGAGAAAGAAGGCCCGAAGCAACCTAGTAATGTTAAGCACATTCTTACTAGACCATTGCCCCATAATCATGGCATCGTCCGCAAACAAAAGATGAGATAACACCGGACCCTCCTTCGGCAGCCTCAATCCATCCAACAAGCCGCAAGCCACCGCCCTGTTCAACATATTGTGGAACGCCTCCATAACAATAATAAACAAAAAAGGAGAAATAGGATCCCCTTGACGAATGCCACGAAAACATTGAAATTCCGTCGTAAGGGACCCATTCACGAGCACCGAGCAACGAGAAGCTTCAAGCAAGCCCGATATCCACATCCTCCATTTAGATGGGAATCCCATTTGCTCCATAATTGCATCGATAAACCTCCAATCCAGAGAATCGTAGGCTTTGTGAAAATCCACCTTAAAGAATAAACCCTTCAACTTCGATTTCTTAAGCCAAGAAAGAGTCTCATTAATGATCAACGGACCATCCAGGATACTTCTTTTTTCAATGAACGCCATTTGGTTCTCAGAAACGATTGAGTCCAACACCGGTTTCAATCTTAACGCCAAAACTTTAGAAATGACCTTAGGTATACAACCCAGTAAGGAGATAGGCCGATAATCTTTAAGGCCCATCGGATCTTTCTTCTTCGGAATCAAATGAACGAAGGAGGAACCGCATCCCCTACCAATACTCCCATCCGCAAAAAACTGAGAAAGGATATTGAAAAAGTCCTCTTCAAACAAACCCCACTGATTTTTAAAAACGCAAAATTAAACCCGTCCGGGCCCGGAGCTTTATTACTACCACAAGCCCAAACGGCTTGTTTGACTTCCTCTTTGGAAAACGGGGCAACCAGACTCTCACAATCAACGTCAGAGAGGGTATTCAAATTAAAACACCGCATAGGAACCCAAGCATGCTCTTGAGGCCTAAACATCTTCTTAAAGAAATCAAAAACAGCCCCCTTAACCTCCATAGGATCGTGAACCCAATTGCCATCCAACCACAGCCCGTTAATTCTGCAGGAGAACGAGTTAATTCGGCATGATCGATGGAAAAAATTAGAATTTTCATCCCCCACTCTGGCCCAGTTGATCCTTGATTTTTGTTTTAAATCCTCCACCCGACGCCCCTCCAACTGAATGAGCCTAGTACGGGCCGCTGACCATTCGTCAAGATCCTCCTGCCCCAAAATCCCACCCTCAGACCTTCTCTCGAACTCCCCGCATACCTTCTGCAACCACAAAGACTCCTCTCGCTCCCGCTCCTTGGCCTTCGTAACCCACCTTTTTAATCCCTCTTTAATCCTTCTAAGCTTATTTTTAAGGCAAACATCCCTCCTACCAGAGAACTGAGCATCCGCCACCGCCTTATCAACCGCCTCTTGAAACCCGTCCATCCTCAACCAACTCGTGAAGAATTTGAAGGGAATAGGACCAAAATCCACCGTCGATGATCTCAAAAGAATCGGGTTGTGATCCGACAATAGCCTAGGCAAAGCCGTAAGAGACGCATAAGGCCATTGATTAACAAACTCGCTACACACCAAGAACCGATCCAACTTGCTAAAATTGATCCCTTTCCCGTACGAGTACGTAAACGCCGAACCACCCATATTATATTCGTGCAGACCAGCCTCAAATATAAACTCATTGAATCTGGAAGCAGCAGTGGGATTGAACGACGAACGCAAACAGTCCGCTTCACACCTGACGACATTAAAGTCACCCCCGAGAATCCACCAACCCTCCAATCTCTCCATCCACCCGACAAGAGTATCCCAGAGGGTCTGCTGCCTCGAACCCCGTTGAGGAGCATACACGTTAACGATATTACATCTTTGTTGAGTCACTAAACAGACCCCAGACAGCAGCAAAAAATTCTGAGATTTAATAGCACCGGAGACGGAAAAAAACGAGGGGTCCCAGAGAGTAATAATCCCGCCCGATCTACCCTCAGCAGGAACCCAATCAAACTCCACCCGATTACCTCCCCACAACCCAGAAATAGGAAGACGCTCCACCAGCCCCAAGTGAGTTTCCTGGACACACAAGACCGAAACCCTATGCTCCTTACGCAAACTTTGGATCCAATTTACCTTCGCCACATCACCCAGACCGCAAACATTTATCGAGAGAAAATCCATTACTCTGCTTCAATTACCCCATCTTCCAACACCAAATCCTTCACACGCTCTTCACAATCAATAATTTGAATCCCCACCAACGCAGCCGCTTGCATAGATCTGATAACCTCATTTGCCAAAGCCAGATCCGCCCTGTCTTGAGAGGTTTCCGCCATCGAGGGATCAGGAGAGTGCTGAAGACAGCTCCCAAAACCGATACGCCCCACGTCAGGCTCCGTCACCGGGACCTCAAGCTCCTCCGCCCCAGACTTAGACGTTCGATTCTGTCGAAAAACCTCTTTTGGTTTCACAATAATAGGTTTCGGAACAGAAGGCGGAGGTGGTGGAAAGTTGAGATCCACATTGTCCAAAGGGCTTTTAATTTTCTTTTTAACAGGCCCATCCTCCTCCTCCACCACCAGCCCAACAGCAGAGTCCCTACTCCTCTGGCCAAAATAGGAAAATTACCCGAAACCTGGCCCACCGAATCCAAATTCTGAGAATCATGCCTCCGCTGTCTTTTCCATACCCCCTTCCGCATGTTCCTGACACTCGGATCTCCCTTGGAACTCTCCATCGCCGACAACGTATTCCAAGGGTTCTCCGGTATACCAAACGTTTGCACCTTCTCCAATGAATCCTCCGACGTGACCGTACGACTACCATCCAACTCCCCCAACGGCTGGATCTCGCCGTCCAAAGGAGAAAACTCCCTCTCCGATATCCCGCCGTCCTTACGGCCGGAGAAGAAACCGCCATCTCCGGTCTTCCATCGTCCATCACCGCCCCGACCTTATCGGAACCACCGGAGGTCAGAACCCCCACAAAATCAGGCTCCCAATCGTCATGAACCTCTTTCACCCCGCCGGAAAAAATTCGATCTTCCCATTTAATCGAGAACGACCCCTCCACCTTGCTCCATTGATCCACAAGAATTCCAACACAGTTTCGGGCCATGTTACAGTCATTCAAATCAGCATCAGAAACATGAATCACCTGACCAAAATGATTCCCGATAGAATTAAAGACTTCCCCATCCCACAGTTGCGGCGGCACCCCTAAAATATACACCCAAGCAATACGTTGAACTTTGAAGGATTGCCCCCGCCAAACTGAGAGATCGGAAAACCATTCCTCCCACACCTCCTTGACGTCGATCAACTCCCGCACCCTACCGAGATTCGGACCCGTAAGTAAAACATGCATCCCACCCAAGTATCTAACCTGCAAACCCTTCACCTCCTCCTTAGCGAGAAATCTGTCCATGTTGCACAGGTGGAACAGATTGGATGCTCTACCCAGAAGTGCGCATCCATGCCACTTCGACTCCGCCGGGAAACGACGTTTTTGTAAATCCACGACAACCCCATTAACTTCATCTTTAGAGCTACCCTCCCCAGCCACCACTTTAGCAAAGGATCTGGCCTCCGACACCAAATTCCCCACCTGGAGGTTACCTCCTACCTCAAACCCCTGCCTGTTCTTAAACTGGACCTTTTCAAACTCACCCCTCTCCACCGGCTTGCCGTCCCTGTTAAATTTCTGGAGATTCACCCTAGCTTTCATCACACCTACCGTAACCCCCTTCAGCTTTCTCTCCAAATCCCATTTATCCTTCACATCCTTAAACTTCACAAAGCCAAAGATATTCCCGGCCTTATTCGTCTTCTTAGCAATGTAAGCATCCACAAGGCAGCCGTAGCCTGCTACAGCCTCCGCCAGCCAATCGCTACGGCACCCATTAGGCAAATTTGTAACATAGAACGAAACCAGCTTGAAGATATTAAAAATTAACCCTTCTAGGTTAAACAAAGTTACAGATTAAACCTGTGTGTTTAAATTAAATTTTAAATAACCATAAAGTTAAAATCCGATATTGCTATAAAAACACTAATTATAGTTGATTAGAAATATGTCCCAAATATTTCTTTTTAAAATTTTGTACATTCAGTAAAGTACAAATGTAATTATGAATTTGTTTAAAAAAAAGAATTTAAAAACTAATTAAAAATATTAGGTGCAACTTACGAGCAATGTCTTTTTGGTGGGAGACCTGATGAAAATTGATGGAAAAAATAGCCATTGATAAATATAAAAAATATTATGTATTTCCCTTTATAAGTTTAATTGAGTAGATCAATAGTGTGCTTTGTTGTTTCATTACACAAGAGATTTATAATTGATTTTTTACTCGTGTTAGTTTGTTCAAAATATGCTATCAAATTTATATTTGACTTGTTTACTCATGTTTGAGTTTGTTCAAAAGTTGCTATCAAACTTATTATATCATTAAGTAAATATATATGAACATATTTACAACATCGTTAAGTAAATAAGTGATTGTATGATTTGGAAGACTCGAAATCTTTTCATCTTTCAACCAAGCAAAAAGAACGGGAACTCTTCGATTCAATTGTTTTTCACTCTTTTTCTTGGTTTACTAGTAAAAATCGTAAAGTTTTGATGCATTGGGATGGTTGGATTTTTAATCATATGCTTTCGTTGTAATTCTTAGCTCTTTTTTGAGCTAGTTTGTTTATTTTTATATATACCTGTCGTTCCAAAAAAAAAGTAATCGTTATTTTTCTCCGACCCAATTCAGGCATACTTGTTTAAGCCAACCATTTTGGGCCAATTTGATTTGAGTCAATTAATTTTTTCCCCCGTTCACTAAAAAGTTTGGATCCACCATTGGTCAAACATTACCCCTGAAATAAAATCCTGGATCCGTTACTGAGTGCTTCATTTCACGTCTCGTTCCATACATTTTCAATAACATTAATGTCGGTGTCAAGTACGAAGTGACGTGAACAATTTTATAAAGGCTATAACGATCTACATTTGGAGTAAGGTAGCAAAATGGACTAAAATTTCTAATTTCTTTGCATTACTCTTGTAGACCTTTTAAACCTTCAGAAGACCTCTAGTGCTTCTATTAAAAGGAGGAAGGCGATTCATGACATTATAACAATTACATGGAGGAGTATTTACTGGGCTAGAAATGAGGTATCCACAAGTACAAAAACTTTGTTAGGACAACTATTATGAAAGAGGTGAAATTAACGTTCTACTTGTGGGTTAAAAATAGGGCCCACAATTTTGATATCAATTGAGATGATTGGTGTAGTTATAGCATGAGTTTGTAATTGTTTTTTTTGGTGTTTCTAGTGCTTGCTGGTGTGGTGTTTGTTTTTCGTTTCTTAAGGTTGCTGGTTGAGGCCTAGCGTCTTGCTAGTCATATGAATAAAATTATTGTTAAAAAAATATAAATAAATAAATAAATTAGACGATCTACAGTTTATTTGTTTAATGATAGAGTGAGTAGTTAGATATCAATATCAATTCATAAATGATTTCTATAAACCATAATTAACGTGGTAGGTGTTTACATTAAATTAAATTAAATACATATAATATACAATATGATGTAGATTGGGTTTGTAGTATGGAGTATGCACTATGCCCATCATATAACTAGTGAGTGTTTAAATCCTTGTAACTTGTAAGTACAAGGTTGTTTGATGTAATTTATGGAGAAAAAATTTGTTATTAAAAAAGAAAAAGATTTGATCAATGGCGTATCTGGTGGTGCAACATGGAGGTATCCTGTGGTATAGGGAGATCAATATGGAAATTAATGATAGTAATATAATAATAGTTGAGTGTTAGTGTGGTATTATATTTAGATTATTTTTAATAAAAGATTTCTAAAGGAATTTCCTTATTAAGTTTTTTAATAAAAGATTTCTATAGAAATTTCATTATTAATTGTTTATGCACTTTTTTATTTATTTAATCACATAATTGTTAAGACAATTTTATCCCACAAACTCTTAAAATTAATGTTAAAAGACAATCTCCCCATTCTTAAATATATTATAATATGTAGAGTTAGGTTTGGCAACGAATAATTTTCAATCTAAGAAGGCCAAGAAGAAATTTGAGTATGGTACACGTCTCTTTTTATTATTTTTAAATGGATATATATTAGACATTCTCTTATGTTTCATGTCATCATTATGTAATTTGTAATCATCATTATGTTTTATGTTTTAACTCATTTAATGTTATCATGTTGGTGTTTTTTATGTATTAGATAAATTGTTATTATTTTACTATTATATTTTATATATTAGAAATACACAATGATGTTATGTTGTTCGGAACCAATAAGTCTGGAAAAACACAATAATCAACAAAAATACATGACAACGAGCAAAAAGACACAACGTCACATTAGAAAACACAAAGAGCAGAAAAACATAATTTAAAAAAATATATATATATAGCAACAATGTATTCATTTTAAAGATAATAACGCTTATTTTTATAGTCTATTTAAAAAAAACTAATATCATATATAAAAGTTATGAATGTTTAAAAAAATTGGAAGAACTTGAAAAACCAACAAAAGTGACCAGTGTAAAATGTTCATCCATCTATCTAGACCATTAATCAGACTTTAATAACAAATCTATTGAGTCTTTTAACATAACTTATCCCAGTAATTATTAATATAGATAATTACTAGTCATTTTCTTCTGTTCTACAATCCAAAATGGTATATAATTTATCATCTTATGATGTATAAGTTATAGCTACTGCAATTAATATACTTTAGTGTCTGTAGCTTTGTGTGACAGATTTTTTCTTAAGTTTGGTTGATTGGGTTTCAATTTAAAAAAACGTGTGATTTATATATTTTATTACTTTATATGTGTATTTAGCGGGGAAATTACAAGAATGACCAATTGATCAAAACTTGTTCGTCCAAACAAACATCGACTTTTTGGTAAGGGTAATGATCTCTACTTATACACTCGAGGGGAAATCCTAATTCGTTTAGGTAAGAGGAATTATGTCTATCAAATAATTACCTATTAATTAGGAAACTTAGGGTATTTTGGTCAATGATCACTTAAACATAAATGTGACTTGGGCCACAAGAATAATATTTCTAACATTCTCCCACTTGGCCGAGTCATCATTTATAATGAGTTATTAGATTAGTTTGATCAGATGTTAATACTCATTTCAATTTTAAACTAAAACTGGAACAGAGAAATACAGTTATAGAATTGATTATCCAACTCAAGACCCCCATTAATCTTACTATAATCCCAAATTTAAACTCAATTTAATATTAGAATCAATTGACAGTTAAGCTCTTAACATTGATTTGTATATAAACTGTCTATATGTCTTTAGGCATGCATAACATATTTAGAGACAAAACAAAAACAAAAGGAGAGGAAATTTCTTAAACATAAGCAAGTATAGAAAAGCCCATCTTCGAATACTTTAGCTGGAAGACCTTTAGTCATTAGATCCGCAAGCATATCCTTAATACTCTAGTCAAACATGTACTTTGTATCAAGATATAGTGTAGCTCCAGTCGAACTGTTACTGTTCGAGAAAGTAATGAAGCTGAGTTATCACAATAAAGCTTCAATGGTCGAGAAATAGAATAACAACTTTGAGTCCAGTGATGAGATTTCTTAGCAACATTTCATGACAGTTTGAGTTATAAACAACAATATATTATGCCATCATAGTAGATGTTGTGGTCAATTGTTGTTTATGACTCTTCCATGAGATGAGTCCGCCAGCTAACATAAAGATGTATCCTGAGGTAGATTTCTTATCATCTCTGCATTTAGCAAAGTCAAATTCAGAGTATCCAACTAACTCTAGATTATCACTTCTTTTATAAGTCAGTTTGTAGTCTTTCAAACCATTTAGATATCGTAAAAGTTTCTTAGCTGCTGTCCAGTGATCACGGTCAGAATTAATTTGATAACGACCCAACATTCCAGCAATGTAAGCGATATCTGGACGAGTACAGACTTGAGCATACATAACGCTCCCAACTACTAATGCATAAGATATCATTCTCATTTGCTCCTTTTCAACCTCTATCTTCGGACATTCGAAAGAACCAAAAACATCTCCTTTAACTACTGGAGCTTTACAAGGGGACCTATGTTGCATGTTATAGCGCTCAATGTAAGCCTTTAGAGATAACCCTAAGATCCCTTTGATTCTATCTCGGTGTATTTCGATGCCAATAACATAAGAAGCCTCTCCGAGATCCTTCATATGGAAGTTATGTAGAAACAAACGCTTCGACTCATGTAACATATCTAAGATATTACTTGCCAATAGAATATCATCTACATACATGACAAGTATAGTAAAGTTACTCCTACTCATCTTGAGGAAGGTGCATTGATCCACTTGATTCTTCAGGAAACCTTGTTTCTTCATAACTTCATTAAACTTTAGATACCATTATCGCGATGCTTGTTTTAACCCATAGATGGATTTCTTTAGCTTACAGACTAAATGTTCTTGACCTACAGGTTTGAACCCGTCAGGTTGTGTCATGAACACTTCTTCATACAAGTCGTCGTTGAGGAAAACAGTTTTCACGTCCATCTGATGTAACTCCGAATCAAAATGAGCTACTAAGGCGACAACAATCCTTAAGGAATCATTTAGAGAGACAGGAGAGAAGGTCTCTTGATAGTCAATTCCCTCTTTCTGAGCATAACCTTTTGCAACCAATCTCGCTTTATGGCGTTTAACGTTTCCTTTTTTGTCTAGTTTAGTTTTGAAGACCCATTTACATCCTACGGGTTTAACACCGTTGAGTAATGCAACCAAATCCCAAACGTCATTTTTCTTTATGGATTCAAGCTCGTCGAGCATGGCCTTATTCTATTCAGAAGATTGATCGTTGTTAATGGCTTCTTTATAAGAGATAGGATCGGGTGAACTTTCCGGCATCCATTTCCGCTTCAGTCAGGTAGGTTACATAATTGTCAAAATTAGTAGGCTTTTTAGTCCTGGTTGACCTTCTGACTTGATTATCGGGTTCAGCATTTTCATGTGGTTGACTATCGTTTGAAGTGCCTTCATTTTCTGGTATATTAAGTTTTGTAGGTGAATGAATAGGTACATTACCGATAAAGTGACAAGTTATAGTTTTCATGTCAAGTTTCTTTAAGAAAAGATTATAGAGTTTAGCTTCGGCAAGGCATCCCCATACTTTCATATATCGTAGACTTGGTTTCTCTGTAGTCCGAAGTTCGTAACGAGTTTTAGGGACAGATTTCGAGGGAACTCTAAACAACTGCTTTTAAGGCCTTGGTCCAGAGAAAAGAGGGTAAACTTGTGTTGGCTAACATTCTGCGTACCATGTTCATTAAAGTTCTGTTTCTTCTTTCAGCAACACCATTTTGTTGAGGAGTACGAGGCATGGTATATTAGTTCACGATCCCTGGCTTTTACAAAATTCATGGAATGGACCAGGAGCCTGACCCAAATTAGTATGCCTACCATAATATTCACCCCCTATATCTGATCTCACAACTTGTATTTGAAGACTAAGTTGTTCTTCAACCTCAATTTTATAGTCTTTAAAGGTTATTAGTGATTCAGATTTTTCTTTGATAAGATACAAGTACATATAGCAAGAATAATCATCAATGAAAGTGATTAATGAGTTATGACCTGTAATTCCAATAATATTATAGGGGCCACTAATGTCAGTATGAATAATTTCTAATAGATTAGAACTCCTAGTGGAACCTTTCTTAGTCACCGATGTCATTTTACCATTAATGCATTCAATACATGTTCCAAACTCATAAAAGTTAAGAGATGGTAAAATTCTATCCTTCACGAGTCTTGATAAATGATCACGTGAAATATGGCCTAAACGTTGATGCCATAATATGGATGAGTTTTCTAAGTCTGGTTTTCGTTTTCTCTTTGTTGATGATTCATTAATATTATATGACAACAAAGAATTAGAGAAATTATCATCTAGTTCTAATCTATAAATACCACCATCCAGATAACCACAACCAAACACTTTAGAATTAAAAAAGATAGTAAGTTTGCCATGACCATGAGAAACATCAAAATCATCAATGTCTAACTTTGGTCCTGATACTAAATTCAGAGTAATCTCAGGAATATATATAAGGTATCATAAAGTTTAATCATAAACCAGTTTTCCTTATTAATTGTAAGGTTCTCACAGCTTCCACAACTAGCTCTTATCCATTTCTCAGTTTAAGTGTTTTTTTGTTTCTTCCCAGCTTCTGAATTGTAAGGAATCCCTGAGTAGAATTAGTTACATGAACCATAGAACCAGAATCAAACCACCATGAATTAGTTGGAACATTTAAATTAAAGGACTTTTCTTTGAAGTATTCATCCACAGAAGCCACGTAAGTGGTTGCACAGCTGAATCTGGAATGGCTCCCCTGATGGCAATAGTTATAGACTTCTTGATAATCATAAGAGACATTTGGTTAGACTTCTCCCATTTCTCATAAGCATTCTTCTGTTCAGCACTACTTTCTTTACGAGAGCAGAAGGAGCATTTTCTCTTAGTGCATGATCGTAATCCAGCATACCGAGAGTCGGCATAACAGAATCTTTCCAAGCAGTTAAGTTGGCGCCAGTCAAGGTTTCGACTCCTAAATTAGGGGCTAAGAGTGGATGAGGAAGAAAGAATGAGATACTTATCTAGAGAATATATTATACTGATATGGGGTACTTAAACTAAGACATAGGCATAAGGCATAATAGTAAGGCATAAGGCATAAAGCATAATATAAAGCATTAGAATAAAGCATATTATTAAACTAGGGAGCTGTGATATAGTCTATTATAACACCAACCTAACAGATTAATTAGTTTCTACTTAAATAAATTGCTTTTCGTTTTGGTCGCTTGCCTATTATTTAAGCATTATGAACAAAAAATAAGGGTATGTGTACAAAATGATGTAACAAATCTGCTTTGGCTAGAGATGATACATCTAAGTTTTGTGCACACATTAGTTTCGCTAGATACAATTGCAACCTATTAGCTTTGGGCAGAAGTGAAACATTTTTATGTTTAAGGCATGTGCTCAATTTTAGTTGAAGACGTTACAAAAGCAACAATCAACTTTGGCCATAATTGAAGCTTTAAAAGACATTATCAATATAAGCATATAAATCTGTTTTAGCAACAAAAAAAAAGAGTTAACTAGTGAAGTTAAAAAAAAATTAAAACAATGACAGACGTAACGAGTCGTTACAGGGTAACGGCCCGTAATCCTTTAAAAAGTTATCAACTTAGTTAAGACTACTTAATTAGCTAACTGATTTAATTAATTTTAGTGTTATGAGAAACATAATCCGTTAAGGTTTTAGACAGAACGGATTAGAATTAGCAGCAAAATATATTCTATGCAACTTTAGATTCTGTTGAAAAAATATAACATCGTAACAGGGCGTTACAGGCTAACGACACGTTATATATCACAATTACATATTCGAAAGATTTTAGGTCATAACGAGTCGTTAGTAGGTAATGGCTCATATTCTCTTTAGAACCTTAAACCCTAAAGGGCTGTTACAGGCTTATTTCGCGTTACGCACAGATAAGTCGAAATTGAAATTGGACCTGTTATGATTAGATTAGGGTTTCAAAAAATTGAAATATGTTTGAAACATGAGTTTTAACACAGAAACAATTAGGGTTTAGATTTAAAACCTTGTATGATTAGAAAACCGAGTTTATGATTAGATCTGATTTTGATATATGTGTGCAAACAAGAATAAGGAATCGAATTAGCAGCATCGCTCTGATACCACATGTTGGAGTATTCCTTATACATAAAATACGATATACATGATAACATAAAGATTACCTGAGAAACCGGTGATCGCAGTCATGCTTGAAGAAGCCATCTGACTTCCTGATCAGGTTCTCCTTGAGGGTGTATGGTGATGATGGTGATTTTAAAATAGAGAGGCATAGGAGAGAGATTAGCTGTGTTATGTCTGCCTAATGATCTCTACTTAACACCCAAGGGGAAACCCTAATTCGTTTAGGTAAGGGTAATAATGTCCATCAAATAATTACATATTATGAAACTTAGGGGTATTTTGATCAATGATCACTTAAACATAGATGTGACTTGGGCCACAAGAATAATAATTTCTAAGATACGAAACAAATCCAACCTGAAATTTGTAGTTTAGCTTTAGTAAAACGGATTCGGGTCAGCCTTGGGTCGAACTCACGAACTTGTTTAGCTAAACGTGTCATGTCCGAGCTGAATCCATCGGGTTGACCCGTTTAACCAATTTATTTAATTTATATATTTTTAAATGTGTTTAATGTCATAAATTAAACTTTTATTATAATTTCTACCAAAATTTAAAACTTAACAAATAAATTAACATAAGATTTAAAAATATAATTATTTTATAGATATTTGTAACTTTTTGTGTAAAGTTGTAATCTTAAAGCAAAATATGTTTAAATAAAAAAGTAAAAAAGAAAAAAATTAGTAAACTTAGTCGTGCAAGTACGTGCAATCGAAACAATAAAAGAGGCTTTTTAAAGACATGTTACTAACTGTCCAAGCTTCAATGGTAGCTTTGAAATCTGCTTTTTCTTTAGTGGTAGGATTATCTCATTACGAATAAAAAGACTCACAATGGTAGCGATATAGATATCCATTTGCTTGAAGGTTTACTTGAGCGCGATAGAACTTATACAACAAGTAGCCTCACTCGAAGGCGAAACTAAATATGAAGTCGAGATATACGATGACGAGGTGAAAGCTCAATTGGCAGTCCCAATGACCAGCGAGGGAGAGGCTGACTATATACGTGCCACCTCGGACTTGAGCGCTGAGGAATTAAAACAAAAATTAAAAATTCAAGAAAATGAGAAGACTTTAGGAAAATATAGAGTAAATAACGGATTTCGTCCCTGTGTTTTGTATGAATTTCATATATAGTCCTTAGTTTTCATTCATTACGGATTTAGTCCCAACCTTTTTACAAACCGTTGCGGTTATAGTCCTTACCACTAACTTCTGTTTAAAAATATGTTAAATTGATAATAAATGACAACTATACCCCTGCTATTTTATTTAATATAAAACCAAAAAAAAGTTTTAAAAAATGATTAAATTGAACACAAGTAGGTTTCCAATACCTCCCCCTCACCCCCACCCCCTTCTTCTTCTCCGTCGAACACCAACGACCATCATCGTCTCCGCCCAAATCATCCTCCGCCACCATTTATGTGACATCCGTCTATTTTTCATATTTGTAACCCGGCCCGTTTCAGTATCCATGTAATTTCAATCTTTATTCAAGCAAACTCATGAAGAAATTCTATAATTATCCTTGTTTCATTTTATATATATTACATACTAGGTTTGTAACCCGTGTGTCACACGGGGCACATAAGTAAGTTTTCGCAAACACAAAGTTGACGATAACTTTTTTGATGTGAAGAAGCTGTTATGTTTTATAAACCTTTCAAGACTTCTTTATATACAACATTCGATGTTATGTCGGTCAGATTACCATGCTCGTCTAAAATTAAAAGTTTTAGCCCTTCTCTGCTTGTAACATCTTCGTCCATCAAGACAATTTCTAGGCCAAATGTTACAGTAGGATTAATGAACACCGGAAACCTCCTCAAGCGGATGATACGTAGCTTCATTCAGTAGTCATTGCGAGCCTTGTCAACATGTCGTATCAACATTATAGCGTTCGGCGCCATGAACCTACGAGCATAAAGAGTCATAGAAAAGGAACAAATAACTATAATAGTTAGCAAATAAGCAACTCTGTTTCATTTGATGTGTTACAAAACAAAAGTCGCGGACATGACAGATAAAAAAAGAAAAATCTTAGAAAACAACTTGACTGGTTAGAAGACAAAGAAGTTTGGCAAAAATAGTGTGGATGGCTGAGATTGCTTTAAAAGGGAAGTTTGACTTTTTTAGAGTCAGCGCTGATGAAATTTGGGAAGCTTATGTGATTTACAAGAGCAGATTGAGTTTTTCAGAGTCGACTGTGAAAACAGAGAAGCCACAGCCCATAATGACTTGAGAAACTTTCTGACTACTCTACCTCTTATCATTTTATAAACACCTACCCCTACACTTTTTTAAGGAATAATAGAACTCCTTTAAACAAACATGGATAGCTCATAAACGGAAGCCTTTGTATCAACCACACCAAAATGGCCTATGTGAACAGAACTTTTGAACATAATTTAATAAGTGTAATCTCCATGACAGTTATGTGAACATAATTTATTAAGAAGTGTAATCTCTACACCTTTGAGATAAGAATGTATCCAAGATTATATGAATCATATGTCGAAACATCACAAATATAAAGCAGGAAATGATTTAACATAGTTATCTATGAGAGAAAGGAAAGGCCATTAAAAAACATCATTAGCTCGCTATTTTCAAGCAGGTTAGAAGCATAGGAAGATGGAAATCATGCTTTATCCTATGTGTACAAGACCCTTATGAATTCTCTCTACGGTAGATTTGGTATTAGCCCTACTGCCTGATGAATTGATTTCTTCTTCAGTCATAGACTCATAGGTATGTTTAAGCCACAAGACAGAACCATCAATGGATACTTTTTTAGCATCGAAAATAATAGAAATGAGACATTTTGAAATTAACATTTGTTTCATAAGTGGCAATCATCATGTTTCATCATCATATCTCTCTTCTACCTCTCTCGAAGTCCCCTCTCTCGGCCATTCATTGAACGGCCTAACCCATGTCCCCATTTAAATCAAGTAAATTCCATGTGCATTTGCACATGGATAATCCCCGACCAGTCCTTTAAAAATTTGGCACTCCACAAGCACACCAAAGATATTGAGTTTCTCAAATATATAGCAATTAACATTTTTCTTTCTTGCTCATGTATGGACCAAAATATGCCAACCCCATCACTCTCACTTCGTCTCATTTTTGCTCAAGTTTCATTAGGTTACCAATTAACATTAAAGCAACTAACTCACACTTCCTTGCCTCCATGAGTTCAATCTAAATCTAAATAAGAATCAACCAGAAATCAATCAGAACATTTAATCTTCTTGGGAGGGTTTTAGACATGTTCCAGGCCATTTTAGATGTTTTCGACCATTGACTATATAGCTACAGAATCAACAGTTTTAGTACATGCATCAAACAAACAGGAGCAGAGTCAAACTAACACATAATGCCACCATCATAACAAATCTGTAGTGCATTAGCAGATTGTAGGAGTTATTTAAAAAAAGGACGAACATGTGTATGGTGATTGTTCATGACATGGATGACAATTAAACCTCAACTTCTAAGCAGCGCGAAGTGATAATAATTAGGCCACAAAGAAGAACTTACCTGAGTTAGAACCACGCATTGGAGATAGTCACAAAATCCAATTGAAAAGGCCGGCCAAGGAAATCTATCTTTCTTTTGGTGGGCGTTAAAAAAACCAACAGGGACAACTTGTATCATGTTGTTTTCAACAGACAATGAATTTGAAATTTAAAACTAAATAACATGTTGGGGAATCTTGAGTTACATATCAGCTATACCACCTGAAAGAAACAACTTTAATTTCCATCACCTGAATAGTTATTTAATCTAATTAATTAATTCTTCCTTATAGAAATGGTGTACCAGAGGTTGGAAATTAAAACTACACAAATAAGTGTGGATTTTTGTTCACAATTCTCTGTTCAGACCAAACTGTTGTGGTTTGCGATTTGATTTGGTTTTTGGTTTATTTCAACAGATTTAATATATCCCCAACACTACACCCACATTCAAGGAAACCCCTTAAACACCCACCATCAACAGTTTTAGTACACGCATATGACTAACACCTAAAGCCACTATCATAATAAATCTGTAGTGCATTAGCAGATTGTAGGAGTTTTAAAAAAAGGACGAACATGTGTATGGCGATTGTTTATGACATGGATACAATTAAACCTCAACTTCTAAGCAACGTGCAATGATAAGAATTAGGGCACAAAGAAGATCTTACCTGAGTTGGAACCGTGAACAGAGAAGGTCACAAAATCCAATTGAAGAGGCCAGCCAAGGAGCAATGCAGGAAGAAATGGAGAAGAACGACGACTTGCTTAGTAAGGTGGTGATTTATGAAGCACAATTAAAACCTCCAGCGATTGGCATGTCCAATTGAAGTCATTGATGCTCTAATTAACTTTGAGAACAGAAAAGCTTCAACGGCTCTATAGCAGTGAATTGGCGATGGTTGCTGTACTCAATTTGATGAATCGGCGGAGAAGATATGAGGAGGCGGGCAAGTTAATTTTTTCTAACATTAATTGAGCGACAAATTGATTCAGCGGATGAGGAGAGGAGAGTTGATTTTGGAGGCCTATGAAGGAGGACACGTGGCGTATTATGGTTAAGAGGATTTTGCTTTATTAGATAGGGTAGATACTATTATTGATACAGATTATGAGCATGCTCATACCCAAGCACCCAATAGGTCCGTCGGCCCACTATCTTTATTTTAACCTAGTTTCTTTTCTTGTTTTCCAAGTTTGAATTTATCTATTTAAGAACATTGTATTTTATATTTTAGTTAGTTGATTTTGATTAAAATAAAGTATTTTCGTTTAGTAGTATTTTCCAAGCATTCTAGCGACGGTATTTGGCCTAGGTTTACTAACGTTGGTAATAGACGTTAGGGTTTATCGTTCTTGACATATATCAAGTTCGATTATTTATCCATCATGCTATCAATTATCCATGCTAAAATCATACCCGAGTTGACCCAACACGTGACCAACGGTGATATTATTTGATAACTCTAAAAATATACATTAATGGTGTAACCATAGTTGAGATTAAAAAAAAATTAGGTTTTATAACATTATACTCTTTTATAAATTTGTGACTCATATCATTATTATGTTCGCGAAACATTGATCCGGTCGAGTAATCTCAGGAATATATATAAGGTATCATAAAGTTTAATCATAAACCAGTTTTCCTTATTAATTGTAAGGTCCTCACGGCTTTCACATCTAGCTCTTTTCCATTTCTCAGTTTAAGTGTTTTTTTGTTTCTTCCCAGCTTCTGGATTGTAAGGAATCCCTAAGTAGAATTAGTCACATGAACCATAGAACCAGAATCAAACCACCATGAATTAGTTGGAACATTTAAATTAAAAAAGACTTTTCTTTGAAGTATTCGTCCACAGACGCCACGTAAGTGGTTGCACAGTCTGAATCTGGAATGGCTCCCCTGATGGCAATAGTTATAGACTTCTTGATAATCATAAGAGACATTTGGTTAGACTTCTCCCATTTCTCATAAGCATTCTTCTGTTCAGCACTACTTTCTTTACGAGAGCAGAAGGAGCATTTTCTCTTAGTGCATGATCGTAATCCAGCATACCGAGAGTCAGCATAATAGAATCTTTCCAAGCAGTTAAGTTGGCGGCAGTCAGGGTTTCGACTCCTAAATTAGGGGCTAAGAGTGGATGGGGAAGAAAGAATGAGATACTTATCTAGAGAATATATTATAGTGATATGGGGTACTTAAACTAAGACATATGTCATAATAAGGCATAAGGCATAATACTAAGGCATAAAGCATTAAAATAAAACATATTATTAAACTAGGGTGCTGTGATATAGTCTATTATAACACCAAACTAACAGATTAATTAGTTTCTACTTAAATAAATTGTTTTTCGCTTTGGTTACTTGCCTATTATTTAAAGCATTATGAACAAAAAATAAAGGTAAGTGTAAAAAATGATGTAACAAATCTACTTTGGCTAGAGATGATACATCTAAGTTTTGTGCACACATTAGTTTAGCTAGATACAATTGCAATCCATTAGCTTTGGGCAGAAGTGAAACATTTGTATGTTTAAGGCATGTGCTCAATTTTAGTTGAAGACGTTACAAAAGCAACTATCAACTTTGGCCAGAATTGAAGCTTTAAAAGACATTATCAATATAAGCATATAAATCAGTTTTAGCAACAAAAAAAGAAATGAGTTAACTAGTGAAGTTAAAAAAATCTAAAAAATGACAGACGTAACGAGTCGTTACAGGGTACCGACCCGTTATCCTTTAAAAAGTTATCAACTAAGTTAAGACTACTTAATTGGCTAACTGATTTAATTAATTTTAGGTTCTGAGAAACATAATCAGTTAAGGTTTTAGACAGAACGAATTAGAATTAGCAGCAAAATATATTCTATACAACTTTAGATTCTGTTGAAAAAATATAACATCGTAACAAGGCGTTACAGGCTAACGACCCGTTATATATCACAATTACATATTCGAAAGATTTTAGGTCATAACGAGTCGTTACTAGGTAACGGCTCGTTTTCGCTTTAGAACCTTATACCCTAACGGGCCGTTACAGGCGTAACGGATCGTTTCGCGTTACGCACAAATAATTCGAAATTGAAATTGGACCTGTTATGATTAGATTAGGGTTTCTAAGAAAACGCAATATGCTTGAAACATGATTTTCAACACAGAAACAGTTAGGGTTTAGATTTAAAATCTTGTATGATTAGAAAATCGAGTTTATGATCAAATCTGATTTCGATATATGTGTGCAAACAAGAATAAGGAATCGAATTAGCAACATCGCTCTGATACCACATGTTGGAGTATTCCTTATACACAAAATACGATATACATGATAACATAAAGATTACCTGAGAAACCGGTGATCACAGTCATGCTTGAAGAAGCCATCTCACTTCCTGATCAGATTCTCCTTTAGGGTGTACGCTTATGATGGTGATTTTGATATAGAGATGCATATGGGAGAGATTAGTTGTGTTCTGTCCGCCTAATGATCTCTACTTAACACCTAAGGGGAAACCCTAATTCGTTTAGGTAAGGATAATTATGTCCATCAAATAATTACATATTAGGAAACTTAGGGATATTTTGGTCAATGATCACTTCAACATAGATGTGACTTGGGCCACATGAATAATATTTCTAAGAGACGAAACAAATCCAACCTGAAATTTGTAGTTTTGGCTTTAGTGAAACGGATTCGGGTCAGCTTTGGGTCGAACTCACGAACTTGTTTAGCTAAACGTGTCATGTTCGAGCTGAATTCATCGGGTTGACCCGTTTAACCAATTTATTTAATTTATATATTTTTAAATGTGTTTAATGTCATAAATTAAACTTTTATTATAATTTCTATTAAAGTTTAAAACTTAACAAAGAAATTAACAAAAGATTTAAAAATATAATTATTTTATAGATATTTGTAACTTTTTGTGTAAAGTGGTAATCTTAAAGA
Source organism: Deinandra increscens subsp. villosa (assembly GCA_039602395.1). NCBI lineage: Eukaryota > Viridiplantae > Streptophyta > Magnoliopsida > Asterales > Asteraceae > Deinandra > Deinandra increscens. The sequence continues at coordinate 70,962,650 of JBCNJP010000025.1, forward strand.
AAAATATGTTTAAATAAAAAAGTAAAAAAGAAAAAAATTAGTAAACTTAGTCGTGCAAGTACGTGCGATCGAAAAAATAAAAGAGGCTTTTAAAGACATGTTACTAACTGTCCAAACTTCATTGGTAGCTTCGAAATCTGCTTTTTTTAGTGGCAGGATTATCTCATTACGAATAACAAGACTCACAATGGCAGTGATATAGATATCCATTTGCTTGAAGGTTTATCTGGGCGCGATAGAACTTATACAACATGTAGCCTCACTCGAAGGCGAAACTAAATATGAAGCCGAGATATACGATGACGAGATGAGAGCTCAATTGACAGTCCCAATGACCAGCGAGGGAGAGGCTGACTATATACGTGCCACCTCGGGCTTGAGCGCCGAGGAATTAAAACAAAATTAAAAACTCAAGAAAATGAGAAGACTTTAGAAAAATATAGAGTAAATTACGGATCTCGTCCCTGTGTTTTGTACGAATTTCATATATAGTCATTTGTTTTCATTTATTACGGATTTATTCTCAACCTTTTTACAAACCGTTGCGGATATAGTCCATACCACTAACTTCTGTTAAAAAATATGTTAAATTGATATTAATTGACAACTATACCCCTGCTCTTTTATCTAATATAAAACCAAAAAAAGTAAAAAAAAAACGATTAAATTGAACACCAGTAGGTTTCCAATACCTCCCCCCTCACCCCCACCCCCTTCTTCTTCTCCGTCGAACACCGACGACCATCACCGTCTCCGCCCAAATCATCCTCCGCCACCATTTATGTGACATCCGTCTATTTTTTATATTTGTAACCCAACCCGTTTCAATCCATGTAATTTCAATCATTATTCAAGCAAAATCATGAAGAAATTCGATCCTTGTTTCATTATATATATATATATATATATATATATATTACATATACTATTATTAATACAGATTATGAGCAGGCTCGTACCCAAGCACCCAATAGGTCCGTCGGGCCATTATCTTTATTTAAACCTAGTTTCTTTTCTTGTTTTCCAAGTTTGAATTTATCTATTTAAGAACATTTTATTTTATATTTTAGTTAGTTGATTTTGCTTAACATAAAGTATTTTCGTTTAGAGGTATTTTACAAGCATTCTAGCGCCGATATTTAACCTAGGTTTACTAAGGTTGGTAATTGACGTTAGGGTTCATCGTTCTTGACATAAATCAAGTTCAATTATCTATCCATCATGCTATCAATTATCCATGCTAAAATCATACCCGAGTCAACCCAACACGTGACCAACGGTGATATTATTTGATAACTCTAAAAATATACATTAATGGTGTAACCATAGTAGAGATTAAAAAAAATAGGTTTTATAACATTATACCCTTTTATAAATTTGTGACTCATATCATTATTATTCTCGCGGAACATTAATCCGGCCAAAGTTCAAGCGGACCTACGTGGTCCGGGCGAAACCGAGGTCAGCCTCCGGCTGACGTCAAGTGGAATGGTTCAGGCGGAGTTAATTCCGGTTGAAGTTGAAACCTTAAAGTTCTAAACCTCCTTTAGTTATAGTCTCACTACACAATTATGTTCATTGATTATTAAATTTATCAAAGACTAAAATTAGTTCTTAAAATTAGTTCTCAAAGACCAAGATTAGTTCTCGAAGACTAGCCCAAAATTAGTTCTTGAAGACTAAAATTAGTTCTCAAAGACTAAAATTTCTTATATAAATAGATGCATGCATGTTGAAAACAAATACACTCAAAACTCATTTCTTACTCCCATAAACTATCGTATGCTGCTCACCCGACCCTTTCACATTGTTGTCTAAATATCGTAAAAAAGTATCCCACCTCTCCATCATTCCCCACGACAGAAAAAAACGCAAAACCACTTTTAATCTTTCCACCATATAATCAAACATCAAGCCTTAAGTTCCCATCAACGGCATTCGAAGATTTACGGGTGGACTCAACGTTTCTACTACACTTCCTTCTCCTTGCTTGTCTTACGTGAGTAATCGTTCATTATTATTTTTATTTTTAACGAGTCGAGCCTTCGGGTTAATCATAATTTCTTAAGAAAATACTTAACTAATCTTATACTCCTCAAATATAAGCACCTCGTACATTAATCCTAAATCAAATTTGCTATAGTGAAATTTATATTCTTAGTTTCATTTTTTTGCATAAAACATTAACGAATTTTTGTTATTGCAGTGTGTCTCAAATCTATTTATTATATTTATTTCAATTAAATATTAAATCTAACGGATCTCCGTTATGTCTGTTAAGACTCTAAATATTTATAACTTTATGTAAAATGGATTTAATATAAACTAAGTTGAGACTTATTAAAAATCAACTATTAGTAAACTATATATATTTCTTTTGTTACATATATATATAGCCCATATATATATTATATATATATAGTCGTTGCATTTTCAATAACGGACACCACCTAAGACAAAAATATTATTTATCCAACTCACTCAAATATAACCGGTATTTACGGAAACACGTTTACTTGAATATTCAAATCTGCTTATATTTATTTTTGTAGAATAAATATGCATATATCAGAAACAAATAATTATCACCAAAGGTTAAACGGGTTAACTCACTTAACTAAACTCGACTAGTCTAAATGGTTGACTTGGATATTTGACCTATATCAATAAACCTTAAGGTGTCTTTATATAATTTAGGACACGAATAGGTCATCTTCATATCGCACGGTATTTTCATATTTCACCTAATTATTAGGTGAGTATTTATAATCCCTTTTCATTTGCAAGCTTTGGGTTGTAACATGTATACATATTCAAATATCAAATTCTTTATTCATTTTACAAATCATGCGATTTCATTATGTTGAACTATGGTTTTTATATGCAGATTCAATTTTCAAGCGTGATCATTAACATACAAGCCTATGGTAACAATGATGGATCCATTGGACTGACAACCAATCTGAATTTGACCGTTTTGGCATTCGGGTGATTGAAACCTATTTCATTAACTTAACTTGCGAGTTAAGGGCGCTAGTCAACAATGGTTTGATTATGCATATTTCAATTCAATATTGGTTATTCATACATGCTTGAGTCTAAATTTGACATTTGAATCGCTTTCAATATACTATATGTAATTATAACCCTATGTTTACTCACCAACTATTTTTAGTTGACACTCTATTTTTATATATGTTACAGAAAATGCAATTTGAGCCATACTTGATTGATGCTACATTTAGGATGCTTTGGACCTAGATTAATTAAATCCAACTTTATCCTTATGTTATGTTATGTGTGTTGATTCCTTCTGTAAGACTTGAAATTTGGTAATGAATAATTATTGAGACTTTAATTAGTGTCATGACCATTTGGACAATATCATGCCCCAACGTAAATTCCACCGTCGGTTGGGTGTGACAATTTACACCGTCGTTGTCCTTCGTCATCGATCGTTTGCAAAAATTACCAAGCCGCTGGTACAGATACAATGTGGTTCTTAGCCGACAACCGCTAAATTTGGGGATTTTGAATTTGATACACGGAAACTTGTTTAATTGTTGCATTGATCTGATTTAGATCCAATGTTATCATGTTATTTTAAAATTTTTAACAGATGTTTTTAACGGTCGTTAGGCTCAGGGACGTAATCCGTAACGGTTTGTCAAAAGGTTGAGACTAAATTCGTAATAAATGAAAACTAAGAATTATATATGAAATTCGTGCAAACCATAGGGACGAAGTTCGTAATTTACTCAAAAATATATTATATTCGTGGCCTTTTTTCGTTGTATTGTGATTTATATCTCCTAATGTATTTTAGCTTTAAGAACTTCTAATAAAGATATGAATTTTTAGTTATTTTTGAATACTTTGTAGTTGTATTTCAAAACTTTAAAAAAATAGTTCGGTTTCATCCCGGTTTGAAGTGGTTTATAAACTAGTCCGATTTGAATTTATAAACTGATTTGGCCACCTCTAGTTGTCACTTGTCAGTCCCTCTTTTAAACCATTGTGTCATCTCTTTGCTTAAAAACCAATTACGTTTCCAAGTGTGAAAGTAAAGTTGTGTAGATTAAAAAAATAACCTTTAGGTTCTTAACACTTACCATCAAATATTCTTAACTACGTCTATTCTAACACTTACCATCAAATTTATTGTCACCACCATAAGACCATCCATAGTGGGTCAGGGAGCTTGTGATGCAATAAAGCGATGTGATATCTTAAATCTTTAATTTTTTTTTTATCATAAAAAAGCATCAAAATGATTGTCACATTCTTCTTTTTATAGAGCTCATATCAGCACTGATACATGCCAAAACCACATTTACTTATCAATTTATTAAATTACCAATTAAGACTAACGAGATGTTTACCCCCCCCCCCCGCGCGCGCGAGCGTTGCTGCGGGGTTGAATTTGTATACTGAACGAAAGTAAAAAAACTTAAGTGGTATAAAACCTAAAAGTTTAAAAGTCTTGTGGTGAAAGTATAAAACTATAGAAGTATATTAAAAGCGAAAGTAGAAAAGTTAAAAGTTCCGTGCCCAAAGTAGAAGAAAAAAAAACTTTAAAAGTTACAGGGTTAAAAAATTAAGGAGTATAAAACGTAAAAGTTTAAAAGTCTTGTGGCGAAAGTATAAAACTATAAAAATATAATAAGTTAAGTGGTATAAAATGTAAAAGTTTAAAAATCTTCTGGTGAAAGTATAAAACTATAAAAGTATACTAAAATGGAAAGTATAAAAGTTAAAAGTTTCGTGGCCAAAGTGGAAGACAACAAAACTTAAAACAAAAAAAAATTAAAAGTTAGAGGGTAAAAAAGTGAAGAGGTATAAAACGTAAAAGTTTAAAAAGTCTTGTAGTAAAAGCATAAAACTATAAAAATATACTAAAAACGAAAGTAGAAAAGTTAAAAGTTTCGTGGCCAAAATAGATGACAACAAAACTTAAAATAAAAAAAAAACTTTAAAAGTTAAACGATACAAAACGTAAGAGTATGAAACATATGTGGCCAAACTATAAAAACTAAAAGTTTACTATTTCGTTAAAAAAACAAATGGTAAAAGTTTAGGGGTAGAAAGCGTCAAAGCACCAAAATCACGTGGCCAAAGTTTGAAAAACCAAAAGTATACTATTCATCTATGAAATTTCATTGTTGAAAATATACTAAAAACGAAAGTAGAAAATTTAAAAGTTTCGTGGTTAAAATAGAAGACAACAAAACTTAAAATAAAAAAAAATCTTTAAAAGTTAAACGGTACAAAACATATGAGTATGAAACATATGTGGCCAAAATATAAAAACTAAAAGTTTACTATTTCGTTAAAAAAACAAATCGTAAAAGTTTAGGGGTAAAAAACGTCAGAGCACCAAAGTCATGTGGCCAAAGTTTGAAAAACCAAAAGTATACTATTCATCTATGAAATTTCATTGTATAATATAATAATTATCAATTTGTTAAAAGTAAATGTTTATTTCAAGAAAAATTAGCAAACTTTATGTAGATTTGATAAATTAACTCAATAATTTGAGTCTTTTTAAGAAAATTAATCAATAATTTGTCAAAGATAACAAATTACATTAATGTAGTAAATTATCTATTAATGATTTATAGTAAATGGAGTCATTTGTAATTTTCAAATCTCTTAACCTTTTGTTGTTTGTATTTATCTAATGGTATGAATTAAATTCAACATAAGTAATACATAGGTTATTAACCTAGTATTCTGTATATATCGTACATTCACACTATTTACACCACCACATTAATATATTCTATCATTCTACACAACCTTATTCTACCATTCTATATTATTGTCAAAATGAACCGAGCGTGGACTCCGACACAAGAGTTTGCGTTGGCTTGTGTATGGGTGGAAACATCCAATATCGTGGGTGTTGGTAAGTTTCTTTCTCTTTAGTACCAAAGTTTTTAGTAACTTGTTATATATTATTAGATCTTTATTTCATTAGACAGCTTTCGACCTATGAGATTGTTTGATATCGACGTTAGCATCAAGTTTCATTTTGCTATAACACACGACCCATAACATGAGATTGATGTCACGATGTCCAAATGAAGATGAATGAAGCATAAAATCTTAGAGTTCGGCAAGATTCACAATGACCTTTTCAAGAACCAATTTATTGATGTTTTGCTCAATGCTCTTCGGGAATATCGATTTTCATATGGATCCAGTTTCACTTTTCTAGCAGGGTGAAGGTTTCTTAGGGAGTATATTAATGCTTAATTTATGTATATTAAGTTTTTATGTCACTTCCTTTTAAGTTTCAATGCATTTTGTTAAATTTAATAGTAGCGTAATTATATTTTGTTAAATATGTTAAATTTAAATATATTTATGTCAAAAAATAATATATATATATATATATATATATATCTATATCTATATAATCTATATAATCTATCTATTCTATATTCTATATACTATATCTATATCTATATCTATATCTATCTATATCTATATAATCTTCTATATAATATATATATGAAAAGATTAGATGCCACATGGCATCACCACAACAATCCTTGGTATCATTTTCCCGCTCAAATGACTCCCACCTTGAATAAAACGCGGATCCTAGATGATTCACACGCGGATCGTTACTTAAACCCAACCCACGTTTAAAGCAGCGTATAAGCAACAAACCCTAATTCCAAATATGATTATAATCATCTTCATCGAACCCTCTGCATCTCATTCTGCTCCTCCGATCAATCGCCTCCTTCAATAATCATAACCCTCGCACAATCTCGACCTCACTTTCATCGATTCCAGGTAAAATCTAAATGGTACAAGATCGCAAATCCTCATTTTGTGTAAACCAATTTTCTGTTCTTCTATGTTTTATATTATTCGTTTGTTTTCTGATGTGCGATTTCTCTAATCGAAATCGATTCTGATTTCTGATTTCTACTCAAACCCTAAAAGAGTTAACCCTAAAAGAGGCTATCAAGATTTTTGTTTTTTGATTTCTGATGTGCGTATCAAGATTCGGGTTTCATAACCCTAAAAGATAAAAACCCTAAAATCTATCTATTGCATCTGTTAATTGATTGTTCATCTATGCATGATTCTCATCGATTACTAAAAAATGGTGAAGTAACAGAACCCTAGACGCGATTTTAGGGTTACCTTATTATTTTATTTCAAAAGATTTGATGTTAGTGTTCATGTTATTGTTCATTCATGTCTATGATTGACTGATTTTGATAGTTTGGTGTTATTGGGTCATAGAATTGTTTCTGCACTGATTATTATGATAAAAGTATAGATTTTTAGTTTGGTGTTATTGGGTCATAGATTTATTTGTTCACTTATTTTCTACAAAAAAAAATGTGTTCTTGCTTTGATGCTTTAACATGTGAAATAAGTGGGGTGTGATTATATCATAATTTCATATACTAGGTAGCCTGCCCATTTGCTCTGCTATTTTTAAACCTTCTTTCTGATTTTTGGTTTTCTATGTGTGATAAGATTGGAATTTAGAATGCCATAATCAAAGTTGGAGCTAAATAAGCTTTTTTGTAATTGTACCTCTAATCTTCTTCCTCAATTGGTTGTAATATGCAATAGTTAAATGTATGTATGTGTATTTGTAAATACATGAAATCACTATCTATTTTTATTTGATCACTATCTGTTACATCTGATCACTTAACTTTAATTTGATATCATTGAAATCCATGGTTGTTTTATTCTTTATTGATTTATAAAAATGTTTCAGTACTGTTGATGTTGATTTGAGTCTAATGTTTAATTCTTTATTGATTTGCAGGTCTTATGTTCTGCTTATGCTGGTTTTAATATAATGAATCTCATATTGACAAATGGAGAGGACCACAACAGGTTAGAATTTGAATTATACTAAAACGTTTTCTCATAGTCAAATGATACATTTTCTACTTTTTTTTACGTGTACATTTATTTATAAATCAATAAGAATACATTTTTATGACAATGAATACATTGAGGCTATTAAAGATAATGCATCTTATGTGAAAATTTGTCCCCAGAATTGTTATTTTTGCTTCTTTGTTTGTAGATTTTTGTGATTCGGTTTCTATTGCTTATTAACTATAAAATTTTCAACAATTTTGGTTGTTCTGTGACTTTCCATGGATTTTAGCCTATAGGAGTTGTTGATTGCATCATAGCTATTGTCATATTGTCAGGGGCGAAGCTTGGGCCGAAAGGCGGGTGGGGCCGAAAGGTCATGGGCAGGAACGGACCCAGAGAATTTTTTCATTGGGTTCACTTTTTTCGGTGAATCCAGGAAATCCAAACTAAAATTTTAAGGCATTTTCATGAATTTTATTGCTCCATACCCTTCAAATAAGGTCTATTTTTATACCTACATAAATCAGATAACTCGATCTCAGTTGTCATAACTAGATTTAGACATTGTTTATATACTTATTCGACTACTATGTATTCATAGTAATCTTTTAAAGTTCCTACTAACTTTAGACCTCAACATGTATTCAGCCGTTTTCATATTCTATTACCCCCTATGTTTAAATTAAATCAACAATATAATAGTTTAATGATTATTAGGCTTAAATAAACATGAGCTAAAAAATGATCCATAACATTGTTAAATTCTCACGTCTGTCATCATAAACTTTTCTTCCTCATACTTTACAAGTCTATAGAAATCTTATTTCTGTTTAATGTCTTTGACCAGCTTAATAAACGATTAAACGTAATCAGTTTGAATTTGCCATAAGATACAACCTCTGTTTATAAACTATTTGAACCCATACCTTATGAGATTAACCTTAGATTATTGTTGAACTCGATTGAATAATTATATATGTGGAAATCACTTACTGTATGTGTATGAAATTTCTTCTATGCTCCGACCCAAATTGACGAACTCACAGATGAAGACGAAATTCCCTAAATCTCCTTAAGAGCTCTTTTAGCTTTGAGAAGTGGTGATCTAGCCACGAAAGCTTGGAGAGATTTTAGGTCGTATTTCCCTCAAACGTCGCTGCCAAATCTTGTATCATTATTTTCTTTTGAAGTTTCCTTGTTATTTCAAAAATGGTCCTTCAACATACACTAGTTATTTTTATTCAGCCCCTTTGTATCTTGGGTATTACTGCCTAGTAGTCTGTAAATTTAAAAAAAAAGGTTAAAAAGGAAAAGGCAAAAAAAAAACCTAGAGGATAAGATTCGAACCCAGCCCCCTGGAATTGAAATTTACGGCATGAACCACCTGAGCTGAGAAGATTATGTTACTTGTATTCACCCCTCACAAATATATAGATAGGGCCAGATTAATATATAAAAAAAATTTGAACTCGACGAGTATAAATTTCCACTTCTAAGCGAAAAAACGGGTAGGGCCGGGGCCCGATCTGGCCCCCACTATACTTCGCCCCTGCATATTGTGTTGTGTTCTTTTCATAAATGACCAACAAGGTGGATACTGCTTAAATTTCAACCTTATTTATATATACTAATATATAAACAAAAAGTTCAAGTTTTTAATCAAGAATTCATGGACTTTTAACTTAAGAATCTTGGTGCAATGTGATGTGTAGTTATGTTGCGTCTTTATTGGATGTACTGGTTTTCTTTTTCCATTTTTGTTTTTACTTTTTTGCCTTGGTACAGTTTTGATGAAAATTTAAAGCCAGTGAACTCCATACTTCAAATAAGTTTAATGGCATTTCGATAGGTTCTGTGCGTTGTTAACTTGCTAATGCAAAGTCAATTTAGTCTTTATTGTCGATATGCCGGATCTGGTTTTGAAGTTGATCTTTGAACAGGTTTCTGGTTCACTATCAACCAACACTTGGGAAGCCTACACTGCATATATTGGATTCAGATGTTGTTTTAGCAATCAAAGCAGGTGTTTTGTTACCTATTCAGGTTTGATTTGATTCAAAGATTATGATTATTTAATTGATCAATTTGTTAATGAAGATCATATTATTGCTTAAAGCTGAAGGATCTTCAAGTTTTTACTATTATTCGTGTTATTTTTCAACTTTGTGACGAAATTCCTTGCATTTCCGCTGTTGTCCGGCCTTACTTTCTGAGGTAATCCATACTAATTATGTTAGATGCATGATGTAACATACTAATTAATATCCAAATATGTTATGTTAACAAAAAGTCTAGAATAATTCATTTGTACAAAAAAGGTGTCACTTTTTGCATTTCTACAAGAATGATGATCTATCAGTAGCGATACAAAACCAAATAAGAAACCCAAACATATTGGTTTAAAAAGTGAATCACTAAAACATACTGAACACTTTAATTTGGTCCAACTTTTTCTGGTCATGTTTGGGAACTAGAATTGATATCGCAATTTATAAAGGAATGCATATAAAAGAAGGGTAATTCATTAATATGGGGATTGTGTTCTAACTCGAAGTATTTATATTGTAGCTTATCACTTCAAGTTAGAACACATTGCACACAGTCTTTAATTTTATAAAGAAATGTGATCCGAATCTAATAACATTCTTTATCACCCAATACTATGAACTTCAATGGCTAAAAAAGAAAAAAAGAAAAAAGATTAGGTGTATGGATTGAACACTTAAGGTAATTTAATATATGGATTTAAGAGTTTAGGTGTGTTTGGAGAGTCTTGCAACTAATATGTACTATTTTCAATGTCATGTAGATTGATCGAATGATCGGTTTATTGTGACGGTTAATCAAAATAATGGTTTATAATGATTCTTAAATTATGAAGTAGCTTTTTTTCTATTTTTATCATCTGCTATTTATGTGTGTTGTCATCTTGATAAGCAAGTTGATGAGGGTTGTTTGTGCATAGAGAAGTAGGTATTTAAAGAGCATTACGTTCTCCAATGGTCACCGTTCATTGATATGATAAGCCAGGTATGTATGCAGGAGTGTGTATTTCTATGTGTATATTCACACATACTGTTGAAACAAATTATTCTTCTACTTTAGGTTGACAATCTACCCTTCTTTTTCAATTTTCTCCAAAGAGGCAACATTAACATGCTCCATTTCAACTTTACCAAAGACAGGTTTAGAAACTCTACAAATTCATTTGAAGTTGGAGTGAAGGTTAAAAAACATTCACGGCTAATCATGGCCTAACTGGGATCCCACCATTGATGGTTAGTTAAAGTTCGTGGTGATAAGATTATTTACGAGGCTAATTTCTTAAATGTGAGTTATTTTTTATTATCATTTTTTTTTAAAACTGATTCTTCTTTTTAATTAAACATGTTTTATACATTTGATATAAAAAACATTATTAACCTTTTTCATGACATGTAGATATCGAGGCTAGGGGAGAGGACTTTAGAGGATAGGAAAGTTGGCAAAAAATTTGAGCTGAAAGAACTGGTCATGTTATTTTTGAACTGCTAGCACATGGGGCGGCTAAGATTTGCAAACTGCATGTAAAGGACCTAATTCATTAAGTTAAAAGAGGATGCACGAGACTTATTTTTATAAAAGTATTTATAAATTAGATAACATTGATTAAAGGGGGAATTGCATATACCCCCATATTTTTAACTCTAATTGCATATTTACCCAAAGCAAAAAAAAAAAACAATTGCATATATCCCCTTCTTTAATCAGATGACAATAATACCCTTTAATTGGATACAATACTTAATACTTAACTAGGATTAAAAAGTCGTAGGGTATAATCGAAAAGAGTGTTTGAGTTCGGATTGTCTATCAAACAAAGGATGTTTAAGATGGTGAATATCAAAATATGTACTCACCAGTTTTTCTTAATGGATTACAGTTATCGCTAAATGTAGTATATACAAATATTTATTTCCTACTTTGTAAATTATTTTTCATTATTATCAATAATTTAAATTAATTTTACCGCTGTTGAATATTATTATTTTTATTACTATTTTTTACATTGTATTAAAAGCCAAGGTTGGTCACTTTCAAGAGTTGGATTGTATTTAAAGAATTCATGCTTTAGTTATGGTCAGCTTTATGTTGCATTATCAGTGGTTAAAAGTAGGAATAAACTAAAACTTCTCATATTGAATGAAGACGGAAAAGTGACAAACAAAACATCAAATATTGTTTATAAGTCTGTATTTTCAAGTTTCAAACTCTTTTATATTGTTGGATATTCGTATTTTTCTTTAATTTTAATTATGGAATTACATTTATTATAATATTTTAAATTTTGGATATATTTTTTTAAAATCCACTCGTGCGTTGCACGGGTATCAAAAACTAGTATATATATATATATATATATTAAGTAATTATTACAAACAACATTATATCACTAACCAACTACACACTTATATTACTAACACACGATTATATGTGTGACATTCTGCGTGCCATCACACCATTACACACTAGGGAACATGGATGGTTAAATGGTGTATCATATAATTGAAAGATTAGGAGTTGAAACCTACAAAGTGCATGTTTTGATATCATTATCTTACAGAAGTCTTGAAATTGTAGTTAGAAGAAACCATGATAATTATTTAAAACTAATTATGCAAATAATCTAAGTTATTACAAGTATGAAAGTTAATGTGGAAATAGCTCACTTGATAGATGCTTTGTTTTCTTAGCTGGGGGTTTTGGTTTAAATCCAGGCATTAGTTAATTTAGTTTGTGAAGTAGTTTAGGACTGATAGGATGATAGATTTGTCACACCCTGTAAAATCTGTGTTTTGCGTGATCGAGATGAAATCACAGTCAAAGTTACACAAAACAACCTCTGGATGGTTAAACACCTAGAGCCGTTTTAAGGAGTCGAAAAGTATTTCATTTAAGATTCTGCAGCGGAAAATAACATAAGTTTCATTTGTTTCATTGTTTACAAAACAAGTTTAAAAAAGGTTTAAGACATGACACTGTTAGGTGTTATGTAGTAGAATCTCCAAATTGGTAGTGTGACTAGGGATGGGCATCTGGTACCCGGTACTCGTCCCGTACCCATACCCGTACCTGACTTGCATATTCGGTACCAGGACCGGGACCCCATTTTGCTAATTTTCGAGACAGTTACTAACCGGAACCGGTACTGGGAAAAATTAAAAAATACCCGAATGGTACCTGTACCCGAGAATATGTATAATTTTTTTTTAAAATTTAATAAATAATAACACAATAAATATTATTAATATAAATGATAAACCAGAAAACCTCGCTCCTAATCCTAAAGCTCAAGTCTGTCGATCTCGATCATTCAAAATAACAAACGTTTAAACTGTAAAAAACCCTACAATTCTCCCCTCAAGCGTCGATCAAGAGTAGACCAACAACATTGACGGATCACCACTGCTGGACCGCCATCTCCAGCAACAATCTTCATGACATCTGTAACACCCCAAAATCTAAAGGTAATAAATATATATGTTTTTATATATTTTTATATGTGAAAATATGTGTCGTATATGTGTTTATGTGATTAACATGTTAAAATGTTAAGAAATGTGTATTTGAAGTTATAACAATAAATTATGCATAAGGTAAGTGTTTATCGGGTTAGATTATTAAGAAAAAAAATACATGTTTATATGTTAAATATATGTTATATGAATGATTAGTCACCATGCTAGGTGTCAATTCTCATGCTTAGTCACCAGGACACTTGTAAGAAGCATGTGAGACACTCTTGGCTATAAATAGACCATGGATCCATCCATTTTTCCTTGCTAATTCACCTAAAATCAACCTAAAACCTCTAAGAAACCTCAAGAACACCAAGAACACCAAGAACACTCTAGCTTGCATTTTTGAAGATTCAAAGGGAGTTAGGAGCCCATCTTCTGGAATAGATCAACTTAAGGTATGTTTAACATAAGCCTTCAATTAGTTTCATGATTCATAACACTTAGATATGCCTTTTAAGAATAATGCAAGATTAAGGTTCGTGAACATGTTTTGTTGAGATTGGGAGTTCTAGTGGGAATCATGGGTTGAAATTTGGTATGAAGCCTTAGAATAACATGTTTTAAGAAAGCCTTAAGTTAGTTCATGTTTAAAGAAGGTTTAGTATGGTTTCACCATGTTGGTTTACCAAGAACAAGTAAACCAATAAGAACATAAACATTGGTGTTTTGATCATAGTAATTCCGCCTCCTGGTCGTGATAACGCCTATACGGTCGGTCATGATCATCACCAAACTAAAACACAAATATGGGTGATATCTCATAGTAATCCCGCCTCCTGGTCGTGATAACACCTATACGGTCGGTCATGAGAATCACTCATCAAGAACGTAAAGACTTGGACAAGGGTAATGATATTCAACGTAAGAACATAATTATATATATTAAGTATATATAAACTAAAACCTGAGTTCTGGTATAGTATTGAATATACCGAGTTACTCGGGTATCTAGAACTTTGCGTGGACTGGAAGGGTGACGCCTGTACACTGGGGTTTTTGGCATATTGGCGTTGTCGCATAAATCCCAACTGGGACATGGCAAACGCTTCACTGGGCGATCCCGGAGTGAGCGTTTACTTATAGGAATGCGCATCTTCATAAATATCACTAAAAGAATACCTTTTCCCGCAAAAGGCAAAATGGTCATTTTTAACAAATGAATGTTAAACCAACAAGTGGTTGGGTTTGGGTTAAAGGGTTAGTCTTAATGACCATTTGTAACCTCTAGGATGTCTTGCTAGGGACATCACGTTAAAGCAAGTTAGATTCACAAAGGAATAAGCCAAGTAACTACTTCGCAACCTAAGGTGAGTTCTATGAGCCCTCTTTTAAAATGTTTAAATGCTTTAAACCGTTTTGGGCTGATATACATAACGTTTTGTGAAAATACTCTCAACTGTTATAATTGATTGTTATATGTATTGATTGTATGGTGATGATTAGAGGAAAGATAGATTGCAATTTCGATGTTTCTAGTAGAATAGATTAAGGATGGTAATCGAGAAAAGATTGGTGAGTAAGGGGCTTCTGAAACAATAAGTTAAATAGTGTTGTCCCAATGGTGTCAAAACCAAGCGTCAAAGCTAAGCGGCGTCAAAGCCAGAAAACGTCAAAGCTAAGCGGCGTCAAAGCCAGAAAGCGTCAAAGCTAAGCGGCGTCAAAGCCAGAAAGCGTCAAAGCTATATAGTGTCAAAACTAAGGGACCGTTGCTACACGATGTGTTCATAAGGAAAATAGAACACTATTTCCCTAAGATAGCACTTAACATTAGGATACGTTCTTAATGTGAGACAAGGATGACAAAGCAACAGAAGGTTAGTCTATTCACGAGGTTAGGGTATGTGAATATATGTGCTATATGTTGTGTGTTTAATTGTCTAATTGCAGAAATGTGTTTGACAGACCTAAGTGCCTTCGAAAGGTAAAGTTTTCCAAAAACGTAGAACTCACCAGCGTAAGCTGACTTGTTAAGTTATGTATGTCAGATGAGGCTGGACATTTGGATCGAAAAGGGAAGGCTGAGATGTGAGCAGGAACTAGGGGGCGTAGATTATCAAGACAATGTCAAGCTATCAAGAGAAGACATTTTCGAAGACTGGCATGGAGATATTTATTTCTCTTTTGTATTTGTCTCTCTTACTATGTAATGCTTGGCATATGAATAAAAGTTTTTATTTATGCTGCTTTAGTTATCTCTGTTGTACCTTGTGTTCATGAGTAAATCCGATGCGTGACCGCTCCTAGGGCCAAGTCTGGGAGTGGGCGTCACCACATCTTCATCTACTAAGATTGAGTTGCGTTATTTTGCCTATAACTCATCTCCGTTAGAACCAGCGATTGAAGTTGAGATATCTGTGATAACAAAAACTAACTTCAAATCAACGTTCACGTGAGTTTAACTTCAAATTGTAGTTCATATAGTTATACTATTTCTTTTTGTGTTAAAAATACAAAGAATGTTATCCTATATATGGGTGAGGTTATTATGAGAAGTTTAGTTTGGATAAGAAGGAATCATAGTCATTAGATCTTCAATTAAATGAAGATCTATGACCCAAAAATCTCCTATGTAGGATTAGAGAGAAAAACTAAAGAAAACAAAAGATAGAATGACATTTTTGACTTTTTATCAAATTCCCCCCATTTTTTAAACCATCATAACTCTTAGATACGATATTATTTTTTTTCCAAAATTACACCATAAAAACGAGCATTTTTTTATCTTTAAAACGCGTACAGTGTTGTTATATATAAAATTAAAAAAAATTACTCTTTCAATTGTATCAAAATATTCATATCATTGTGTCATTGTGTCAAAATGTTCAGATCATTGTGTCATATTGTGTCAAAAATATTCAGATCAATATGTCACATTGTGTAAAAATGTTCAGATCATTGTGTTATATGGTGTCAAAAAACCGAAAGAGTATTTAGTTTTATATATAGCAACACTATATACACTTTTGACACAATAAACTGAATATTTTGACACAATGACATAATGATCTGAATATTGTGTCAACAATCGAAAGAGTTTTTTTTTTTAAAAAAATTTATATAGCAACACTATATGCGTTTTAAAGATAAAAAAATGCTCATTTTTATGGTGTAATTTTTTTTAAAAAAATAATGCCGTATGTGAAAGTTATGAATGTTTTAAAAAATGGGGGAAGTGGGTAAAAAGTCAACAAAGATGACTAAAACCAAAATACCCCTCCTTCCTTTTTTATTAGATCAAGATCTAATGGCTGAAATTTCTTCTTATCCTTCTTATCCAAAACAAACTTCTCATTTGAACTTCTCTCTCCTATTTATATGACTAATTTCCGAATTTCATATAATTATTTTTTCTTGGGTTAATTTTCATCATTAAGATGTAAATCATCATGAACCTAAATATATGTGTAACCTAAGGTGAGTTTCTGTACCGGGATTTTGTGATGAATTTGGTTAGAAATAGGTGATGTATGTGTGAGAGGTATGGTATATCTATATACATATATTTGTATGTATAAAGGGGAGAGAGAGATGTATGGTAGTACTACCGTACTAATATTATGTGTATGTGATACTTGTTTCAGTCTACAACACAATTACGAGTCAAATGGTTCAATATTCTTTTTGGTTACTACAGTAGTGCGGTTTATATGTGAGCTTAGTTTATTAATTTCTATCAATTTTATGATGGTCTAATATCAAATTAGAATGTTCAAGTAGATGAAGACTAAGATGGATATTAAGTAATTTGGGGACATAAAAGATTGGTTTAATATTCTTCTGTCATAGGTTTTCTTCAATACATAACATAGCATTCACATCATTATATGAGTTAAACTTATGTCACTTTTATCCTCAAATGTTGATATAATGACTTTTATCCTCTAATGTTGATATAATGAAGGTACCCATGCTGATATAACGAAGGTACAGACATTGTGCGTTAGAAATTGAGGTAACTTTTTATGAAATAACTTCCATTCTCCAATTTTTATATATTAAATAGTGATAAAATGGGAAATGCGTTTTGAATAATTCCAAACTATTATTTCCTGCCGTTTAAGAATTTTGTGTGTTATAGTTACCTAATAAAACTTATGGAGAAGGTAACCGGGTACCAAACTTGTATAGTATCTAAATCCCGGTATCCGATACCCATACCGATATATTAGGTACTGGGATTGGTACCCACTTTTCGATTAAGGTACAACCAGGACCGGTACCGATCAGGTACAGGTACGGTATCCTACTCATCCCTAAGTGTGACCATGACTCTAGAATGATACAACAGGTCCTAATGATATGCACAAAAGAGTTCCATACAAGCCAGCGGCCGACCAAGTACATGAGAATTCACATACTAAAAGGTTAACATAAAGTTGGTGAGATCACAAGTTTAAGTAAAATTAGAACTGTGATTGAAAACAAAGTTTGGCATACGATTATCACCCATTTGACAATTTGCTAAGATATTGTAAATTATTATTATCATGAACCTTGAATTCCGAAACTAACTATTTTACCCGCTCATGGTATTCTGCCCAGGATTACCGCATAACAAATATAATTGTATGTACCCTCTTGACTATAATAACGGGAGTCAGGATTGGAGCGACCAATCAGGACATGGGCGTTAACCCAATAGATTTATTCATGACTCATCGTTTCTTTTCAAATTAATCGGATTCAATGAATAGTGGGGTTTTCATCATAACATGAATGAACATGAATAAGACAGGATGGACGAATAGCTCATGTAATCAACAATGGTAACATATTATCTACTTGTAGACATGATAAGAGTTTATATGAATTCATCCACAAAAGCATTTAAAACAGTTTAAAAGAGAGGCCGTGAGACTCACCTGAGCTCGGCAGTTCCAGATAATACAGGTAATGATGATCAGATAAATCTAGCCGTCCTAAATCAGATATAAGACAACTTAAGGTCTATTAAGTGGATCGACACTTAATTCACTCCCAATTAGTTGGTCAAGTCCTGACGTCATGACGACCTGATAGTTTGTTTGATAATCGATTGACTTAAGGAAATATTTATCAACAATAAATATTTGAATTAGCGATAATATTATGGAAAATAAAGGTTTATATATTCTCAATATCTATAAGTATTCTCCTATAATATGAGGAGGCTTATGGATGATATTTAACTTAATAAATACTGTAACAAGTCGTGGGTTCAAAAGGGTTCAAAAACATTGTTAACGTTAAAAGATCCGAAGAAACGCGTTTTATCGATATTTACCAATGCGCGTTATTTCCCAATATTATTAAAAAATATGACTGTACAAATAAGTATACATCTATGTTGATCATAACAACTCAAGAAAATATAAGTTCATGGATTTGAAATTCTAAGTTGTCGATTTTGCCGATACGCGTCTGGTTTTGACAGTTTTGTTCCTGCGACTCATTTTATGACTTGATAAGCTTCCAAAACACTTTGTAAATATATTCTGAGTCCTTTTAGGCCTCTAAAGTGTTACAAATCAGGTTTAATCATATTTTACATAACTTTACAAAAAACGGGGTTTTCGGGTTCATTGAATATCCGTTTTTAAGCCGGTTCTTCCCTAATTTTTAGCTTTAATCAAAAGGGATATTTTTATCCAAGTTTTACCACTAATTTTAGTCCCTAAGTTCATAATTTTAACCTTGGATTTTCTGTCCAAAATTCAGAGTCGACTCAAGCGGTTGTTTTAGGTTTTTCAAGGTGTTGTTTAGGGGTTTTAGGGCTCTTAAACTCATTTCCCTGGAAAGTGCCTTCACAAAAGTTGTTTAAAAAGTTTCAAAAACAGTACCTAGGGTCTCGGATATGTCAATATCAGGTTTTGATATTTTGGTCAAAATCTAGCATGATTTAGGGTTTTTAAACATGGTTTAGTCTATACTTAACCGTTCTAAAGTAGTAGATCTAAGTGTTTAAGCAATATATCATTTCTAACATATTATAGCAACACAAAACACCATCAATCCCATGGGTCTATGTTCTAATGGGAACTAAACAAGTGTATAAACAAAGATTAAACACAGCTTATGGTTTTCTAAACTTTTAGTCACCAATGATCATCATAAACCACAAGACTTGACTAGGGAAGTGCAAGGATCATGAAATGAACAAAGAAAACATGATCTGGCAAGATTATCATGAAAGAAAGTGAAGAAAAACTTACTAAAACTTGTGTAAAATCTGAAAATGGTAAGAGAAGGATAATGAGGAGGGCTTATCCTTGCTCCTTGAGTGCTTGGATCCATTAGAGGAAGCTCCATCTTGAGAAAGAACTAGAGAGATAGAGAGCCGTGAAGGGGGGGGGGGGGAGTGGTGGGAGGTATTTTTGCTAGGGATTTGTAAAATAGAAGTATGTGTGTGTTATGTTATGTATATATGGGAGCAAGTGACTTGAGGGTATGTTTGGGTGAGGGTAGAAACCGGTTGGGGGGGGGGGGGGTTGGGGGTTAAGTGACTAAGGGAATAAAAGATTAAGTGTTGTGTTTGTGTGTGTCGTGAACCAAAAAGAAAAGGGAAGAGGGTCGGGCTCCCAGTTGGCCGGCAGTCAAAGAGGAGAAAGGAGAGGGATGGTGCGACATGATGGGGGTGAGTGAGGGTGTAATTGGTTGTCTTGATAGGTAGGGTCGAATAGTGATGGGGTGGTTGTAGGTTGATTAGTATGGGGTGTGTAAGGTGATGATAAGGGAGAGAGTGGGACCGGTTGGTGGTGGTGGTGGCGGCATTAGACGGTGGCGGTGGACCGGTGGTGGTCGAAGGTAGTGGATGGTGGTCGGCGGTTTGCATGCAAAACATGCAAAGGTGACGGGTTCGGTTTAAAAGAAAATAAAATGGTTCGGATCGCTTTTCGTTGCAATCGGACGTGATAGACGAATGAAAATATTTCGCGAGCTTTGGTTTTGAAAAGTGGTTACGAGTGGTGATCGGTGATAAATGATTATTTAACGAAAGAGGTTTTAATATTGGACGTATCGATTTATATTTACACAAGTTAAGTTTATAAAAATATTAAATGTCCGAGTTGACGGATTCGTACGTATATATATACTACGAAGGTAAACGGAAATGATAAATAAAAATAATATTTTTATTTTTCTTATTATTATTATTTCACAAAAATAAATACATTATTTCAAAGTTTAGGGTAGATGATTATCGTTTTTATCGCAGGGGTCACGTCAAGACTAAACATGGTTGACATAATACGTTATCTAAGTCAACAAACATAGATTATATTCACTAGATTTCAGTTAAATTAAAAGTTTAATGAAATTATTGACTTGAGAAACTTATGGGTTGTCACAAGATTCTTCATGAGAAAAACAAATTCAAGTATGGAAACATAATTTTCTATTTAACAATTGAAATATATAAATATATATATATATATATATATATATATATATATATATATATATATATAGGGGAAGGATCAAATAAAACAAGATGTTATTGCGAAAACACGAAAACAAATATTAAAACCTTTATAACTTCCTCATACGTTAATATTTAAAAAAAAATTTGCACTAAAAGTCTTAAAATTATGTCACCTTTAATTCTGGGGAAAAAAATTAAACATTTAAAATTTCGTGAATTTTTTATTATTGCACATGTGCAATAATACGTATTAATTATATGACACATGTGCAATATTAACAAAAAAAACGTTAATTTTTTTTTTGATTTTTCCAGAATTAAAGATAACAGAATTATAAGATTTATGGCGCAATTTTTTATCAAAAATATTAACGTATGAAAAAGTTATGGAGGTTTTAATATTATGGCACATGTGCAATAATAAAATTTTATTGCACATGTGCAATAATAAAAAAAATAAAAAAAACATTGAATTTTTTTTTTATTTTCTCCAGAATTAAAGATACTAGAATTATAAGATTTATGGTGCAATTTTTTATAAAAAAATTATCATATGAAAAAGTTATAAAGGTTTTAGTATTATTGCATACGTGCAATAATAATAATAATAAAATTTATTGCACATGTGCAATAATTTTTTTTTAAAAACCTTGATTTTTTAAATTTTTTTTCCAAAACTAAAGATAACATAATTTTAAGGATTTTGGTGTAAATTTTTAAAACAACATTAGCGTATGAAAAAAATATAGAGGTTTTAATATTTGTTTTCGCAATAAAAATTGTTTTCACATGAACCTTACCCTATATATATATGTATATATATATATATATGTATATATATATATATATGTATATATATATATAGGGGATGAATATATTGAAAACCTATTTGAGTTGGAAAAACCATGAAAACTAAGATGAATGGTCAAGATGAATCCATGTGGCACACTTTATCTAAGAACGTGAAGGGCAATTTGGTCCATGACAATATAAGCTTTTATATAGTACACTTTCAAGTTCCTACTTTTCTGTTTTTTGCAGAGAAAAGTGTGTCAAAACAATGCTTATGAAAGGACATTTGTACTATATTTTTAAAAAGCAAAAAAACATTTTTCTTTCCCTCTCTCCTTTCTCCTCTATCCTCTTTCCCCCGTCCTCTTTTTATCTCTATCATTAAATCACATTTTCTAGCATTTTTTCTTTCTTAATTCAACATTTTTTTTTGAATAATTACTTAAAGTTATTAAATTAACATTCACAACCAACAAAAACCTATAAAATTCAAAATCGTTGTTTATAAGTTTTATATTATAACTAAATACGTATAAATAATGTTGTCATATTTTTTTCTCTTTAGTATAAAACGTTTCAGTTAGTTTACATATGTAAAAAATGTGTTATTGTTATTAAACATTTTTCTCATGGCATGTTACATACGTAAATCATCTGGACATCTGTAACAAAAAACTGACATATATTTTATTATAGTATAAGAAATGATTACAACCAACATATGTAACATCATTACGTATGTAAAGTAATATATGTAACATCAGTACGTAATATGTAACATCGTTACGTAAGTAAATTAACACATTAGTTACATATGTAACATCATTGACTAGTTATGTATGTAACATCGTTGTTTATTAGTGGGATATATTCTTTTTCATCAAGATATATGTAGCAAAAAAATGACAATAATATTTTATTAAATTATAAAGAAACGATTACAATTAACAATAAACGTTACAAAAGGATTCCTACGAACTGGAAAATTTAAAAAATGATTTAAATATATAACAAGCCGATAAAAATATATGTAACAACCTAACAGAAAATATATAAAAGCTATTTAGTCTTCGGTTCTTGATAATCATCAAATTAATTTGACACAAAAAATCCTTTAACCTGCACAGAAAACAAGCTAATTAGTTGATATATGTATGTAACATTACAATTTTACATAAGTAAGAAAATACATCAGTTTGTGTTTATCATCTTAGCAATATTTTGTAACAAATATAACATGTAAAAACTTGTAGCATATGTAACATGTAACATATAACAGGATATGTGTATAAAATTACATATGTAACATGCATATTACGTAAGTAAATTTACATACTTATATATTTATTATGTTAGAAATTTGTGTGCTACGCATGTTATTTAAGTAAATATACATAAACGTAAAATGACATATGTACCAATAGATATTACAAACGTAACATTAGATATAACATATGTACCAACAATTTATATACATAAACATTACAGATGCACATGTAACAACTTGTAACATATGTAACTGATTGTAACATACGTAACGAGTATTCTTATCACCATACTTTTATTAATATAAACCAAAATACAAGCACTAAATTAGGCAACTACGAATCTATTCGCTCAAGATCAATAAACTAAATACATATTAAACATTAGATATAACATATGTACCAATAGATATTACAAACGTAACATTAGATATAACATATGTACCAAATATATATTACATATGTACCAACAAATCATATACATAAACGTACACATGCATGCCTATGTAACAACTTGTAACATATGTAACTGATTGTAACATACGTAACGGGTATTCTTATCACCATAATTTCATTAATATAAACCAAAATAAGAGCACTAAATTAGGCAAATACGAATACATTCAATCAAGAGCAATAAACTAATTTACGGATCAATTCGATCAAGAACGATAAGTTAGACAGTTAAACATGAATATAAACCAAAATAAATAAAAGGGTATTCTTATCACCATAATTTCCTTAAATCCAAATAAAAAACCCAAGATTTTGGATCTTAGAAACCTAGAAAAAACCCATTTTTTCTTCAAACCCATGATAAAAAAACACAGGAGGCTTCAAAAAAAGTTGTGATCGGTAAATAACTCACCTAGTAAATAACTCAAACAACCCCATTTCCTCAATATAGCAGACCGGCATCAGAAATTGTGGTTGTTGACGCTACAAGTGTTGCGCCACCTCAAGAAATTCATGATGACGGTGTTTAATGGCGGTACAGGAGCAAATCAGGGACATGGTGGGTTAAAACCCCAAATCCGTGAAGTCTCATGTGGGGGTTAGCATTAAACAGCGGTTTCCACCTCTCATACACCTATAATCGGTGTCGGAGGTCGTAACGGTGGTGGCGAAGGTGGTAACGGTGGTGGCGGAGGTGGTAGCGATGGTGACGGAGGTGGTAATGGTGGCTCCATCGGTGAGAGTCAGAGGATGCTAGTATGACGGTCCTAACGTGAACGTAAAATATGGGGGGGGGGGGGCGGGGGAGAGAGATGACGAGTGAATTGAACTATGGAAATGGGGAAGATTAGTGTGAATTTAGGAAAAGATGAAAAGTTTAATGGATGAAGATTTAGAGGAGCAGTACACGAAAAGTTTGAAAATTTGGAAAAGCTTGATTGAAAATTATGAAAAGTTTGATGGATGAAGATGGGATAGAATGATCAGGCCTGCATGAGTAGGCCTGCTAAGAAAATTATAGACCCCAAAATACCCTTTATGACTAAAAATAATAAAAAATAAGTAAATAAAATAAATGAAAAAGGTAGGGAAAATATGGACCATAGGATGACTTGATCTAAGGGTCAAAGATTAGTTTACATGGTTTTTAAGCAACTCAACATAGTTTTCATTTTATCCTTCTCCTATATATATATGGGGTTAGCTAGGTTCAAATGAGAACTTTTTGTTTTGAGAACTTTTGAGAACTAAATCTCAACCACAAATTTCAGGGGGGACCACTATAATTCATGGGAGGGGTGATACATGTAAATAAACTTGTGACTCAAATTAGTTCTTTTTAGTTCTCAAATCAAATTGGTTCTCAAATGACCCTCTCCCTATATATATATATATATATATATATATATAGATGGAGGATCAAATGCAAACATGTGTTTTGCCTAAGATCGGTGCGAACACGCCTAAAAATACATTTTCTCGGTCATACGATGTAGTTTAATGCTGGTATATGATTAGGAATGTGTTATGGTTCATATATATGATCAGAAATAGTGCTGGTGTATGATCAGAAGTGGATTTGTCTCATGCACAAAATTTTTATGCTGGTCTATGCTGGTATAATTTTTTATGCTGGTATATATAAAAATTCAAAAAACATCAAGGAATGGATCAAGAAACTGTATTGATACATGTATACATCTACCTTGCACCATTTCTAATAATATAGTACCACTAAATCTACATTGTAGGACCAAAAAACGGGTTTTTATGCATGTTCGCACGGTTCGTAGGCAAAATGCCCGTCCGCACGGGAACCGCACCCTATATATATATATATATATATATATATATATATATATATATATATATATAGGGTTAGGTTCAAATGAGAACCAATTAGTTTTGAGAACTTTTGAGAACCATTTTGGACCACTAATTTTCAGGGGGGACCACTCAATTAATGGGGGGGGGGGGTGTTCCATATATATAAACTAGTGGCTCAGAATAGTTCTCAAAAGTTCTCAAACCCAATTAGTTCTCAAATGATCATCTCCCTATATATATATATATATATATATATATATATATATATATATATATATATATATAGGGTGGGGATATTTTGCAAACCCTTCCCACTTTGGAAAACAAAGTAAACCAAATTGAAGGGCTAGAGAACATCCACGTCGCCTATTGACTTTTTCCTATGAAGGGCATGTATGTCATTTACTTCATTTTGCTTTATCACTTTGGAAAAGGGGGCTTTTGGACACATCAAATCGTACCACCACAGCAGGGATTAAACACCTAAACAAGATTCTCTTTCTTTACAAAACTGCAAAAAAACTAAAGTTATCTCTCTCATCTCTCCCACTACTATTCTTTTCTTTTTTATCTTAATTTAATTAATTAAATAAATAAAAAGATTCTATAAACTTCAAATGGTCATATCTCACTAAATACTTAACGAAAATAACTTCTAAAAGCGGCGTTGGATTCGTCTCGACGAGACGATTCAGGAGCGCACCATTCTTGATAGGTTTCGTTGCGGATTAATTTAATAAATTAATTCAAAAAATGATTCAATAAACTCAAAATAGCCATATCTCACTAAATATTTAACGAAAATAAATTCTGAAAGCGATGTTGGATTTTTCTCGGCGAGACGATTCAGGAGAGCACCATTGTTGATATGTTTCGTTGCGGTTTGCATAAACTTAGTTACATATGTAACCCCACATTTTATTATGTCAACAAAGGGGTTACCTATGTAACCCACAAATTATTCTTTTTTTTTAAATAACTTATGTAACTATAATATAGGGTACCTATGTACGTAACCCAAAATATCATTCACATATGTAACAAAAATGGGTTACCCATGTATCCCAGATATCATTCACATATGTAACCAATGTAACTATATCAGGTTACCTAGGTAACCCCAAATATCATTCACATATGTAACCAATAGAGGTTACCTATGTAACACGATAGAGGTTACATATGTAATTTAACATCTTGTTCACTGATTGGTTAAAAAAATATGTAACCAATAGAGGTTACCTATGTAACACAAGGGGTTACCTATGTTATGTAACCAATAGAGGTTACATATGTAACCCGCATAGGTTACCTATGTAATTCAACATCTTGTTCACTCATTGGTTTAAAAATATGTAACCAGTAGAGGTTACTTATGTAATACAACATCGGAAAAATTGAAACCGATAAAAACGATAAAGAAACTTGAATCTGATTGCTGCAATAGCTTAGTATGATCAAACAAGATGTTAAATTACATATGTAACCACGATAGATTACCTATGTAACCACGTTAGGTTACCTATGTAACCAATCAGTGAACAAGATGTTGAATTACATAGGTAACCTATGCGGGTTACACAGGTAACCTCTATTATTTACATATGTGAATGCTATTTGGGGTTACATAGGTAACCTGATATAGTTACATAGATTATTTAAAAAAACAATTACACTTTGGAACCAATCAATGAAGAAGATGTTGAATTACATAGGTAACCTATGCGGGTTACATAGGTAACCTCTCTTGTTTACATATGTGAATGATATTTGGGGTTACATAGGTAACCTGATATAGTTACATTCTCTCTCTCTTACTTTTTCAATTCCCAAGACATATTGGTTACATATGTAACTTTGTTAAATATGTAACAGAATTTTTCACTGCGTGTTACATATGTAAATTCATCAGGATATGTATAACCAAAAAATATAACAAAATAAATTTTATTAATTTATAAACAAACAATTACAATCAACAATAAACGTTACAAAATGTTTTATACGAATCGGCATATCTAAAAATTATCAAAAGAATAAACTAGCTAACAAAACAAATATACTACCAAAAAATATACATATATAAAAAACCCTAATTATGCTTCATATCTTGATAATAATCTTCATCTTTGACGCAAAATTCATTCACCTATGAAAAGAAACAAACCCA
Source organism: Deinandra increscens subsp. villosa (assembly GCA_039602395.1). NCBI lineage: Eukaryota > Viridiplantae > Streptophyta > Magnoliopsida > Asterales > Asteraceae > Deinandra > Deinandra increscens. Next base: position 70,989,992 of record JBCNJP010000025.1, read on the forward strand.
TCAGTTGCTGATGTTTATTATATAAGTGTTACATATGAAACCCAAGACTTGCATATGTAAACGAGTAGTTACAAATTAAACCAACACTTAAAATATGTAAACCGTTAGTTACATATGTAAACCAAGAGTTACATATTTAACACAATTAAATTTACAATTTTGTTTTGAAACAAAGACTTACATATGTAAAGGAACACTTAAAATATGTAAACCAACACTTAAAATATGTAAAAAGTGAGTTATATATGTAAACCAAGAGTTACATATTTAACACAATTAGATTTACAATTTTGTTTTGAAACAAAGACTTACATATGTAAACAAGACTTAATGTAAACAAGACTTACATATGTAAAGCAACACTTAAACTATGTAAAAAGTGAGTTACACATGTAAACCAGGAGTTACGTAATTAACATAATTAAATTCACAATTGTGTTTTGAAACAACTATTCGTTTATGAACTCTTATTAGAATCTCTGTCGCGTGGTTATGTTGTGTACTAGAAGTGTTACATATGAAACCCAAAGACTTACATACGTAAGCCAATAGTTACATGTGTAAACCAACACTTAAAATATGTAAATAGTGAGTTACATATGTAAACCAAGAGTTACATATTTAAAACAACTAAATTTACAATTGTGTTTTGAAACAAAGACTTCTATATGTAAACCAGTAGTTACATATGTAAACCAACACTTCAAATATATAAACAATGAGTTACATATGTAAACCAATGGTTACATATTTAACACAATTAAATTTACAATTGTGTTTTGAAACAAAAACTTATATATGTAAACCAGTAGTTACATATGTAAAACAACACTTAAAATATATATAAAACAGTGAGTTACATATGTAAACCAAGAGTTACATATTTAAACCAAGGCTCAAAATATGTAAACAGTGAGTTACATATGTAAACCAACACTTAAAATATGTAACTTACTACAACATAAAAGCATAAAACAGGCATACAAACATCAGGAAATACTGAAAACACATCAGAGTTAAACATATAAAGCTTACACATGTAGAAAAAAATAATACATTTTAATAGATTAGTCTATAGATTAATGTAATGGTTAACTAGTTATAATAAACATTTTATTAAAAAAATACTTGCATAAAAACGAGAACGAGAAAAGATATAACAAAGAAGAAAAACTATAAGAAAAAAACATTGATATTAAAAACCAAATAAAGATAAAAGAAAACTAACCATTTGAATGTTAAAAGACTAAACAAATACTGACAAAGCAAAGTATCATCACACCTAACCCATTTTCCTTTTATTATTTTCCCTTTTTCATTTATTATTCTCATCTTCTTCTTCATCCATATCAAACTAGATGATGAAGAGAAACAAGTACCTTTGATTTTGAGTTTCGAACTAGATGGGAATAGCCAACGAACGAAGTTGTCTCTTCTACGAGCGGCGGGTGGATCTACGAGCGCCGACAGATCTACGAGCGTTGGTGGGTGATGGAGGAGGTGGTTAGTGATGGTGGTGGGTTTCTCAGATCTTGAGTTCCATGGTGAAAGCTTTGAAATTTTGTTATGGGTTTTGAAAGAAGTAAGAAATGGAGAGAGAGAGAGAGAGAGAGAGAGAGAGAGAGAGAGAGGATGATGAGATGGTGATAAATGAGAGTCAACATGGAGGACGACGTTGTGGGTTTCTCAGATCATTAGATCCATGGTGAAAGCTTAAAAATTTCTTATGAGTGTTGAAAGAAGTAAGAAATAAAGAGAGTGTAGGTGGTGGTGGAGGTGGTAATGGTGGTGGTGGAGGTGGAGATGGTAATGGCAGAGGTTGTAAGGGCTGGGAGAAAGAGAGAGATGTGAGTTTCAAATGAAAAAATGAAAATGAAAAAAAACTATTGGAGATGTGAGAGATAAAGAGATGATGATGTGATGTGGAAAGAGAATAAAAAAGTTGTGCAAAAGTAGATGTTTAAAAGTTCTCATTTCCTATTATACCCTTTTGACACTAAAGACACTATGAGATGATAATAAAAATTAAGGAAAAAGTATGAAAAAAATATAGACCCAAGTTTTCCAAACTCAAGAGGTTTTCATTTTATCCTTCCTCTCTCTCTCTCTCTATATATATATATATATATATATATATATATATATATATATATATATTATAGGGCCTTATTGCGTAAACGCGTAAACAACTATTAAAACATCTATAACTTCTTCATACATTAATAATTTAAAAAATTGCACCGAAAATTAGAATTATGATATCTTTAATTCTATAAAAAAACTAAAAATTATATATATAACGTTTCTTTTTTTAATAGTGCGCATGTACACTATTAGAAAAAACTCATAACTGCGGCATGCATTAATATCTTCAAAAAGAATTTGCACAATAAATCATATAATTGTGTTATCTTTAAATCTGAAAAAAGATTTAACGTTTTATAATTTTTTTAATTACATGCTGCACTATGTCGCATATTAGTACTATAAAGGCTTTAGTGTTTTTGTTTTTGTTTATTGGGTTTTAATAATCCAGTTATGATGATTTTGTGGATAATAATCCCAGTTACAAAAATTTATCCACAATAATCTGAATTATCAAGGTGTTGGAAATTATTGAACCGCCCTTAAATTTTCCTAAACATCGTTAGTCCTTTGCTAATGCGGTGTCCTACATGGATTTTTTAATTCAGGTTATTAAAACGGGGTGGCTATTCTTGTAATATGTTTAATAAATTGAGGAATAATCTTGTAATTAGTTTGAAAAGGAGGGATTAGTCGTTTAGTTCTTCATATACATGGTGAGAGAGGTCGAGGGTTTAACGACAATGTAATCCGGCGACTCCTCCACGTCTCCGACGACCCCAGCGACTTCCGGCAATGTAATCGCCAATTTCCTCCGACCTGCATCTCTTTCTCTCTCTGTTAATCCAGCTCAACATCGTTCCCCATTTCCTTGTCAAATGCGGCAGCGCTAAGACACGATTAGGGTTCTGTCGAGTGCAACAGTGGCAACGCAAGGTATAGGACGACTTGTGGTGGTCCGTTCTTGACCCGATGATGATCCTTTTGGCCGAAGAGCTGGAGGAGGAAAAGTAAAGAGGATGAGGAGTCGTCGGAGGCCATGGAGGAGTCGTTGGATTCCATCAATTAGCGGTGTGAGAGGCAGCAGTGAGGGGAACAACGGTGATTTGGGGATGAATTGGTGAGGTGGGGGTGGACGTCGGAGGTGAGGTGGCTTTTTAACGACAACAATTTGTGAGGCGGTTGTGAGGTAGGGGTGGACGTCGGAGATGGCTGTGGATGGTGGAAATGGGAGGAATACGTAAGAGAAAAGGGAAGATGTTATGGTCTTTTTTGGCCCCTCCTCTTTCAATAAATAACAATATGGTCCCTCCTATTTAAAACCTGGTTAAAAAGCCATGTAGGATGCCACATCACATGCACAGTCAGCGAAAACTAATGGTGTTAGGGGGAAAACGGCGGTTCAATAATTTCTAACAACTTGATAATTCGGATTATTGCGGGGAATTTTCGTAATTGAGTTTATTATCGGCCAAATCAGCATAACTTGGATTATTAAAATCTAATAAACCTTTTTTTATGTTTTTGACATAAAGAGTGTTTTTTCACATGATAATTCTCCTTGTGCAGTACTAATGATAATGATGCACATGTACACTCTAAAAAAATCAAGAAATGTCAATTGTTTTTTTTTTCTTTCTAAAATTAAGGACAATAGAATCTTTTATATAAAAATTTAACGTATGAAGAGGTTATAGGGGTTTTAATATATACACACATAACCATAAGAAAGCTGAATAGTACCCTAACCAATTGAAGATTGCCACATGTCGGCTATTTTTTTAGTCTTGTCATTTATTACTTTTTTCCTTTCTAGAGTTTTGTCATTTAGCTTTTTTTTAATGTGTAATCGGTATTGTCGTGTAAGTTAACTTTAAGGTGACAAACTCAATACTTTAAGTATTTGGCTTCTAATTTAACGTCATTACTAAGAATTATTTTATTTTCGTTTTCTTTACATGACGTCATAGTAATGCAACTACGGTGTTTGGGTCCTTACACAATTTTTATTTTCTTTTTCTTTACATGCGTTCTAGCAATTCGACTGTTTTATATACCCGCATTTTTCATGCGGTAACACACAAGTCGCGAAATCTAGTATATATACAACTACAAAAGTTGAATAGTGCCTCAGAAAATAGAAGGATGCCACATGTTGATTACTTATATATATATATATATATATATATATATATATATATATATATATATATATATATAGGGGAGGGATATAATGAAACCACTCCGAGTTTGGAAAACCGTGAAAACAAAGCTAAAAAATTCATTTTTTGTTCCTATTTTTTTAATGGTGATTCTCTAAGTTAAAAAGACCCCCTTTATGCAAAAAAGTAAAAAAAAACGCCTAGTAATTTTTTTAAAAAAAAATATATTATAACTGATGTTACATATGTAACACGGTACTGTTACATATGTAACATCAATTATAATATATATATTTTTTAAAAAATTTACTAGGCGTTTTTTTTACTTTTTTGCATAAAGGGGGTCTTTTAACTTAGAGAATCACCATAAAAAATTCGGAACAAAAAACAAATTTTTTAGCTTGGTTTTCACGGTTTTCCAAACTCGGAGAGGTTTTCATTTTATCATTCCTCTATATATATATATATATATATATATTAGTTTTGTCATTTACTACATTTTTTTAGTATTGTCATGTAGGTTTTTTATTTTGTTTTTTGCTTATTTGTATAATAGATATAGTCGAGTAGTTTTACTTTAAGGTGACATTCTTAATTTTTCTAAGTTAAACAATAATGGAAAATTGGATTTAAATAATCAGTACATTTGATGATTGGCAAATATTAATCTTACATTTGAATATTGCAACCAATGGTCCCAGGTTTCACCATGTTTGTTTCTGTTGGACCTGTCGTTAAATATTTAACTCTGTTAAGATTTGGTTGATGTGGCGGCTTATGTGGATTTGGTTTATTTATTTTTTTATTTTTAAACATTTTTTTTGACATGGTGTACTTTTAGAGAGAGACCAGAGAGAGGTCTGAAGAACTGGCGACCTGATCAGCAATCTCCAGTGACCTCCGGCGACCTCGGCACACGCCCGGCGACCCTCGAGGCCTTGATTCCTCGCATCACTTCGAGTTCTAGTCCTCCCAAAAATCTTCCAAAAGGAAACAAAATCTGCAATCAAGGTCTCGGCAATTTCCAATGGCATTCATGGAAGCAAAAATCTTCCAAAAGAAACAAAACAGAAACATTCCCTGTTTTCTTCCATATCTGTAAAAAAATGGGCAAAAATCAAGAAAAATGGGTTTGTTAAACATAAAAAGAATCATAAGTAAAAAAACACAAAGAAAAATGGGTTTGAAGAAACAAAATGGAGATCTCGTTGACGACCTTGCTTCAACGATTACATAGGTAAAGTTACAACGATTCTCTTCCGATCCGTCAGGCAATCGTTGAGGACCAGACACACGGAAAGAAGAGGTGGTCGGAAGGTTGCTGGAAAAAGAGGTGGCCGGAAGAAGAGCTGGAATCCGAGCTTGTAACCTCCATCGTATCTCCGCCCCATCGCCAAACGGGAAGGAGATAAGCAGTCCCACTACTTTAGTTGGGGTTTTTAGGTCCATTAGACTCCATTGGAGTAAATAGAACCCTCGACGCCGCCATCGCTATCGCCGGAACCCTAGGTGGTTAGCGGCTGTCGGCGCCTTAAACCGCCACGAGCCGCCTGTTGACACCAAGTAGCACCAGCACGACGTCCCTCTTAGTGGCAGCTTCAAATGGAACCAGAAAATAACACCACCATCGTTAAACCTCAACGACGGCGACTACCGGTAAGAATGACCGGTCTCTCTCTGTTTCTCTCAAGTCTGTACCTCGTCTCTCTCTCTCTCTCTAACATATAACCTTGTCTCTCTCTAACATACGATTGGTTCCACATATTTGACATATACGAGGGAGTTTAGGTTAAAATGAGGAAGATGATGTCAGGTGAGAAAAAGAGGGCATTAAAAAGAAAAGAAAAGTAAAAAAAATCCACATCATCGTCCACGTCATTTTTCCGTTAACAAAGTTTAATATTTTAATAGCGGGTCTAACAGAAACAAATATGGTGAAACCTGGGACCATTGGTTGCAATATTTAAATGTAGAATTATTATTTGCCAATTATCAAAATATGAATTATTTAAATCCAACTTTTCAACAATAAAGGTTGTCAAGACCGGTTTTATGTAGATGTATTATTTGGTTAAATATTGTTCTTCACGTACTTAATCATGTCTAAATCCACCGCGAAACACAATTTTAACAGGGGCAATTGCATATATCCCCTCCCAAATATCAAAAATTGCATATTTACCTAATGATAAATAAAAATTGCATATATCCCCTTCTTAATGATAAAATATTGCAAATTTACCCATTTAAATATATTTTATTAGAAAAAAATAATATAATGACCATCCTACCCTTAATTCACCAACCCAAAATCTTATCAAAATTTAATATTATATTTTCTTTCCAACACAAGTTTTCTTTCCAATACAGTTAAATAAAATGTTCAGATTTGTTTATTTATTTAAATCACAAAAATATCTCATAATTATGTTTATTTATTTAAACTACGCGTTTTAAGTGATCCACAATTATTTTGGTATGAGTTGAATATATATTTATTTGACGATTAGGTATAACAGAAGGCCTAATCACTTGTGAATTGTTAAAAATAGAGTGAAACGATACAGGTAATCTGATCGTTTGATCACTACAATCAATTACACTACATGAAATGCAAAACAAGAAATTAGGAGATAAAACATAACAAGATGAGCTATTACGAACAACAGCAGATCAGATCCCTGCAAAACAGACAGAAGAAACAGGAAAGCAAATAAAACGGAACCGGGCTTGTGTTTGACACAATTCCCTTAAACAGATTCGTCGTCTGTTTCCAGGGTACACCGGCTCAAAGCAGCGTACCTCCGGACTATATTACTTGCCTGAAAAATACCGGAACAAACTACAACAGAGAGAGATCAATCGCAGAAGACTGTGTGTATCTGATTTCGTGTGTCTTGTTTCTGTTGACGTTTTCCATTCATATAGACACTCGGAAATAATAGCATCATTATAATCATTAAACATCGTTAATGAACATAAATGACTATCGTTTATGAATGCTAACGGTCATGTCCATATAAATGTCTCATTCTAGAATCTGACTAAAAACGAGCAAATATTTTCCGGAACAACTTCTTCCAGATCAACAAAAATTTGCCTCGCACGGATCCGGATTTCCGGAGTTGCATTCGTGCGGGCACACATTTGTTTTGTAGATTTTTTTACTCAGAAATCCATTTCTGCACCCCCACCCCCACCCTCTGCGCGAGAGTAGGAGCCAGAGTAAAACACACCCAATAGCTTATCAAAGGTTTGGATGCTTATCCATATAAACTAGACCACCTTTTGTTCCCATACCAATGTGGGACAAGATACACCAAATTCTCAAACTTGCACCAAAGGCTTTGAAACTTAAATCTCATTCACACACATTTACCAACAATTCCCCACATGAATGGAGGTTGATCTCAGTCGCAACAGGTTCCGATTAAGTTTAAACAGATGAATCTTGCACACGAAAGGTAGGTGTTATCCTTTGAACCTCCGCTCATGAAACGCACTTAGTCTACTGGCTCTGAGTAGACGGTGACGTCTTTGAACTCGTCTGAGGTTTGTGTAGGCGACAATACGCTTCACACAAGACTCTCCCTGACAAAATCAAGCCCTCATAGTTATGTCTGTTATGGTCATGAACATTAGTCTGGTTCTGTGAGAGCTCTTAGGTATTGTGCCCCCTCTTAATACCCTCAAAGCGACCCCACTTCTCTCTCACATAGGTGATTTACCACGTATGGCTACCTTTAAAAGCCATAGGCTTAACCTCGTACTTGTCACTTTTATGAATGGACTAGGGGATGTACTGATTCCAAAAATACATTCCCTTCTTAAAGTGCGTGGGTTTATCAATTCTTTCCCCCACAGTGACCTCACTAGTTCATACAATTAGGTTGTCCTATTATACTTAGATATTGGGATCTCCAGTCAACTGAGTTAGGTTTTCCTTCATATGAACCTTAATCTTTCAAGGGCTTCAGTCCCATTCCCATGGACGACTTCTCAACTAACTCTCTACTTAGGCCTTTTGTTAGCGTATTCGTAATATTTTCCTTTGACTTTAAATAGTTAACCGTGATAATTCTTGTAGAGATTATCGTACCGTATTATGTCTACATCTTATATGTCTATTTTTACCATTATACATTGTGTTATGAGCTCTGCCAATTGCCGATTGGCTATCACAATGTATACATATGGCAGACACCGGCTTAGACCATCTTGGTATATCCTCAATAAACTGACGTAGCCATTCTGCCTCTTCACCTGCTTTATTTAACGCGATGAATTTTGCTTCCATTGGAGATCTAGCAATAGCCGTTTGTTTTGAAGATTTCCATGATATGGCTGCACCTCCAAGTGTGAATACATATTGTGACGCCCACTCCCAGACTTGGCCCTAGGAGCGGTCACGCATTGGATTTACTCATGAACACAAGGTACAACAGAGATAACTAAAGCAGCGGAAATAAAAACTTTTATTCATATGCCAAGTATTACATAGTAAGAGAGACAAATACAAAAGAGAAATAAACATCTCCACGCCAGTTTTCAAAAATGTCTTCTCTTGATAGCTTGACATTGTCTTCATAGTTTATGCCCCCCCCTAGTTCCTGCTCACATCTCAGCCTTCCCTTTTCGATCCGAAGGTCCAGCCTCATCTGACATACATAACTTAACAAGTCAGCTTACGCTGGTGAGTTCTACGTTTTTGGAAAACTTTACCTTTCGAAAGCACTTAGGTTTATCAAACACATTTCTGCAATTAGACAATCAAACACAAAGCATATAGCACATATATTCACATATTCTAACCTCGTGAATAGACTAACCTTCTGTTGCTTTGTCATCCTTGTCTCATATTAAATGCTATCTTAGGGAAATAGTGTTTCTATTTGCTTTACGAACACATCGTGTAGCAATGGTCCCTTTAGTTTTGACACTATATAGCTTTGACGCTATCTGGCTTTGACGCCGCTTAGCTTTGACGCTTTCTGGCTTTGACGCCGCTTGGTTTTGACACCATTGGGACAACACCATTTAACCTCTTGTTTCAGAAGTCCCTTACTTACCGATCTTTCCTTGATTACCATTCTTATTCTATTCTACTAGAAACATCGAAATGGCAATCTATATTTTCTCTACTCATCATCGTACAATCAATACATATAACAAGCAATTATAACAATTGAGAATATTTTCACACAACGTTATGTATATCAGCCCAACACGGTTTAAAGTATTTAAACAATTTAAAAGAGGGCTCATAGAACTCACCTTAGCTTTGCGAAGCTTATATTTTCTCTACTCATCATCGTACAATCAATACATATAACAAGCAATTATAACAATTGAGAATATTTTCACACAACGTTATGTATATCAGCCCAACACGGTTTAAAGTATTTAAACAATTTAAAAGAGGGCTCATAGAACTCACCTTAGCTTTGCGAAGCTATTATTCTTGGGTTAAGTTCTCGTGAATCAGTTTCTTAATTCCTTTAACGTAATGTCCCTATCAAGACATCCTAAAGGTTACAATTCACATTTAGGACTTACCCCATTATCCCAAAACCCAACTCATTATTGGTTAATATTCTTAATAGTCAAAATGACCATTTTGCCCCTTTTACATATTTTGTCATATATCTTTCAAGTCTTTGCTCCTTAACGTTTACCGCTCGTGTTTCCTCATGACCGATCCTTTGGCGGAATTATTATGAGGAATAGTCACGGGGTTTGGAATTTGGTGACGATCGTTACCGGCCGTGTAGGCGTCATTGACGACCATGAGGCGGAATTACTACAATCGTTGCACCGAGTAATTTAATTATAAATTACCAAAATTTGAACTCATATATACTTAATATATATGTAAACATGTTACCATACCAAATTTCAAGTCCCCATACCTTCCGGATTATTTTATATTAAATATCCATATTCCGAAACCCTAATTACCCATTTTTCTCGTTTCTATAGCAAAACTCATTTTTATTCAAAACCATCTTAGGGTATTATCCATTATGACATTTTATAATATCCCTTAAAATGGCAAAGCTTAATTCAAAACCGTTTACTCGATTTAGGCAAAACAATGTCGTGAAAACCCTAATCCTGACCCGTTTCCAAAACTCATACCAAACCTTCACCAATTCTGAAATAAACTTAGGGCTTTCTTAAAACACATCAAATTAGGATTACCTACCAAAATTCAGGTCCTAATTCCCACCCGATCATCCAATTTTACCCAAACAAGCTCAAGAACCCTAATTTGAGCATAGTTTTAAAAGTCATACTTAGAGATTGATTTAGCCAAAACTGAAAGAGGTTATTTTAGACCTTACCTAATAATGCTTGACTGCAGAAATTCGGATCTTAACTCTTCACCGCTTGAGAGAATTGCTCGTTTGAAGATTCTGCGTTTTCTAGGGTTTTCTATGGGGTTTTTGAGTGAATTCAAGCAGATTATGTCGAATTGGGGCTGCTATATATAGCCATTAGAGGCGTCCCTTGATCCTAACACGTGTATAGGTGAGTAATCAAGTTAATTTGACGCGTGGATGGTGATTTGGTGCTCAACAAGGCTGAAAACGTGGCAAAATCGCGACCAAAAACATTTCTGCACCTGTAGCTGGCTCGCGTATCGCGCCAACTGGGAGGGAGTCCCTCGCGATACGCCTGGTAACTTTGGGCAATTGACAGTTTTGGTCCCTGTGGTTTTTATTTACATTTCAGCCCCCTAACTTCTACCAAACTATTATTTTATGCTTAAAAACATTATGGGGCTTATTTATAAAGGTTTTTAAGGCTCGGGACATGCTTGATGATATACGTATATATACGTATATATATATACTTATATATTTATATATATCTTTTGCTATTTTACATTCTAGCCCCTCAAACTTTCCAATACTTATCAATTCATGTTATGGATCACACTAGGATATATATTTACTATTTACATAAATTACACTTTTGGCCCTTCTACTTTTCCATTAACTATTAACACATGTATGTAACTATCAATTCACACATATATCATCATGTTATTTGTATAAACATATATTTATCTCATATTTCACTTTCTTTACCTTTTAGCTCATCCGTTTATACAAATTTCATCATTTTGGCCATTAAACACGTATTTCTAACACATGCAATTTATCTAATGCATAGTTTACTATTTTTATCAATCAAACTTACGTATTGATAATATAGACACGTATTTACTATATATATCATGTACCTGTGAAATTGGGGTGTTACACATATCCACTCGTTGCTCTAGAATCATTCATATCGGATATCCAATTTGCATCACAGTGTCCTTCAATCACTGCTGGATATCTGTTATAGGGTAACCTGCATTCCCTTGTGTACCTTAGGTACCTAAGTAGCAGAACCACACAACTCCAATGAGTTTTGTGTATCTACTTAGCTTGTTTACAACATATGCTAAGTCTGGTCTGGTACAACTCATCAGATACATCAAACTACCAATAATTCTTGAGTACTCAAATTGGTCAACCGGCACTCCTCTGTTCTTAGCTAAATGTTGACTTGTGTCAATGGGAGTTCTAGCTACATTAGATTCATTTGCATTGAATTTTTCAAAATTTTTGGCAACATAGCGGGTTTTCCTTAAAACAAGTCCACTTTGGGTTCGTGTGATTTGAACTCCTAAAATCACATCTGCTAATCCCATGTCTTTCATGTCAAATCTTGCTTTCATTGATGTCCTTTGTTTATTTTATCATTTTGTCATTACTTCCAGCAATGAGCATATCATCAACATATAGACACAAGATGATATAACCATCTAGTGTGTCTTTCATATACACACGCTTGTCATATTCATTAATATTGAATCTAAAACCAAGCATGACATGATCAAACTTTTCATGCCATTGTTTTGGAGCTTTCTTTAGTCCATACAAGGATTTGACCAGCTTACACACTTTCATTTCTTGTCCAGTGGCTATAAAACCCTTACGTTGTTCCGTGTATATCTCTTCCTCTAGATTTCTATTTAAGAAAGCGATTTTCACATCCATTTGGTGAACTTCCAAATTTATGATAGCAGCTATAGCAAGTACCAACCTAATTAAGGTTATTCAAGTTACTGGTGAATATGTGTCAAAGTAATCTAGACCTTCTTGATTTTTGTATCCTTGGACCACCAGTCTTGCCTTGTACTTGTCTATGGAGCCATGTGGCTTTATCTTCTTCTTGAATATCCAACGATGACCTAGTTGTTTGCATCCCGGAGGAAGATCCACTAATTCCCACGTATGGTTTTGTAAAATAAAGTCTATTTCACTTTGGATGACCTCCCTCCATTGAGGTCCTTCTGAGGAAGTTATCTCTTCACGGTATGTTTTAGGTTCACTTTCTACCATGTACGTGTAGAAATCAGGACCGAAAGATTTTTCAGTTCTTGGCCTTTTGCTTCGCCTAGGCTCAACATTTTCTTCCTCTGGTTGATCTCGTCCTTCCAGAACAGGTTCTAGTTCTTCCAAAAGTAGCTCATTTGGTGTTTCAACACGAACATGTTCATCGTTTACCCTAGACGTGCTTTCACATTCTTTTGTAATGCACAGAAACATATTTCAAAGAATGCCATTATCGAACCTCTGCGTATATCAGGAATCTTAGATTCATGCACAAGGAAACGATATTCACTAATGTGATCAAGATATCCAATAAATATGTAATCAACTGTTTTGGATCCTATCTTTTGAGCATTAGGTAGTAGAGCAACTACCTTGGCTAGGGACCCCCACACTCTGAGGTATTAATAAGATGGCTTCCTTTTCCATCATAACTCTTATGGGGTTTCATCCTTCTTCTTATGGGGTATTCTGTTCAAAAGAAAATTTTCCGAAAGGATAACATCCCCCCACATATTTTGGTTTATACTAGAACTCACTAACATGACACTCATCATTTCTTTCAAGGTTCGAGTTTTCTGTTCAGCAATCCCATTTGATTGAGGTGAATACGGTGCAGTGAATTCATGTCTAATTCCGTTTTGCAAACAGAATTCAGCAAATGGTGATACATACTCACCACCTCTATCACTTCGTACTACCTTGATCTTCCTTTCAAGTTGATTCCCAACTTCAGTCTTATATGTAATGAAAGTTTCAATTGCCTCGTCTTTACTTTTGAGCAAGTAACATAATAATACTTATGCACTCATCAATAAACGTGATGAAGTATTTAAATCCATTTCTTTTTGGAACGGATTTCAAATCACACACATCTGTGTGGATCATACCTAGTGGTTTAGTATTTATTTCAAGCGGTTTGAATGATGATCTTGTTAATTTGGCTTCAACACATGTTTCACATTTATGGTTTGAGTCAATATGAAAATACGGTATGCAATTTAATTTAATCAAATGACGAATGAAATTAAAATTAACATGACTAAGTCTACCATGCCACACATTATAAGACTCAAGCAAATAAGCAGAACTAGTACTGATTTTATTCATTCCATTGTTAACAACCACTACATTCAGTTTGAACATACCATTGAGGGCATAGCCCTTCCCAACATACATACTATTCTTTGTCAACACGACCTTATCTTGACTCAAACACTATTTTGAAACCAAATTTATTCAACTGCCTCCCAGACACAAGATTCTTACGAATCTCAGGAACATACATCACATCAGCGGTGGCAGGGTTTCCCATGAAGATCTTTTCACCATTAGTAACCTCCTTGAAGGTATTGAAAAGTTTCTTGCCAGCACATACATGACGGGTGGCCCTAGTATCAACCCACCATTCCTTGGTATTAGACCCTACCAAGTTAACTTCAGAGATCATCATTGTGAGGTCATAAATCATGGCAACAAGATTTTCATAATCATCAACCATGATGGATTGACGAGAAATATCTTTCATGGGTTGCCTACATTCATTGGCCTGATGACCCGGCTTGAAACTGTTGTAACATATTCCTTTAAACTTCTTCTTCACAACTCCACCTTTGGGTTTAAGATTAAACCATTTCCCATTGTTCTTCTTCCCAGCCCTTCCTTTGCTTTTGTTACCGGTCGAGGATTGGCCATGTTCAATAATATTCGCCTTTGCTAGCTCGGGGACATCACTCTTCTTTTGAGCAATTTTGTTGTCTTCATCAATACGAAGATGAACCACAAGATCTTCAACGATCATCTCCTTTCTCTTGTGTTTGGGATAGTTCTTGAAATCAACCCAAATTGGTGGCAACTTCTCGATTATGGAAGCAACTTGGAATGTCTCGATAAGCATCATTCCCTCTGCATGTATATCATGAAGGATGATTTGCAACTCTTGGATTTGAGTCATAACAGTTTTTGAGTCTATCACTTTAAATTAAGAATTTTTTTCATCACAAACTTCTTTGTGCCCGCATCTTTGGTTTTGTATTTGCGTTCTAAAGATTCCCATGGTCCCTTGACTATTTTTACCTTACAGTACACACTGTAAAGCGAGTCCACTAAGCCTTTAAGGACATAGTTTTTGCACAAGAAATCAGAATGATTCCAAGCTTGAACCGTGCTCACAGATTGAGCATCAATTCCCCCTTCTGAAACTTGTGGAGCGGCTTCAGTCAAAACCTCGCAAGGTTCAACGTTTTCAGATAAAAGAGCATCTTTTGTTGCCAACGTTTGAAGTTCAGGCCGTTGAACTTTTCAGGCTTCTCATAGTGGTAACAACAACATAAGAGGTCAACACAGCAGAGACACCAGAGGTCGACAGTGGCTGAGATGAATCCATTCTGCAAAATTAGAATAAGAATAATCAGTAAATTATTACACAGAGTATTACACCATTCTGTTAGGCAGCGGTGCAACCATCACAATGGTAACAACAACAGAATAGGTAAACACAGCAGAGACACCAGAAGGTCGAAAATGGCTGAGACGAATCCACTCTGAAAAATCAGAATAAGAACAGTCAGTAAATTCGTACACAGAGTGTTATACCAATCTGTTTAAGTTTGTTATAAATAGAGTGAAACGATACAGGTAATCTGATCGTTTGATCAGTACAATCAATTGCAATACATGAAATGCAGAGCAAGAAGTTAGGAGATAAAACATAGCAGGATGAACTATCAAGAACAACGGCAGATCAGATCTTTGCAAAACAGACAGAAGAAACATGAAAGAAAATAAAACGGGCTCAGGCTTGTGTTTGACACAATTCCTTTAAATAGATTCGTCGTATGTTGCCAGGGTACACCGGCTCAAAGCAGCGTACTGCCAGACTAGATTACTTGCCTGAAAATAACCAGAACAAGTTGCAACAGAGAGAGATTAATCATAGAAGACTGTGTGTATCTAATTTCGTGTGTCTTGTTTCTGTTGACGTTTTCCATTCATATAGACACTCGGAAATAATAGCACCATTATGATCATTAAACAACGTTTGAACATAAATTACTATCAGTTATGAATGCAAACGATCATGTCCAGATTAAAAGTCTCATTCTAGAATCTGATTAAAATCGAGCAAATATTTTCCGGAACAACTTCTTCCGGATCTACAAAAATTACTTCGCACGGACCCGGATTTCCGGAGTTGAATTCGTGCGGGCACACATTTGTTTTATAGACTTTTTAACTCATAAATCCATTTTCTGCATCCCCCCCCCCCCCTGCGCGTGAGTAGGAGCCAGAGTAAAACACACCCAATAGCTTATCAAAGGCTTCGATGCTTATCCATATAAACTACACCACTTTTGTTCCCATACTAATGTGAGACAAGATACACAAAATTCCCAAACTTGCACCAAAGGCTTTGAGATTAACATCTCATTCACATAAATTTTCCAACATGAATCACTAATTCACCGGTATAACACGAGAATTATGTCTTAAGATTGGTCAAATAAATAAATAAATAACTACTTTTTAACGACATGTTTGGATTCAGCGGCATTGTCTCTTCATATATTCATCTCCAATTCTAGAGAATATGCAGTTATTTTTTAAAAACCCTGTCTTTAGCCCGGGGCGTATATTTGCTCACACCCGGTTTTGAACCCAAGACCTTAAGGTCTCAAGTTCCCTAAATACCATTAAGCTATGAGCACTTTGGTTAAAAAAAAAAAAAAAGACGACTATTAGGTAGCGTTCGACATGTAGGAATGATGGGTGGAATTGAACGAGTCATTACGTGGAATAAAAAAATAAATTGTTTTATAACACATTGATATGGAATGAACCATTGGATAAGAAATGTAATTCCTTCATTTCTAAATATTTTCATTCCTTAGTGGATGAGTGTTTTCTTTTTTCCTATTCTTTCAAATAATGGAATGAAATTTTTTTATTCAATTTCATTTCTTCATAAAATTCTATAAGAAAAATATAAATAAAACATAAAAATTGATATATTTAACAAAAATTAAACTAATCAAAAGTTAAAAAATTAATTCCACAAAAAATTAGAAATTAATTTTTTTTAAATTAAAAAATATAAATATATAACAGATATATTAATTTTAAACATAAATGTTGGTAAAATTGTTTTCAATTACTTTGTTTTTACTAACTATCAAACAACACGTAGTTTTCTATTTCATTCCCACATGGTAACCAAACATGACGATGAAGTGGTAATAATCTATTTTATTCCCCTGACCATTCCATTCCCCCGTCCATTTCATTTCGTTGTTCATTACATTACGCTATACCAAAAAGACCATTAGGTAGCGTTTGGTATTTAGTAATGAGGGTGTAATGGAATGAGTCATTACGTTGAAATGAAAAATAACATGTTTGGTAGCACATTAGAATTGAATAAACCATTACATAAGTGTTGCGTGACGCGAGTCTAGGCGGACCAAGCTGCATGCACGCGAGTGGAGCTAGGTCGGCGCAAGGTCAGATGCACCAAGCTGTGACATGAGCGGAAACAAGGCAACTCCGTTCCACAGCGCAGGCAATTGGTGACACCGCTATGCGGACGCGGATGGAGTTGTTTGTGCCACGCGTGGATATTCAAAGCATGATATGTGTTCGGCACCAGGCTATACCTTGACCGGTCGGTTACGAGTCAAAGACTGTTTCAACTGGCATGAATGAATATGCAATTTCAGTCAAACCATTTAATCCATTTTAAAGGGTGGTTTTAATTTTGATGTTTTAACATATTAAATCAAGAGTTTCGATTCGCGTGACTATTAAATGAACGTTATGGCTCATTTGTCACATACACCTTGAGACATGAAAAACGATATTTGGGGACACCAAATAGTCGTTATGACGGAAAATACACGGAGAGGAGTACTCTCGTGTTTAGATTATGTATATCTAATTTCAGTTTTTCCCAACTTTCCTTCCCAATTTCTGTTTTTCCCAACCTTCCTTCCCAATTTCTATACATCCAAATGTCATAAGAGTTGAGTGTTCTCGAGAACATGAGATTGTACTGTATCTCTGTTCTTCAACCTCGGTAGAACCTCAGGTGTATGACATGTCCGACATCATAACTACTATTTCAGTTGTTGTATCTTAAGAGACGGAAGGGTGCTCACATAGAGACCCGCAATCTGTTTTTTAGGGACCGGGTTTAACCCAATCCCCAACGACTCAAGAACAAAGTTTAAGATATTCCTTGAAAAACCCTTGTTTATAGTAAAGTTTACAATTATGTTTTGTATTTTCTTTTATCGGTAATGGTGTTAGTATTACTTTTTCCCATGAATAATAACTAGAGATCGACCGCGCGTTGCTGCGGTAATTCAAGAAAATACAGAAAAATAGTGAACAAAATAGAAAAAAAATATACGTTTATAAGTGTATTAGGAAATTATAAAAATTTCATTTAACTCTTATTTCATGTTATATAACTTTTTGTATAAATCCCAAAACTCTTGAAATAATATATTATCATTCTGCAGGAGTTCATAGTTATCAATCTACACATATAGTAAAAGCAAATAAGTAGTTAGAAACACTAACCTAATAAAGAACAGTTTTCCTTGCATCCCTAAATCAAACGCAATACCCTGATCCACCCTCGCCGTGAAAGACAAATCGCAATAGAGGCCGCATCCCAAAACTCTTGAAATAATATATTTTATAGACAAAAATAGAAGCTTATGTATGGGGTTTTTTAAACCTGTTTAGCGCGTATGACGGACACAATCGGCGGGAAATTTAAATATGAAGCCTATTCGCGACCCCCGCCATGATTCCAGCCACCAATACTCTGTAAAAGATACAGTCAAATATAATTATATGCATATGAAATACTAATGCAAGACCAAATATGAACCTGCTAAAAACATACCCAACCAAGTAGAGTAACATAAACCAACAACTACCACAGTAACAATTGAAAGGGATAAGCGAGGAAACCTATGTATGGTGCTCATGATAAACAAACACATGTTTTATATGGGTCAACAGTAAGGCACCGGTCAATTCTAAATCTGCAGCCTTATAGAAACCATGGTACATGCAATACATAGACATAGCAGTAGAAAATAATAAACTATCAGAAGCACCACCATATAGGCATAGTCCGAACACAGTTTTCATAGGCAACCAAGCAAACATAAACTAAACACTAAATATGCAAGGGCAGTAGGAAAACATACAGAAGAGCAACACTAAAGACACCGGAGGGTCCGGCAGAAACGCTACGCCTACAAAAAAGGATGAAATGATTACCTGTCAATTAAACGGACGTACACATGACAGTAAAGTGACAACTTCTAAACATACCCTACAAATCCATAAAGTAACGACTTTATATATGTAAATATAAAAGGTGCATATTAGCGCGCGTTGTGCGCAAGGTGCTTTTTTGAATTACCCATTTGTCTCAGCTGAAGGGCGCGACAGGTCAAAGCTTCAGGCATCTTTATAACACCCTTTTTTCCTTCCAATTGGTGCTACAATTTACAATTTCTCTTAAATTTATTTCAACTGTTACATACATCATACAAAAAATAGGATATAATCCCTGTAGATAAGCATATTCGCTTTAATAATCTACAACTAATACGGCCTACAGATATATAGAACCAAAAATCTTCATCAATAGCTATTATGTCAACAGTTTTACTCTTAAAGGGATATGGATAATTACGATTATCTTGCTTTGCGAGCAATTACTTATTAGTAAAATAACAACTAATAAACTCGAACATATGTAATAAACATCATTTACAATGCTTAATTTCACATGTAATATATGAGACAATTGATCAAATATATTTTCACATTCCACGTTCAAAATCTCTAAATTTGCTAAATAAAATTAGAAAAAAATGCTTTGCAACTAATTCATCCAACTATACAAATCTGTTGTTGCATTATGAAATTTATCTCTTTAGATAAGAGATTATGGGCAGTTAGCACACGTGTTACCGATTTAGATTTAAACAAATTACATAGGCCATAACTTTAGCTGTATAACAATTTGAATTTCAATGAATATCTACTATAAATTTGCAACTCTAATTTATCCAACTATACAAATACGTCTAACTAAGATATAAACAAATAGGTGAATACCAATTTAGATTTAAGATCAATATGAAGATATTACCGAAGTTTTTTCCAACAATAAAAAGCCAAGAAGTACCATGATTTTATCGAATTCTTTCTCTGTCTCGCAACATCCCTCTCGCCAAGATTCTCAAAATCCTGTTCGATCGCTTTGTCTTTTTGGTGTGACACATTACGTATATAGCATTAAAATCAGAAAGAGCAAATAGGAAGGTAATTGTTACACCACTTGCCAACAAGAGTCCCTTGACAAAACAAAAGCAATACAAATCTATTTTAATAAGGAACTCAACAACTAATAAGTTTAAAATAGTGCTCATATAATTGTTATACCACCTGCAAAGCTTCCATCCACACAATCCGATCATCCCTTGTCTCTGCCCACAAATGCAGCCTCATTGTTCCTGTAAAAATCGAAAATCTCTTGTCATCCGACCTACTTTCACGAACAGATGAAACCTAGAAAATCAGACAAACAGAACAATTAAAAGTCAAAACACATAAGCCATCAGATTCAAACTGTTTATATGTGTGTTGGACGCTTGTTCATCAAGAAAGAATCCAACAGAAATTGCAGAATCATGAGAAATATTTAAACAAAACACATTACAATTACAAATTGTGATGAAAAACAGGAATCTAGATTCAAGAATTCGTCCGTGCCTGTTGTTGTTGATTTTGCATCGAGCTCGACCCTAAATTAAAAACAACCCTAAATAAAGAATTCGGCGTTGTGACAGGGAAAGTGATGAGAAAGTGTATGGTTGCTTAGCCATGAGAAGCAATTAAGATGAGCTCGACGAAATACCTTGCGACGAACACAACCAGATATTCCGATAGCGAAGGATATTCACCGAATGTGTTAAAACTCACTCGGGCGACGACATAAATGGTCTATTTGTGGTGGTGGTGGTGGTTGTTATTGGCCATGTCTTCTGGTAGATGGTGGTGCTCATCAATTAGGGTTTAGATTTTTCGGTTGAGATGAGAGGGAGACATGGGGGAACGATTAGGGTTGAGGTTTGGGGGAGAGATGAGAGAGACAGGGCGGAGTGAAAGGGTTGGACTGATGATTGAGGTGAATAAAAAATAAAAATCTTTAAAAGAAAAAAAAAGGGAGGGCACGAAACCATAAGTTTGGTTCTCTATTGTATATATATAAGTGGGTCGACCCGCGCTTCGCGGCGGAGTCAGACCAATTTAGAAAGTCGGTTAGCCAAACCATTAGAGATATGAGCCTTGCAAAACTCAAGTCATGAATGCATATAAATTTAGTTCTAACAAAGAAGAAGATGTAAATATATAGGAAATCATCGCGTTGGCTAGATGATATAATACAAAAAATATTAACATGATAACATGTATACCCAGGGGTTCTTAAACCTGTTTGTTATGCAAATATGCAAACTAAAAGAACAAACGTAATAGAAGCAAACCAAAACTTTATAAACTACAAATATACTTCGATAGAAACAAAAGAATAACTTATACAAATAATGATGCAAACTTTCAAATTCTTTTAAAGCTACAACACATGAAATGAAAACAATGGATGGAGTTAAAAATTATTCTATATGCTAATAACTTTAATCAAAACACAAAAGTTGAAAGTTAATTATTTCACCTTAAGTTCTGCATAAGTGTTTATATCAAACATAATACTTCTACAACATAATGTACCCAAAAAAGCCTACTTGAAATTTTATCACACCCATCATTTGTATGTTCAAATTCAGAGTTGAGTTCTAACGTTCTTCTATTTAGCATACAAAACATCAAATAAAAGTATCAAGGAAAAATACTTACACTTGCTGCATATTGTGAGTCCTTCTTTCTCGTTGATATTTTCTGGATATGAACAAATATATAAGAAATTAATAATCTAACTTTCCGGAGATGTGTAAATGGATAATGAACATAGTCAAACAAAACAAAAGGAAGAAATAACATCACAAAAGTATGAATAATATGTAATTAGACAAAGACGATACCTATAAGAGGTAGCAGTCTTCTAATAGCTTTTACAAACAAACAAACGAATGAACAACATGCAAAAGTAATAGTCGATCAAGAGAACTTACAAACAGGTCTACCAAAACAGCTTCAAGCAAATAACAACCACACACACACCCGCAATTAAAAGTGTGTGTGTGTGTGTATATATAAACAGCCATCACAATCTAGAAAAATATCATGAGCATCAGCATATCAAATTCAAACAGGCATGTATAAACAAAAGAAAAAAAATTCCTAAGTCCTAAATCATTGTTTTATAAGGCGGCGTTAATTCTACTGAATATGTTATATACATGAGAGTAATTCTTAAGGGCTAAAATATATGAAATATCAATAAACATTCAAATTCAATGGCGTATGAGGCACGCGTTGCTGTGCGCACCCAATTGGTATAGCTTGTGATGTTTTTTATATATGTGCAAACATCAAAAGCACATGATAACCATTGTCGTACGTTATAAACGAACAACCAATAACCTTATACACTCTAAACAACCAATCAATAACCTCAATTCCTATACCTTGTAGAATATGCAAGGTATACCTTAAATTAGTTTGAACCTCCTAAAAAAAGTACAATAGCTACAATATATATATATACACACACACAGACACACACTCTGTTCAAGTCAAACTAAATCAATAATCAGGAAACTATACCCTAGATAAAACCTAATCATCAGTCTTAGCATGACTCCTTCCACTTTGGAAAACAGTGTTCTTGTTTGACCGGTAAAGTGAAGATTAATTTTGCTGATTAAAAACTGAGACTGATTAATATAACTGCTAAAAGTATC
Source organism: Deinandra increscens subsp. villosa (assembly GCA_039602395.1). NCBI lineage: Eukaryota > Viridiplantae > Streptophyta > Magnoliopsida > Asterales > Asteraceae > Deinandra > Deinandra increscens. The sequence goes on from JBCNJP010000025.1 coordinate 71,012,582, forward strand.
ACCTAACTAAACTATAAAAAAATAAGAAAATGTTACTAAACACAACTCATATAAGCTTCTAGATTAGAGACAATGTAAACTATTAAGGTTGATATGAAATGAATAGCATTAGCATCAATAGTTCAAAGAAAAATTAATAAATAAAATTAAATAAGAAATAACATAATGTAAACTATTAACATGAGAGAAGTAAATAGGTACTTTGGTAGTGTTGCTGGAAGGGTGGTTGATTCTTGGGAGAGAACAACATGGATGAGAAATAACATATAGATCTTGAATGCCTTTCTATGAGAATTAACTCTATCGATTACTCCACTGCCATCATGGCCTCCATGTCTGTTGCTAGCGGGTGATGTTGTTACCCTAAAAAGAGAATATATGTTCGGAAGCAAAACACTAAAGTTCGACAGAAGACTCTCGACTAAATATCCTTGACAGATTTAGTTTCAAATCAAACTAAATCCATAATCAGGAAACTAAAGGTGGATGAAAAACAAACCTACCCGTATGGAATTTGTAGGAGCACCCTTCAGATTTGAGTTCAGATTTGAGAATGGTACCACTCTCGGGTTGATTGTCGTCTCACTTGCACTCTATAGTCGTTGACCCTTCTCCGATCAAATCCATGTTGCCAAAAAGGAAAACGTCATATGGCTCACAATAAACTGCAAAAATTACGAAGGGATGAACTGAAAATTTTATATATAATCACATCTTTCTACTATATCCATTCCATAATCAACCAAATAATATTCCATCAGAACTCACTTGACTAAGAAATTCAAGATAATAACTTATAAAAGCTTAATTTCATTAGGGCTGCAAGCGATTAAAAAAAGAAAGAATCCAACCAAAAGAAAGAATTTATAGCTTTGAAATTACCCAATATATCTTACAAATATTAGAAGTTTTTTTTATATGCCCTCCTTTAATCTCGTTTCAACAGGCTAACACCCCAACATCAGCATCGCTAGCGACCCATTTATCACTAAATGGGTTTAGATCCATACCTGTAATACAAAGAGGCTATGATTCGACAACAAAAAAGTGGCTGCAGAACATCACGAAACAGGAAGCAAACCTAGATCCGGAGCTCGATCTTCGAGAAACCCTAAAGAGAGATGACCAGATAGAGAAGAACACGCAGAGATGTTCGGCGGTTGTCGACGGTTATTTGTAGATAGAGAGAGACTTAGAGAGAAGATGGCAATGGTCGATTTGTGGTGGTGGTTATTTGCCATGTCTTCTGGTAGATGGTGGTGCTCATCAATTAGGGTTTAGATTTGTCGGTAGAGATGAGAGGGAGACATGGGGGAACGATTAGGGTTAAGGTTTGGGGGAGAGATGAAAGAGAGAGGGCGGAGTGAAAGGGTTGGACAGATGATTGAGGTGAATAAACAATAAAAATATTAAAAACAAAAAAAAAGAAGGGCACGAAACCATAAGTATGGTTCTCTATTGTATATATATACAATGTGGGTGTCGTTACTATTAAATTTTGTAAATATTTTAATAATATTTTAATTAATTTGTAATACAAGTCCCTACAGTTACTATATAGGCAAGTTATGACGGATATCCGTCAACAAAAATAACCGGTAATTTATTCCATCGGTAATTTTGACCTTTTCTTTTCTTATTCCGTCGGTAACTCATCAAGGGATCCGTCCTTTGACAACTTTGCTTGGTGAACGCCTGGTTTTCTTGTATCTTGTGAAAGTGAACGTGTTTTTTAAACAAATTGAAATGCATGAACAAATCAAATTGAAATACAATACATGAATATAACATAAAGACATACTTGATAGAAAAGATACAAGAAAATAACGAAATCCATATGGATTTTATGAACCAGAAGCTAACTTAAAAGGTTGTGCACTTGTGCATTATCAATTATATATAGGTTTCACTGGCACCAACTTTATCATTTCCTTCCTTTACCCAATCAATGAATTTGTTTAAATTTTTGTCCGAGGAATTTCCTACTTCCACGCAGTCCATCACGTTTTCTTTTAAATTCAAGGCATTTTCTTTCAATATGTTGTTGTTGAGCAGCTGCTCCACTTTACTCTTGATTTCTCCACGTGTAACAATCCCTGCAACATCTTTGTTCAAACCCACACCAGTTTTCCAAATATCACATATGTAAGTTTTGTTAAAAAACTGATCGGCAAAGTATGGCCAGCACAAGAAAGGAACGCCATTGCTGACACCTTCCATTGTAGAGTTCCAACCACAATGACTCATAAAGCAAGCGATTGCGGGATGGTTTAGGACCTCCTGCTGAGGTGCCCAACTAACCATTTTCCCGCGAGTGCCGATTCTATCCATGTAGCCATTTGGGTAGACATAGTCGATATTGTGACCACTTGTACCAGGTCGAACGACCCACAAGAATGGCATTTTGGTATCCTCGAGTGCTAGCGCCAACTCTTCAAACTGTTGCTGGTTAAAAATTGTGATGCTCCCAAATGCAACATAGATGACTGAGCGTATTAGTTGTTGATCAAGCCATGTTAGGCAAGTAGAGTCTTCATTCCAGAAGTGGCCTACCTGCCTTGTGGATTTGTTGGTTGCCAAAAGTGGACCGATTGGCAACATCTTTGGAAACATACTGAACACCCCAGGCTCCAGATCCATGGTAGAATTGCAAATTATGTGGTCTGCTGCTTCTGCTGCCTCCATACCACCAAGAATTAGAAAATCAAAGATAATTTGGTTGGTGGTTGAGTCACCTACACACACCCATAAAAAATTTGCAGGGTTCATGAATGGCATGGATGTTGATAGCTGAATCATTTGATCCTTCAAAGGTATCCCTGAAGAAAGGAAAAAAAAAACTAGCTTGATTACATAATTAGGCTAATTAAATATGGGAAAATTTTAAAAAAACATAACCAACTCTCAATTTTGTTTACTTAAGTCAATAAAAAGTTATCTCACCTTTACAGTTTAAAACTTTATCATCCATAAGCTTCTGAACACTCATGGTCAAAGCCAAAACTGCAGTCGAACTGGGACAAAAGACTGCAAGTCTAATACCCATCTTTCGCGCAACTTTTGCGACCCATCCCATGCAATAATCGGCAACGATGCATGTAATTTTTTCGTCATCGTTCTTGCTGATATCGTTTAGTAGCTCTTCTAGTTTGGTGGGCATGAATTGGAACATGGTTTTTGTCAACTTCCCAAAGTCATTCCTGTTGTCACATGGTTCCATCCCATCTGGGATCGAAACCATTTGCAACAAGTCGCTCGGACCATCTATTCCTGGCCCTGAGCAGGAATTGATGACCTGTTTGTGAGTGAAGTCTGTGTTCACAAACGTGACCTTGAGACCGTTGGTGGTGAAGCACCGGGATGCCTCCATAAGAGGTATCACATGGCCTTGTGCCGGATATGGTATCACTAGGACATGGAAATTTTTCATTTTCTGTGTGGCTAATTAAGAGTGTTGATTGCACTTTAAATGAGGGCTCCTTTTTCATTTGATTCTATGGATATAAATAGCCGAGGTTCCAACTACTAAGTGAACTACTCAATAGTGCTTTAATTAAAGAAAAGGAAAAATAAATAAATAAATAAACAAATCGAAATGCCAGTTTTTGTAAAACCATCTAAGAATTGAGGAAATAAATATGGACGGGAAACATGAAGTTGACACTTTTTCATAATTAACAAAATAAGATTAACTTTATTATACACGTGCTCTCATATTCAAAATTGAATATTTTATTAATGAACTTTCAACGTTATGCTGAAGAGTAAATGAGATGCACAAGGATCAAATAGTCATTAAGAATTAAGATGATTATATGAATAAACCGTGGTGTAGTGAAGTCTTTCATTTTTTTTGGTAAACACACCTCTTTCATTTCTTCTACTTTGACATAGATTTTCCCGTATCCTCATTTTTTTCAAGTCTCCTCTTGCTTTTTGTGTGTCTTTTGATTTGTCATTCATCAATAAAGTACCCAACAAACTCTCACACACATTTTTCTCGACATGCATTACATCAAGATTGTGTTTTAGTTCGAGAGAAGACCAATAATTAAGCTCGAAGAAGATACTCTTTTTCTTCCAATTCGACTTTGGTGCCTTGCAATTTCCTTTCACACCCACATGGTTAGGATGCTTACCTGGAACACGATTAGAAAGGTTGTTTACTTGTTGCAATATCTTTGTAGTACTCAGTATTTTAGGAGCCGTTTTATCTTTTGTTTCTCCATTAAACAACAAACGTTTCCTCCATCTGTGCTTCTTATGCAAAAATCTTCTATGACCAACAAAGGCCATCTTACTATCTACACGTTACGAGGGTATGTCTTCATTACAAGTAGCGCATGCTTTATAACCTTAACCACTCCATCCAGACAAGCTACTACGAGCAGGATAATCGTTGATTGTCCATAATAGTGCCACATGCATATTGAAAACAGTCTTGGTTGATGTATCTACCATTTGAACTCCCTCGTCCCACAACATTTTCAACTCATCAACCAAAGGCCTTAGGATGACATCTATGTCCACTCCAGGTGATTTAGGGCTGGATATTAGTAAAGTCAACATAAAAGAAGACTCTTTCATGCATACCCACAGCGGTGTATTGTATGTTGTCAACACTACCGGCCACATACTATAAGACAAGCTCATGTTACTGAAAGGGTTAAAGCTATCAGCTACTAAACCCAATCGGACATTCCTTGGTTCACTTGCAAAATGAGGATGTCTCTTATCAAAATCTTGCCATGCCTTTCCATCAACCGGATGACATATAATACCATCCGTTGAGCGTCCAGTGTTATGCCAAGTCATATCTTTCGCCGTGAACCTAGAACTATACCTTCGTCGAAGCCGTGAAGTTAAAGGAAAGTAGCGTAACACTTTTTGTGGTACTTTCTTCCCATTTGTGTTTTTCTCAACCCATCTGCTCACGTTACAAACCGGACAATTCTGCATAGATGCATTCTTTTTTTTTTGAACGGCCAACAAACATAGAATTGCCCAGGTACTCCGTACGGGGTGACCCAATGGCAAAAGGCCACCGCCAGCTGGCCCAACCCAACCGTACGGAGCCCTTAAGCACACCCAAGTTATCTCCAGTTCCGAGAAAAACCCACTCGCCCGAAGGCCCACTGGTGGTTAAACCCGGTCGCTCTCGAGATCGAACCAGAAACAACAAGATCCTGGTCTTCCTTCATAGAGCCCCCCATGCCTCAGAACAATATTGCTGGGAGCAAGGATAGAACCTAGGTCACTTGGACACAAGATGATCACCTTCCAAAACAAAGCACAATCATTAACGCATGCATGGATAGATTGATATCCTAACCCTATCTTCCTCAACTTCTTCTTAGCTTCATAGTGTGAGGCTGACACATGATTTTCTTTTGGGAATGCAGCTCTTAGAAACTCAACAAGTTGGTCAAACGAACTATTTGTCCATTTGTTAGCGACCTTCATGTGCATTAATTTTGCTAGAAAGTTTAAAGATGACATCCATTTACAACCAGGGTATAACTCGGTATTGAGCTCGTCAAACAATGCATCGAATTTCGGGTCTAAACCGGTTCCATCTTCATCAACATTAGTATTTTGCTCTCCTCTAAGATCATCAAGTGCATCAAACATCTCACCCGGTTCTTCTTCAATACGTGGCTTTTTATTATATATGGCTTCTACTTCCGCCTCATTAGCATATATTTCACCATGATGTACCCATGTCTCATATACTTATAGAAATTCATAGCTTTGTATGTGGACATAAATCGTATTCAAATCATGACTTTTATGATTGACACACCTTCTACACGGGCAACACACTTTGCCTTCACTGTTAACATGGTTCTTCGCAATATTCATAAAGTTACGAAGACCTGTTGTGAAATCCGGAGAAGTCCGGTCTCGCAATTTAATCCAGCTCTTATCAATTGTCATAGTTGTTTTACTATTAGCAATTAGATTGAAAGTATAACTAAAAAATCTAGGCAAAAATGATCTGAATATACACATAAACATACTAAAAGACTATCTATACTTATCTTAATCCTAATAAAGCAATAAAATTGTTTCCACATGTCTTCTTTTTAAGGTGTCCACATCATCAGTGCCACGTGTCAAAACCAGATTCAATTATCAATTTAGTAAATTACCAATTTTATCTAATTAAAATTTTCATTTTAAAAAATGGCAAACATAATGTTGATTTAATAAATTACTCAATAATTTGAGTCTTTTTAAGGAAACAAATCAAGAATTTGTCATCTTTAATGTATTAAATTATCAATTAATATTTTATAATGAATTATGTCATTTATAATATTCAAATTTCTTAATCATTTTTAATATTTAACTAATATTATGAGCCTAAATTCAACCCGTGTAGTACACGGGTTACTAACCTAGTATATGTAATAGGCAGTTAAACATACGTACGAACATAAACATAAACATACTTATACTTGTAACGGCTAATATATACACTAAAAGATTATCTAAACAAAACTTAACAGCAACATATTCATAAATGAGAAAGTAGGGTGAAATGTTACTTACCTCAACAAACGTCAATGACAAAGAAAATAGGGAAATGAATGTTGAACCGAACACCAAGCTTGACCTCACGAATCTACACAAAATACAATAACAACATATATTATTAACAACCAACTGCATACCTACATGTAATATCTGCTGTTAATATCAATCCTAGGAGCTGAAAAAGATATATAAACACAACTATAAAATATATTATGATACGATGAAGAGAAAGCTGGTGAGCCACTTTGAATAAAAAAGCTTACACGGTTTGCATATATCATGATTATCCAACTTCTGCAAAATATATCATATAAACTTTTGAAAAAAAATATAAATAAACTTTTAATATGCAAACTGTGTAAAACTAGGAATCAAAACACTTTCATGTGTAGTTATATTCATGTCAGACGACTCCCAATCAAATAGAGGTTATCTTGATATAATATTTGTATGCCGATAAATATGTGATAATGCTTCCGGTCCACCTGCCTATTAAGAGTATCTTCCGGCTAATATTCAACAAGCCTCCTTCATTTCCAAGCAAGACTAACTGAATAAAAGTTCAAATAAAAAATTAAGAGTGCTTATATAGACACTCAAGGTTTTACTAAATTCACCCTTTCCCTACGATCGATTTGCTCCAAACGGTCGTTTCAAGGTCTTTTCATTTAAAACGGCCGCCACGTGTCGCGACGACGTAACCTTAAAATTCAGGGGGCCCCCCTTTTTATCGACCGTTTCATCCGAAACGATCCCCGAACGATCGTTTCACCGGAAATGAGCGTGTGGTTTGGGTGGATCTAGTAAAAGCTTCCGGTCGATATAGCCAACCCCAAAATTAAATCCTCAAGCCTAAAGAAATTATAGAAGTTCAAACAAAAAATAAAATCAATTGATACCACTCAACAGTATTCAAGTAATCATCCTAAACTGACCATTCACAATTAACATTTACAATTAGTTTTAAGAAAACATAGAATTTAGGAAAGTTTTATATCTACTCTGCTAAATTTAGAACTATAAAACATAATCATCAATGAAAATGTAAAAGTGGATTTTGCCAAGATGGCAACAAGCACAAACGATTATTAAAAGCAGAGGTTTAAAACTAATCTTTGGTTGTGGCATAAACCAGTTCAAAGTTCTTTGGTTGAAAATTAATCTATAAACACCTCTTGTAAACATGGTAGGTTAAGATTCTCTAACCTTCATTCAAATCAAACATTGAAATTTCTCTAGTTTCGATGTTGGTTGAAAATTTAATCAAAATTTATCACAAGAATATATTCAAAACAAACACCTTTGGATGAAGAGGTTATCCACTACATAATCAATTATTGCGTTTACCAGTTCTAGCAAATGATACGGACGGATATGATGCTGCTGGACCCGACCCGCACGATAATCCAGGCCCAAGCTCACGCTAAAGCGTTGGGCTCTATCTCGCAAACCAAGCACCGGCGGCCCAGCTCATGGTCGACCGGCCCAGTGTGTTTTGTTTCTGTTTAAGTTGTTTGCTTTTGAAACCTTATCTCTTAGTATTTAAACTCTTGTTTTGCTACTTGTTCGTTGATTATTGTTTGATTAATAAAGCTTGGTTTGCTTAAAACCCTAGTTCAATCACTGGTGAAGGTGATTGGTGTTCTTACCCATTATCAATTGGTAATCAGAGCCATGGCCGGGAATCATGATCATCGCCGTCGATACGCCGCAGGAGGCAACGAAAATTTTCATGACCCCCGTGATGCCGAAATCGAAAGACTCACACAGCGCCTTCAAGAGTACGAATTACGTGATCAGGGTCGTTGGGGTCACGACTCCAATCCTGATTTCGATGATTGGGACGATGGTTCGAGGGCAGGAAACCCGTTCGGGAATCCGTTCGGCCGTCAGCATCACCGCACACCGACTCCTCCGACGGAAAAAGACCCACTTCGCAGCCTGGGTATTCGGGTGGAGATTCCAGAATTCGAAGGGAAAGTCCAGCCCGACGAATTCATTGACTGGTTACATACGGTGGAACGCGTGTTCGATATCCGTGACATTCCGGAGAATCTGAAGGTCAAGCTAGTAGCCGTTAAATTCTGTAAGTACGCCTCTCTTTGGTGGGAACATGTGCGCAAACAACGCGCGTTGGAGGGTAAACATAAAGTGGAAACGTGGGAGAAAATGAAAAAATTGCTCAAGGCCAAGTTTCTTCCAGTGAACCACCGGCAAGATACCTACCTCGATTACCACAACCTCCGCCAATCCTCGCTCTCAGTTGAAGACTTCATTATGGAATTTGAGCGTTTACGGATGCGTTGCGGTGCAGACGAGGATGAAGAACAGATCATTGCTCGTTTCCTTGGCTCTCTCAGGTCTGATATTTCTGATGTTGTGCAGTTACAACCTTATTGGTCGTTTAATGATGTGTGCAGGTTAGCCCACCGGGTGGAAAAACAACTCAATTCCAAACAGCGGTCCGTTCCTCCACGGGGCACCCCTCACCGAAGCCTTCCTGCCGGTCCTTCTTCCAGCCGTATCGGCCCAATCAAAGCCGACGGCCTGCCATCACAGCCTCCGGCTACCACACCTCCTTCCAATACCATTCGATGTTTCAAATGCAATGGGATAGGCCACTTGCGCCGCGATTGTCCTAACACTCAAATGGTCTCCCTAGTTGACGACACACCACCTGTTTATGATGAGGAAGACGAAGCTATTGAGGAGCCAGCTACAGTTCTTTACCCTGATCGGGGTGAAGCCCTTATCGCTCAACGAGTTCTTAGCGCTACCGTGGCCAATGCCGACGACGAGACCGCATGGCTTCGACATAACATTTTCCGAACTAAATGCACTGTGCAAGGGAAAGTATGCACTGTTGTTGTGGATGGCGGCAGCTGCGACAACATGGTGGCCCTGTCAATGATCGAGAAATTGGGATTACAAATTCAGCCTCATCCCGAGCCATACCACTTGACGTGGCTCAAGAAATGTAACATAGTCAAGGTTACTCACCGTTGTCTCGTTCATTTTTCGATTGGAAATAAATATACTGATGAGATTTGGTGCGAGGTTATTCCAATGGACGCGTGCCATATTCTATTGGGACGACCGTGGCAATATGATCGTCGCACTCGGCATGATGGTTTTCGTAACACATACAGTTTTAAGAAGGATGGGTTGAATATCACACTTGCCCCCTTGACCCACGCAAGACCACACCGGAAGCATTTATTTTATCACGGGCTGAATTTGTGGATTTCACCTTCGCCACTCGGCCTCCCGTCTGCTTCGGCCTTGTGGTGACCGAAGTGAACCCAGTTATTGCCCATGTCCCACCTGCGATACAACCTTTGTTGACTGAATTCTCAGATGTGTTCCCTGATGACATTCCCGCTGGGTTACCTCTTATGAGGGATGTGCAACACTGTATCGACTTTCTCCCCGGGGCGAGTATACCTAATAAACCCGCTTACCGCATGAATCCGAAAGAGTATGAAGAGTTGCACCGACAGGTTACTGAATTATTGGAAAAGGGTCTGATCCGAGAGAGTATGAGCCCATGCGCGGTTCCCGCCTTGCTCGTTCCTAAACATGGGGGCGCCTACCGCATGTGCGTTGATAGTCGGGCTGTCAACCGCATCACAATTAAGTACCGTTTCCCAATTCCGAGACTTGATGATTTACTTGATCAGTTACATGGTTCAACGGTCTTTTCGAAAATTGATCTCCGAAGCGGGTATCATCAGATTCGCATGCGCCCGGGCGACGAGTGGAAAACAGCATTCAAGACTCGAGATGGATTATATGAATGGATGGTGATGCCGTTCGGATTGTCTAACGCCCCGAGTACGTTCATGCGTCTCATGAACCAAATTTTTAAGCCCTTTATTGGACGTTTCGTGGTGGTTTATTTTGATGACATTTTAGTCTTCAGTCAGAACACTCAGGAACATCTTAAACATTTGCGCGAAATCTTTTTACTCCTTCGTGCCCAGAAGCTTTACGCTAATGGGAACAAATGTCATTTCCTTTCACAAGAGGTTCTATTTTTGGGGTATATGATCTCACAGGCAGGTATTCGGATGGATAATTCGAAGGTGGAGGCCATTACGTCCTGGCCACCTCCTTCCAACATACATGAGGCTCGAAGTTTTCACGGGTTAGCATCCTTTTACCGGCGTTTTATTCGCAACTTTAGTTCTATTATGGGTCCTATTACTAATTGCTTAAAGGGGAGTAAATTTGAATGGACTGCCGAGGCCCAGAAGGCGTTTGATATACTCAAGGACCGTGTCACCCGAGCCCCGGTCTTAGCACTCCCAAACTTTGATCACGTGTTTCAGGTGGAATGTGATGCTTCGGGGATTGGTATTGGGGGTGTTCTTAGCCAACAGAATCGACCCATCGCGTTCTTTAGTGAGAAGTTGAATGAGACCCGCCGCAAGTATAGCACCTACGATAAAGAATTCTATGCCATTATCCGCAGTCTCGAGTATTGGCGTCATTACTTACTACCAAACGAGTTCATCCTTTTTTCGGACCATCAGGCCTTGAAGTACATTCATGGGCAAACTAAGTTGAACCCGCGCCATGCAAAATGGGTTGAACTCTTGCAGGATTTTTCTTTCGTCATCCGCCACAAGGCTGGCCACGCGAACTCGGTGGCCGACGCCCTTAGCCGACGCCACTCGTTGGTCACTACGTCGCAGGTAAATATTTCTGGGTTTGATTCTATTCGCATGCTATATCAGGGGGACAAAGATTTTGGCGAGATTTGGGCTAAAACTGCGCAAGCAGGGGTAGATGATTATTTGCGCCGCGACGGGTTTTTGTTTAAAGGACGTCGTTTGTGTGTTCCCGACTCATCTTTTCGGGAGGCTATTATTTTGGAATGTCATCTTGGGGGTTTGGCTGGACACTTCGGACGTGACAAAACGACAGCTTTGGTGAAGGAACGATTTTTTTGGCCTCGTCTTGACAGTGATGTTTCTCGAGTTGTCAAACGTTGCCGGGTTTGTCACATTGCTAAAACTCACGGTACTAATCAGGGCCTCTACACCCCTTTGCCGACCCCTACGAGCCCATGGGAGGATGTTAGCCTCGACTTTGTTTTGGGTTTACCTCGGACACAGCACGCGAAGGATTCTGTGATGGTCGTGGTCGACCGCTTCTCGAAAATGGCTCACTTTGTTCCATGCATTAAAACGTTTGATGCCTCTCAGGTGGCCCGTCTTTATTTTACTGAGATTGTCCGATTACATGGCGTTCCGAAGACGATTACATCGGATAGGGATGTCAAGTTTGTCAGCCACTTTTGGCGCACTTTGTGGACGCGCTTGGGTTCCAAATTGCAGTTTAGTAGTTCGCATCATCCTCAAACCGACGGCCAGACTGAGGTTACTAACCGGAGCCTCGGGAATTTGTTGCGTGCCCTCGTTGGATCCCATTCCCGACAGTGGGACCTCGCTTTGCCACACGCGGAATTTGCATATAACCGGTCCGTGCATAGCTCCACCGGTCACAGCCCCTTCTTTATCGTGTACGGCCGAAACCCGTTTACTCCTCTCGACCTCGCGCCGATGACTGACCTTGCTCCATTTAGTGTGGATGGTGATGCGCGGGCTGCCCAGATTAAAGAGCTGCATCGCCAAGTCCGTGATCAAATTGTTGAAAGTAACTTACAGTTCCAAACTCGAGCTAATCGCCACAAGAAGCAGGTTGTGTTTCGCGAGGGAGATCTCGTTTGGGTTCATCTCCGTAAGGAAAGGTTTCCACAGGGGCGGTTTGGCAAGCTCAAGCCTCGCGCCGATGGTCCCTTTCGTGTGCTTAAAAGACTTAACGACAACGCTTACAAGATTGACCTCCCCGGTCATTATAATGTGTCCGCTACTTTTAATGTTGCAGATTTATCTCCGTTCGAAGGTGACAACGAGGTGGATTTGGACTCGCGGACGAGTCCTTTTCAAGCAGGGGAGTATGATACGGACGGATATGATGCTGCTGGACCCGACCCGCACGATAATCCAGGCCCAAGCTCACGCTAAAGCGTTGGGCTCTATCTCGCAAACCAAGCACCGGCGGCCCAGCTCATGGTCGACCGGCCCAGTGTGTTTTGTTTCTGTTTAAGTTGTTTGCTTTTGAAAACCTTATCTCCTAGTATTTAAACTCTTGTTTTGCTACTTGTTCGTTGATTATTGTTTGATTAATAAAGCTTGGTTTGCTTAAAACCCTAGTTCAATCACTGGTGCAGGTGATTGGTGTTCTTACCCGTTATCAGCAAATAAGGAGCAGGCATCAATCTTTGAAGTTTAACTAAAATTTCAGAACAAATCTAACATAAACTTTGAAGAAAACTTACGCAAAATCGGCGGCGGGAACTCAGAATCGACAGATGGAACTCGACACTTCACGGCTGGAAACCGACGGTGGTGTTGGTGGGAGTTCTTAGCGGCAGTGAAGGCCAAAAATCGAAGTCGATTTGAAAATCGCAGCTTGAAAACGAGAGAGCAAACTACATTCCGATGGTGGTGCATTTACTCTCAGGAACACATTGTTGTAGCGAATCTCGGGTTTTTTTTGGAAGGAAAATCGACGGTGGTGTTCTTCCCAAACAGGAGGAAAGTAATTATGTATCTTTTGTTTATTATCCAAGGAGGAGATTAGAAAAAGTAAAAAATAAATTAAAATGTCAGTAAAGACGATATATTGTCGCCAAATCATAAAACAAAATGACACCGTTTGTCTTTAAGGCAATGCAGACGACATATCGTCGCCGATTTTTTTTCTTTCTAAACTTAAACCGCTCAATAAAAATAAAGAGAAAATAAAAATTAAATTTATAAAAGACGATAAATCGTCGCGAATCCTTTTCGGAGACCCGCCAAGAATTTTGTTCTCCCGCTGAACACGTTTGTGACGACATGTCATCGCTAATATTTTATCATAAATTTTTTTTTACAAAATGTTTTACTTACATATTGAAAATAAAACGAAAATAAAAGAAGAAAAGTTAGTCGAGACGATATGTCATTGCGAATAGATTTTCGTAGAGGCGTCAAAAGATTAAGCTTCCCGCTGAGCTTTATTGCGACGACAAGTCGTCTCGAAAATGTTACCCGGATAAAATTTTTGGAAAAAGTACTTAGAGACGACATGTCGTCGCAAATGCCATGTGTCGTCGCAAATGGCTTCGTCGCAATTGGCATCATTTCTTGTAGTGGTATCTCAACTCTGATGTGATGGTTAATGGTCTAGTAGTTTGGTTCCGGATGCTATGCATGTGTTGACAGTAACGGAGCTTAAGAAATTATAAAGAGGTGACAGAATGTCATGTGACCCAAAAAAAAATTATCGCTTTGTTTCGAGGTATATGTTCGGATCGATGATCCGGTTGAATCGACTATTCAGCTCATGTAATTGTTTGTCAAATGTGGATGTAAACACATCTACTCGATAATAATTTTCAAATGTAACATGAAGATCTTTGTTACAAGGCCAATAACGAGTAGAAGTATATGAAGATTTCATATCCGGTATTTATATTGGATGCTTATGACAAAAATAAGTAACTTCTTGGTTAATTCTTTTTCTTAGTTACTTCTAGAAATCGTAAAGTTAAGATTCGTGGGTTGATTGGTTGTTAAACCCATTACTTTTCTTGTAATTTATGCTCTAGTTTGAGCTTTTCTTGTTAACTTTTCATTCATGATAATCTTCCTATTTCATCAATGTAGGTATCATGGAAGTAGCTTGTGATATACTCATTTTTGAACTGTTTATGAAAAATCAGTTCAATGTGCTTGAATCACTCTTTACCAAAACCGAAAACTAACACTCCAAAAACTTCAAACCCAAAAACGAAGGTCTTAGAAGTGGATTTTGGGGGTCAAAACGGAGAGTACTAGCCGTTAGGCGAGTAAAAGTGTAGATCTCTCCAAGAAGGTCTTTTTGGCTGGTATTAGGTCCCGTAGCTCTTAACGCTTCTCAAGTTACGTCAGTTTTAGTGAAACAACCTAAAATTTCCAAACTGGTCCGAACTGAATCTTCACGAACCGAACCGGATCCGAACTAGATCCGAATTGTGACTTCGTGCAAACAAACTGAATCCGAACAGAACCAAGCTAAACGAACTTAATCCGAACTGGGTTCGAACTGTGAGTTCGGAGCGGTTATTTATCCAAACTGTGAGTTCGGGACGGTTATTTACCCGAAATGGAAATTCGCCGAACTGAAAAATCATGATACGAACTCAGACGAACAAAACCGTATTTTCTCTAAAATTTGCGATTTTAGGTCTTTTTGAATGAGATTTTCAGCAGTAGGCAACGAAAATACAATACGAACGTTCTGAAATCAATTTTAACACAAAAAGCTCTCAAATTTGATTAAACTTGATGAAATCTTGCAAAAACTCACTTTCTCTCTCTAGAAAAACTCAAAAATCACTACAATTTGATTAGCAAATGAAACCAGAAAGCTCTGATACCACTTGTAAAGAGAAAATACCAAAAAGATTTTAGATGTGTTTTGATATAAAGTTTCTAAAAATCAAAAAGATTTTATTTCTTATTTGTTTTAGATTGATAAACACGAAATACGAAGATGCGATCCGTTCAAGTGATGGAAGATGCGATCTTCCTAATTAGTATAAATAGCTATGATTAACTGTAATCGTCACTTTTTCAGTCTCAATAACACCATTAACTGTGTGTTCTTCTGGATATACGCTATTTGTACTCGAACTTCATAAAATCAATAAAGGGAGTCGATTCACCAATTGTTTTCCATTTCTAAGCTAGATTCAATAGTGAATTGCGAAGTTCTATCTACATACGATGAAATTTTGTTATTCATCAATTACCTTTCACTAGTACAAAAAAGGTCATTTATGACACACAATGCGCGTCATAAAGGGGAATAGATGGCGTGCATTTGCACGTCAAGGAAGCCCCCGTCATAAAGGGAGACGACGCGTATTTGCGCGTCATTTGCTTATGACGCGCATTTACGACGCTCATTTATGACGCGCAATGCGCATCATAAATGTGCGTCAAGAAAGCCCCTGTCATAAATCTGCTTATGACACTCATTTTTGCGCGTCATGGTTTTAATTTTTTTTTCAAATATTATACTTGTGTTATAGAATCACTAATTTTCATATTAATCAACAAATAATCTCATAACACAAAATTAAAGACATATATCAAAATAATGCATTTCATATATGTAGCAAATATTGCAAAGTTAATATGACTTTACAAATGGATCCGGTATGCTAACAATAAATCTAACACAATGTCATTTTCCTTAGCCTTCTTATAACATCTATGTTCCCTCCACAGGCATTTCTTAGCATCATCCCTTCCAACTTTAGCATCCTTCCAAAAAATCATCAACTATGACAAACAAAAAGACCAATATTAAAAGTGGACTTGTGTAGATCATATTGTGAAGGTTTGAATGATTCGATGATTTACATTGATCTCACAATCGGTACATATACAAGTTACATAGAAAATATATGGAAACCGAATAACCTAAAACTATCTAAAGATACAAGAATAAATACATAATACATTCATTTCTAAGACACCCCCTCAGTCTGAGCGGTAGAAGGACGAACGCAAAGACTGGACTTGAAATGCAGAAACAAATGTCGAGGTAGGCCTTTGGTGAAGATATCAGCGTATTGGTAGTCAGCCGGAACATGAAGAACACGAATGGACCCAAGACGTACCTTCTCACGAACAAAATGAATATCTATTTCGATGTGCTTCGTGCACTGACGTTGAACAGGATTCTCAGAGAGATAAACCGCAGAAACATTATCACAATAGACCAGCGTGGCCCGAGTAATAGGTACATGTAGCTCGAACAAAAGATTACGAAACCAGCTCGTTTCTGCGACGGCGTTAGCAACGCCTCGGTACTTGGCCTCTGCACTGGACCGGGAAATGGTGGGATGTCGTTTAGACGAACAAGAAACCAAACTAGAGCCCATAAAGATGCAGTATCCGGATGTGGAGCGACGAGAGCCAGGGCACCCGCCTTAGTCCGCGTCGGAGTAGGCAGTGAGAGACAAGGACTTGGAGGGGGCAATCAGTAAACCATGCGAAGTAGTGCCACGGACATAGCGAAGAACCCGTTTCAAAAACTGAAAATGCGACTCGCGTGGTGCGTGCATGAATAAACATACTGCAAAGCTCCTGCAAGACTTCGATAAAGAGTATCGTCTGATAAAAGTGACCCGGCGGTGGCACTAAGCTTCGAACCAGCTTCAACCGGAGTGTTAGCCGGTTTACAATCTGACATGTTGGCCCGTTTTAAAATATCTTCGTCATAGAGTTCCTGACTAAGAAATAGACCACCTTGTCGCTTGCGGACGGTGATGCCTAAAAAATGATGTAATTCGCCAAGATCCGACATTGCAAACTCACGTTTGAGCGCAGAAATGATATTGTCAAGTAAAGTCGGTGTGGAAGCGGTGAGGATTATGTCATCCACGTAGAGCAGTAAATATGCAAGACTGTCCCCTCGTTTGTAAACAAACAAGGATGTATCAGACACAACGCTTTTAAAACCACACTTATGAAGATAAGTTGCAAACCGTTGATACCAAGCGCGTGGAGCATGCTTTAACCCGTACAAAGACTTGCGCAATTTGCACACATAATCTGGATGGTCCTTGTCTTTGAAGCCTGGAGGTTGATGCATGTACACCGTTTCCTGCAAATCACCATGTAAAAAAGCGTTCTTGACATCCAATTGATGGATGGGCCAAGAAGAATTAGTAGCAAGTGTTAAAGCAGTGCGTATAGTAGCAGGCTTAACAACCGGGCTAAAAGTCTCGTCACAATCGATCCCGACTTGTTGTGTTTTTCCATTTACGACGAGTCGGGCTTTATAATGTTGTAAGTCCCCATTAGCCTTAAATTTGTGACGATATAACCACATACATCGTATAATATGCGCATTAGATGGACGTGGTACCAAATCCCAAGTTTTGTTAGTTATTAAAGCATTATACTCATCGTTCATGGCGGCAGACCAGTGAGGGTCGGACAAGGCAGAAAGGTGTGAGGTGGGAATAGGAGTAATGGAGTTAATATGAAGGTTATAAGGCATTTTTGGTTTGAAAATGTCGGCTCGAGAACGGGTTGTCATGGGGTGAAATGTAGGAGGGACGGTAGCGGGCTCTGGGGAAGTTGAGTGTGGCGACGGGCTGGGTGGAGGGTGGTGGACGGGGCTGGTTGGTTGTCGGGTTCGGCCGGAAGAGGAGACAGTGGGGGGTGTGGGAGGGTTCGGCGGAGAGGAGGGGGTTGGTGAGGGTGCCGGCGAAGGTGGTGGGGACGGTGTGGCCGACTGTGGCGTTGGAGGGGGGCGGAGGGGTGGAGATAGTAGGATAGATCGTCGTCAAATGGGTCGTAGTTGGGTGGTGAGGTAGTGGTGGCGGTTTTGAAGGGGAAGAGAGACTCGTCAAAAGTGACATGACGAGAAAGCAAGATCTTACTGGTGGAGAGATCAAGGCACTGGTAGCCCCGAAAATCAGCGGGGTAGCCAAGGAAAACGCACAAGGTTGATCAAGGTGCGAGTATATGAGGACGGGTGGCTGACATATTGGGGTAACATGCACACCCAAAAACGCGAAGGTGGTTATAGGTGGGATGGCGATTGTAGAGAGTGGCGGTGGGGGTAAGATTTTGAAGAAGGGTGGTGGGTAAAATATTATGAAGGTAAGTTGCAACGTGGATGCCTTCGACCCAATAAGCCGTTGGTAGATGTGCATGTTGTAAAAGTGTAAGCATGATCTCATTGAGACGTCGGATCATCCGTTCGGAACGAACGTTTTGTTGAGATGTTTGGGGACAAGCGAACCGAAACTGTAGACCATGGGTGGATGCAAAAGTTTTAAAATTTGTGTTATCGAACTCACCCCCTAAGTCACATTGGAAGGTTTTGATTGGCATATGAAATTGGGTAAGAATATATTTATGAAATTGATCAAATTTCTGGAAAGTGTCAGACTTATATTTTAACGGATAAACCCAAGTGAAATGTGTTTTTGCATCCACAAGAACCATATAATACTTGTATCCATGATTACTAACAAAAGGGGAGGTCCAAAGATCACAATGTATAATGTCAAAAGGCAAAACAGCAACATGTGGAGATGAAACAAAAGGCAACCATTTATGTTTAGAAATCTGACAAGAGTGGCAAAGAGACGCACGAAGGCGTTTATTACATGGAATTAAACTATGAGAAGACAAGAAATTAAAAACGGGCAGGCCGGGGTGGCCTAAACGATCATGCCAAAAATCCTTGTCATGGGAAACAGAGAAGGCGGAAGCAAC
>JBCNJP010000025.1:71031962-71070772 GCA_039602395.1 Deinandra increscens subsp. villosa
GGCCGTTAAAAAAAAAATTAAATAACAAATTCCCCCTAACCAAAAGACTTCTAACTCAATGGTATTCTCATGTTGTTTAAGATGTTTTTCCTAGAGGTTGAGGGTTCAACTCCCATAGTGGACATGTGGTGTAGAATAACGTCGTTCAAAATAATAATAACAATAACAATAATAATAATTATAATAATAATAATAATAATAATAATAATAATAATAATAATAATAAATATCACATCCAACCGACGACGGAATATGTCAGACGTGATGCAAACCACTAAACTATAGTTGAAATATTCTTAATCAAACCATTTTATAAATCCACAAATATACATTATTCAACAAATAATCTAAACAAAACATAACAAGATAAGTAATTGTTTTATAGTCTCAAACTAGGTCCAAAAGATTCCCTAAATGTCGGCAACACGTAGTACTTCAAACAACATTTCCTGCAATATGTATAACATACAAGGTCAACTATAAATAATTGGTGATTAAACATAGGCTTTATATATAGTATAAGTATAAATCATGCGATCAATTTGTCAAGTGTATGTTCAAGAATATGTCAAACAAGTAACGTGATAAAATGTAATGTGTAAATCAAACATTGACAATTTAGGTTTCAATCACCCATCGAAAATAAGTATACATTTTTAATTTAACGGGTGAGTTGTCAACCAATAAATACTATTGTTACCATACGCTTGGTGTTGTTAATTATGTGTAAGTTTAGAGTATCACAAGTTTCACAAGTATCAAGACTTACACTCAGACACTCTCCTCTAAATACCATTGAGACAATTACCACTAATACATCTAACATAGACACATAGTAATAAGAGATTATAAATTTAAAGGCTTTTAAATTTAAATCAAACTTTAATTAAGGGGTGTTTTTATAACTTTAACTAGATGGCTTATATGAAAAAATTAATGAATGAAATCTTGAAATTGACGTGTTTTCTAATTCATTTTCTTCTCATTTAATAATTTATTAATTATTATTATCTTCTCTCTCCATCTTTTTTATTTTACCATTCCATTAAACCTTTAAACTTCAAAAAAAAAAAAAAAAAAAACTTTAAACTTCATCTTTTCATTTCCATGGCAAATAATCACCAAAATATCTCAATTTGTTCTCTTCTTTTATGTTTGTCAAAGTTTTAGGGGCATGTCATCTATTTTGGAAAAGGGCCTGGTTAAAAAACAAGAAATATTCAACTGGTCTCGTGAATCTTAGCGGGTGCCTTGCCCCCCTCTGGAGTGGTTATAGATCCGCCCATGTCTATGGTAATTGGATATATATCATTAAAATTAATATTAGAGTACTCAGCAAAAAGTTTACATCAAAATATAACGTAAACGGACAAGCGACGCTTCTATACCTTTTAGATAGCAAAACTAAATCTTTTAAACTACGTTTATAGATCTTAGGATCATAAATATGTTAATGTATGTTGAATTTTGCACATGATCATTGTCATGTGCACCCATCTTTAAGAATACGATGTCCATAACATACGTTTCAATCTAGTTTTAGATAAAATAAAATAAGGTAAATTACGGAAATCATCTATATGGTTGTTCAAATTTCACCTTTCTTTCTTAGGTTTTAAAATTAGAGATATGGTCCAAAGATTTCCACTTTTATAACACATTTAGTCCTGATGCTAATTGCCATTAGATTTTTCCATTAATAAGTGTAAGATAACAATTATACACTATCCTTTTATAAGGTTTGGAATAAGAAAAGGTATACAAGCAATTTAGAAGCTTTTAAGTAATTTGGATAAAATAGTCATTCTATTGTTTGATTTTTATAAAATAATCAAAATGAGTAAATTTACAATATCTATATATCTATATACATATATACATATTAAACACAAGTTTTTAAAGTACATGTACACATTTTAAGGTGTGCCACCTAGGATTCCACTTTTTCTAAAAAGCAGCCACATAGGATTTCGTCCAAGTGTCAACTTCTTAGCGATTCTCAGCAATTTCATTTACAAAACTACAGCAAATATCATAAACTACACGCAGATCTTATGACCCGATGGACGTATCCGTTTTAAAAAAAACGTCATATAAAACCATTCCAGTCGAGTATAGGCGGTTGCTTCTCCCCTTTTTTTCAGTTCGAAACCCTGATTTCCAAGGGACGCTCTCTTCTTCCAATCGACGCTCTCTTCTTAATCGCCGCCGCTGTCCTGACTTCTTTGTTGTAGAAGTCAGAGGTAGCCTCATCGAACTATTTGAGGTTGACGATTTGCAGATTCAGGTATTCACTACAAGAAATAAGGTCAATAGTGGCGACAAATGTCGCCACTATTGCTTAGATTTGTCGCCACTACCCGCTACTAACCCGCCGCTATTGTTGCCAACTATCGCCGCTATTATTCCATTTGTTGCCGCTGTTGAATACGTCGCCACTATTGCCCTTTATCGCCACTATCAGGGGCGGATCCAGGAGAAAAAGTCAGGGTAGCGTTAAAAAAAATTTTATCGGGACTAACAGGGGTTCGGGGGCAGCGCCCCCGAAATATTTTTTTTAGGTAATTAACGGACTTCTGATCATATTTTCAAGGGGCTTTTAATCATATTTTTAGGTAAAAACCATAAAATTTCTTCCAGGGGTCGCGAAAAATTCGTTTCAGGGGTCGCGAAAAACCGAAAACTTGAAAAAAAAAAATTGCACGTCAGGGTAAAAGTTCAGGGGCAGCGGACGCTACCCCTGGGGCCTTCTTAGGTCCGCCCCTGGCCACTATTGCTAGATATTCTACAGAACGTGTTTTCTTTTGTATTTTATACGTTTCCAGTTTTATATCTAAACACGCTAACAAAACTACAGATTGACAAGATAAATTCATACAATACGCCATCATTAATAAACATTCAAGTCGTACAATAACCATTAAGGTTCGAAACAAGTTTAAGAAGTTACACACCAACACAAACTAATATCGCGAACATATATATAACATAGAAACTAGTTACTTAAAGATGATGTGCCATCGATCAATCACCATCGTTGTTTCCTTCGTCGCCGTCGTTTCCCTCGTCATCGTCATTTTCTTGTCGTTGTGTTCCAACATTCAAACCCGTTATCTGTGAGAGTTGCTCTTGAAAATACGGGTCTTGAATCAATTCCTTAATTTGATCCTACAAGAATATACAAACATTTGCATCAAACAAGTCATCTTGCAAACATACAAATTTAGACTATAATGTAAGTACATACTAACTTTATCAATACTCGTATAGGGCAAGTAAAATTATTATAATGAAAACTTATTTTATATATTTCTCTTACAATTAAATAAATATATGAATTGATGAATGATCTGTAGCTTAGTTATTTGTGTGATTTATTTATCAGTATTTAATTCTTCAAAAAGTCAAACATGTAGTAGTAAACAAACAACAAATAACTTATGCAGACACCTTTTTTCAAAAGGATGCAGCTTCTTTAGTTTAAGTCCCTTTAGATCATCATTAGCTTAAGTCCCTTTATAGTCCCTCAAGGTGACCATTCCTTATGGTCTTGAGCTAAAATATTTATAGTCAACTGTTAGACACCTAACTAAAACATCATATACTACTGAAGTCATAAGACGTCGCCACTAGTGCCTCTATTTCTTGTAGTGGTATTGGTTGATTTCCGATGTACTGTTTTATTGATAGATTTAATCGCAGAATTAAAAATCATCTCTTTGTCTTCTGGTTTGCTCTTTAACGTTCTTCTTCTTGGTTTTATTGACTGATTAGGGTTTAGGTGGGTTGCGATTGGTGTTTTAGTCGTTATTGTTTTTGCCTGTGTTGCGAATAGGTTAACACCCATCATACTAATCAGGTTCCGATCCTTTTTTGTTACGATTAGGTTAACACCCATCATAATTATTTTATACGCCCTATGATTTGTAGGTTTCTCTACCGTTTGTTAAGAAATCAGGTTCCGAATATATTAATTTTGAGATTTGAAGTTTCCAAAATTTATTACCTAACATCTGGGATATTAAATCCAAATCGGTTCAACGTTAGGGTTTAAAATTGATGCATTACACATCGCCATTAATAAACCTGATTGCGGGCTTCCCACAAGGATTATTGAGATGCTTCCTTACACAACAGATTCTATCTAAATCTCATCGTTTTTTAAATCTCATTTCATCATTTTAGAATGTTTTTTTTTTGAAACGGCAATTGTATTCACACAAAACAAGCTAGCAGGTTGCTAGCACAATCCAAAGTACAAGCCTTAAAAAAGACAATACAGAGAACTAAACAAAACAACAGGACATTAACAGCAGGATTAGTCTAACCAACAATATAACAATCCAAAGTACTATGGATTTACAGGTGATCCAATAAGCACTTCCAAGCACCCCTGATAGAATAAATTGAATCTGACGAATTTGCCCCAAGCTTCACCATAAAAAAATCACCCAGTAGAGACATTCAACCACAACCCATCAGCCAAGAAAGCAAGCACCACGGACATTACATCAACTGCCCATATAATGCATCCATATTTGAGTAAACGGATGAGTCAGGCGATGTATACTAAGATGCCTATAATGTCTTGAAGCTAAATTACACTAAAACCAATGTTGTAAATACAGCAGCAATACACCGACCCTCCAATGCATCATTGAATATCCTCCGAAGAAAAAGCCCCAGCAGCATCACAAACTTCAACCCAACATTTCCATCCCCTTCAAAACAAAACAACAGCAGCACAGAACCGACACTCCGACATCTCCTAAACACCAAGAACCCGAATCATCTCCATGGCAAGAAACATTCGCCACTATCGCCCCATCAGTTTATAATCCTTGCCCACCCGAAATTTAGAGCAACACCAAGAGATACGTCGAACCCAAACTGCACATGATACACGTCCCACAACAACATAGGCAACCCAAGCCCCTCCCACACGAAAAAACCACGCACGCCGAAAGAACTAAAAACTCACACCACCCGAATCAACATTGCAACCCACTGCCCAGACCCATCACACCGCCATAACACACACATTCCATGAACCCAATAAACACCAAGACACACACCACATTTTCCATTCCCCCTTCCCCAGGGCAGAAGGCACAATCACACCAATAACACACACACACCAAATTGAAGAATCCCAGAACCCAACCCCATGAACCCAATAATTCAAAACAAGCTTAGTATCACAAAAAATTCGTCGTCAGAACCCAGACACAAAGCAACAAAACATCATTTTTATCTTCACCTTCACTGATAGTAACTCTCATAGGACATCGTCTCATCCCATGTTTAGGAGAACCCAACCCCTAGGCCCCAATTTATAATCACACAGCAAACTCACCCACACGAAACTAAAGAAAAAACACACGCAGCACGAAACAACTAGAACACGAAATAAGCTATGCATGTCATTTCCGAAGACCACCACCTATACTACCTTTCAACCCCATTTTCACACACGCCAAAACGCACGCAATTACCAACGCCAAATGACATGCATAAGCGCACCAATGACACACACACCCCAAAACTCCCCAACCCATCACGGTGAAAAACCAACCCCCACCCCTTTCCTTTGCCACCATACCCAGACCATATCTCTTGTTCATTCACCCAACCTCCCTATCCCAACCCACCTTATACCTGAAACTGCTTCCATTGATCCCATGAAACAACACCAATGTTTCCCCTGTTCGAAATCCAAAGGTATGAACACACCTTAACATTTTCAACAACATTGCACACGGATGTCCTTTTTTTCTCAAAAATCATTTTGTTTCGAGCCTTCCATAATACCCACATTGTGCACATAGAGATGCCATATATCAATTTCCTCATCTTTTCCTCCAATGGCCACCTACTACACTCCTCAAGCGTACCTATGACTGTGTCCGGTACAAAGCAGGGGCATCGACACCAAAGCATGACAGACATCCAAACATCCTTCGCGACACCACACTCAAACAAAGCATGCCTGACTGTTTCATCCCCATGGTCGCACGACGGGCATCCTATCTCCACAGGAATATTCCTCTTACGCAGCTCATGTCTAACCGGTATTCTCCCGAGCATGGCTCTCCACACAAACGCATTCACTTTTATGGGGATCCATCTTAGCCACCTAAATTTCTCATTATAGCCACCACATAGTTTTTCTTGAACCGCTGACTTAACCAACCTAACCTCAAAATCTTCGATGATATTAGCACCCCACCCCCATTTATCCTTACCCACCGACAACTTGGTATGTTCCAGCATCATCTCACAATCCATAATTAACCCAGCAAGGTGGCCCGGTATATTGCTTAAATTCCATTCCCAATGAAAAGTAACCCCATCCCGACCCATACTAATCCTGTTTGCCACCTTTACTGCTTTGGAAGATTCAATTTTGAACAACTCAGGAAATATGTCTTTCAATCTCCCCGCCCCCGACCAATTATCCAACCAAAATTCTGCCGACTGCCCATCACCAATCCTACACCGAAGCACTCTAGCTGGATTTATTCCCCAGCCCCCAAGTTCCTCCATAGTTTTAGTAATTTGCTTCCAAGGCCCACAAATCAACTTGTTGCACGGTATTGTTTCCCACCTCCTGACCCCACAATGAATAGCCTTTATGGTCCTCGCCCAAAGAGATCCACCGTCATCCTTTAGTCTATGCACCCATTTTAACAACAATCCCGAGTTTGCAGCCCTGATTGAACCAATCCCAAGGCCACCCTCATTCTTCCTTGCCATCATTCGCTTCCATGGTACCCATGCAATTTTTTTCCTATCATTCTCCCCTCCCCAGATAAAATTCCTTCTGATTGCTTCAATCTTCCGAACAACCTTTATTGGCATTCTAAACATTGAGGTATAATACTGTGGTACCGACCCTAACACTGATTTTGCCAAGGTGATTCGACCCCCGAAAGATAAATTTTTTCTTTTCCAACTGGATAATTTTTTTTACACCTTGTTTATAATCCCATCCCAATTGCCAACCCTTCCCATATTAAGCCCAAGTGGTACCCCAAGATATGTTGCTGGGAATTGTCCAACTTGGCACCCTAACCTGCCCGCAAGCTCATGTAATGATTCCCCATCAACCCCAATACCAAACAGCAAACTCTTTTGAAAGCTAACTTTGAGACCAGAAGCTAGATTAAAACACCTCAAAATTCTAGCCAAATTATCATATTCCCCCTCGTAGCTTCACCCATGAATACCACATCATCCGCAAAGAACAGATGGGTTAGCATCGGCCCACCCTCTGGAAGTTGGATTCCTCTAAATGTGCCAGAGTCATTGGCCCTAATTGTCGTGACATGCAGTGCTTCCATAATTATTGCAAACAACATAGGCGACAAGGGATCCCCCTGCCTTAGGCCCCTAGACGCTTTGAATTCACTCGTTGGAGATCCATTAACAAGCACAGAAGTCGTCCCTGAGTCGATACATCCTTGAACCCATCTCCTCCATCGATCAGGGAAACCCATATATCCAAGGACCATCTCCAGAAAACCCCAATTCACAGTATCATATGCTTTTGCAAAATCCACCTTGAAGAAAACCGCATCCTTTTTTGAATGCTTTAGCCAAGCTATTGTTTCGTTAACTATCATCGGCCCATCCAGGATGAATCTACCTCTAAGGAATGCAAATTAGGTTTCACTAACCACCGTTCCTATCACTTTTCCCAGCCTCCTGGAGAGACACTTTGCAATTAATTTATATATTGCACCTACCAACGAAATAGGTCTAAAGTCATCTATTTGGAGAGGGTCCTTAACTTTCGGAATAAGTGCCAAGAAAGCAGCATTACAGCCGCGACTTATAGAACCATTCTGATAGAATTCTTCCATTACATTCATACAATCCCCTGCAAATATTTCCCAATACTTCTTGAAAAAGCCAAATGTGAATCCATCCGGCCCAGGACTCTTATCATTTCCACACTCCCACACAGCATCTTTAACTTCTTGGATCTGGAAATGTGCCGTTAGCATACACCCATCCTCCACCGATAATCTCCGAAAACCCCTCCCATCCATTTTAGGTCTGCGGCTCATTGGTTCATTGAATCTCTGTTGAAAATGCTGAAATATCACTTCCTTAATCATGCTAGGTTTCGTACACCATTCCCCATTTATCATTAGCCCAGACACTCGATTGTTTGTGGCCCTCGCTCTCACCACCCCATGAAAAAATCTTGAGTTCTCGTCGCCCTCGATCGCCCATCTAACCTTTGCTTTCTGTTTTAAATCCCGAGTAACTATGTCATTCAGCTCACCAATTCGTTTCTTTATGGCCAGGCGATCTTCCTTTTCACTATCCAAGAGCGGTCTCTTCTCAGCCGCCATCTCAATCTTACTTAATTCATCATTTAGCTTTTCCTTTTCACCCTCCTCCTGCTCCTTTTGCACATTCCACCACTCCTTGACTTTTGCTTTAGTGAACTTCAATTTCAGTAGTAGGTCTCTGTCCCGCCTCGGCGCTGAAGGGCTCAATGCATATGCAAGTCTCACAGTTTGTTCAAATCCTTCCCTGCAAAACCAAGAATTAAAACATTTGAAAGGTATTGGACCGAAATCCGCCATCCCCACATCAAGTATCAACGGACAGTGATCAGAATGGATGCGCGGTAGAGCTGTAACTGTCGCATTCGGCCATGTGTTCAAGAATTCCCTGCAAAACAATACACGATCGATTTTACTAAGTTTTTCCCCATTACCAGCTCATATATGTAAACTGATGTCCCCCATTTTTGGATCGATTAATTCCATGGAGTCTATGAATTGATTCAGGTCTTTTGCTGACACCTTGCAGAACTCAGAATTGACTCTTTCCTCGGCAGTTCTTACTACATTAAGATCCCCCATGATGACCCATTTTTGACTCTTTCCTCGGCAGTTCTTACTACATTAAGATCCCCCATGATGACCCATTTTCCCTGCCATTGATTCTTATAGAACACAAGCTGCTCCCATATCTCTCTCTTCATAGCAGGAGATTTTGGTCCATAAATATTAGCGATAGATACCAATTCTTGCCCTCCCCCTCCCAAGATTCTCCCTCTAACTATTATGAAACTCTTATTCTGAATCGAAATTTCTTTTTTAAATCTCCTAGGATCCCAGATGCATACCAACCCACCTGACCTCCCTTCCGCACCAACCGCCACGTGTTCAAACTCAGTGTTATTCCACAACTTTTCCACTGTTATTCCACAATTTTAGAATGTGGTCTTTGTGTTGCAGGTTCTAGGATTTTAGACATTTTTTTTTTCGTTATACTTTTTAAAGATTAAACCTAGGTGGTGTTTTTTTCTTCGTAGTTGTATATTTTTTGTGTCTGAGTGCTCATCCATGTCTGTTCTCTTCAAATTGCAGGTCTCATTGTCTTCACGTTTATTCTTGATGTTAAAGCTAGATTTCATTATCACATACAAATTTTATTAAAAGAATTGATGGATGATTGTTCACCTTATATAGTTATCTTAGGCAGGAGGGAGTGGTGCACAATTAGCCGCTGGCGCCGGCGGCGTCGCCGGCGAACACCGCCGCCAGGCCTGCGGCGCCGCCAAAATCGAAGCCTTCAAACTAGTTTTCGCCGGAGTAGTGTGGTGGTGGGGCCTGCTCAAAGAGCCGTTGGTGAACGGCTATTTCTATTAAAAAAAAAATCTTTTTTTTTTCAAATTTAACACTATATATATATATATACCCACTACCTATCAAATACCCACATTCATCTCAAATACTCATTCACTTCAAAATTTAACTCCAACTTCACCTCAAAATGTATCAACCATGGTCTACCGACGAAGAGGTTGCGTTAGCTAACGCTTGGGTGCACGTCTCCAACGATAAAGATAGTCACTCAAAACCGCTTAGTTTCTGGTGTCAAGTACTTGAGCACTTCAACAAAGAACTTGGTGGTACCAACAAAACCAAAGACCAGTTGAACTCGAAGTGGCAGAAAATGAACGACAAAGTCAACAAGTTCGAAGTTGTGTACTCCGAGATTGAACGAAAAGCTACACTAGCGGATCTTGAATCGGGTTTGATGTTTAAGGCGTTTCATGAATACCGCAAAGTTCATGACAAAAAGGGTTTTCAACACGTCGAGGTTTGGACAATAATGAGGGAGCATTTCCAACGGGCGTCAACTTCGGGGAGTAACTATAATGTTTGTGATGTCCTTTTTTATTTAAATAAATGTATTGTTTTTTAATAAATGTAGTATGTTATTTTTAAATAAATGTATTGTTTTTTAATAAATAAAACATTAAAATAAACCCACAACTTAAGATATTTATTAAAACTGAAATACAACATAAGATACTTATTCAAACTGAGACACACGCACGTAGATTATTAACCAGACGAGTAGCCATCTGAGACATAGTCCTCTGGATAGTGTATTTGGCCATAGTACCAAGCCTCAAAATCATCAAAGGTTGTTTATCCTAGGTTGTTCATCCCCAGCTTCTGCTTCTGCTTCCCTTTGCATCTCAAAGATGACTTCCCACTCTTCAGCATGGTCATCATCAACAAATGGTGGGGATGGTGTACGACCAACACGAGGTTGTCGTACTCTTCTTGCAGCAGCAGGTTGTCGTACTCTTCTTGCATTACTTGACTCACCGGAGTGGAGGTTGTTCATTTGGGTGATTGGTGGAGGTGGTGGTGGTTGGTAAGGTGGAGGTGGTGGTGGTTGGTGAGGTGGAGGTGGTGGTGGTTGGTGATGATGGTGGTGGTGGTGGTGCTGGTGCTGGTGGAGGTGATGGTGGATGTGGTTGAACTGGTTGGGTACTTGAGGTTGAGGTGGTGGTGGTGGTGGAAGTTGTTGTTCATAGCGGGTTAACCACAACATCCGGTAGTGCTCTGAGACATCTTCAGGAGGTGTGCTAGACATGTTGGTGGAGGTTGGTTGATGGTGGTGAAATGAGGCTAGATGTGTGAAGCTGAGTTCCATTTTATAATCTTCTGGAAACTAGCCGTTGGCTAAAATACAACCGTTTGAAAATCTAGCCGTTGGCTATTAAATATTATTATTCAAATAACAATTAAAATAATGTTTTTTTAATTAATGTAGTGTTTTTTTAAATAAATCTAGTATTTTATAAAAAATAATTCAAGCTTTAATTTATAAAATATAAAAAGAAATAAATAAAAACATTAAAATAAACTCACCTAGAATTCCTTAAAAACCTCACCACTCCTTCCCAAAATCCTTCAAAATCCTTCAAAATCCTTACTTTTTCTCTCTCCTGCGTGGCACACTCCTATTGGTTCTCCTCCAACTTCATCTACCTCAAAACTTCACCACTCCCTCCTCCCTTAAGGATTTAAATCAATAATTGTAAACCTAGATCCAGATGGGTTCAATTTAATGTTGTATTATTGAGTTTAGAGATTTGGTCATTGGCATAATGGCATTTAGTTTAAATGGGTTATCTATTGCTATATGTAAGACTATACCCATAGGTATGTTGTTGTATCTATGCTCTATGTCACTGTACTAACTTGCACTTGCATGTTGGATTCAATTTAAAGTTGTATTATTGATTCTAAACATTTGGTCATCCTATTTAAATCTATTATTAATTTTGAAGATTTTGTCATCCTATTTAAATTTGATTAAAATAGGAAGTGGGTGAAGGGAGTTCATGTGACAAAATGAGGTTGTACAGCTGAGAGACTCTAATATAAGATCTTTGTTTTATGCAGCAATCAAGTGAGAAATTCAAGTTCTTCAATCCAATCGACGTTCAAAGTTCTTCAATACAATCGACGTTCAAATCTCCAAGCCGTCTTCATTGTTCTCGCATTCATCATCGACTGAATCATCATCGCCACTCCATCGCTTAAGGTAAATCAATTGTGTACTTTAGCCTTCATTAGCTTCTGTTTTCCTTTTTTTGAATATGCAAGAAATCCTAATTTAAGTATTTATTGTTAATCCAGAAGATTGAACTCGATTTGATTGATCTTCATATGATTTTCGGCATATGTTGTTTGTTTAAATGTTTCTTTTTATTTCATTGTTTGTTTAAATCGCCCTACTTTATGTTGCCATACTTTTAATCATCCACTTACAAATGGATTGAATTAGATTATGTATCATCTCTAATGAGTGAACTGATGAAGTTTTTAAAAATATGTCAAATTCGACACACCTGTATATCCAGACTTGTTTTCAGCTCAATAGAGCTTTTATCTTGGTTCAATTTTCCTTGGTTTAAATTGCAAGTTTGAGAAAAAGAGGAGGCCTGCGAGCCGTACAAAACTTCTTTGATTTTTGGTTTGAGAAAAAGTCTTGAATTCTATGATGGGAATGCAAGAGTACACGATGATAGAAAAGTATAACAATAAATTGGTATGCACGTTATCTTTTAGGTCACATCCACATTTACTCGGTCTAATTACATCTTTCACATTATTCTCTATCATCTACCATAGAAATCACCCCTTTTCTTAGTTGAATTCAAATTTAAGAACATGATTTCTTTTGGTTGTAGTTAATAACAGTGATATGGACCTAACTTTTGTTTTATAATTGAAATAACCTAGGTGAGTTATAGACTAAATGATCTATTTTATAGCATACCAATTTATAATTCAAAATCCCATGAATTTCAGGTTTTAGGATTACCATGTTTTCATTAGTCTCATTTGCTCATATGAATGCTTACTTTTCTAGCCTTGCTGTTTTATGACTTTTTTGTTTGATGTGTTAAGTAAAATGAATTTATTTGTGCTTTAAGGGTATATGGTTAGTTCAACTCAAATTTTAATCATTCTGGATTATAGATCTTGGGGATGATAAACAATTGTGTATTTCCGTCATTTAAAGTTTTGACCGGTGATGGAAGCTAAACACGCTAGTTCTTTTATCCTAATGAATTAGGTTGGTTTTTTTTTTAGTTTTACTTTTGTGATAAATCATTTTGAACACTAAAACACAGGTCTTAGAGTTGACTCAAATGGGTGTAATATTTTTGCTTGATTATATAATACGTGTTAGTGATCATGAGGTTATATTTTGTGTTCTTTAAACAAACATGTAACTTGATCATAATTGTTATTGATGAACTTCAGTGACTATTGCTAATTCTTTTTTATTCTTATTGCTAATTCGTTTTTATATCACAGCCTCGGATATATACCCGGGTCACTGACTAGTTTTTTAATAAACGTATGGATATATACAATTTAAATTTTAAATTGAATAAATATGCAATATATAAAGTTTGAAAGAGGAGATATGTAATTGTACTGATAGTAAGAACAAGATGGATGACCACCCCCGCGCGTTGTTGCGGGGGTGACAACTTAATGCAAGCATGACATAATGTAAACAGACAAAGACAAAAGTAGTATGCGGGAAATTCTGTAGGCAATCGATAATTGCTCAAGTTGTGTATTCGGAGGTCCTTCGATTAACACATTCTTTTTGTCAAAACATTGCATGAAAAAATGATGGGTGATTAAATGTGACTTTCAGCTTTTTATGAAATGCAAACCTACTGTTTTCGAATTTGCTTTTTGAATCATATCCGATGATGTTTATACAAATTAAGTTTTTATATATCAAAAATTTAGTTCAAAACTATAACAATTCCAATGTTAATACTGTTAAAGCCAACATCAGAATAGTAAGAAATGAGTGTGGCTAAGCAACTTTTACACATCAAAGGTAAAATGGCCAGTTAATAGCTATCAATTATATTGAATATTTTGAAGATCGAGAGAACTATGGAATCCATTAAGAAAGATTTAAACAAAATAAGCTTTACTCTCAGGCTCAGATCTGTAATCATTTAATTTTTAATATGGGTATGGCTGCAGCGTGTGCCTTGCCAAGTACCCAAAATGTCTGCTCTATTATTTAAGATCATCACAGCCATCATCGATCAGCGAGACTTGATCAGATAGAAACCATTACTTGCAAGTGCCAACATTAATCACCCTCATTTCATCAGGAACAAACCATTACTACCAACATTATTACATTGATCATCTCATTTCATCATGAACAAAGCAACCCAATTTGCAAGAAAAAAAAGTTATTTGTACACTCCGAGGAACTTCCATTTTACCCATCTCGAAAATTGGTAAGGCGTAAACTTGACATAAATTTCCTTATCGGAAAAAATTAAATGAAAAGTACCTTTAAGATAGAAAAATGGCTCAGGTATTTGACCCTTCACTGCCATTTTTATGAAACCAAAAGTCAGATGAAAAGAAATATAGCAAAACCGAATAGTGGGTCGAGAAATAAATCAGAAACACAACCAAAACCCCTTACCTCGTCGATTCAACTTCACTGTAGTAACAACCTAGTTACCAAGCGGAGGTTCTCAAGAATCCAAAGGCAAACCCAAAATCATTTCAGATCCGGGTTAATGAGAACCAAAAATCGTTTGAGATCAGGGTTAGTGAGAACCCAAAATGAAACCCACAATCGAGTAAATTGTTGGATATTTCAACATCTACAACAGAAGAAGCAAGAAAAACAGCGTAGCTTCAACGCCGATTACACAAAAAGCCCCAAATTTTCGCACGACTTAGCCGGAGCACTTATATATGAAGCAATTGCAAAGCAAACAGAACGGCAAAAGCTCAGCCACGAAAAGTCGAAAACAACACCGACGCATCGACTTTCGGAAGCGAAATCGCCCAAAGCCGGCAAGTGTGAATGGCACGGAGCAACGGCGAAGAACCGCCGCTTCGACGCCCGGACACAGTCAGCCGAAGCCGGCTACCGTCAACGTAAAGGAGCGACGGTGCAAATCGTTTGAGTTCCTGTGAAAGCTTCAATAGAGAGAGAGGAGAGACACTTAGGTCTCCACAATTTTAAGAGAGAGAAGATATTAGGCTCCGTTCAATGAAGAAGAAAGAGAGATTTAAATGGGTGGAGAAGATTGAAAAGAGAAAGACATGGTAGTTAAAGACACGCGTGGGTCACCGCTATGAACAGCCAGTAGGACAAAAGCAAGTATCATCACCACTCAAAAGATGTGACATACATTTAACACCTGGTATAGTGACTGACAGCAGTATCAAATTGATAATAAATAAATAAGTATAAGGACTAAAAATGCCCAAAAACAAAATAACTGTGGTCAGATTACAGAAACCCAAAAAAACACTATTCAACTATGAAATTATATTGTATATTATATAAATATCTATGGTTAAAAAAGTGAAAGTATCAATATCAATATTGTATTTTATTATTATATTTAATAAAAAGCATCTACGTACATTTTCTAAATATAAAACTAATATATTTGGCATTATATACTAATTAACTTTTGTTAATTATCCCTAACTTAATTGGCTAGGGGAGGTATCGAAGACATTATAAAGGGGAGGTCTTGGTTAAAAAAGTGAAAGTATCAATATCAATATTGTATTTTATTATTATATTAATAAAAAGCATCTACGTACATTTTCTAAATATAAAACTAATATATTTGGCATTATATACTAATTAACTTTTGTTAATTATCCTTAGCTTAATTGGCTAGGGGAGGTATCCAAGATATTATAAAGGGGAGGTCTTGGTTAAAAAAGTGAAAGTATCAATATCAATATTGTATTTTATTATTATATTAATAAAAAGCATCTACGTACATTTTCTAAATATAAAACTAATATATTTGGCATTATATACTAATTAACTTTTGTTAATTATCCCTAGCTTAATTGGCTAGGGGAGGTATTCAAGACATTATAAAGGGGAGGTCTTGGGTTCAAGTCCCACTTGTAACAAAAAATAAATAAATGGGGGTTACAAGTTGGGCCAGGGGTTTTCTCACCTATGGTGAGTTTCCTCCTGATGGGGATTGGAGATGATCGGGTGGGTGGGTAATGCCCCCGTCAGTGATCCAAATTTGCCGTTCAAAAAAAAATTAACTTTTGTTTAATAAATATAACTAGATTTTAAAAAATTGACTTTTGTTTAAAAAAAATTAACTTTTGTTTAATAAATACACAAATTATACGTAACGGCGTTAAGACTAAAAGTCTAGTTAAATATCACACTATAAAAAATTTAGATACATAAATGCAACGGTGTAAAACTAACACTAAAACCAATAAAACGCTATAAAAACAATTTAAAAGAAATTATATTCTAAAAAATAAAGTGAAATTATATAAAGAAAAAAACATAAAGTTAGCACGACTCGGTTATCAACAATTAATAATGTTATTTATAATACAATTGAAAGAAATTATATATATTATCTTAAAAAATTACAATCTAATTCATTAGTAAATTAAAAGAATTAATTATTTAATTAAAAAACAATATGATAAAAGTTCCACAATAACTAAACATTAAATAATCAAAACTTTTCGTAGAGAGAAAATAATAAATAGTCTCAACCGATTATTTTGATTATCCACTGATATGTCATATTCTATACATTTTTAATAACATTAGGCTAAGTGTAGTGGATGGAGCTCCTTGTGGGCGTTATGCGCCATGTGGCGTTCTCGTCAGCAAGAGGGGCTCCATGGCTAAAGTGGTGTAGTGGGGGGTTATGAGGATGAGGGTTATGAGGT
This sequence comes from Deinandra increscens subsp. villosa, assembly GCA_039602395.1. Lineage (NCBI taxonomy): Eukaryota > Viridiplantae > Streptophyta > Magnoliopsida > Asterales > Asteraceae > Deinandra > Deinandra increscens. The sequence goes on from JBCNJP010000025.1 coordinate 71,048,543, forward strand.
ATGAGGTGTACCAATAAGAAAAAAACAAAAAGAAAAAAAAAAACAAGAGAGGGGCTCCGGCGCCATTAACATAGCGCTCTCCCCCTTTTTAACTAACATGGCGCCCCGGGGGGTGGGGAGGGGCGTTATGGGGGCGCCATATTAGGAAAAAAAAGCCCCATAACGCCCCATTACGGATAGCCTTATTGAAATCAACCGGTTGTTTTATAAATAGATATACGAGTTTTTTAGACACCACTTAAAAGGCATCTACCCTATATGTCATATATATATGCGGTGTAAAAAAAACTATCCTTCATGTTGTTTGCAATGGTTCCACCGAGGAGTGAGGGGTGATAAGATAGAAGTGAGGGGAGTGAGGGGACACCATTGCATATGGTGAGGGGTTGCACCAAAAGGTTGGAGTACGGGTACCGCTCACCGAAGAACTCATTTTCTTCCTTTCACCTATTCTCTCTATCTCTCTCTCTCTCTCTAACCTCAATCTTCTCTCTCTTCTTTTTTGATTTTTTTAATAATAAAACAAGTGAAAGGTGGTGTGGTATAGGTATTGTGGATGAAAGTGAGGGGAGTGTGTGGTGGTGATGTGGCGCTGAGTTGTCAAAAAAATAAGTAAGGGGAGTGAAAGATGAGGGGTGACCATTACAAGTAGCCTCAAGTTCTAGCCTATCCTTCAGGTATAGAAGCGGTGTAACAAATTGATACAAATATAAATAAATATATATATATATATATATTTATATACCTCACATATCGACCTATACCTCATGTATAGTTTTTTATTTTTATTTTTATTATGTTTAGTACAATTATTTTTATTAATATTTGTTATTACTTAAATTATTAAAAAATAAATATTAAGTAATAATAATAATAAAAACAATTAATTATATTAATAATATAATCTTAATAATAATCTCAATAAGAAGAAGAATATAATAAGATCATATACCTATATATCTTACGTGTAGATTTATATTTGACACTTAAGATCGTACACTTCACACGTACACTTCACACATAGACCTATACGTAACCTTTAGGATATGTGTATAATAAATTTCTTACGGTGTCCCTATACAACCCTAGATATATCATATATATATATACTAGTTTTTATACCCCGTGCATCGCACGGCTGCGATCAAAATGTTATAGAAATTTTTAAATTGTAATTTAGTAAATTATATTATATATTTAATTTAGTAATTAAATAATTAGTTATTAAATAATTTAGGATGCAATAAATAAAAAGTCGGATATATACATCTAAAACTTTTCTTTTTAAAAGAAAAAAGTTTTTTTTTAAATAATTATTTAATTATGTTAGTGATTATCTCTACAATAAATATATTTTATTTATTACCTTGGAAATACAAATAATTGATTAATTATGGTGGTTGATTATCCCTACAATAAATATATTTTACTTATTGTCATGAAAATAAAAATTAATTGATTAATTAGGCTTGTGATTATCCATACAATAAATAATTTTTATTTATTGCCATGAAAATACAAAAACTAAAAATAAGAGGGGATGATTTAAGAGGAAAAATTATTATGAGGTTGAATGTGAGAATGAAATGTGTCCAAAAACTTTCCTTTTATAATAATAGATGATAATGGAATAAAATATTTTATAATACATGTATAATATTTAGTTAAAATATTATTATGAATAAAGTATTATAAGTATTATATTAATGTACTAAAGTATATGCAATAAAATATATTATTTTAATAAAATATAATATATAAGCAATAAAAATATTATCTTGAATAAAATATTAACCTTAATACTAAAATTTAGTATTTGGATAATTACCAACTTTAATATAAAAATTTGTATTTTAATAATTAATTATTGGATAATTACTTATTAAAAGTTTAAACTAAATTAACCCTAATATAGAAATTTACTATTTGGATAATTATTTATTTAAACTTAGATTTAATCCAAAAATTTGTGATGATGACAAGTGTCCTTTTTTACTAATTAAAGTAGGAACAAACTTTTTGTTTATTATATAGTTTAGATTTAGATTTAGATTTAGATTTAGATTAGATATATATATTACAATAGTAATAGTAATTGGGAGCTTGTGAGAGGATGGATATACAGTGTTCATATGGAGAGAGAATCTGAGACGTCGTTCGATCACGTACTTGCTTCCGTCCGATTTCTTTTGGTCAGCACCGCCCCTTCTCTTTTTTCATGCTTCAACGTTTCCTCTCTCTGAACTTCTCTTTCTAAAAGATATCAACGATGCTCTTCGCCGCCGTTCATATCGACGCCATGTTCACCACATCTCCGTCAGTCGCTCAGGTGTATAAAACTAGGTAGTGGTTGTTATTGTTTGCAGCGGCGGATGTCGGAGAATGTGAAGCTTAAGGGTTTCATTTAGGGGTTTGCGGCTGATGACTCCAGCGCTGTTTCAGAGTGATTATTGCACTCAATTCACAACTTTGTTTCTAGATTTTGTAGATCTTACTTGGTTACTTATTAACTGGGATGTTTGTGTGTTAATTTTGTTGAAAAGACCGTGCGAGAGTGATTGCTAAGTCGAAGAATCACACGGCGCATAACCAGACGTCTCAAAGGAACGGAATCAAGAAAAGGAAGCACCGACACACTTTTACCCAAGGGGTAATCCTTTTTCTATTTGTTTAATTTTTCTCCCAGTATTGGATTAGTGAATTAGGGTTTACGGTTCTTGGTCATCGGTAGGTGTTATGTGTATAGTGTTTGATCTTCTTTTCTATATTCTGTTGTTGCGGTTTACGCTTGCAAATTTTCATCTTGGTTGTTAGTGTATCGATTTGGTTGCATGTACCGATTTTAGTCTACAATGTGTCGTTTTATTATTTGGTCTTCTTTTGTATCTTCTCCTGTTGCAGTTTACAATTACAATTACATCTCTAATTTGGGTTTCTGTTTTGGTTACAGTATGTGTTATTTTAATGTTTGATCTTTGTAATCATTAGGTCATTAGGTCATTAGGTCATTGTTCCTTAAAATTGCATGTTTGCTCTTTTGTGTTTTATTTGTTATGTGTTTTCTTATATGTGGTTTATTGTTTGTTTTCTCATTTACGTTTTCTCATTTACATCTGTAATTTGGGTTTTCTTTTTGTGTCCTCAAAGTAAGGGTTCAGACCTCAGGTTCTGAAATAAGTGTGAGATCTTCTAAATTTCAACATAAAGGTTGTGGGTGCATGTATAGGTTTTATCCATACGCACACATATATATGTATTATCTATATGGCAATATGTCAAGAACACTTACATACACTTGATGTCACTTTAGAACATTTACAATTGATATTAGTTTTAATCCATTCGACCCGTTTCGGTTGCATGTTTATATGCGGTCTGATTTGCAAACCTTATTCTTAAATTTTGCATTGTCTTTACACTTTGTTGTAGGATTGCTTTGCTATTCGCTCTTGCCTGTTTATAAAGGTTAGTTTTCTCTGATGTTTGTTGTAGGGTTGGTTTGTTTAAGACAATGACAGATTGTATAAAATCGTGTGTTTTATTTTGTCTTTTACTTTTTCCTTTCAAAGATTTTGTTAGGTGTTTTGCCCTTTCATGTTTTGCAGTTTTGTAGTTTTAGGAGTTGAAGCTCACTTTGTGTTTTGATCAGTGCCTTTGGCTGGTTTCAGTTTTATACTAATCTCCTGTGTTTTTTTCTTAACTGTGAGGGAGGGTTGGTTTTGGTTGGGGGCATTATGACATTTCAGATTAGTAAAAGGTCCCTACATTTGGTTGGTTTTAGACTTGGTTTTCCCAAATGAGACTGAGATCTCTTTTAGAATTAATTACTGATTTTTTTCTATAAAGCCATGAGTTATAAATTCTACCATGTAAAAGCATTTTATAGACGTACATAATGTATCTAATCTCAATAATGCTAATTATGTAGATTGCAGTCATGCTTTTAGTTATAATTTGGGAATGTGTTTGCGTAGTGGGTTAAAAAGGTTCATCTTAATATGGGTATACATCAGGTAAGTAGCAAACTCATGTTAATTTTTTTACTAAACTACTTTATTTTCACAGTAAATGAATCTGGTATTAAAAAGCATTAGCATTTTGTGTTTTATACATGATAGAATATGTATATGTGTGTGTGAGAGAGAGAGTGTAGCTCTGTGTATGCTTTTGGTAGAGTAAAGATCTACTAAATTTCTCATGACCTCAACCTGTGTTGCAAATTTTTTGTTGTGATTGATGTCATTATAACATCTCATTATAGTGATTTCATAAGCTATTTACATGTGTAAAATAGTTCTCCTTCTTATGATTGCTCATACATTTTACTTTTGTTCTTATATGCAGGTTTGTCACTTAGGGGACGTTATGGCCTCTTTGGAGGTTAGTTTCCACTGTTAATTTTGTTTTATAGTCTTGACAATACTTTTTTTTTTGTCTGTAGTAGTCTTTTGTTATATACAGCTTGACTTTTAGTGAGTGCAATTGTTGGATAGATTTTTAAATCTGATTTGGTATTATTGAAGTTTACTGAGTACAATTGTTGGATTGTCACTAAAGAATCTTATGTGCTGAATGTTTGTTGTTTTGATCAATGTATCAATGGTCTTTCTTAGTTCAGTTGGTTATACATTTTTTATTTTTATTGTATATGCAGGTTTATCGATTAGGGGACGTTGTAATCTCTTTAAAGGTTACTTTTCTCTTTAAATTTAGTTTTCTATTTTATTTTTTTGGTTTGCGGCTGCGTTTTATTTTTAATTGCTTGATTTTTAGTCTAGGCCATTATCTTTCCAGAAGTAGAGTTAATATTACCTGAAAGGCGGGCTTTTTCACAGGTATTCATCTTAAAGACTTGCGCATTTCTCACTTTTTCTATGCGGATGATGCTATTTTTTTGGGAAAATGGTCTGAAAAAAATATTAAAAATATTGTCGCTCTCTTAAAGATGTTTCATTTGGTTTCGGGTCTTGCTATCAATATCTCCAAGTGCTCCATGTTTGGCATCGGTGTTAGTTTTGATGTCACTGCCAATCTTGCGAGATTAAATGGTTGTAAAGCAGATAAACTTCCCTTCACGTATTTAGGCATTCCGGTGGGGGCAAACATGTCTAAAGCTTCTAATTGGAAGAAAACTGAAGATAAATTCCATTCCCGTCTTAGCAAATGGAAACGTTCCCTCCTTTCGGTTGGGGGGAGAGCCACTCTTGTGACTTCCGTGTTGGGTTCTCTTGCATCTTACTATTTTTCTTTATTTCCTCTTCCGGCTAAAGTAAATAAGAATTTAGAATCTTTACGTTCTAAATTTTTTTGGGGCCATGATGAGGATTCTAAGAAAATTACGTGGATTAAATGGCAACAAGTGTTAGCTTCTAAAAAGAATGGTGGCATTGGGATTGGGAGTCTTTATGCAATGAATAAGGCACTTTTATACAAATGGAGATGGCGTTTTGTTTCCTGTAGCGATTCGATTTGGGTCAAGATCATCAAGGCAATTCATGACAATGACGAGTATTTTTCTTCCCGTCATAAGAAGGTTAGTACGTGGCAAAGGATCATGAACGCTTGGGATGTTTGTCATAAGGCGAACTATGTGCATCCTCACTCCATTTACAAAGTTGTTGGCCGTGGAAATGAAACTAGATTCTGGAAAGACATTTGGTTGGGGGAGCACGAGCTTTATAAGCAGTTTCCTCGCCTTTTTGCTTTATCCCTCGATAAGGATGATCTGATTTGTGATGTTCGTTTTAATGACAGATGGAATTGGAAATGGCGAAGACAAATAAGGGGGGGCTTGGAACAAGAACAATTTTCGTCTCTTTCCAATCTTCTTGCAGGTTTTTGCATCTCTAATGAGAAAGACAAATGGTGTTGGAACATGGAAGGAAATAAAGATTTCTCGGTTAAATCTATTCGTGAACGTATTGATCATAGGTATCTTTCTATTGGTGACTTTCCTATGAGGTGGATCAAAAAGGTTCCTAAAAAGGTCAATATTATGGTTTGGAGATTATTTTTGGATCGCTTACCTACTCGTTTGAATCTTTCTAAACGTGGTTTGGAAATTAATATCATTCTTTGCTCCATATGTAATCGGTCGGTGGAATCTTCTTCTCATATCTTTGGGGATTGCGAATTTTCCAAGAAAATTATGGATCGGATCAAGATTTGGACCGGTGTTGATTGTTTAAACTCTTCTAATCCTAAGAAACTTTATGTTGATATCGAAGATAGCAACCTTGAGAGAAAAAAGAAGGATGTCCTTCACACAATCATCTACACAATGTGGTGGTCGATTTGGAATTTCAGAAACAATTGTGTTTTCAAAGGGAGCTCTGGTTGGAACGGCAACGTGTTTGATTCTATAGTTTTTCATTCCTTTTTATGGTTTAATTCGAGAAGTAAGGAGTTTGTTTTCGGGTGGACCAATTGGTTACTTAATCCGCTTTTACACATGTAATTTTGCTCTTCCTTGAGCTTTTTTCTAATATTATACTGCCGTTCCAAAAAAAATATTACCTGAAAGGCAAAGATCTCTTGCCAGACGAAAGACTTTTACTAATTCATTATGACATAGGAACAATGCCTGTTGTGCTTTTCAACAATGGTTCCGCAACAACGTAGGACAAGAAATGCTAGGAAAAATAGCAACAAAAATTCTGTTGTGTTTATCAACAGAATTCAAAGAATGTCAGTTGTGTTATTAAATAATGACTGTGTCTATTCCTGCAGTTACCTACATAGTCACTATAAGAAATCTTGATTGTGGAACCATAGTTTAACAAAACAGACATTATCTTGGTTTTTGAAACAGGTTTTGCGTGAATGAACAATCATTGATGACACAGGAACAATGCCTGTTGCATTTTTTGTGACAACCGCAACTTCCCAAGTTAACTCCGTTAAGTCTTTCCGTTAAAAACCGTTAGTCCCGTTAGACAAACTCCGTTGGTCACACTACCAGTAGCAACTAATTAACTAACGCTTACCTAGACCGGATACGTCCACGACCTTTGGTTGATCACCGAACCCGACCATATGTGTTATATGATTATTTGCTTATTACCACTGTGTGAAGTTATGCAACATGCTTAATTAATTCATTTGTGAAATTATGTGATTTATCGAGATAACGTGCTTACCTTACTTAGAATGAAATTGCCCTTTTAGAAGCCAGCGAAACTACCAAGCGAAACTACAGTTTCGCCCGGTAGCTAAAACCCTTGGTCCGCTGGACCAGTTTCGCGTGTACGGCGAAACTGCCAGCGAAATTGCGGGCGAAACTGGCCCCCTACATATAGAAAACCCAAGCCAACTCTCTCATTTCTTACTCACTTCACACAAAACACACACACCTACTCTCTCCCTCTCCTGTGACTTCTGGCCAGCAGAGAACTTCACGAGAAACCGAGATTCCAGACTCAAGTCTTCTTCCATTTGAGCATAGGAGATCATCCGTGAGTCACATGAACCACCTATATGCATTTCTTGTATGATTGACTAAAAAGTATGCTTAAAATCCACATGCAATGACTTCTGCTACTGCCATGATACTTAGGAATGCTAGACTTAACATCAAATCTGTATCTTTCTATGTTAATATGAAGATCCATGCAAATTATGTTCCTTTATGTGAAATTGTGTTCTTGGCTAATTGATGACTAGAATCCGTGTTTAAGGTGTTAGAATTGCTCCCATGATGTTAGTAAACGTTTAGGTATGCTAGATATTGATTTGCATGTGATACAGAAGCTGTTAGAAAGATTTTTAGGCAAATTTACGGGTTTTTCTAGCGACTAGCGAAACTGTGCCTTCATCAGGCGAAACTGTGTAGCGAAACTGTGCCTATCTCCCTCTAGCGAAACTAGTCAAGCGAAACTATAGTGTCGCTAGGTAAACTGACCAGACCTGTCCGAGCGAATCTGCTGAGCGAAATTCCCTGAACGAAAGTTCAAACCAGTTTCGGGCGAAACTAGGCTAGCGAAACTGTGCCAACAGTTTCGGGCGAAACTAGCCTAGCGAAACTGTGTCACCGGGCACTGCCTAGCGAAAGTGCTGCCCGTGTACACGGCGAAACTGTCTAGCGAAACTGTCTAGCGAAACTGTCTAGCGAAACTGCTAGCGAAACTGTGACCAGAATCCAACTTGTACAAATTGCTTGAATGATATGCCATGACTTGCATGCTCTACACTATGATAATACTTGCTTGGACTCCTGATGTATATAACCACTTGTGTATGATCAACCATCGGTGTCGTGTGTCGTTATGTCGTGTCGTATTTTCCAATGTGCTAGCGTTATGGTCTTAGCAGTATAGCTAAAAGTTAAACAACCTAACACCTAAGACCTTAATGTGATTATTAGGTCCTCGTTAACAATCATAACCGGGTTTATTTGAAGAATAAGCTGAGCAACCTAAGGTGAGTTCATTACTATATGTTGTTATGTCCTTTCAGGGATGATAACGCGCAACGGTAAGGTGTTTCTTACTAAGTAAACTTTTCCGACCAAATATCACATGTATCAATGAATTGATTGATAAACTACAAAGTCCTTACATTCGGGCCGTTAATATAGAATAGCGAGGTGATGTTGAGTAGTACTACTGGGGAATTGACACCCCCGCCCAGCGGTGCACGTAGCTGCGCCAACCCGACTGGCGGTCGGACTGGGACCAATGTTATCCTACCCTCCGTGGTCTTTCAGGACACGGGAAGGCAAAATCCGTAGGTGATACCTATACATTGTCAGCTTCGGTTGCGAACAATTCAAATGAGCATAACTTAGGCTAGCTACCTACGATATGGAAAACTTACTAATCTTATGATAATGATTGTGTTGTACCTGTCTTTATTCATAAACTTCGGTCTACTGGTAACGGGTAGACCGCCTAGTGAACTCACCAGCTTTGGCTGACACTTGATTGTTGAATGCTTTTCAGGTCGCTAGGAGGATCATCGAAGGCACTGGCAGTGGCAGTACTAAACGTTAACTTTTGGATTGAAATCTATGTTTCCAATCAGATGAATTAAACAGTTTGTAAACTATATCTGTAACTCGTTTTATGCTTCCGCTGAACCGTTAATTCATTTTGGGTCTGTAAAAAACTGCTCTTTATTTACTTAATTTATACTCTGCTGCTGTTTGTTTGTAACTAAAGTCTGGGATCCTGGTCTGGATCATACCCTCACGCGGTTAAACTCCGTTAGGTGGAAATTGGGGGTGTGACAGATTGGTATCAGAGCTCTTGGTTACAGCGAACCAGAACATTTTAAAAGAGTAAAATTTCTGAACTGTAACTGTTTTTGAAAAACTTTGGTTACAACCCGTTCTGCAAAGTACTGCCCCGCGTGCTGAAGATGATCCTCACTTAAAATTCTTGTCCTGTGACGGTATTAAAACCTGCAAATTTTGGGTAAAATTTTTCTCTCCACTAATCATGTAAATGACTGCCTTAATGTGAATATGTAACACTTAACGGAACTTAACAACCTTCTAGTATTTGGGATACTAACCTTTGGAAGCTTTGCATTGATTTGCTAGAAATCATGCCTCCGCGGAGAGAACCCGAAACCAACCAAGGAACCTTCACAGCTGCACAGGTTCAGAACATGATCAATCAGGGAGTCACAGCCGCCTTAGCAGCCGCTCAGCAACACTTTCAAGGTCAACCGCCTCAATGCACATTCAAAGCCTTTATGGATTGTAAGCCAATAGTGTTCAAGGGTAACGAAGGTGCTGTGGGTCTACTTAGATGGATTGAAAAGTCAGAAAAGGTATTTCTAATGTGTAACTGCCCAGACGGGGATAAGGTGAAGTATGCTACAGGCACACTTGAGGATTCCGCATTGACATGGTGGAATGCTCAGATTCAGATTTTGGGATTGAACGAAGCAAACGCAATGACATGGCAAGAATTCCGAGAAGCGATCATGGAGGAGTATTGTCCTCGTGATCAAGTCAGAAGGATGGAAGTGGAATTTGGAAACTCCAAAATGGAAGGTTATGAGATAGAGGAGTATACCGACCGTTTTCAAGCATATGCCCGACTCTGTCCGACAATGGTGGATGCAGAGTTCAAGCGAATCGAGTTGTATGTGGAAGGACTGGTACCTCAGATTAAAGGCATGGTGACCTCATCTAATCCCACTTATGTGCGACAGGCCATCCGACTGGCGCACAAACTAACTGATCAGGCAGTGGCTCAAGGAACTTTGCCACCCAGAAAGACCCCAAAGGCTGCCCTAGACGGGAAGAGGCAGAGAGACGAGGAGCCAAGTCACCTCACAAATTCTGGCAACAACACTGGGAGGTCTTCAAACTCTCAGAATCAGAACAGGAAGTTTGATAACTCCAAAGGGGGTTACGGTAACAATGGTGGCGGTGGCAACAACCAAAACCGACAAGGTAGCAGCGGGCAAGGCGCTAGTGGGTATAAAGGAAAGTTACCCTACTGCAACAAGTGTAGCAAGCACCACCCTGGTGAATGTGGCCGACCCGTCTGTGAGAGATGTGGAAAAGCAGGGCACCTTGCCAAGAACTGTCGGGGTGAACTACCTAACCGGGCGAGGCAGAATCCTGAAGGCCCCCGTGGTTGTTACGAATGCGGGAAACCTGGGCACTTGAAGAAAGACTGCCCCCAGCTAAAAAGAGGTGGGAACGATCACAACAACGACCGCCACAACAACAACAACAATAACAACAATGGTGGTGATAATGGAAATGGTGGCCGCGGACGAGCATTCGTCATGGGTACCGGCGAAGCAAGAGATGACGCCAATGTGATTACCGGTAAGTTCCTCCTCAACAATTATTTTGCGAATATTTTATTTGATTCGGGTGCCGAGAAAAGTTTCATTTCGACTAAGTTCTGCAAGATGATAAAGGCCAATACAGAAACCCTAGGAGCTAAGTACACTGTCGAATTAGCTAACGGTAAACTTATTGATGCAACGCACATAGTCAACGATTGTACCCTAGAACTCTCAGGTCATAAGTTCAACATAGATTTGATGCCTTTCACAATCGGTAGTTTTGACGTGATAATTGGTATGGATTGGTTGTCCTCGCAACGCGCCGAACTCATTTGCCAAGAGAAACTCATACGCATACCCATCGCAAACGAAGAAGTACTCTCGATTCAGGGTGAAAAGGGAGGCACGGTCACTGGAATTATATCATACCTCAAGGCACAGAAGTACCTTCGGAAAGGGCACGTGGCCATTCTGGCAACGGTTACGGATCAAAGCCTCGCAGCAAAGAAAATTGAAGATTTTCCGATAGTTCGCGATTTTCCCGATGTATTCCCGGAAGAATTGCCTGGTCTGCCTCCGCATAGACAAGTCGAGTTCGGAATCGATCTTGTTCCCGGTGCAGCTCCGGTTGCCCGAGCTCCGTATCGTCTGGCGGTGAACGAACTACACGAGTTATCCACTCAACTGCAAGAACTGCTAGATAAAGGTTTTATCAGGCCTAGCTCATCGCCATGGGGCGCGCCAGTTCTATTCGTCAAGAAGAAAGATGGGACGTTCAGGATGTGCATAGATTACCGCGAGCTCAACAAAGTCACTATCAAGAACCGATATCCTCTTCCTCGGATCGACGACCTCTTTGACCAACTGCAAGGATCCAGCTACTTCTCAAAAATTGACCTAAGGTCCGGGTATCATCAACTCAGAGTCCGCAAGGAGGACATTTCAAAGACGGCTTTCAGAACGCGTTACGGTCACTACGAATTCTTAGTCATGCCCTTCGGCTTAACGAACGCACCGGCGGTGTTCATGGACCTCATGAACCGCGTGTGCAAACCTTACCTTGATCAGTTCGTAATTGTTTTCATCGACGACATACTCGTTTATTCGAGGACAAAGGAAGAGCACGAGCAACATCTACGGATTATATTAGAATTGTTAAGGAAGGAGCAACTCTACGCCAAGTTCTCCAAATGTGACTTCTGGATCCGAGAAGTCCAATTTCTAGGCCACATCGTCAACGAGCAGGGTATTCATGTTGACCCATCCAAGGTAGAAGCGATCAAGAATTGGTCTACACCACGAGCACCAACGGAAATTCGGCAATTTCTAGGGTTAGCGGGTTACTACCGTCGTTTCATCCAGGGATTCTCTCAGATAGCCCAACCACTAACCGCTCTTACGCATAAAGGTGTTCAGTACCGATGGGGTGAGAAAGAAGAGACAGCTTTTCAGACATTGAAGGAAAAACTTTGTACCGCGCCTGTATTATCTCTACCCGATGGTGTTGACGACTTCGAAGTCTATTGTGATGCCTCTCTTCAAGGACTTGGATGTGTTTTAATGCAAAGGGGTAAGGTCATTGCTTACGGGTCAAGACAGTTGAAGTCTCACGAACAGAATTACACGACCCATGATCTGGAGTTAGGAGCTGTTGTATTCGCCTTAAAGTTTTGGAGGCACTACCTGTATGGTACCAAATGCACGATATTCACTGATCACAAAAGCCTCCAACATATAATGGGACAGAAGGATCTCAACATGAGACAGCGTAGGTGGATCGAGGTGCTTAACGACTACGACTTGGCGATAAAGTATCACCCAGGCAAGGCCAACGTTGTGGCCGACGCTTTGAGCAGGAAAGAACATGCAAAACCTAGAAGGGTTCGAGCTCTACAACTCACGATCCATGCTGGGTTACCGGATAGAATTCGGGATGCCCAGAAAGAGGCCTTGAAAGAAGAAAATTTTGAGACGGAATCCTTAAAAGGCATAGATGGAACTTCGGAGGTTAAGTCAGATGGACTCCGCTACTACAAAGATCGTATTTGGGTACCTCTTCACGGAAATCTTCGAGAGCTGGTGATGGACGAAGCTCACAAGTCTCGATATTCGGTCCATCCCGGTTCGGATAAAATGTACCAAGATCTGAAAGGGTTATACTGGTGGCCAAAGATGAAAGCCGACATCGCTACATACGTCAGTAAGTGCTTAACATGCTCAAAGGTCAAAGCAGAACATCAAAAGCCCCCAGGATTATTGCAGCAACCGAAAATTCCTGAGTGGAAATGGGAGGAAATATCCATGGATTTCATCACGGGACTGCCCCGCACACCTCGTGGGAACGACATGATTTGGGTCATTGTGGATAGACTAACGAAGTCCGCTCATTTCATAGCTCTCAAGGAAAATGACAAGACTGATAAGCTAGCACAAATCTACATTGACGAGATCGTCAAGCTCCACGGAGTACCCACGTCTATCATCTCCGATCGAGACCCCCGATTTGCTTCACACTTTTGGAGATCGTTGCAATCAGCGCTAGGTACTCGCTTAGATATGAGCACCGCATACCATCCGCAGACAGATGGCCAAACGGAACGCACAATTCAAACTCTTGAGGATATGCTCCGAGCATGTGTAATGGATTTTGGAAAGAACTGGGAAACTCACTTGGCACTGGTTGAGTTCTCCTACAATAACAGCTACCATTCCAGTATTGGAGCCGCTCCTTTTGAGGCTCTCTATGGACGAAAGTGTAGATCACCGGTCTGTTGGGCTGAAGTCGGTGATAGTCAACTCACTGGACCCGAAATGGTGTACGAAACAACTGAAAGAATTGTGCAAATTAGAGACCGCATGAAAGCTGCAAGAGACCGACAAAAGAGTTATGCTGACAATCGAAGAAGGCCGTTAGAATTCGAAGTGGGCGACCGTGTATTGTTAAAAGTCTCGCCTTGGAAAGGTGTGGTCCGCTTTGGAAAGCGCGGGAAGTTAAACCCTCGCTACATAGGACCTTTCCCAATAACCGAGAAGATTGGAACGGTGGCGTATCGTCTGGACTTGCCACCCGAACTGGATGGAGTACACAACGTGTTTCACGTTTCCAACTTGAAGAAGTGTCTGGCTGATGACACTTTAATAGTTCCACTCGAGGAGCTCCACGTTGACGAGCAACTCCAATTTGTAGAACAACCCGTTGAGATAATGGGACGCGAAGAAAAGGCATTGAAGCGAAGCAAGATCCCAATTGTCAAAGTTAGATGGCAATCGAAACGTGGACCGGAATTCACATGGGAACGAGAAGACCAAATGCGGAAGAAATATCCTCACCTGTTCAATCAAGCCTCCGCATCAACCCAAGGTACTAGCTAATTTTCGGGACGAAAATTCCTTAACATGGGGAGGCTGTGACAACCGCAACTTCCCAAGTTAACTCCGTTAAGTCTTTCCGTTAAAAACCGTTAGTCCCGTTAGACAAACTCCGTTGGTCACACTACCAGTAGCAACTAATTAACTAACGCTTACCTAGACCGGATACGTCCACGACCTTTGGTTGATCACCGAACCCGACCATATGTGTTATATGATTATTTGCTTATTACCACTGTGTGAAGTTATGCAACATGCTTAATTAATTCATTTGTGAAATTATGTGATTTATCGAGATAACGTGCTTACCTTACTTAGAATGAAATTGCCCTTTTAGAAGCCAGCGAAACTACCAAGCGAAACTACAGTTTCGCCCGGTAGCTAAAACCCTTGGTCCGCTGGACCAGTTTCGCGTGTACGGCGAAACTGCCAGCGAAATTGCGGGCGAAACTGGCCCCCTACATATAGAAAACCCAAGCCAACTCTCTCATTTCTTACTCACTTCACACAAAACACACACACCTACTCTCTCCCTCTCCTGTGACTTCTGGCCAGCAGAGAACTTCACGAGAAACCGAGATTCCAGACTCAAGTCTTCTTCCATTTGAGCATAGGAGATCATCCGTGAGTCACATGAACCACCTATATGCATTTCTTGTATGATTGACTAAAAAGTATGCTTAAAATCCACATGCAATGACTTCTGCTACTGCCATGATACTTAGGAATGCTAGACTTAACATCAAATCTGTATCTTTCTATGTTAATATGAAGATCCATGCAAATTATGTTCCTTTATGTGAAATTGTGTTCTTGGCTAATTGATGACTAGAATCCGTGTTTAAGGTGTTAGAATTGCTCCCATGATGTTAGTAAACGTTTAGGTATGCTAGATATTGATTTGCATGTGATACAGAAGCTGTTAGAAAGATTTTTAGGCAAATTTACGGGTTTTTCTAGCGACTAGCGAAACTGTGCCTTCATCAGGCGAAACTGTGTAGCGAAACTGTGCCTATCTCCCTCTAGCGAAACTAGTCAAGCGAAACTATAGTGTCGCTAGGTAAACTGACCAGACCTGTCCGAGCGAATCTGCTGAGCGAAATTCCCTGAACGAAAGTTCAAACCAGTTTCGGGCGAAACTAGGCTAGCGAAACTGTGCCAACAGTTTCGGGCGAAACTAGCCTAGCGAAACTGTGTCACCGGGCACTGCCTAGCGAAAGTGCTGCCCGTGTACACGGCGAAACTGTCTAGCGAAACTGTCTAGCGAAACTGCTAGCGAAACTGTGACCAGAATCCAACTTGTACAAATTGCTTGAATGATATGCCATGACTTGCATGCTCTACACTATGATAATACTTGCTTGGACTCCTGATGTATATAACCACTTGTGTATGATCAACCATCGGTGTCGTGTGTCGTTATGTCGTGTCGTATTTTCCAATGTGCTAGCGTTATGGTCTTAGCAGTATAGCTAAAAGTTAAACAACCTAACACCTAAGACCTTAATGTGATTATTAGGTCCTCGTTAACAATCATAACCGGGTTTATTTGAAGAATAAGCTGAGCAACCTAAGGTGAGTTCATTACTATATGTTGTTATGTCCTTTCAGGGATGATAACGCGCAACGGTAAGGTGTTTCTTACTAAGTAAACTTTTCCGACCAAATATCACATGTATCAATGAATTGATTGATAAACTACAAAGTCCTTACATTCGGGCCGTTAATATAGAATAGCGAGGTGATGTTGAGTAGTACTACTGGGGAATTGACACCCCCGCCCAGCGGTGCACGTAGCTGCGCCAACCCGACTGGCGGTCGGACTGGGACCAATGTTATCCCACCCTCCGTGGTCTTTCAGGACACGGGAAGGCAAAATCCGTAGGTGATACCTATACATTGTCAGCTTCGGTTGCGAACAATTCAAATGAGCATAACTTAGGCTAGCTACCTACGATATGGAAAACTTACTAATCTTATGATAATGATTGTGTTGTACCTGTCTTTATTCATAAACTTCGGTCTACTGGTAACGGGTAGACCGCCTAGTGAACTCACCAGCTTTGGCTGACACTTGATTGTTGAATGCTTTTCAGGTCGCTAGGAGGATCATCGAAGGCACTGGCAGTGGCAGTACTAAACGTTAACTTTTGGATTGAAATCTATGTTTCCAATCAGATGAATTAAACAGTTTGTAAACTATATCTGTAACTCGTTTTATGCTTCCGCTGAACCGTTAATTCATTTTGGGTCTGTAAAAAACTGCTCTTTATTTACTTAATTTATACTCTGCTGCTGTTTGTTTGTAACTAAAGTCTGGGATCCTGGTCTGGATCATACCCTCACGCGGTTAAACTCCGTTAGGTGGAAATTGGGGGTGTGACATTTTTCAACGACGTAATGCAAGAAATGCTAGGCATGAGCTGCAAAACAGTTCTAATAGAAAAAGGATTTGATAAGTACCCAAAGACGATTCCTGAACCTATATTGTCGTTCATTGGAAGACCCATGTACTTCACTCTACGACTAGAGCAGAACAACTCAGTAGTTGTTCAGAATGTTTACAACATCAGTTCTGAAGCAAAACAACCAGGACAACAGCTTCTGCTAACAGAAGCAATGCCAAAAACACCATCAAGCAAAGCTATCATAATCAGAAGCCAATACTCACCAGGTAAAAATTAAAACATTTCTCAGAACAAACAAATAATACATCTTAAGCCACTAGAGTAAAAATGACACTCAGATATACAGATGACAAGGACACTCCTCCAAAGAAAGCGAAAGAAAATTAGGAGTAAGAAGGAGGGCTGATGTCTATTGCTGCAGGAGAAGATTAACAGCTGGAATATTCATATTTTGTACAATCAATGGCTCTAACTAGAATGTTTGGTACAACTAAGTATAGCAAGGAAAATACACTAATCTAACCTTTTGTAAGCAGATGAATTTAACAAAACTAAGAGATGGCTATATAGGTAACTACAACAATAGACTCAATTAGTTTTGTTAAACAATGGTTCTGCAATCAGGATACCGCATACGGATGCTATCAAACGACAACAAATGAACAGCAAATACAAAAACAATATGATCAATGGTGGCCCGCCGCAACGCACAGGCGGGTCACCATCTTGTTAAAATTAAAAAGAAAGTACAAATTACAAATTTGAAATGTGGAGATAGTTTTTTAAAATACTCCAAACTTAGAGATAATTGAAAGTATTGTCATCATTGTACATGAAAATACTAGGTAAGTGCTTCCAGGGGTGGAGCTAGCATATAGGCAGGGGTAGCACCTGCTACCTCTGAACTTTTATCTCGTAGTGGAAAACTTGATACTGCATAGTAGAAAAAATTATTGTTTATGTATTTCGTTACCCTTGAAATGGAGCCCGAAAAGAGATTATGAGAAATCGAGAATGAAAGTAAAAAACTTAGATGATTATCTTGGACTCCATGGATAATAAAAAAACTGAAAGTGAAAATGAAGAGGTGGATAAGATGACTTTATATTGCTTTGGGAAATGAAGAAAAGGACCTTTAAAATTGCTTTGGGAAATGAAGGAAAGGACATGCTGAGTTTGTCGGATCTCAAATTGAAGATATTAAAAATTAACCCTTCTAGGTTAAACAAAGTTACAAATTAAACTTGTTTGTTTAAATTAAATTTTAAATAACCATAAAGTTAAAATCTGATATTGCTATAAAAACACTAATTATAGTTAATTAGAAATATGTCCCAAATATTTCTTTTTAAAAGTTTGTACATTCAGTAAAGTACAAATGTAATTATGAATTTGTTTAAAAAAAAGAATTTAAAAAACTAATTAAAAATATTAGGTGCAACTTATGAGCAATGTCTTTTTGGTGGGAGACCTGATGAAAATTGACTGATAAATTTAAAAAATATTATGTATTTCCCGTACGTAATAAGTTTAATTGAGTAGATCAATAGTGTGCTTTGTTGTTTCATTACACAAGAGATTTATAATTAATTTTTTACTCGTGTTGAGTTTGTTCAAAATATGCTATAAAATTTATATTTGACTTGTTTACTCATGTTTGAGTTTGTTCAAAAGTTGCTATCAAACTTATTATATCATTAAGTAAATATATATGAACATATTTACAACATCGTTAAGTAAATGAGTGATTGTATAATTTGGAAGACTCAAAATCTTTTCATCTTTCAACCAAGCAAAAGGAACGGGAACTCTTCGATTCAATTGTTTTTCACTCTTTTTCTTGGTTTACTAGTAGAAATCGTAAAGTTTTGATGCATTGGGATGGTTGGATTTTTAATCATATGCTTTCGTTGTAATTCTTAGCTCTTTTTTGAGCTAGTTTGTTTATTTATTATATTTACCGTCGTTCCAAAAAAAAAGTGATCGTTATTTTTCTCCGACCCAATTTAGGCATACTTGTTTAAGCCAACCATTTTGGGCCAATTTGATTTGAGTCAATTAATTTTTTTCCCCGTTCACTAAAAAGTTTGGATCCACCACTGGTCAAACATTACCCCTGAAATAAAATCCTGGATCCGCCACTGAGTGCTTCATTTCACGTCTCGTTCCATACATTTTCAATAACATTAATGTCGGTGTCAAGTACGAAGTGACGTGAACAATTTTATAAAGGCTATAACGATCTACATTTGGAGTAAGGTAGCAAAATGGACTAAAATTTCTAATTTCTTTGCATTACTCGTGTAGACCTTTTAAACCTTCAGAAGACCTCTACTGCTTCTATTAAAAGGAGGAAGGCGATTCATGACATTATAACAATTACATGGAGGAGTATTTACTGGGCTAGAAATGAGGTATCCACAAGTACAAAAACTTTGTTAGGACAACTATTATGAAAGAGGTGAAATTAACGTTCTACTTGTGGGTTAAAAATAGGGCCCACAATTTTGATATCAATTGAGATGATTGGTGTAGTTATAGCATGAGTTTGTAATTGTTTTTTTTGGTGTTTCTGGTGCTTGCTGGTGTGGTGTTTGTTTTTCGTTTCTTGAGGTTGCTGGTTGAGGCCTAGCGTCTTGCTAGTCATATGAATAAAATTGTCGTTCAAAAAATATAAATAAATAAATAAATTAGACGATCTACAGTTGATTTGTTTAATGATAGAGTGAGTAGTTAGATATCAATATCAATTCATAAATGATTTCTATAAACCATAATTAACGTGGTAGGTGTTTACATTAAATTAAATTAAATACATATAATATACAATATGATGTAGATTGGGTTTGTAGTATGGAGTATGCACTATGCCCATCTATCTAGACCATTAATCAGACTTTAATAACAAATCTATTGAGTCTTTTAACATAACTTATCCCAGTAATTATTAATATAGATAATTACTAGTCATTTTCTTCTGTTCTACAATCCAAAATGGTATATAATTTATCATCTTATGATGTATAAGTTATAGCTACTGCAATTAATATACTTTAGTGTCTGTAGCTTTGTGTGACAGATTTTTTCTTAAGTTTGGTTGATTGGGTTTCAATTTAAAAAAACGTGTGATTTATAGATTTTATTACTTTATATGTGTATTTAGCGGGGAAATTACAAGAATGACCAATTGATCAAAACTTGTTCGTCCAAACAGACATCGACTTTTTGGTAAGGGTAATGATCTCTACTTATACACTCGAGGGGAAATCCTAATTCGTTTAGGTAAGAGGAATTATGTCTATCAAATAATTACTTATACCATTGTAGCATTGTCTCAATGGTACCGGTGTTGTTTGGACTTTGGGGAAACCCAGGTTCAAACCTCACTGTTGGCAAATGATTGATGACCAAGGGCAACCTTGGTTCGAGTCATGATGCCGACCGGTTTTACCCAGCACGCAGGTTACTCCAGATAGTTCTGCTATTGTGGAGGCTTGCAACTGTCTAAGCTTGTGTTGAAACCTACGGGTTTCAACGAAGGTCCCATGTGGGCCTGCTAGACAGTCGCATGGTTTTCCCGGGGAACGTCCATATGCCCCACACGACCCCAGCTGAGGCACGGTTAGGACATTCATGTCTGGCTGTCTGTAGGGTGGACCCTCATCTCCTCCTCTACGGAGGTAGGATAGGTGCGCGATGTCCTAACCCATCGTGACCAAACATCGCCGTTCCAAAAAAAAAAAATAATTACTTATTAATTAGGAAACTTAGGGTATTTTGGTCAATGATCACTTAAACATAAATGTGACTTGGGCCACAAGAATAATATTTCTAACATTCTCCCACTTGGCCGAGTCATCATTTATAATGAGTTATTAGATTAGTTTGATCAGATGTTAATACTCATTTCAATTTTAAACTAAAACTGGAACAGAGAAATACAGTTATAAAATTGATTATCCAACTCAAGACCCCCATTAATCTTACTATAATCCCAAATTTAAACTCAATTTAATATTAGAATCAATTGACAGTTAAGCTCTTAACATTGATTTGTATATAAACTGTCTATATGTCTTTAGGCATGCATAACATATTTAGAGACAAAACAAAAACAAAAGGAGAGGAAATTTCTTAAACATAAGCAAGTATAGAAAAGCCCATCTTCGAATACTTTAGC
The DNA here is from genome assembly GCA_039602395.1 of Deinandra increscens subsp. villosa. Lineage (NCBI taxonomy): Eukaryota > Viridiplantae > Streptophyta > Magnoliopsida > Asterales > Asteraceae > Deinandra > Deinandra increscens. Next base: position 71,069,252 of record JBCNJP010000025.1, read on the forward strand.
TGGAAGACCTTTAGTCATTAGATCCGCAAGCATATCCTTAATACTCTAGTCAAACATGTACTTTGTATCAAGATATAGTGTAGCTCCAGTCGAACTGTTACTGTTCGAGAAAGTAATGAAGCTGAGTTATCACAATAAAGCTTCAATGGTCGAGAAATAGAATAACAACTTTGAGTCCAGTGATGAGATTTCTTAGCAACATTTCATGACAGTTTGAGTTATAAACAACAATATATTATGCCATCATAGTAGATGTTGTGGTCAATTGTTGTTTATGACTCTTCCATGAGATGAGTCCGCCAGCTAACATAAAGATGTATCCTGAGGTAGATTTCTTATCATCTCTGCATTTAGCAAAGTCAAATTCAGAGTATCCAACTAACTCTAGATTATCACTTCTTTTATAAGTCAGTTTGTAGTCTTTCAAACCATTTAGATATCGTAAAAGTTTCTTAGCTGCTGTCCAGTGATCACGGTCATAATTAATTTGATAACGACCCAACATTCCAGCAATGTAAGCGATATCTGGACGAGTACAGACTTGAGCATACATAACGCTCCCAACTACTAATGCATAAGATATCATTCTCATTTGCTCCTTTTCAACCTCTATCTTCGGACATTCGAAAGAACCAAAAACATCTCCTTTAACTACTGGAGCTTTACAAGGGGACCTATGTAAAGCTTTACAAGGGGACCTATGTTAAAGACTCAATAGATTTGTTATTACTAGTCATTTTCTTCTGTTCTACAATCCAAAATGGTATATAATTTATCATCTTATGATGTATAAGTTATAGCTACTGCAATTAATATACTTTAGTGTCTGTAGCTTTGTGTGACAGATTTTTTCTTAAGTTTGGTTGATTGGGTTTCAATTTAAAAAAACGTGTGATTTATAGATTTTATTACTTTATATGTGTATTTAGCGGGGAAATTACAAGAATGACCAATTGATCAAAACTTGTTCGTCCAAACAGACATCGACTTTTTGGTAAGGGTAATGATCTCTACTTATACACTCGAGGGGAAATCCTAATTCGTTTAGGTAAGAGGAATTATGTCTATCAAATAATTACTTATACCATTGTAGCATTGTCTCAATGGTACCGGTGTTGTTTGGACTTTGGGGAAACCCAGGTTCAAACCTCACTGTTGGCAAATGATTGATGACCAAGGGCAACCTTGGTTCGAGTCATGATGCCGACCGGTTTTACCCAGCACGCAGGTTACTCCAGATAGTTCTGCTATTGTGGAGGCTTGCAACTGTCTAAGCTTGTGTTGAAACCTACGGGTTTCAACGAAGGTCCCATGTGGGCCTGCTAGACAGTCGCATGGTTTTCCCGGGGAACGTCCATATGCCCCACACGACCCCAGCTGAGGCACGGTTAGGACATTCATGTCTGGCTGTCTGTAGGGTGGACCCTCATCTCCTCCTCTACGGAGGTAGGATAGGTGCGCGATGTCCTAACCCATCGTGACCAAACATCGCCGTTCCAAAAAAAAAAAATAATTACTTAT
>JBCNJP010000025.1:71071272-71093618 GCA_039602395.1 Deinandra increscens subsp. villosa
TTGTTTTAACTGTTCATACTCTTTGGTTAAATTTTCAAATTTTGAAATGTATGATGATTCAGTTTTCTTAAAACATTCCTTTAACTCATTTAGGTTTGAAACTTCATCAATCAAGTCAGTGTTGTGATTTCGGTACTTTGCCACTTGTTCTACGCAAGCAGGGCTGCATAGGTTTTCTAAAACTTTCTCAGGGATAGAGTTTACCTGATCTGAGGTGGAGTCTTGTTTGGCCATCAAAGCATGGTTGATAGGCTCAAACTCAGCAACGAAATCTCCCCATTCAACACATGAGGTTTGATTGGCAACAACAGCAACCACATTCTGGTAGGCTTTGGTGGGGTGGGATGAGAACCGGCGTTGTTACCAGAATTGTTGTTGTTAGAGTTGCTTCCTCCTTGATTTCTCACTTGGACATGACCCTGGTTCTGTCCTTCTGTTCTTGGTTGAGAGCACTCCCTTGCGAACTGACCAAGTTGGTGACAGTTATAGCACTTCACCTTGCTTTTGTCAAGGCCTATGTGAGCACCTTTTGCTCCCTTGTAGGTTCTACCAGTTCTTTTGTAAAACCTTTGAGCTCTGACAGATACCATAGCAAGTTGAGTCATTATATCCATTTCCTCCAAATCATCAGCACCTATACACTCAAGATCTTCAGGTATGAAGCCTTGGTAAGAGTCAGTTGCTACATGAGCCTTGTGAGAGCTTTCAAACGTGTTTGAAAAAATTTCTTGACACCTTGGTGTCTCACGGAAACTGACAATAGGTGACTGATATGATGATGAATTTGAAGACCTTTGACTGTTAAAATCAGTAGTTACTAGTGCAGATGAAAACAGCTGAGTTGACTCAGAAGATGAGTTTTGTTTAAGATCTAGTTCCATTTCATAGGCACTGAGTACGCCATGAAGTTCACTGAGTCTCATATTTTTCAAGTTTTCGCATTCCCTGATGCTTACTGTGTAAACTGTCCACACAGAAGGCAGGGAACGTAGGAACTTTCTGTTTACATCTACCTGGTCTAGTTTTACATCTACCTTTTGGAGTTCATCAAGCAAAGAAACAAATCTTAAGTACTGGTTTGTCATTGTTTCACCAGATTTGAAGGTAAAGTTTTCATACTTCTGTTTTAAAACATCTTTTTTGTTTTCTTTTACTTCACTGGTTCCTTCATACATTTCACTTAAGGCGTTCCACAGGTCAAATGCAGTTTTATATCCTTTGAACCCACTTAAGATGGAGTTAGGAAGTGCAGCCTGTAGAGTCCAATATGCCTTATGGTCAAATTCGAGAGCAGTATAGTCAGATTCAACATATTTGTCTAATGGTTTTGGTATCTTGACTTCTGGATCATCAGCAGATGAAACCATGGGTGAGTAAGGTCCTTCAGTAAAAGATTTCCAAATACGGCGGTCCAAAATCCTAACAAAACCTTCCATCCTGAGTTTCCAGGTACCAAAGTCATCTGGATTGAACATTGGCGGTTTGTTGGAAGAACCATTTGGATAACTTAGACTAAAATAACTCATTTTAAAAACCTTTTGAAAGAACAAACAGCAAGGCTTGTAAAGTAGGCAAGTAAAGTATCAACTTTGAAGCACTGAAAGTCTTCAAAGTGAGAGCCAAAGCTCTGATACCACTTGTAGGATCGTTATTAGTTAGAGTTAAACTAAAACAAAAGCCGTTTACTTGCAAATATAACCCTACGGAATTAAAGTTATATTTCACTTTACTTAAGCAAGATTTAGTTCTTGTGTATAATGTAAAAGCTTGATTTGCAGAAAGATAGTAACAACGAAGTAACAAATACTCGGCACTATTTGCATTAACTCAAAGCTACACTATTACAAGTTGTTCAAGAACAGATGTTGTTCGTGATATTCGTGATGATTTATAAACTATGAGCTAACTAAGCTATATATAGTGCTGATGAGATCAATGACAGCCATTGATCTCATGCAATCTAATCTAGACCGTAAACAATAAAGTCAAATACAAACTACCAAAAGAATAAACATCGGCAATTGGAATATCTTGCGTATTTGTAGCAACATACTACTTTAGGAGAGCGGCTTGAATCAGATATAGAAGCATACGAGAAGCTTTTGCAGGATTGGACTTGCTGGAAAGACATCTCAGGAAAACTCCGGTTGAACTCATTATCTGGTGGATAATCGAGTTCACCCGGAATATTCGCTAAAGGACAAAACTACTTCTTTCCGCTTCAACTGCCAGTTCCGCTTGAAGTGAGAATTCCGCTTCAACTTCAACTTCAGCCGGAACATAACAAAATTGGCATTCAGCCGGAAATCTTCCAAGCGCAATAGTCCTTACACTGGTGTAGTGGAAGAATGGTTACACGTGGAGTTTCAACCACATACTTTACCACCCAAAGGCGTCGGACCAGATTGGATGTTCGATTACAAAGCGTTATTTGATTCTTTTGATTCTTACACGGGGTTAACCGAAGATCAATTAGCAACAATTTACATTGATTTACAAGAACAAACTCTGGTTATGCATACCCCATCTCCGACAACTCCAAATATCCCAGCGGAATATGAAATGACCGAGTTCACAAATGACGCAGTGTATGATACGTCTTCGGATGAAGAGAATGAGTTTCATGAAGCTCAATCGGAACCTGTTGATGTTCCTGTCCCACAACCTGAGTCAAGTTCAAATGAAAATGTTGTGGTTAAGGATGAAAATGTCAATAATCTGAATGAAAATATTATTGTTTCGATTCATGCGGTGCACCGCATCAACACCTCTCATCCACAAGAAAATATCATAGGTGATTTGGAAGAAGGTGTGCATACAAGGTGTCAGGTTGAAAATAGTGCTTTGTTATACATGAGGGAATCTAGGGTTCAAGACGAAGTATTTCACTCATGCTTTCTGTCTCAGATTGAATCGGTGAATGTGCAACAAGCCCTCAAAGATGGTTCATGGGTTGAAGCAATGCAGGAAGAACTCCTACAATTTCAAAAACTCGGCGTTTGGCACTTAGTACACTTACCCGAAGGTAGCAAAGAGCTGTGTGGCACCCGTTGGATGTATAAATGCAAGCATAACGACGAGGTGTCATTGTCCGAAACAAGGCTCGTTTGGTCATCTAGGGGTTTTCTCAAGAAGAAGGTATTGACTTGAATGAGGTGTACACGCCGGTTCCACGAATCGAAGCAATTCGCATTTTCTTAGCATTCGCGGCTCACCGAGGATTTAAGGTATTGCAGATGGATGTAAAGAGTGCTTTCTTGTATGGCTGTAGAGGCTAGATTATAAGGCTTGTAATATTAAATAAGTTGGGCTGGGCTTAGAGGGTTTCATTAAAATCGTAGGCTAGTTTGCTATTGTATTTAGGCTAGTTTATGATTGGATTTGGGTTTACTATTGGGTTTATGATCCACAAGGGGCCCAATAGTAAACCCATTGGGTACCTATATAAACCCATTTGTGTTTATGATTAACTAAGCCTTGGAAATACAAGTTTACGATTTCTCTCTTTCTTTGGTGTTTCCGATCAGCTTCATCGTGTTCAAGATAGTAGTTGTTCTTCATTCAAGACTTCATCTTTTACTTAGATCTAGTCTATTCTTCTACTATTCTTCTTGAATCGATCTTATACGAGGATTCCGCACTCGTGTTTGATTAGATATCGTGTGTTTAGGAGTTTTCAGGACCTACAATTGGTATCAGAGCCAAGAATCTTAGATTCGAGGCTCTCACGATATAGATTCAAGCAGTTTTCTGGGTTTTAGTTCTTGTTTTTGAAGATTTGAAGGGTTTCTGGGTGATTACGATTTCTGCTACTGCTGTTCTTCGCGTTTTTCTGGGTTTTCAGTGTGTTTACGACCTCATCTGTTGAAGATCTTCGTCATCAGAGAGTTTATGAGATCAAGAATCAATTTTTACGGTGTTTACGATTTTGCAGGATCGTAATTGGGTGATTACGACATTTTTTCATCGGAAACAAGAGTTTACGATTTTGGTGGATCGGAAACAGGAGTTTACGACTTTCGGGATCGTGATCGGGCATCGTAATCAAGTTTACGATTTCTTCTGTCGGTTGTGTGTTTACGATCAGGAGATTACGACCAGCTATTTTGTCTCAATCGTAAACGGGTGTTTACGATCGGAAACTTTGTTTACGATCGGAAACTTTGTTTACGATCGGAAACAGGGTTTTGCGGCAAAAAGTCACTTTTTCACACTTTCACGGATGCGGGCGTAACTTTTGACTCGTTTGGAGTTAGAACCTCAAATTTGAACACGACGTTCGTGACACCGAGCCCCAGAATTACCCCTGACTAACGTCTAGGGGAGCTCGTTTGGACCCCCAAGTTCCACTCCGAAGGCCTCCGTTTTTCAGTTTTAAGTTTCTGACACTATTCTTTGAATAGTGATTTTGCTAATTTTGCCGTTTTTGCTGATTTTTCAAAATTTTCAGAAGCTGCATAATGAGTTCAGTGGTTGAAGAAAAGAATATGGTTGAGGACAAGGATGCTTTCTTAGATGAAGTTGACGAAACTAAGATATGCCCGAATCCTACATGTGCTCGATTAATTCCTGGACTTAGGCAAATCTGTAAAAATTTTGAGTCAGAACTGTTTGAGGTAAAATGCGAGAGGAGTTCCTTTAAGGGTAGATGGCAAAAGAATGAAGAGAAGGTTAAAGCTCAGAAATTAGACATAGTGAAATATAAGAAACTTGCAACTGAGAACGCTTATCTGTATGACAACGCTAAGTTAGAAATAGCTGAGCTTAGTAAGCAGATAGATGACCTTAAGCATAAAAACAATGAGTTGCAGGTTAAACTTGATATGAATCAAATGAGAAGCAAAAGAATGCTTGATGCTGGAAAGGAATTGTCACATGCTGTTGTGACTGGTCAAGTTGGGAAACACACACCTGGATTTGGGTCAGAAAAGACTGATAAGGCCTTGGCTGCAAACAGCATTATTCCTCCACCAGTTCCCAGAGACATTATAGGAATACTTCTTAGTGAGGATCAAGTTGAACGAACCAAATCTGATTATAAAGAAGCTGCTCCTCCTATTGATAGTGTCTTGGTTGGAACTACACCAATGACTCAAGAAGAAATTGACAATGAGACAAAAATGACTTATGGTGAAGGGAGAGTAAAGGATATATCAGACAATGATGCTGAGTGCCAGAAAAATGACAGGTGTCACAACTCTAAGTCTGATGAAGCTGGGATAGAGTTGAAACCATACCCTAAAATTGAAACCCCATGCTTCAAAGTAATTGACGAAGTCAAAAGAGAAAAGGTGATCTTGACGACACGGCCTGAGGGGAAGATCTTTATGACATCTGGATCAATGTTTGACCAAGAACCAGATGTTGGGTATGACTTACCATCCTTCTCCTCCAAGTTCAAGGGAATAACTGATGGCAGTGATAAGTGAACCTAAAGATGAGAGGCCAAAGATTACCATCAAGCATCCAAGCATGAAACCAACAGCTGGAGTGAAGAATGAAAAACTCAAGGGAGTAGCTGTGTCTCCCATTTCGTCAGTTGGATCATGCAGTTGCCGATGTAATTGCAAGAATGATGCTTCAACATCAGGAAATCCAGAGAGCACAAAGACGATGAGGACAGGTTCAACACAGGCTTCGAGGATCCAGCAGAAAGTCAAATCTGGAGTTGCAGACAAAGCAAAGAAGCAGGCACAAGGCAAACCAGCTCCATATATGCCACCAAAGACAAATGGGTACACGTCTGACTTCTATCTAAAGAAGCAGACTTGCTTTAATTGTGGCATTGCTGGTCATATTGCTAGAAACTGTCTTTATCGCCACTATGAACCCTACTATCCGCAAAGTCAAAGGGTTTCATCTCAGGAGTTAGTTGAGTCTAAGCCGATGATGGTGCAGAAACCTAAGGCAATGAAGACTGTTACTCCTAAGGTTAAACCCTCTGATCAACATTGGGGCGCTGCCAAAGCTGAAAGAAAATCTTTAAATCAAAACAACAGCTTTCCAAGTTACCAAAATTTTCAAAAACAGGTGAAGAAACCATTTTCAAAACAAACAAAGTCTGAAAAACCCAAGGTTACCCCTCCCAAGGTAACTAAAACTGTTTTCAAAAATGAATCTAAAACAAAGAAGGTTGAAATACCTAAAGTCACAACTCCAAAAGTGACTAAAACAAATGTTAAATCACCTGGAACTTGGAAACCAAAAATCAAGGCAGCTCCATCACAACTTCCTGATTTCTCAAAGGGGATGTTCTTACAAGAAGTATCCTTTATTGATTCCTCAGGTGTACCCAGAAAAACAATGGCCTGGGTACCAATGGCTAACTAATCTCTCACTCTGTGCAGGAACGAGTCAAGGAGGATTATCACTAACGTTTTTATTACTAATTTGTTTGTTGATAAGTGATTGTTCCAGGCACAGTTTAGGAGACGTATCTTCGATGTCATGTCACAAGTAAGTCTATACAATGGAAGGATATGTCTCTTTGAGAGGTAAAAGGTCAAATTCAGCATGAAAGGTACTGTTCTTAACTTGGTTGTGTGAATGAAGCGGCAAAGGGTGTTTTGAGTCAAACCAAATTTCCTAAAATTTTCACTTGGTGATTGATTGTTGAAGTGCTTGACTTCAGATGCAATGAAGTATGCATGTCATGAAACCCAATTTTCTAAAATTTTCAAATCAATACTTTGAAAGTTAGCTTGGCCAGATATCTGCAATATTTAGTGTTTTGTTCACTAAAGTGTGTTTGTGTGTTTTATTTATATGGTTAAAAAAAAACACTGAAATAATGATGTTCACAAGATTGTGACATTAAAAATCAAAAAGCAAGGGGAAGAAATGTAAAGATGAAGAAAAAGTTGACCCCTAAAAAATAGTGTGCTTTTCAATTTTTAATTGTTTGTGTCTTGTTTTTGAGAAGTTTAGGGGAAGTAAAATGAATGTCCGGGTTGGAGATGGCTGACACGCGTAAGACGGAAGTGAAAGGCAAGCTCCACGGTGATATGCTCGGTAGGCTCGACCTAATCTTATGACCTCCAATGTAAGTGCAGTGAACTTAAAAGATATATATGTTTAGTTTCCCATCCTAGGTTGCATGGTTTAAAAGACTGAGTCCCGACAAAAATGGGTTGAGAGTGGTAATTACCTAGTATTCACTCTCTCACACGCCATGTCTCTGCTGTCATGACTACACCACATAATAAAAAGAAAAGAAAAAGAAATGAAAAAGAAATGATGAAAAAGAAAAGAAAATAAAAAATAATCACTCAGTTGGTCTTCTTTGCGTGCTTAGCGGCCGACCTGATCACCAACTGATGGTTAATGAAAATAAGTGGTAGTCATAGTCGTGGTGCATGGTTCCTCAAGTTGGGGGTTTGTGAATCCTCAATAAACTCTGAGGTTGGGTAGGTTTTGCTGTGTACGCTTGGGTGTGGGGACAATTAAACATGACGGTAATAATGTACTATATTAAGCATGACGCATTCGGTTGGGATTAAACGGGTTTGAGTTTAAAGCGGACAAACATACCGGCAATCACCTGGACTAGTTGAGTAACTGAAGCTGAAAAGGGTTCCTCAGTCAGATTCATACGGTTTGATCCCTTGTAAACTTTCTCATGTTTGATATTGGTAAGTAGTTGTTTATTTTTATCTTTCGTGTGTGAGTCGTTAAGTTCTTTTTGGTGTGTTTTCGTCTTGGCCAGGTTGATTTGAGAAGTCTAAATGTGTTTTTCATGGGTTTTAATGCATGACAATATGCCCCCGACAGATCTTGCCAAATTTTTAGGGGAAGGAGTATGGGATAATAAGTATTATCCGAAGGGAACTCGAGGATGATACTTATTATCTAATGGAAAAGACTTCCTCCGTCAGATCTTGACAAATTTTTAGGGGAAGGAGGGAGGATAATAAGTATTATCCGAAAAGACTTCCATAATACATAGTATCTGAAGGGAACTCGAAGATAATATGTATTATCTCAGGGGAAATCCTTAGCTGAGGGGAAGTTATCAGCTAAGGGGAAGTCTTTAGAGGTCTTGGGTTCAGGGGAAGTTTTATAGAAAACCCGTAATCTATATTAGGGTTTTTGGTTAAAATTATGTTAATTTGAATCAACTGAACAGATGATAATTACCTCCTAACCCAAAGACCGGTCATCAAATGTCTGGTGGAGTATATTTTTTTTCAAATGTGTGTCAGACAGGTTGATGATAGAAAGATGTTGCTACTGCTCAAGTTAAAGAACCAGCCAGACAAGACTTCCATCTGAATAAGCAACTGTTCAGGGGAAGTTGTTGGTGTCTTTACAAGTTTTCAAAAGCTTCAAAGGTTTTTCAAAGAAAATGCTCACAAGTTTAGGGGAAGCTGAAGATTTCAAGTCAAATCTTTGAAAAAGAAAATGATACAGAGAGCAGTCAGAGTTCATGAAGTTTGAAGTTCAACAATCAAGTTCTTCACAGTTAGAGGTTTTTCAAAATTTAACCTCTAATTGTTTTGGAGATTCAAGACAGTTACCGAAGATTCAGCAAGAACCAGTTCTTTCAAGAAGCAAGTCAATGAGAGTCCTCCATTTCATTGCTTGTTCATTTCAAGAAGTTCAAGCTGATGCTGATCAAGAGGAAGTCCCAAGTGCCCATCATGAAACCCATTGAAGATTTCTGCGGAAAGAATCTTCATCAACATCCATGCCAGCCAGTCAAGAAGAAGAAGTTCAAAGATCGAAGACTTTTAATATCACAAGCCTAGGGGAAGATTGTAGAGGCTAGATTATAAGGCTTGTAATATTAAATAAGTTGGGCTGGGCTTAGAGGGTTTCATTAAAATCATAGGCTAGTTTGCTATTGTATTTAGGCTAGTTTATGATTGGGTTTGGGTTTACTATTGGGTTTATGATCCACAAGGGGCCCAATAGTAAACCCATTGGGTACCTATATAAACCCATTTGTGTTTATGATTAACTAAGCCTTGGAAATACAAGTTTACGATTTCTCTCTTTCTTTGGTGTTTCCGATCAGCTTCATCGTGTTCAAGATAGTAGTTGTTCTTCATTCAAGACTTCATCTTTTACTTAGATCTAGTCTATTCTTCTACTATTCTTCTTGAATCGATCTTATACGAGGATTCCGCACTCGTGTTTGATTAGATATCGTGTGTTTAGGAGTTTTCAGGACCTACAATGGCAAAGTGAAGGAAGAAGTCTACGTAAAGCAACCTTTGGGATTCTATTATCCTGATTCTCCGGGTAAAGTTTATAAGTTGGACAGAGCGTTATACGGTCTACATAAGGCTCCTCGAGTTTGGTATGAGACCTTGTCCACTTATCTACTTCAAAACGGATTCAAGCGTGGGTTGGTAGATTGCACACTGTTCTGCAAGAAAACGGGAGATGATTTGCTATTGGTACAAATTTATGTCGATGACATCATTTTTGGCAGCTCGAACGACAAACTTTCAAAAGATTTTGAGAAGTTGATGCAAACTGGTTTCGAGATGAATTCAATGGGCGAAATGGTGTTCTTTCTTGGATTACAAGTACATCAGTCGGTGAAGGGAATTTTTATTCACTAGAGGAAATATGTGAATGATTTTTGGATAAGATTCGAAATTGACGATGTTCATGTTCCAGGAACTCCGATACAGGTTAATCATGGCCTCTCACCAGATGAGGAGGGTTGCAAGATCAATTTTAAATCTACAACAGCTGGTTGTCAGTTTTTGCATGAAAGGCTAGTATCACGGTAGTGTAAGAAGCAGACCCAGTTGCGATGTCCACTTTAGAAGCCGAGTATGTAGCAGCTGCGAGCTGTTGTTCTCAGGTTTTGTAGATACAAAAACAGATGAGGGACTACGGTTTAAATTTTTTGCTAATCCCACACACACATACAATTCTGCCGCTATTTGCATTACTAAACCCCGTCCATCACTCTAAGACAAACCATATTGACATCCGTTATCACTATATACGTGATTGTTACGAGAAACACCTCATTGATTTGCAAAAGATACACACAGATTTTCAAAGAGCGGACTTATTCACAAAAGCTTTTGAAAAAACCCCGCTTTAAATATCTTGCAAAATAACGGCATACAAAAATCTAAAGCTGAGTAATTATCGGTTGATCAATTTTTACCTTTTGTTGTATTTTAGTTCTTCTTTGCTTTTATTCAGTAAAAAATCCAAAATAGTGTTTTGTATTGTTTTGGGGGAGAAAATTAGAAAAGCAAAAATAAAATTGAAAAAATGCCAAAATAAAAAAAAATGAAAAATCAAAATGAGAAATTGATCCGACCTAGCGAAAAGTGATACTACATCAGCATATGTTATCAACCATGGATAAAGTAGGAATATAGGTTGTAGGTACTTTTTTGGCTAGTTGAATGTGCTAAGGCAAATCTAATATATGCTACTATGATATCAACTTAAATACTTGCTTGATAATTGTGATATTACATCATGATGGATACTGTGTAATTTTGGCAACTAAATCAGAAGACATTAAGATCAGAATAATAGATGTTCTGGTGTACGCATGTTTTCATTTTTCAAAAATTTATACTTGTTTGATTTTCTTGATTTTCTCAAGTGATTAGTCTTTCTCTGCGTATCAAAAGATCGACCTGATTGGTTTACTTGAGGTTCTGCTTTATTTTTCTTGGTATTTCGTATAATCCATTGGAGTTTCTCTGCGTTTACGGAAGTACCAACCTGATTGTTGTTGGATTATACAATTTCTGTGTTATTTTCTATTTCTTGTTTTCCTAAATAATCGGATTTTCTCTGCATGCTCACAAGGCCGGCCTGATTGTTGTTTGTTTAGGGTTCTGCATTATTTTTGCATTAAGCACCATCAACGATAAATCTCTGTTGAAAATCAGATTCTGTGTAAATTACAAAAATATGAATAAGTCATGTAACCAGTATTCCTGATTGTGTGGGTTTGCAAATTATCTGTGCTCGATAAATCATACCGATAATATATCAGAAACCTATAATAATTGATTTGCCTAAGCTGAAATAAACTGTAAAGTTGTATTCTCAGTCGACTTGGCTTGCATGCTGATTAATTTTGAAACTGAAATGTGTCTGATACGTATTTCCTGATATGATCTCGTGTCTGGATCTTTCTAGCAAAAAGTTTAATTTATTCGCATTTCATTTCTGTTTGGTTAATTGTTCATTATCTGAAAAATCCAAAAAGATTTTAGGTGTGTTTTAGCTTAATCTTGTAAAATATTCAAAAAGATTTTCGGTTTGTTTGAAAAATTTTATAAAAATAAAAAAGATTTGGTTTCTGATTTTGTTTTTGATCAACTGATAATGAAAAGTATCAAAATTATGCCGGGTAAAAACCAAACAGTCTTGATATCATCAAGCTAATCATGAATGATCAAAGGTTTGTTGAAAAATTGTTAAATTGTGAAACTTTTGGATCAATTCTGTAAGTATCTCAAAGTTTAGGGTTGAAAATGAAATTTTTTTGAAAGACCAAAGTGGGAGTTCGGATGATCGAAGTGTGACTTCGCCTAATCCGAAGTAATAGTTCAGATGAGTTCGGCTTGTTCTCAAAATGAAACGAAGTGTGACCAAAGTATGACTTCGGACCACTTTGGTTAGACCCGAAGTCAGAGTTTGGGTGACCGAAGTGGACAGCCTATAAAAGGCCGAAACTTCACTTCGGGTAACACTTCTACCCAAACCAGTTCTCCTCACGTCGCCAAAACTCTAGCCGACCCTTTTCGTCCCGTGACCAAAAAGTCAATTTTTAGTGTGTTAGAACCAGTTTTGTGACTGAAATCAGGTAGGGAACTCTTTTACAAGTCTGAAGATGTGTTTATTATCTATTTTTATCCATTAAATCATTCAATTTAGGTAAAAAAACAAGTCCGGTTTCTAAGGTTTTTAAAATCAAATCTTTGAACACTTAGAATGGATTTCTGGCAATAAAAGTTATACCATTGTGTTCGTTTGGTTAATCCGCGTCTAGGGTAGCAAGGTTTTTAACAGAAATCAACTGGATCATGGTTTTGGATCGAAGAAACCCTTCGGTTTCTGCCCGGAGCCGAAGTGGGACTTCGGATCCCACTTCGTGTCACTTCGGGTAAACCCTGTCCAGTTCGGTTCACTTCGGATGATTGACCATCCACTTCGGGCGTTTACCAAACCAGTTCGGACGTTGGCCAGGTTGTTGTTGACTAATCCATTTCGGAACTACTTCGGACCCAGTTCGGTCCAGTTCGTGTTAACTTTTTCACTTCGGTTCACTTCGTGTAAACATAATATTTTGAACAAAAAGCTAATCGTTTACGCAAATAAGTAATAATTGACAAATTTGGTGAATGTTTTTTTATTATAACATTGAATTTAATGAATATTTCATTTTATGTGTTTTCAGAAATGACGGGCGATTAAAAGTTGGTGATAGACACAATCTGTGTGCTCATCTTGGAATTAGCAGATCCAAGGTCATTAAATTCGGTGGAACTGGCATCTTCGATTTTCTAAGACGATCAAGGATTCATTATGCAATTACTAGAAGATTGTGATCCTTATCGTGACATCCTGACTGAATTCTGGACTTCTGCTAGTACAATTACCGATGATCCCATTTGGATATCTGGCACAGTTCAGAATACAACCGTACATGTTCTGTGATTCATGTACTTGTTCTTGATTCATGTACTACTGCACTGTTTGGGGAACAGAATTTCTGGAGATGATGAGATAGGCCCGATAAATTTGTCAATGATGAATGCCCTGATTCTGAACCGTCCTTACAATTTTGATGGGTTGATATTTCATTACATGAGAGACAATCTGGTGACTCGGCACAAGAGGGTGTTATTGTATCCAAGATCCACACAGATGATCTTGAATGATCTATATCCAAATTTGATCAAGACTGAGATTGAGAACATGGTTTTTAAACACATGAGTGAACTCAGTGTGGGTTCTCGGACAACTTATCAAAAGAAGAAGTCAAATGAACATCCACCGATGAAAAGACTGATTCGTCATTTGGCGAATGTTAATTATGTAGCACCAGCCAATGGTGCACCTCGTCATGAAGAAGGAATTTCCGGAGAAGAAGATGATTATTCATGGTTAGAGGAAAGTTATCAACATCAACAACAACCGAAATAGAAAAGACAAAGAAGACAACAATTTCAGACACCCCCATTCGTAACTGAGCCTGCTGTAACTGAACCTGCTGTTTCAGCACCTGAAGTTCAAGTACATGAGAATGTATCTGATCCTGTTGCGGTAAATACCCTGATAGATGAAGATGAGACTAATGATGAGGACATGGAGGTTAATTCGGAAGATAATTCTGACACCAACAATCTAATAGCGTTAATCTCTGTGGGATCTCGACAAGTACCGGTCAGGAAAGCTAGTAAAGAACATCTTGAGTACCGGACCAGAAAGAACAAAAGTAATGAACGCTATATCGGTCGTGTTTATGAAGTTAAGCTACACCTGACACTGATGAAGACTATAAACCTGATGATGGTGCCGGTAAGGGAAAGGGTAAACAACCAGTTACTTCTTCTTCTACACAAAAATCATCAAAAAGAGGAAGACGGTTGCCACTGGTAATCGAGAACGTCCAAAGTTGCTCAAACGTACTGAAGTTTTACAAAGACGTACCAGCAGTGGGGCTCCATCAAGTGGTCCAATCATGTCTCCCACTCCATTAAGTTCAACACCAGCTAATCCTGTTGTATCATCTGAAGTGGAGACAGTGATTTCTTCATTGAATCAATCAAGTACGTTTAGAAGGTATCTTGGATCTACAAAGTTTGTACTAGCAAGCACAACACCTTCAGCAAGTGTTGGTGCTCAATATGTCAATCAACCATTGGGAACTTCTTCTATTCCAGTTTCTTCAACCACTACAACTCCATCGTTTGCAGATGTTAATATAAACGTATCTTTGAGTGGAATCTCTTATTCATCGCTTGATATCTTCAGCTGTATACTCACTGATTGTCAAGCTCAGATAGCTGAGTTAAAGGCTAGAGATGAAGCCAAGACAAAGCTGATTGAAGAGTTGAAAGCAAAAGATGAGCTCAATCGAAGCAGGTTGTTGAATTAACAAGAGATTGTCAGCAGATAAGAAGTGGAAATGATGCCAAGACTCAGGAAATTCTGAAGCTGAAATTAGCCAGCTCTTCCCAAGAAGCACAAATCTCACAGATGAATGAGCAGATCAAATTCTTGCTTGGAAAATTTGCTGCTCAGGGGGAGTTAGGATGTAAAGATGATGTGCTAAGATATTTTAACGATAATCCGGATAGTGATGACCCTAAAGGTGCAACTAGTGGAGGTTCATACCCAAAAGGAACATCTGGTTCGGGTGTTGGTACTTCTGCATCCAAGGGGGAGTCTGATTCTAGAGATGCGATTCCAATATCATCAATTCTATCAAATCAAGCTGCTAAGAGCATTCATGAGATTGGCACAATTTTAGAAGACGGGGAGTTTGTCTGTGAACTCAGCCAAGCACAAATTCAAGCCATCTTTGATCTCAACGACGAGGAGATGAAGAAAACTACCAAAGTTAAGCCTGAGGTTTATGAATCATCAAAAACTGAAGATGATGATAATTTGTTTGATGAGGTTGAAGTTGAAGATATAACCAAAGAGGAGTATCCTGACCTTTACTCCAATTTCAACAACCAAGATGATGATGTATTTGAAGTATTTCCAAAATATAAGAGCGATGAAGCTGAGGTGAAATTGAAAAGAAGAGAAGCTGAAAAGCCAGATGAACCGTTTGTGAAACAGGCCAAGGAACAAAAACAACGCAAAGATTATGATGATTACATGAAGACTTTTCATGCAAACTATGTTCCTTCGCCGAAACCAATCAAGCAAAGAAGACATTTTAGATTCAAGGGTCAAGCACGGGTGAAATAATAAGTTGGATGTATGCCTATGGGCTAAACTGTTATGAAATCAAACAACAGTTTGGTATCCAATAGTTGAAGAAAGCTTTGGATTTTAGCACATTACCAGTCTGGGATGTTCCCGAGCTTACGAGAAAACCATTTCAAAATTATGATGGTGGATGGAAAGGGCCATACTTAAAGAGACTTGTAGATAAAGAATGTGAAAAAGGATTTAAGTTTCTGAAGCCACGGAAGCCTAAACAAAGTGAACAACCGACAAAGAAACATTCGATCACCGGTTTATCATTGATTGTGCTGAAATTTAAGAAAAAGCCTAAAGTAATGAAGAAAATACCATCGAAGAAAATGTAGTTAGATTTCATCAAGACTCTTCGCTTGTGGTATTATGATGAGAAGAGTGGTAAAGTCGTGATTGTGGTTGAGGAAGATAACAAAGTTGTTAGAGTGTTTAATCCTATGTGATTGATAAACATGTCAAAGTCTGATATAGGCAAATTGTATCATACCCGGATGTTGTTCCATATAGACTACATGGAACAGGCGTTACAATTTCAGAACGTGATCCGGACATGCTTCGCTTTCGATATCTATGCTGGGAAGAATCATGAGATGACATGGACCGAGACGGGAGCTGAAGCTTAAATATGAAAGAACCTGATCAACATTTGCCAACGGGGGGGGGGGGGTTTGTTGATACATGAAACGGCAAATTGTTGTATCAGAACGTTGAAGAAGATAGCAGAAAACAAGACGTTACCTTAGTTAGCCGAACTGACCCAAACTGAGCCGAACTGGCAACCGAAGTGCCAGTTCGGGTAGTCGGGTTTAAGTATAATTAGATGTATTATTTAGAAATTTAGTAAGAGTTTTGCTATGTGTATGTTTTTGAGTGTGTAATTGTCTGAGTGCTCTGATTACTTCTGTACTTCTGGTTTGTCCAAGTTATATGAAGTATTGAGTTTTATTTACATCGTAAACTTGTTTTTCGTGATCAAATGGCTTAAGACTTTGCGCAATCCATCCGTCTAGCTCACTTTCACGCTAAGCCCATAAAATCATCTCAAGCAGTTAAATGCTCGATATCGGTTACTATCGCGTAGTCAAATGGTTTACAGCTTTCACCGTTTCTCGCACTGATTCCCACGGTTATCATTTCTAACAATCAGATCATCAATGATCAAGTATCTGGTAATACCAGATATTCTAATTATGTCTCAGTGACCTCTACGTAAATGTCGATAACGTATACGTGTTAAGTGTCGATTATCATTCTGAAATATCTCAAATAGCATAAAGACTAATTAGAATACTTCTAATAATATATCCGGACCCTTATTATAGGAATTGGGCTTTTGTTGGGCCGCTGATCTCGTAATGAGCCTAAAGGGCCTTAACAAGGCTTACCAAGTCCAGTTTATAAACGATATTTTTTTCCCGAGTGTTGAAGCATATTTCAGTGTCTGGCAGGTTTATAGCCGATCCAAGACGAAATCGCATGGAAGCCGCTACTAGAGTACTTCGTTACTAAAAAACCACACTCGGGAAAGGAATTTAATTACCCAAGAAAGGAGGGACTAATCTGATTACATATTGTGATTCAGATTGGCTTGGGTGCCCGTACACTCGACGATCAAGAACCGGTTACTTATTGCTTTTGGGAGGTGCACCCATTTCTTGGAAATCCAATAAGTAATCGGTTGTGTCTCGCTCCTCGGCCGAAGCCGAGTATCGTGCTATGGCGACTACAGTGAGTGAAGTTTGGGGGTTCGGTGGCTACTTCGTGAGCTACAGACGCCTCCTGTCGGACCAACACCGTTCTTTTGTGATAATCAAGCAGCTAGACACATAGCTAACAACCCGGACTTCCATGAAAGAACCAAACATGTTGAGATGAATTGTTATTTTGTTCGTGAGCGTGTAGAGTCAAATGAGATTCAACCTCTACACGTGGATAGCAAATCACAAATAGCAGAATTATTCATGAAACCCCTTGGTGCACAACAACTACAGACTTTACTTTTTTTTTGAACAACAAAATATTTTATAAAAAAGAGGGCTAGAAAAGTCTAACCCAAAACCAACAAATTACATGAAATTCAGAGGGCTTTTGTAACCACGATGTCCAACTAATGTCGAGTTTATTATTTCTATTAACTATCCACTCGAAAGATAAGTGTGTAATCAAATCGAATATGTCACCTTTCTTCAAATCATTAGCTTTAAAAATAGCTTCATTTCTCATCTTCCAAATGACCCACCAACATGTGTATATTATACCTTTCACCATTTTCTTCTTTACTTTCGTAAGATGTAACGCTTCAATCCAATCAAGAGCTTCACACGGTTTTATTGGAAGAAGAGTCTTTAAGTCTAGCCAGCATACAATTTTTCTCCATGATTGAACCGTCACTTGGCAAAAACCAAATACATGCTCCATGTTTTCAATCTCTGAAGCACAAAATGGACACATTATGAAAGGAATATCGAAGCCTTTATTGCATAAGTTAACACGTGTTGATAGCCTATCCAACAACAATCTCCAAATAAAAATATTAATCTTTTTTTGGGAGATTTTTATTCCACCTTGTAGGAACCTTAGCATCCGGAAGCATTTTTCTTTTCTATAGTCCTTCTCACCTATTTGACACAAAATTCCGTTTGGATGTTAAACTCCCATTTCCATATGTCATCCTTTTCCTCCCAACTTATATTTTTCAGCAAGAATTCCATCCCCTTTAATTGATCCTCCTCAACACCCCCCCCCCCCCTTATCTCCTGTCTCCACTCCCATTTCCACCCCTCATTATATCTCCTATGAGTTATACGACAGTCCTTATTGCATTTAAGATTAAAAAGACGAGGAAATGAGCTTGCTAAAGAACAATTACCAATCCATATATCATTCCAAAAAGATGTTGCATTCCCCTTTCCGACTTGTTACTTCATAGCCGAAAATGGAATCACATCTTTCTCGTCTAGCATGTGTATGCACTTAACTATACGACTCCAAACCCCACCAACTTTAGCCACTTCGATCTTGGAAAAACTTGTTTATTAAAAATAGAATCAATTATTTTTACCCATAGAGCATTCAGACTATTATGATATCTCCACTTTCATTTAAGTAACAAAGCCATATTAAGAGTAATTAGACTCCCAAGACCCAACCCACCTTTCTCTTTGTCCGTCACCACAATTGGCCATCTCACCCAAGCCATTTTCCTAGAATTTTCCTTCCCTCCCCAAAAGAAATTAGAACGGAGCCTTTCTAATATGTCACTAACCTTTTTTGGCAAAAAGAATAAAGACAAGTAGTATGTAGGTAATGAACCAAGAATCGATGAAATTAGAGCTGCCCTTCCCCCTATAGACATCAAACATGCTTTCCATGTCGCTAATCTTTTAGAAAACTTCATGCAAATCGGCTCCCATCCTTTAACTTTAGACATATTTTGACCCACCGGGACACCAAGGTATTTAAATGGATGAAAAGCCGATTGACACCCGTATTTTGCCGCAAGCCGATGGACTTCCACTATCTCCACTCCAATACCAAATATGGTGGACTTGCTCGTATTAAGATGTAATCCAGATGCTAAATAAAAGCAATTTAACATCCGAATAATATTTTTAATGGTTTCTTCCTTCCACTCCCCGGTAATGATCACATCATCTGCAAAAAAGAGGTGCGATAAAGGAACTTTATTTTGGCCAACATAAGTTTGTTTAAACAAATTAGCTTGAATCATCGAGTCTAACAAAATATTAAGCCCTTCCATAGCGAGAATAAATAAGAATGGAGAAAGTGGATCTCCTTGCCGTAGGCCTCGATGTATAGAAAATTCTTGTGTAGGGCTACCATTGATGAGAACCGAAGTGTTCTCATCCGTTGACGAGTAAAGACACGCTCTGATCATATTTATCCACTTCTTCCCAAAGCCCATATAATATAACACCGAGAATAAATAATTCCAAGCTAACGAATCATATGCTTTTGTAAAATCGACTTTAGACACCATTAGTCTTTTTTTCCTTCTATTATACCAATCAATAGTCTCGTTGAGAATTAAAGGACCATCCAAATTATGACAACCTTTTATAAAAGCAGACTGAACCATAGAAACCAAATTACCAACCACCTTCGATAACCTGTTAGCAAGGAGCATAGCCAAGATCTTGTATTGGATATTTATTAAACTTATTAGCCTATACTCGGACACCAGAACTGGGTTGTTATTCTTTGGAATAAGAGTGATAAATGAAGTGTTACACCCTTTCGGAATTTTCTGATTCTTGAAAAAATCCAACACAAAGCCCATAATATCTGATTGTAACATAGCCCAATACTTTTTCACAAAAACAAAAGTGTACCCATCTGGTCCCGGAGATTTATCATTACCACAGTCCCATATCTCCTCACGAACCTCACACAACGTCGGATTTCGTTTAAGCATATTCACCGAATGCGTGTCCAACCTTTTAAACCGATTACAAGGTAATTCTAAAGTAGCCCCTTCAAATTCTCCAAACCTTTCTGAATGATACTTAAAGAACATCGATTTTATGATATAAGGATCCGTATACCAAGAACCTTCATCTTTAATTCCAAGAATACTACGGCGCGTTTAGTGGGGTGTTTTTCATTTCTGTTTTCTAAGAAAACAAGGAAAACATAAAACGTGTTCAAATTGTATTTTTTAGAAAACGTTTTCTAGGAAAACAGAAAATAGTGTTTTCTAAATTTTAACTAAAAATGGAAAACACCTTTTTTTTAGTTTTCTATTTTCTGTTTTCTGTTTTCTGTTTTCTATTTTCGTTTTTCAAATATATACAAAAGAAAATGGGCGTTCATTTTCTAGGGTTTATACGCACAACCACTCGACCTCTCCTTCGTTACCTCCGTCGCCTTCTGCTCCACCGCATCGTCGACGGAAATCTAATAAAATGTAGAGATAGAAAACAAATAGAATACAGTTGATTCGAACATGTTTTCTAGTTTTTTAATTTTGAAAATGAAAATTCCATCTTTCAAATTTGAACGTGTTTTCAAAAATTTTCATGTGTTTTCTAGAGATGAAAAACTCATTTCATTTTCTAGAAAACTAGAAATGGAAAACTAAAAAACATTTTCCACAACTAAACGGCCCTCTAGCTTTTCTTCTCTTTCTTTTTAACAAAGCATGAAAATATTTAGTATTTTCATCTCCAAACTTAGTCCAATCTTTTTTAACTTTTGTAAACATTCCAGATCCTTTTCTTTTCCCACATTGTTTAATTCCCCAATAATCCTATTTCTTTCAATAACTTTATTCCCCACCTGATGTGCACCTTCGATTTCACGTTCGATCTCATTCAAATCTTTTTCCAAGTGTTCAACTTTTGCTTTCTGGTGATCTTTTCGCATTTTGTTCCAGCATTTTATTTCCTTTTTCAACTCTTTTAACTTCTCTTTAAACTTGACAAAAGGATTACGGTGATGACCACAATTTCCGTTACCCCACGTGTTGATAACTACTCTTTCAAAGCCTTCCATCTCCAACCAGTAATTAAATAGTTTAGAAGGCAATGGTCCAAACTCGTTTTTGGTTAAGCTTCATAAATATAGGTCGATGATCTAAAATGGTTCTATCCATAGCTAAAGCCTCAATGTTAGGAAAGCTATATATCTAGAATACCTCATGTCACCAAATATCTGTCTAAATAACTATGTTTTATTACCATCTGCGCTTACCCTTGTGTATTTAAAGCCTCCCATCGGTACTTCAAAAAGCCGATTATCATCAATGAAGGAATTAAAATCTGTAGCTTCTCCAATATTAAAGGAATTTCACCATCTTTAGTGCTGAAATCTTGTGGCGTTAAAATCTCCAAAAACAATATATTCCCCGGGATTATTACTCATTAAGGCCGACATCATTGTCCACAAGTCACTCTTTTCTCTTAATCCTTGAGGTGCATAGACAACCATCATAAAACAGTTACAATCAAAAGTCTTCCAAGAGCCTTCAATGATTAGTAAATTGTTACACGCAAATTTGGCCTTTCTTTGAAACATATTATGATCCCAGATGGCTAAGATCCCACCTGATCTCCCGATAGAGCTAGAATACTCAAAGTCAAATTGATAAATGCCCCATAAGCTTTTGATGAGAATAGGATCAATGGATTGAAGATGAGTCTCTTGAATGGCAAGAAAATAAACATTTTGTGATACACATAACTTTTGAATTTTCGTCCTTTTGTTACCGGACCCGATCCCACACGCATTTTTGGATAATATATTGATCATTAGGAAACCATATTTTCACTCATCCTTTCTATAAGTCTTGTAAGATCTTTTTTACTCCCACTCATCTCAATCCCCAATATTTAACCCATTTCGATATGTTTATTGAACTCATTAATGAAAGAGCTCCCTCTAAATCTTTTTTTCCCGGAAGACGACGATTTACCTGCTTCCTTATTCGGTTTCGAAGTAGCGATCTCCCCCTCTTCATAAACTTCATTTGTTACCTCAATGTTATTCTCCTCTTCACTCGCTTTTTAACAACTAAATTCTGACGGCTTAGATAAGGATGGGGAAGAATTTTCACCTTCTTTGTCATATTTTATCCCTTCCATCTCTCCATTGTGTCGGATAAGGCTTTCTAAATCAAAAGGATCGGAATCCTCTTTGTGTTCCTTTTGCGCAATGCTTTTCCCCGCCTCAATATGTTTCTGGTTATCCATCATCTCCTCCATATTCTCCTCCCCCTCGATCTGAACTATAAATTGAAGAATTTTCCTCCTCAACTGGTCTTTTGAAAGATGGTGACCAAGATGTCATCTCATGAACTACTACCTGATAGTTAACTTCCCCAATTCTCATCGAAATTGTCTCTTGGATCTTTGTCTTCACATTAGTAATAATACAAACCCTACCTTGAGCAAGTGGTTCTTCTTTATCTTTTTAAAAAAAAAAAAAAAAACACATGTACCCCATATACTTGCTATCTTTTTAAGTACCTTTCCAGTCCATGCCTCCAATGGTAGCTCATTTATCTCCAACCAAATGACTCTTTCTGTGATGAGGAACTCTTTTGACGCCACTTTTCTTTCCGCAAAACAACTATTTAAGGCTTTACATTCTTTGAACTTTAATGCCTCATGTTCATTCTGAAACTCAATTCGAACCCAAAGCCCTCCCAAATAACGTATGTCAATATCCACAAATCCTTCCTGAAGACAAATAAAGTATAAGTTACTCATGTGATTCACATCTTTTACCTTCACCACTATTGACATTTTAAGTTCATCCAATTTAACTAACTCTGTTGAGGTTATCTCCAAGGCCCTAACCCCTTGTTGTGGCAAAGTTGGCTTCCGACCTTTTAGAGCCTCTACAAACGAAACTCCCCCTCCCCCTTGAATTTGATTTTGATAATTTTGTTG
>JBCNJP010000025.1:71094118-71144395 GCA_039602395.1 Deinandra increscens subsp. villosa
TTTTGGTGATCGTGATCCTGTTGTACACGATTTCGACACCTTCGGTTTACGCGTATAAAATTAGTAAATTTATTTATTCCGCTGCGTAAACGGATTACCGGTTTAATCCGTTTTAACTCTTAATTCACTAAACCCGGTCGGTAATGTTTTATTTAAACAGTCAAGTTTTTTTTTAACGTCACCGGGCACCCGTATACCACTGTCGAATCCCAACAATGTTTTCCAAGTAGGTGGAGGAACTATTAGCTGGAAGGTATCTTTGCAAAAGGTTGTGGCTCTTTCTACTACAGAGTCAGAATTTATTGCTCTTACTGAAGCAGTGAAAGAGGCAATTTGGCTAAGAGGTTTTCTATCTGAAATGGGATATGATCCTGGAACTGTTTTGATAAAATGTGATAACACAGGTGCTATACAGCTATCCAAGCATCAAGTGTTTCATGATAAGTCTAAACACATAAGTGTTAAGATGCACTTTATTAGGGATATTCTGAGCACTGATGAAGTGAAAGTTGAGTATGTCAAAACTGGTCTCAATGCTGCAGATTATCTTACAAAGTCTGTTCCAGGAGGAAAGTTTAAAACTTGTTTGGAGCTGCTTAATGTTGAGTAGTTATAAGCAGTATTGGCATTTCAGTCTCTTCACACTAAGGTGGAGATTGTGAGTTTATAGTGTTCAAAGACTAATGCTTGTTAGCTTTTGACCTTGTTATTAATGTGTTAGCTCACTAAGTTCTCAAGATCATTGATCCGCTGTGGCTTGTGCATGTTAGTACGTTGGTAATGAGGTTAAGAGTTAGCTAAGTAGGATTGTATTCTTTAGTCTATATGAATTCTGGTTCATATCTAGTTTGGGCAGAAATTGTCATTTTCACCAAAGTTAAAGGTCGAAGGGGTGAAAGTGTTATAAACGAAAATAGTTTCGTTTATTTCCGTTGGCAAACAGTTCTCAACGATGAGTTGACTGAGCTATATTAGGGTTCCTGATTAGAGATTGGGGGTTCTTCTTGTTTTTGATCATTCTCAAATTCATTTCGTTTCTTGATTTGTAATAAGATCGTTAATCGATTGTCATCAATAAAACTTTCAATTTCTGCTCTGATTAATTGAATTCGTTGGTTTCTTATTCGTTTGTTCGTTGTGTTCATTTGTCAATTTCCGCTGATACTTTCACAATATTAGCGACGTGGAAAGCATGTTTGATGTCTATAGGAGGAAGGGCGGCTCTAATTTCATCGATTCTTGGTTCATTACCTACATACTACTTGTCTTTATTCTTGTTGACAAAAAAGGTTAGTGACATATTAGAAAGGCTCCGTTCTAATTTCTTTTAGGGAGGGAAGGAAAATTCTAGGAAAATGGCTTGGGTGAGATGGCCAATTGTGGTGGCGGACAAAGAGAAAGGTGGGTTGGGTCTTGGGAGTCTAATTGCTCTTAATATGGCTTTGTTACTTAAATGAAAGTGGAGATATCATAATAGTCCGAATGCTCTATGGGTAAAAATAATTGATTCTATTTTTAATAAACAAGTTTTTTCCAAGATCGAAGTGGCTAAAGTTGGTGGGGTTTGGAGTCGTATTGTTAAGTGCATACACATGCTAGACGAGAAAGATGTGATTCCATTTTCGGCTATGAAGAAACAAGTCGGAAAGGGGAATGCAACATCTTTTTGGAATGATATATGGATTGGTAATTGTTCTTTAGCAAGCTCATTTCCTCGTCTTTTTAATCTTGAATGCAATAAGGACTGTCGCATAACTCATAGGAGATATAATGAGGGGTGGAAATGGGAGTAGAGACGGGAGATAAGGGGGGGGGGGTGTTGAGGAGGATCAATTAAAGGGGATGGAATTCTTGCTGAAAAATATACGTTGGGAGGAAAAGGATGACATATGGAAATGGGAGTTTAACAACCAAACGGAATTTTGTGTCAAATAGGTGAGAAAGACTATAGAAAAGAAAATGCTTCCGGATGCTAAGGTTCCTACAAGGTGGAATAAAAATCTCCCAAAAAAAGATTAATATTTTTATTTGGAGATTGTTATTGGATAGGCTATCAACACGTGTTAACTTATGCAATAAAGGCTTCGATATTCCTTTCATAATGTGCCCATTTTGTGCTTCAGAGATTGAAAACGTGGAGCATGTATTTGGTTTTTGCCAAGTGACGGTTCAATCATGGAGAAAAGTTGTATGCTGGCTAGACTTAAAGGCTCTTCTTCCAATAAAACCGTGTGAAGCTCTTGATTGGATTGAAGCGTTACATCTTACGAAAGTAAAGAAGAAAATGGTGGAACGTATAATATACACATGTTGCTCGGTCATTTGGAAGATGAGAAATGAAGCTATTTTTAAAGTTAATTATTTGAAGAAAGGTGACATATTCGATTTGATTACACACTTTTCTTTCGAGTGGATAGTTAATAGAAATAATAAACTCGACATTAGTTGAACATCGTGGTTACGAAAGCCCTCTGAATTTCATGTAATTTGTTGGTTTTGGGTTAGACTTTTCTAGCCCTCTTTTTTATAAAATATTTTGTTGTTCAAAAAAAAAGTAAAGTCTGTAGTTGTTGTGCACCAAGGGGTTTCATGAATAAATCTGCTATTTGTGATTTGCTATCCACGTGTAGAGGTTGAATCTCATTTGACTCTACACGCTCACGAACAAAATAACAATCCATTTCAACATGTTTGGTTCTTTCATGGAAGTCCGGGTTGTTAGCTATGTGTCTAGTTGCTTGATTATCACAAAAGAACGGTGTTGGTCCGACATGAGGCGTCTGTAGCTCACGAAGTTGCCACCGAACCCACAAAACTTCACTCACTGTAGTCGCCATAGCACGATACTCGGCTTCGGCCGAGGAGTGAGACACAACCGATTACTTCTTGGATTTCCAAGAAATGGGTGCACCTCCCAAAAGCAATAAGTAACCGGTTCTTGATCGTCGAGTGTACGGGCACCCAAGCCAATCTGAATCACAATATGTAATCAGATTAGTCCCTCCTTTCTTGGGTAATTAAATTCCTTTCCCGGGTGTGGTTTTTTAGTAACGAAGTACTCTAGTAGCGGCTTCCATGCGATTTCGTCTTGGATCGGCTACAAATTGACTTAGAACATTTACCGAATAAGATATGTCTGGTCTTGTAGCTTGTAGGTAAAGGAGTCTCCCCACCAATCTTCTATATTGGTTAGCATCAACCTTGTCTTCTTCCTCACCTTTGTCTAACTTTAAATTTTGCTCCATAGGGAATGAACTTGGTCTACAACCTTGAAGTCCACTATCTTTGAGGATATCCAGTGTATACTTTCTTTGGCTAAGGACCAATCCCTCAGATGTACGAGCCACCTCAATTACCTAAGAAATACTTCAACACACCTAGATCCTTGATACTAAACATCTCGTCTAATTGAGATTTCGTGTGTTGAATCTTTGTCATGTTATTCCCGGCGATGATGACGTCGTCAACATAAATTAGAATAGCAACATATATGTCTTCAGCCTTATAGATAAACAAAGAATAGTCTGCTTTGGATTGTTGATAACCAAGTTGCAAAAGAGCTTTGGTAAATTTGTGATACCAATTATGGGACGCTTGCTTTAGGCCGTATATCGATTTCCTTAATCTACACACTCTCGTTTCTTCCTTTTTCGAGAACCCTTGAGGTACCTTCATGTACACCTCTTCTTCTAGATCAGCATGTAAAAAGGCACTATTGACATCTAGTTGATGAATGATCCAATCTCGCTTTACGGCTACCGCAAGTAACGTTCTCACAGTCACCAACTTAGCAACTGGTGCAAAAGTGTCGCAGTAATCTACCCCTTCCATTTGAGTGAACCCCTTCGCGACAAGTCTTGCTTTGTACCTCTCAACTCCATTCGGTTTGTATTTCACCTTGTAACCCACTTTGAATCTATTGCCTTCTTATCTTTTGGAAGATCTTGCAGAACCCAAGTTCCATTTTGTTTGAGCGCGCAAATCTCATTCTTCATACTCCCTCCAATCATGATTTCGTGCTGCTTCATAAAAGTTCTTTGGCTCATCATGTGAATTGATGGCCGCTAAAAATGTTTTGTGAGAATTCAAAAAATTATTATAAGAAATATAATGGGCAAGAGGGTGTACCGTAGAGGATGCTTGATCGGTAGCCGGTTGTGCATTGTCGACCGACGGGGAAAGCTTTACAACATAATCTTCAAGGTGTCGTGGTCTAGACCCGATCCTTTGTGTCCTGGTCTCTTCAATATGTTGAATTTCTTGTTCATTTTCATGTGCCATATTATTTTCTTGTATGGCTTCATGCATAATAGTGGTATTTTCATGCATGGCTACGTGAGTATCTGAGTCATCAAAAGCTTCTGATGAAGAGTCTTGTTCACAATTAT
This sequence comes from Deinandra increscens subsp. villosa, assembly GCA_039602395.1. Lineage (NCBI taxonomy): Eukaryota > Viridiplantae > Streptophyta > Magnoliopsida > Asterales > Asteraceae > Deinandra > Deinandra increscens. Next base: position 71,098,507 of record JBCNJP010000025.1, read on the forward strand.
CAACAACCCCAACTTTATTTTTTTTATGTGTTGTTCCTTCTTCATCATATCCAACAAAATTTCCCTTTCTTTATTTGTTTCATGTGTATAGACATGCACATCATCTTCACATTTTTCTTTTGATTTGGCTTCTGAAAAAGGGAAGACGCTCTCTACGAACTTTACACCCCTCGACACAATTATTTTGTTTTGTTTATTTTGTATCCTTTCGTTCCGTGCGGGTAACCTAAAAAAACTCCCGGTTTCCCTCTCGTCTCGAATTTACCCCCCTTTGTGTTGGTGTTTCTATAGTACGCCAAACACCCAAAAACTTCATATGGTCGTAATCTGGGGTTTTTTTACAAAGGATTTCAAAAGGGGTTTTGTTGTTAATGATTTTAGAAGGCAATCGGTTTATGATGTACGTGGCCGTTAAAATACACTCCCCCCAAAACTTTATAGGCAAACTTGCTTCAAACCTCAAGGCTCGAGCAATTTCGAGTAGGTGACGATGTTTTCGTTTCACCACCCCATTTTGTTGAGGAGTGTGTGGACACGTGGTTTCTAAAACAATCACATGATCCACATAAAAATTATTCATGTAGTTAGATGTAAATTCGCCACCATTATCGCATCTAACCCTTTTGATAGACTTCCCAAATTGAGTTTTCACCGTATTATAAAAATCTACCAAGTGTGTACTTGCTTCATGTTTATGTTTGATCAAGTAAACCCATGTCGCTCTACTATAATCATGAACAATCGTTAATAAATATCTCGCTCGTGTGAGGGAGAGAGTTCTATAACCACCCCAAATGTCACAATGAACCAAATCAAAACATTCATTTGATTTTATTGAACCAACCAGAAAAGGTAATCTTGTAAGTTTCGTCTTGACACACGAATCGCAGACTTTATTTTCTGAATTAAAAGAAGCAGTCTTTAGAAAACTGACACTCAAAAGTTTATCTTTGGAAGCATGCCCTAGTCTCTTGTGCCAAATGTCAACAGTCACCATCATCGGCTTCCTTTCTTCCTTCACTCCCCTCAATCGGTATAGACCATCATTGCAACTACCCACTCCAATCAAGGTCCTCGATCTCAAGCTCTGCATCACAAAGAAACCAGGAAAAATGTTACAATCTATGGACAGACAACAAATTACATTTGAAGTTGGGCATAAATAAAACTCCCTTGAGTTTCATTGCTCCTCTCAAAAGAAGCTCACCCTTCCCTTTAACAGGAATGGTATTTCCATTTGGAATGGTGACTGGCATCTCGTGACTATTAGTCGTCACATTTTCAAGTAAACCATTATTATACGTGATGTGTTCGCTAGCCCCGAGTCGATTATCCAATCACATTCCGGCTTAAAACCACCTGCCATGTTAGAGGTTCGAGGCAAGTTCGGGTTTGAGGTGTCGTTGCTTCCACTAAAATGCTTCATAAATATTTTGTATTGCTCGTCCGTTAGACCCAAAATAGAACTCAAAGCAGTTTCAACGAGCGTAGTCTTTGGTTTGACACCTTCTTTCTTTCCCTTGCCTGGCCACCATTCGGGATACCCAATCCTTTTGAAGCAATTGTCTCGGTTGTGCTCGTCTCTGCCGCAAAAACTGCAACGTTCGATTTTGTCGCCCTTGGACCAACTTTTTCTTGACAGTTGCCTTTCATGCTTCGATGGAAAGGAGGCTTGAAATGCAACAGCCTTTTGAGATGGTTTCTCACCAGCCATTCGATTATAGCGATTAGGGTTTTTGTTTGGGATTAAAAAGGCTCTGATGCCATCAAAATTATGGTTCGAAGAAAAAACTCGCTTTCATTCAAAGAAATTGGTGCTACATATACAAGGATAAAAGAAAGAAATAGGGAAACTATAATCAGTTTCTAAAAACTTGCAAAATAAATACCAAAAAAATGGAGACGAATATTGACATGATATGGTCAAATAATATTGAATAAATTTCCTCCAATAAAGAGGGGTGTCCCTAAGATTCCAATAAAGAAATAATAAAAATAAATAAATAAATAAATCAAAATACCAGTTGTTTAGAAAAGTTTTTGTTTTTATCAACATCTCAGAATTGAGAAAACAAATATGTGACACTTATTTATTATACACGTACAGTATAATAAAATAGGATTGAAGAAAAGTGATATTCTGATAATGGAATGTTGTACAATTAAGTGTCAGAGAATAATCCCCTTTGGGAATTGTACTTGCCTATTTATAGTATATCCATTCTAACAACCCTAACGGCCTAAAAAGCCTGGCCCCCATTCCTTATTGGGCTTCGGCCTTTTTCCTCTTTGCCCGAATGCCAAGTGGCGTTCATCCGTACTTCTCTTTGAGCAAGAGGAGTGCGGTCACGTGATCAGTAATGGGCTACCGGTTCAGGCCGGATGTTGGGCTTTTATCATATAGCCCAGTTTATTGGGCTATGAGGCATGATGGGCCTCTTCATGTCCCCCCAGTCCACTCTGCACGCGCCTTTGGGAGCGTGGGGTGTGGGCGGGATGTAGGTTTTATAGCGTGGCTGACGTGACGTGATGTCGTGCCGCGTGTTTCCCGGACGGGACGTTTCCATTGCCCGAAGATGACGCACGCTCCCCACTAGGCCTTCTTTCCGCCGTTTAGGTTTTTTCGGATTTCCTTATAAATACCTCCCTCCTGCGTATCCGATCTCATCCATTTCTCCGCTACTTTCCTTTCCTGTTCTTCGTTCTTGCCTTGCTTTTAAGCCATGTCTACTTCTTCTGATGAGGCCGATTGGGGAAGAATCCCTTGCACATTATCGGTGAATGCTTACGCTAACCTAGTGGCGGAGCATAAACTTGTGCGGTGGAATCCTATTCATCCTTCCCCTGGTCAAACTGCTGCTAACCCCCCCTCTGGTATGATAGCCATGTACGCGGAATGGTTTACTCACTGTAACTTCCGAGTTCCAGTGACAATGTTCTTGGTGAAAATCTTGAGGTTTTATGGGTTTCACTTGTCACAAGTTCATGCGAACGGAATGCAAAGAGTCATATTTTTCGAGTTCTGCAGCCGTGCTCTCGATGTGGAGCCTTCCGTAAGCCTATTCAATACCCTTTTCCGACCGGTGATTCAGGACTCCTGGTATTCCTTTAACCAGCGCCGTGGCGGGGGCGTTCATGCTATTAATCCTTCAAAAAGCATGCGGGGATGGAAAGGTCGCTTCTTCTTTCTATCTGCGCGGATCATTCCCGCCGATCTATCTATGCGATCCGTGCGGAACCCTCTGGTCGATTCTCCCCCTACTGTGCTGGTCCCTACCGGCGATCCAAATTACAATCTTCTGACAGAGACTCCAGTGCCTTACCAGGTTCTTAAAGAGCACACCCTGCTGAGCGTGGGAATGAGCCGCAACTGGGAGGACCCTCAACGAATCCCTGCCTATGTTCTGAACGGTCAAAGTAAGCTCTTCCTTTTTGTGGTATTCTCTAGTTGGTATTGCCTTATTCTAACCTTTTTATTTCCTCTATCTTTGCAGAGGTGAGTCCGTACAACGCTGTGCTGTCTCCTCCCCCTCCGGGCCTTAAGGCTGTTTGCATGGTTTCCGCGCCTGGGAATCCCAGCTTTCATCTTCGCTACCAGGAGAATTTTTATCTTCCCCTTCCTCCGACCGGGGCTTCTACCAGTGCGCCTGTCGCTAGTTCGATGCCATCAGGTGGTGTTATCTCCCCCTTTCTTCTTTCTCCGGATACTACCAGTTCGGTTATACTGAGTGACTCTGATTCAGGGGATGCTGCCACACTACTTCACCGACGTCGACCTGCGTCTAGTCTTCCTGTTAACCCCTCTTCTGGTTCCGGTTCTTTTGCCTCCACCGCAGCTATCACCACGGTTGCTTTTGCAAGTGCTTCTACCACTGGGTCTATTCTTCAGGGTGCGATCGGAACCTCAGGAGTCACTCCGCCCCCCTTGCCTTTTTCCACATTGAGCCAAGGGTCGGAAGCACTACCTGTCACTCCCTTGACGCCTCTTAACCTCGGCGGAAGCGGAGAGGGTAGCGGCCCTAGTTCAGAGGGTCCTCCGTTAACTTCTCCGCGCGGGGGAAAAAGGAAAAGCGCGGCTGAGCGATATGAGCTTGTCAAGAGACGAGTTATTGCTGGCGGCTCTGGAGGACGTATTTCGGGTATGTTACTTGTATTTTCTTTAAGCCTTACCGCGCTCGAGATTTGCTTGTCTTCTAATTTTCGTTTACTGTCGCAGTGCCTGTGGGAATCGGTCGAGGAATGGGACGCGGGAGCTCTGAGCCGCATCCTACTACAGATGCAGACCGTCCGGATTTTGTATCGGAACTCCAGGTTGCTCATTCTGAAGAGCGGCACTCTCCTCCACATACTTCGCCTGTTCATGCACCTCCTTCTCCTCAAGTATCTCTGAATTCTCCCGCTGCTGAGGAGGAAGACGAAGGAGACAATATGAGGCCCCCATCTCCTGACCCCGTGAAGCAGAGTAAAGCTGAGGGAAAGAAAGTGATCGATGATGCGGCTTCTACTGTGAAGATTCCCACCCGGCCGGCGTCTGAGGTCCGTGGTTCTTTTAGTCAATCTAACCGATTCATTCCGGATTGGGCTATCAACAGGGATTCTAAACTCCGGGATCCGGCGACTTGCCGGAATTTCTTGGCCAACTGCCTTCCCCCGTCCGAGAGAGAGGACCGCATGCGGGCCGGTAAGACTTCCCTCAGCGACGAAATGGCTGTTCATCTGGCGGGACTCCTCAGTGTTTCTGTGGAGATAGCCCGCCAATGGACCGAGAGGGAGGATCAATTGGCTGCGGGTAAAGATGCCCGTTCTGAGGTGAAGGAGCTGAGAGCGGAATGTGCTCGTTTGGGTCGACTGAACAAGGAGCAAACTGACCTACATAGCGAGGCTGTGCAGAAGTGGGAGGAGGGGTGTCGCCGGGTCAACGAATCTTTGCGGTTAGAGACTCAGGCCGTGGCTAACTTGAAAGCCAAATTAACTCAGGTCGAGCAGGTGAAGGAGAAAGAGTTGGAGGCTTTACGGGAGGAATTGTCACGAGCTCGAGAGGAGGCGGTGGTGCAGGCTGATGCGGCCAAAAAACGTGCGGATGAACTTGCCGAAGCTCAATCCCGCTTGTCTAGTCTTGAGAAAGAGAGACCCCATCTGGAGAGCCGGGTAAATCTAGCCGAGTCCGGGGCTGAGATGTGGAAAAAACAATACACCTGGGCTATAAGAGATGGGCTACCATTAGCGTTTGAAGCCATTCGATCCAGTGACGAGTTCATGGATGGTCTTCTTGCTCTGAATGCCTTGGCAGATATTTCTGGCAAAAACGAAGGTATTGCCTTGGGTTATGCAGCCGCAGAACAGGGAATCCCCCTGAACCAGTGTGAAGGAATTGACATCACTGCCTCTGCGCGGTTAAGGGATGCGCAAAATGCCTTTGCAGTGATGAGGTTTCCAGTGCTTGATACAGTGGCATCTATGTCTCATCCGGATGGATTTTCTGAGCTGAAGGAATATCTTTTAAGTTATGCTGAGGAGAGAGACGACGGTGATGGTGATGCGGGGACAGAGCATCGTGCGGATTCCATGGGGAACCATCCTTCCGATCAAGATTAGTATCTGATAGTTACTCTTGATGACCTCTCTTTTGGTGTTGCCTTTGTAATGTCCGTTGTTTTGTATCTGATAGTTCCGTGTATTTTTGTTGATGTAACCTTTTTGGCTTTACTGCGTCCTTTCGACGCTTTTGGTATATTGTAAGAATGGTTTTGCGGAACTTTGTTAACGGAATTATGAAGCTTGTTTTAAAGCTTGTTTATTTTCCCATTATTCGTTTGCTGTGCAAGTTATTTTAGGCTTAAAAGTAACGCGACATCCATCGCGGCGGTCAGATCGTCACCTGACAATTTGTGTTACCTAGCCAACTTGTCTTACTGTTGCCACGTCATTTAACGATTACTTTGACTTTGTAAAATCTGTTAAATGTTTGGTGGTCTTTTTTCAAAGTATAATTACTCTGATCGAGTGCGCTATTCTGCGTCTTACAAATTTTTTAACAATAAAACAATATGCAAAGTAAAAGCATTTTATTCATAATAACTAGCCGTAGGTTCTTACAAATGACCTAGTTCTGGGCTATATTTGTTAATGCATATTTGCCTTACTTTGTCAAACATAGCATTTTCGTAACTGTGCGGCGTTCCAAGTCCGGGGCACATCTGTGCCGTCTAGCCTTTGTAGTGCGTAGGCTCCTTTTCCCATTACTTCCTTAACAACGTACGGACCCTCCCACTTTGGAGTGAGCTTACCGGCGGGCCTGGAGTGGCTCGCGTCATTATCCCGGAGTACATAATCACCTGGGGAGAAGGTGCACGGCTTTACTCTCTTGTTATAATACTTCGAAAGCTTCTGCTTGTATCGTGCCTCCTTGACTGCCGCTAAGGTGCGTCTTTCTTCCAACATATCCAAGTTATCCCGCAATAGTTCCTCATTGTTGGTTGGAGGAGCGCGAACCCTGTCTGTTGGAAGAACTGCTTCTGCGGGTATCACCGCTTCATGCCCGTAAGTTAATGCAAAGGGTGTTTCCTCATGGCTTGTCTTGGGCATAGTGCGGTGTGCCCATAAGACATGCGGAAGGGCTTCTACCCACGAGACCGCGCCACTGGCCATTCTCTTTTTGATACCCTCTACAATACTGCGATTGACCCTTTCCACTTGACCATTTCCCTGCGGGTGCGCTACGGATGCGAAAATTTGTTTTATTCCAAGTTCTTTACACCACTCCTGGATACTCCTATCCGCAAATTGCGTACCATTGTCTGTGATGAGGTAAAGAGGGAGACCAAAACGACACACTATGTTTTCCCACAGGAACCGCTTTACTTGTGTCGCGGTGATTGACGCTACTGGTTTGGCCTCCACCCACTTGGTGAAATAATCTACCGCTACAATTAAAAATTTGATCCGCCCGGGGGATTCTGGGAACGGACCCACTATATCAACCCCCCACTTCTGAAAAGGCCACGCGGCTGTAACCGGTACCAACTCATTTTTCGGTCTTAGAGTTTTAGGCGCATACTGCTGACAACTCACGCATTTTTTGATGACTTCTGCCGCCATTGGGTACATCCCAGGCCAGTAAACTCCGAGGCTTCTGAGCTTGGATACGACCAGGTTTGGCCCCGCGTGAATGCCGCATGTTCCTTCATGTACCTCCTCGACGAGATGCGAGGCTTCGCTAAGTGTTACACATCGTAAGAGTGGGCCTGCAAACGTTCGGCGGTACAGATGGTTATCTTCGAGTGTATACTGCAAAGCCTGTAGCTGAACCTTTCGGGCTTCACCGGCATCTTCTGGCAGCTCACCTTTACTTAGGTAATTGTGAATCGGGGTCATCCACGAATATCCAGCTTCTGAAATTTCATTGGCTTCTGTCTCCTGTAAGGATGGTGCGGACAAAGTTTCTATCCGCACGTCTTTAGCTAGGTGACTAAATTGCACGGATGCAAGGCGACTAAGTGCGTCTGCTTTTTTGTTGCGGCTGCGGGGAATATGTTCAATTGTATAATGGTCGAATCTGGTAAGTAGTTTAGTGGCCAATGACAGGTACTGACTCATGTTAGTGCCCTTTGCCTCGTATGTGTTGTTTATCTGATTCACCACCAGAAGTGAGTCAACGTGAATGCGGATTTTCTTAGCTCCCATCTCATGAGCTAGCCGCAGTCCCGCTAGAAGGGCCTCATATTCCGCTTCGTTGTTGGTGCTTGCAAAGTCTAACCGTATGGCGTAGGTGATTTCGACCCCCCACGGATCCGTAAGGATCAGACCCGCACCACTTCCGCCATCATTCGACGCCCCATCAGTGTATAGAACCCAGTATGGTTGATCACCGCGCGCTGCTTGTTCCACGAACAAACCAGCCCGCACTTCCTGCTCTCTTCCCTTCGGCACCTCAGCTATGAAGTCAGCGATTACCTGCCCCTTGACTGAAGTCCTGGGTTTGAAAGTGATATCATAAGCACTGAGTTCAATAGCCCATTTCACGAGCCGCCCAGGCAACTCCGGCCTGCGGAGTAATTGTTGGAGCGGGAACGTACTTAGCACCTCTACCTCGTGATCATGGAAGAAACGTGTTACCCTGCGAGTAGTATGCACCAGGGCTAATACGAGTTTCTCCAACGTGCTATAACGATTTTCCACCGAAGTGAGCACCCTGCTAACGTAATGAAGTGGGGTTTGTACTTCCGCTCTTTCGACGAGTAAGACAGAGCTTACAGCCCAGTCGGATGCTGCCAAGTATAAGTAAAGCTTTTCTCCGCGCTCCGGTGCGGTGAGCATCGGTAGCCGTGCCAAATGTTGCTTCATTTCTTGAAAAGCCTTCTCTGCTTCATTTGTCCATACGAATTTGTCTTTAGTGGGACAATTCTTCAGAGTTTGGATGAATGGGAGTGCCCGCTCAGCGTGCTTTGCCAAGAACCTGTTGATTGCCACCAGTCGACCATTCAAAATCTGTACCTGCTTCAAATTGGCAGGGGATTGCATCTGTATGATTGCGCGGACTTTCTCCGGGCTGACGCGAAAACCTCCTTTTGATATGACGACACCTAAAAAACGCCCTTCTTCCATCCCGAATGAACATTTGGCTGGGTTCAACTTTATGTTGGCCGATTTGAGACTTAATATCGTTTCCTGAATGTCCGCGAGCATCACTGCTTCCGCGCGGCTCTTTATTACCAGGTCGTCAACATATACCTCGACGTTTCTTCCTATCTGCCCTTCAAATACCTTGTCCATCAAACGCTGGTATGTGGCCCCGGCATTTTTTAAACCGAAAGGCATCTTTGTGTAGCAAAAGATCCCTTCCCTGGTGTAGAAAGCGGTCTTAGCTTCATCTCCAATAGTCATTTGTACCTGGTGGTATCCCTTATATGCGTCCAGGAAGCACTTGAACTTATACGGAGCCAGAGAATCGATCTTTACGTCGATATCTGGAAGAGGGTATGGGTCCTTCGGACATGCTCTGTTAAGGTGCGTATAGTCAACGCACATTCTCCATGTGCCGTTCCCCTTTTTCACCAGAACCGGATTTGCTAACCAAAGTGGATAACGTTCAGGTCGAAGAATGCCTGCCGTAACTAAGGCATGTACCTGCTCCTTGATTATTCGACGCTTGTCATCTCCCATGTGTCTGCGCGGCTGGGTGTACGGACGCACGGAGTCCTTCACATTTAAGGAGTGTTCGGCCAGCTCCCGCGGAACTCCTGTCATATCTGAAGGAGTCCAGGCGAAAACGTCTTTGTGCTCGAGTAAAAGTTCTTTGAGGCGCGTCCTTATTCTGTCAGATAAACCGGGCCCAATGGTTATTGATTGCTCCGGGTAACGCGGGTCTAATACCCATTGTTCATTTACTATTTGCGGTACCGGCGCCTGTTCTTCAGGTAACGATGACGGTAGTGACATTAGGTGGCCGGTCCCCACTGGCGACAGATTGTAACATTCTTCACTCGTATATACCAAAGCTGGGCCCCTTGACGTGGGAAACGCAATTGCCCCGTGAGCCGTGGATACCGCGGCTCCAAAAGACGCTAGGCCCGGCCGTCCCAGAATTAGATTGTGCCGTGAATTTGCCGCGACCACGATGAAACGCACAACCGCAGTTCGGATGCGTTCCCCTTGCGACAACGTCACTGGCATCCAGAGTTGTCCCAGCGGTCTTGAAGCTTCTCCCGAAAAACCCATTAGGACGATATTAGTTGGTTCCAACTGCGCTTGGTCCTCCGGGTCTAGCTGTCTGAAACATCCTTCATACATGATATCTGACCCTGCTCCGCTATCGACCAGGATGCGCCGTATGTCATATACTCCGACCATCGCTTGGATTATTACTGGCGATTCCCGTGCGTTCCCATTGAGTGGCGGGAAGACAACTGGCCTACACATCCATGGTTCTAGCCGAGGTCCCCTGCGCTTTGCCCCCATAGACTGGACCTGAATCATGTTTACCACTTTGACCTGTTTTTTGGCTGCGGACACGGGTGCCGCAGTGCCCTGGAGGTCCCTCAACAGGTGGGACAGTTTTCCCGTTTGCAGAGCTTTATCGATCTGCTGCTGCAACTGCCAGCAATCGTCCGTGTGGTGTCCTATATCTTTGTGATAATCACAGAATTTATCTGGATCCTTGCGCAAACGTGAGCGCAGCGGAGGTGGCGGATCTAGATTTAACTTTTCTGAGGCAAGCACCTCGCTAGGAGTTTTAGTGAGCTTATTTACCCATGTCGGGCGTGGAGGACGCTCTTTATGCCTCGGGTGATCCCCCCGCAGCGATGAACTTTGTCCCTCCGTTGCCGTCGCCGCCGGTATGGCTGGCACTATAGTCAGCCCTGGCTTATCCTTCTGCCACCGATTGCCCCTATGTCTCTTTCCTCCGGCAGGGGGTTGTTGGTCGCGCTCATGTTTATTTTCTTTTTTGTCAAAATCTCTGTGCATGCGAACGGATTTTTCTGCCTGCACGAAAGCTTTGGCAGCCGTCATTAGTGCGGTCATGGTCTGCGGCGGTCCTTCCGTACCATGTATCCTGCGGATGAGGTCTTCGCACCGTACTCCGTTTATAAAACCGGCTACCCGCAGGTCTTCTCCTGCTCCCGCTATTTGCAAACTTTCCAAATTATACCTCGTGATGAAATCTTCTACTGACTCGTGATCTCGTCGCCTGATGTGTAGTATTTCATTACGATCCTTGATATGGCGGCGTTGCTGACTGAAGTGCATCAGAAATTTGGATTGCAGATCTTCAAACCCGGTTATCTTTCCGATTGGTAGACTTTCATACCATATCCGCGCTGGGCCGACCAACGTCTGCACAAACATGTGACACCAAACAGGAATGGACCAGAGTTCCATGCCGCCTGCGCTGGTAAAGACTTTTACATGGTCATCCGGATCTGTTGTGCCGTCATATTTAGAGACTATAGATGGCATCTTTAACTTCTGTGGAAAATTCGCTGAAGCAATAGCCGGGATGAACTTCGATTGTTCTATCAGAACAGCAGGTCGGTATGGGGCTGTTAAATCTGGGAGGTTGCCTCTGGTTTGGTTTGGTTGTGTTGCGCGTACCGCAGCGGTGGTGACAGGAGGCTGTGAGTCATCTCCCTGCGGAATAAAGGTTGGTGCCGGACCCATCTGCGCTCGCAGTTCTGCCATTCTCACGTTCCTCATGAACTGTTCATACTCCCGCATACTCCTCTGCTGTTCCATCCACCAATCGTTCCCACAGATTGCCGGCAGAGACTGCTGGAAGGAAGGCGCGCCCGTATATCCAGGGTATGGATATCCTGGCGGCACGAAGTATGTCCCGAATGGCTGGGGCGCGGCAGTCTGGTACGATAGTTGCGTGCCGTAGCCCCAATTTACGATTGGAAGAGATGTTGCTGGTGGAGTTGTGGTTGTGACCGGAATTTGGGATGTTGTTGGCTCGGTAGCATCAGAGAACAACGGTTGCCGACCCGCCGCGACAGATCGGCCAGTGCGCGTTGTTGCCTGGTTTACAGATGTTGGAGCTGGCATTACCGGTTGATGATCGGAAGTAGTTCCGGTAGGTAACGAAGTTGCCAGCCCTGATGGTTGATGAATAGGAGTGTGTTGATCATCCAGGGTGTGTGCTTCATTGTTTTGTCTACTCGCCGGCTGGGACCCGTACGGGGCCAGAGTTGGTAACGAGGGTATGGACCCAACTGGTTGCGAAGCATTTTGAGTTGTTCGGGTGTACCCTGGAGGAGATTCAACATGTTGCTCGTCTTCCTCTGGATCTGTAAAGTGCCCATCTTCCTGATGAGTTGGCGACGTCATCAGGTTGTTCTAAGATGGTGTGATTGGTTCAGCGTAAACGGTGGGCGCCAATGAAGAATAGTGATATTCTGATAATGGAATGTTGTACAATTAAGTGTCAGAGAATAATCCCCTTTGGGAATTGTACTTGCCTATTTATAGTATATCCATTCTAACAACCCTAACGGCCTAAAAAGCCTGGCCCCCATTCCTTATTGGGCTTCGGCCTTTTTCCTCTTTGCCCGAATGCCAAGTGGCGTTCATCCGTACTTCTCTTTGAGCAAGAGGAGTGCGGTCACGTGATCAGTAATGGGCTACCGGTTCAGGCCGGATGTTGGGCTTTTATCATATAGCCCAATTTATTGGGCTATGAGGCATGATGGGCCTCTTCAAGGATTAATTTTATTGAATTATATGACATAAACATGCTCTCAGATTCAAAATTGAATAGTACTTCTCCTAGTGGTATAGGCGATGATGGGATGACTCGTAACCATAAGGTCACGAGTTCGAGTCTTTGAGCTAACAGGTTTTGCACACCTGGCCGTTTGCGGAGGTGGTTTTTCCTGAAACTGGTTAACTGATGGGCTTAGGCGCCGATGACGGCCTTTTGCCATTGGGCTTCCCGGTTCAAGTTCAGGTCTCGTTTAGTTGGCCGTTAAAAAAAAATTATTAATGAAAATAAGCATTATGCTGAAGAGTAAATTAAATACACAAGGATCAAATAGTCATTAAGAATTAAGAACGGTAGCCACCGAGGTTGCCGCTAGCCCTCACAAACCGTGGTGTAGTGAAGTCGTTCATTTTTTCTGTAAACACACCTCTTTTATTTCTTCTACTTTGACATAGTCGTTCATCATCCTACATATCTCAACTCTGACGTGATGGTTAATGGTTTAGCGTACGCATGTGTTGGTAATTGCGGAGCTTGAGAAATTATAGAGAGGTGACAGAAAGTTATGTGACCCAAAAAATATTATCGCTATGTTTCGAGCTATATGTTCGGATCGATGATCCGGTTGAATCGACTATTCAGCTCATGTAATTGTTTGTCAAATGTGGATGTAAACACATCTACTCGATAATAATTTTCAAATGCAACATGAAGATCTTTCTTACAAGGTTAATAACGAGTAGAAGTATTTGAAGCTTTCATATCCGGTATTTCTATCTGATGCTTATGACAAAAATAAGTAACTTCTGCAAGAAACGAATCATATTTAGTCTACTCAATGAACAATAATCAATTAACTCCATGAATAGTAACTCTATGAAAAACAATCAACTTCTAACTTCATCAAGAAATTTGTTCCTTTCAACATGTAATCAATTTTGTATTTTTTATTTTTTTTCACGTCCGTTCTTTTTTACCAAGCCCTAATCAATTTTGTATTTTTTTTAGTTAAGGTTATCTTTTAAATGTTATTTACTAAAATGACCCTAAACTTATAATCCAATATTTTCATAGCCTCTTTACTTTAGTAAAATTTAAAAATAGGACCCTTATCTTAAAAATCTTTTTAATAAATTACCTAAAGCTTAATTATATATAGTTTTATAAATGGGGACTGATGAACCACAAAATCTCACTAATAGTAGACGAAAGCTAATGGTTCATTGTTGAATCTAGTTTTGTAACGGAAAGTGAACGGTGAACTAATCTATTTGATTGATTTAGCAAACTTTGGAATGTACATCGTAAATATCCAAAAACACATAGTTAAGAGTGTAAAATCTCTATTTAGCCCAAAAGTCCTTCCCATAATTGAGACATATCTTATTTATACTAATTGGGAAATTGCATCTTCCTTGTTACTTAAGTGGATGCATTGCTCCTTTGCTCGTCACAACTGCGCCGCCCTTGTCATGCTTCTTTCTTGGCATACTTGTATATTCGACCTTTATATATATATCCTCATCAGGGACCGATACCGACTAAATACATAAAAAAAATAGTGGCGACCGACTCAATACATATAAAAATTTTCTAGTGGTGACCGCCTCAATACATAAAGAAATTTTCAACGAATTACACATATCGTCGGGACTTCCGAATGAAAAAACGGTAGCCACCGAGGTCGCCGCTAGCCCTCACAAAGTTGTGCCTCTGTGTGTTGGATCCGGCTGGGAGGTTGGTGTTGAGAAGCTAGTTTTAGATTCCAAAGTCTTGTTTGTTTGTTGGTTTGTCAGATTGTCGTGTGGAGTGCAGATAGTGGCAATGTAGAATTGGGGTATCGGAGTGCAGATAGTGTCAATGTAGAATTGGGGTATCCCGGTTGGTCGGACTGAGGGAATCAGGGATGGGCCGAACGGTATACAGCACGATTACAACTTGAGAGTATGTTGAACTTGGTTGGATCTTCTTGTAAGGACTTGGGAATCTACAAAACTAGAAGCGTCATTAGTCTCGCGACAAGACATAAGTGTATTATCAATATACGATCATTGGAAATTACAGGTTGAGGCAACAGTGTTGCTCTATCCTGGGAGATATACGACTACTGAGCACTGAGTCTTATAGGACACTGAATTCCACCAATAAATTATGTTTTTTTTAACGGCTAAAGTACACACAAATTACACCACTCCCAAGTTTTGAACTTTGGTCTCCACCAAAGAAGACATTCCCTCTTACCATTCATCAACGCTCAAACTCATTTATCCTAATCATTGTGTCAAGCTTAATTATTTTTAAAATCTTTAAATCTGTATGCCCCCTTGGGTCTGGGGTGGGGGTGTTATGGGATGAGGAAGTGGTTCAAACATGGGTCTGGTTCAATTGATGTTAGGGTATGTTTGGTTGAACCTGCTGATCAAACTGAGGTCTATGAAGAACTGTTATGTTAGTAATTTTGGAGTTGGGATTATCTGCATAAGTTAGATACTAATTGGGATTGGGAACATGGTGGTCTTCAGTTATATCGGATATGGTGGATGCTTACCCTTCACTGGTGTGTTAAAGTTGGCAAGAATTGCATCAAGGCGTCTAGGATCAAAATAAGGTTTCATGGCCTAGCAAATCCATCTAATTTGTGTGTGTGTGTGTGTGTGGGGGGGGGGGGGGGGGTATGTGGTCTGTAAGACAATTGGAATCCTGACTATAGTGTGAAATGGAATTGTCAAAATAAAGATTAGGGGATAGCTATTTTAAGCATCATTGGCATTAGGATGGTGGTATGGATCTTAATATTCATACCACCGATAAGCAAAATCAGTAGTTTCAGCGGTTGAGATGTGAGGTTTCTCGTGAGGGAGGAAATGATATTTGGTTTTGGATAAGTGGATTTGGTAGCATAAGTCTAAAATGTAATGGTTGAATCTAAAGGGTGGTTTGGTACCTGACTTGCAGTTGGATGAATGTTTGTTTTCCAATAAGTTATACAAGAGCTATCCAGATGATGGAGATGCTGATCAAGTGGGTTACTAGAATGAATCAATGGAAGAGTGCAACTGTTGTTTTTATTGATCAAAAGAAGGAGTTAAAGAGCAAAATGATCCATAGTGCTCAAATGATATCTAAATGGTTGCACCTATTGGCTATTTGGCTAAATCAGCAGCTCCAAACACTTGGAGGAAAACTCTGCAAGATTTGGTTTATTGGTGAAGTGATTGGCATTCAAGAGCTAGTGATCTGACAGTTTGGAATTATGGTTTTCAGTTGTTGCGCAAGGTTTTTAAAAATGGGCTTAGCGGTATTGGGCTTTTATGGGACCTTGATTTTGGGCTTTGATGGTTATGATAAGGTTGGGCTTGAACCGTGACCATTAATTGGATATGTTGCATTGGATTACTAGCATCACCGAGTTGCACAAGTGGGATGGCGTTTTGTATTATAGTTTGGACAATATGTCTACTCCATTTTATAAACATTAGAACAAGAATATGGTTGTTTTTGTTGGGATGACATTAGTTTGAGGGAAATGTCCTCATCTTAATATTTTAGTCCCGTTTCTTTCTGAATTTATTTTGTTTTCAATAAAGTTTGTCGGGATTTACCCTTTACCCAAAAGAAAAATGTATTTTTCATTCCGACATAATAACTTATTATATTACACTATTCATTTCTGCATACCAAACACTACCTAACCGTTAATTTTATTATATATGTGTTCCTCACTGTAAACACTTATTTATATTTTTTTAATGACGGCCAAACATTTTATTAAAAAATGAGAGGTTAGCAAGATGCTAGAAATATAACTAAAACAAAAGTAGTTAAACATAAGAATTACTCAAAGACTCCCACACTAAATCTTTCATATTTCCCATTGTTATGAACCCTAAACCACTTATTTACTCGAAATCATCTCAACCATGGAATTTTCAGACCACTTGACGATCTTTGATTGATTTTTTTTTTCGAACAGAGCTCACACAAAACTCCTGAATCAGGTATGCCCCCATCCCAAAAAAAAACCTAGACACTTATTTACATGGGATAGTTTTTATTTAACTTAGAACTAAACAAATAGGTGATAGTACCTTGAAATAATGAAAAGTATTTTGTGATCCCTACCAAAGTAAATCTAGGGAAGAAATTGGTGATCTATGTAATTTGTGACCAATGTCGTGATTAGTAAGAGCATTCATAACGGTTTTTCATCCGCATCCCTATAATTTAATAAAAAATTATCAGTTTATTAAGTTTATTATTCATTTTCTAAAACTCTCACATCTCATTTACCATATTTAACCCTATTTCAAATAAATAATAATTTATATATTCTTTTTTACTACCGTTATTCTCTCTTCTACACACAAGCCTCTCATAAAAATATGAAGTATGATGAATAGTGAAAAAATACTTATGGGTGATGGGTTTGGTTTTCCCTATATTTTAGAGTATAGAAGTAAAAGTATACCAAACTATTTATTATTCTTAAATTATGAAGATGAGAATGTAAAAGAAGAACCTATTACTCATGCTCTAAGAAGTATAGAAGTAAAAGTATACCAAACTATTTATTATTCTTAAATTATGAAGATGAGAATGTAAAAGAAGAACCTATTACTCATGCTCTAAGAAGTAGTAATGATTTTTTTTGGAACGATATTCATTAAGAACCGGCAAAACCCCAGCAAGACGCTAGGGGCAGCCCCGAAACAAACATTCTAAGGAAGAAAAATTACATCGTAAAAGAGTTCCAATCACTCCAAGAAATCACCCTCTCATTATTTTTTCTCACGAACCAAAGGTAATTCAAACTATTAATCTCCTTGATGACGAAGTGATGGGACGGGGTCTTGCCTTTGAAGATGACGTTGTTACATTTCTTCCAAATACACCAACATCCAGTGATGAATACCATATTAACCGCCCTGGCTTTCCGATCGCTGAAGCCTCCAACAGAGTGTGCTTTGAACACATCACCGGCCGAAAAAAAAAGAAGACCGGCGGCAACTTACGCCAATTCACAACAACAGCCAGACGTAATCCGCAAAACTGCACGGCGTAAAAAGATGTTCCGAGGATTCCGCACCATTCCCACATAGGACACAGGACAGGTTGTTCACGGGAACAATTCTGCGAATCAGGTCGTCCTTCTTATGCAGTCTGCCCAAAACAGCTCTCCAGGCAACAATGCTAATTTTCACGGGGACAGTGGGGCACCACTAAAAAATCATTCTCGACAGACTGATTACCTCCGACAACAATCAACTTCCGAAAAGAGTTGATAGAGAACACTCACCAGCAGCCATTCATATCCACTATCAGATTTTGAATGGTGATGTTCACCCCAAGAGATCTTCCTTAGTTCCGTAATTGCCTTTCATACCCCTGCAACTATTGGGTTCCTCGGGACAAACACCGCAGTTTGTCGCCCGCCATGGATTCCCAGCACCACCCGTCTCCAAAGTTTATCCGGCTCCAAATTAAATCTGCAAACCACTTCGTCAAGAGGCACATATTCAATGAAGCTAGCGGAAAACCCAATCCCTTTTCTATTAAAGATCGTAGAACCCTCTCCTAGACCACCAGTGAATTTTTTGCTTTCGTTTTGTCGCATCCCCATAAGAATTTAAACTGAATTCTTTCAAGCTCTTGAATAACCTTCTTTGGCGCCAGATAGAGTGAAAAATAATAGGTATTTTATGAGGGTTAACTCCCCCCCCCCCCCGTGAGAGGTTTTTTTCTTTTTTTTTGCTTTTCATGTCAACAAACGAGCGTTGAACGTGTCCACCACTTTAGACCAATATTTCTTGTGATTCATGTTTGCACCCATCACCAACCTAAGGTAATTGAACGGGAAATCACACACATCGTAATTGAGAAAAGTGGCCCAAGATTGCACTTCCTCCTCCACCACATTGATCCCGTAGAGCCCACATTTGCCCAAATTCACGTGAAGACCCGACACCATAAAAAAGCACCAAAGGATCCGCCTTAAGTTTTGGAAGTTTGCCCCTCTCCAGTTACGCAAGACCATAGCAACGTCCGCAAACAAAAGATGTGTGATGGTTAGCCAATTGTTCGGCATTTGTATTCCATGAAAGATTCCTAAGTCCCCAGCTTTCCTCATCATCCAATGGAATGTCTCCATTGCGATAATAAATAAATACGGGGATAAAGGGTCGCCTTGCCTAACCCCTTTGAAACAATCAAATGCCCTGAAAACCGTTAACCAAAGCCCGGTTTGCCATAAGAACGCCCCCGCACCCATTTTCGCCACGTGTCGGGGAAGTTCATCAAGGCAAAATGGAGTCAAGGAATCCTCAATCCAAGGAATCGCACGCTTAAAATCAATCTTGAATGTCGGTTGGATTTGTTGAGCCAAGAAAGGATCTCGTTGATTAGCCACAAACGTCATTTGAGTCTCCGGTATAACACCGTCAAGTACATTCCTCATCTGATTGGCTAGGACTTTTGAGACGACTTTAGAAATACATCCCAACAAGCTAATAGGTCTAGAATCACCCCAAGCCATTGGGTCCGGGCATTTGGGGATGAGACAAAGGAAAGAAGACCCGCAACCTTTGCTAATCACCCCGTGTTTATGAAACTCCTCCAACACCTTAACAAAATCCGTTTCCAACAAAGCCCAAAAATGTTTAATGAAGTCAAAGTTAAATCCGTTCGGGTCCAGGGGCTTTGTCTCCGCCACACGACCAAACCGCATCCTTAACCTCCTCTTTTATGAACGGTTGGACAAGAGTTACCGCCTCCGACTCTGAGATCTTGTTAATTCCGTTACAGCATAGGTTGGGTTTAATAAAATGATTTTCTTCCCGAATTTTTCCTGAAAATATCTTTTTGCCTCCACCTTAATTTCCGAAGGCTCTCTCACCCAAGAATTTGGGCGAGGTTTCTTCTTTCGCAATCCTCAATTTCCAACAGTCTTCTTTTTGCCTCCGTCCATTCATACATTTAAAGGTCTAATTTCGGATGCCGTTTCCACCTGTTATAGATTTCCGTCAACTCGTTTTTGAGCTTACCCTTCTTCGTTTTTTCCTCCATATTCCAAATCTTGATAAACTCTAAAAATTTTTGAAGCTTGGTTATTGATCAGAAATTTAAAGAGTCACAATCTTGATTCTTGACGAAAGATAAGTTTTTACTTTTTAGTGGAAATAAACTACTAATCCCGATGGATATTAACAAGTGGGTGTGAGGTGACACCTCAACCACTATAAATCTTGTGTTTGTGTTCATATTTTGTCTATCTAAACTTGATTGCATATTTTCTTCAACCAATAAGTTCGATCATAAAAGAAAATATAACAAGCAAATTAAGGTTTTTTAAAGTGGTCAAATTGTTACATGACCCATTTGTTTAACGGTTGTTATTACATGACTCATTTAATTGGTCAACATAACTCTATAGTGTCAAATAACCATCTTTGACTCTCAGTCCAACAACACTTTTATTTCACACAACTTCATCATCAATTTATAATTCAACTCAGTTTTATATAACCAGTGGGATGCTCGCGCATATGCACTAAGAAACACAACACTGATAAAATGTTTTCATAATTAATTAGTGAACTATTATATAGATTTAAAGGTTTGACGAAAATTTATATATTTATATAAAATAAAAATAATTTTCATTATCTAGTTAAATTAGTTACATACTTACATCTTAAATTAATTTCGCTATTAGTTGCTTATTCAGTTACTTTTTTTGTATTTAATAACATAATGGACAAAGACTTTTGTCCCTTTAAACTCTTTGCTTTTTTTAGTAAATAAGTAGCTTGTTTTCCTCGAATGTATTATAATATAGTATAGATATAGATAATTAGATAATAACTATGTGTCTAGAGTCATTAAAAACTTCTTTTTTATTAACTTTACTAACAAAATTACATTTTAAGGAATTGTATTTCTGGATTTATACTTATTATGCATGAAAATTGGATGAGGGGTGGGTCCAATTAGCAAGGTCATTGAAGTTAAGGTGTTGCTTCCTTTAAGATAGGGTTTTAGTTCCGTTATAAACGTGTTAGATGTTAGGTATAACCATTAAAAAAACGTATGAAATATGTAAATGAATATAACTATTTATATATTTTACGAAATGAATTGGTTGTCGTAGACTCGAATTGCACTATTCATATGAACTGTCCAATTGGGTAGTGATATGTGTTTTGTGTGTGGGTCAGCCCTCTCTATATCTGGTTTTCACACAGTGATTATTGTGTCTTTCGTAGGTTGAAGGTCCGGAAATCTCCCAAACACACAATATACTAATCAAACACGAGTGCGGAATCCTCGTGAATGATCGATTCAAGATAGAAAAGAGAAGAAACACGAAGAATACTTGATCTTTGCACACAAGAAAGCTTGTCGGGTACAAAACAAGAAATCGCAAACTCTCTCTAATCTCGGGTTTACGATTACGATCGTAAACACTATATGGCTGCCTTCTAGATCGTAAACTCGCAACCCTTTACAATGTAGAACCACATGGGTTTATATAGGGATCCCTAATGGACCTTAAACCCTAATAGTAAACCCAATGGTAAACCCCAAGCCCAATAGTAAACCCAACCAAACTAGTCTACTAATCTAATAAACCCTCTAAGCCCAGCCCAACATATTTAATATTACAAGCCTCATAATCTAGCCTCTACAATCTTCCCCTAGGCTTGTGATATTAAATGTCTTTGATCTTTGAAAATCTTCTTCTTGAGTGGCTGGCATAGATGCTGATGAAGACTCTCTCCGTAGAAATCTTCATTGGGTTTCATGACGGGCACTTGGGACTTCCTCTTGATCAGCATCAGCTAGAACTTGTTGAAATGAACAAGTTAATGAGATGGAGGATTCTCATTGACTTGCCTCTTTTCAAAGAAACGGTTCTTGCTGAATCTTTGGTAACTGTCTTGAATCTTCAAAACAATTAGAGGTTAAAATTTTGAAAACCCCTAACTTTGAAGAATTTGATTGTTGATCTTCAAACTTCATGATCTCTGACTGCTCTCTGCATCATTTTCTTCATCAAAGATTGACTTGAAATCTTCAGCTTCCCCTAAACATGTGATCATCTTCTTTGAAGCTCTTTTGAGGCTTTTGGAAAGTTGTAAAGACACCAACAACTTCCCCTGAACAGTTGGTTTTCAGATGGAAGTCTTGTCCGGCTGGTTCTTTAACTTTGAGTAGCAGCAGCATCAGCAGCATCTTTCTATCATCAACCTTGTCCGGCTGGTTCTTTAACTTTGAGTAGCAGCAGCATCAGCAGCATCTTTCTATCATCAACCTGTCTGACACACATTTGAAAAAAAATACTCCACCAGACATTTGATGATCGGTCTTTGGGTTAGGAGATAATTATCATCTGTTCAGTTAATTCAAATTAACATAATTTTAACCAAAAACCCTAATATAGATTACGGGTTTTCTATAAAACTTCCCCTGAACCCAAGACCTCTAAAGACTTCCCCTTAGCTGATTACTTCCCCTCAGCTAAGGACTTCCCCTGAGATAATACATATTATCCTCGAGTTCCCTTCGGATACTATGTATTATGGAAGTCTTTTCATTTGATAATAAGTATCATCCTCGAGTTCCCTTTGGATAATACTTATTATCCTCCCTCCTTCCCCTAAAAATTTGTCAAGATCTGACGGAGGAAGTTTTTTCCATTAGATAATAAGTATCATCCTCGAGTTCCCTTCGGATAATACTTATTATCCCATACTCCTTCCCCTAAAAATTTGGCAAGATCTGTCGGGGGCATATTGTCATGCATTAAAACCCTTGAAAAACATATTTTGACTTCTCAAATCAACCTGGCCAAGACAAAAGCACACCAAAAAGAACTTAACAACTCACACACGAAAGATAAAAATAATCAACTACTTACCAATATAAAACATGAGAAAGTTTACAAGGGATCAAACCATATGAATCTGACTGAGGAACCCTTTTCAGCTTCAGTTACTTGACTAGTCCAGGTGATTGCCGGTATGTTTGTCCGCTTTAAACTCAAACCCGTTTAATCCCAACCGAATGCGTCATGCTTAATATAGTACATTATTACCGTCATGTTTAATTGTCCCCACACCCAAGCGTACACAGCAAAACCTACCCAACCTCAGAGTTTATTGAGGATTCACAAACCCCCAACTTGAGGAACCATGCATCATCGTTATGACTACCACTTATTTCATTAACCATCAGTTGGTGATCAGGTCGGCCGCTAAGCACGCAAAGAAGACCAACCGAGTGATTATCTATTTCTTTTTTTTTCATTACTTTTTCATTTCTTTTTCTTTCCTTTTTCTTTTCTTTTTATTATGTGGTGTAGTCATGATAACAGAGACATGGCGTGTGAGAGAGTGAATACTAGGTATAATTACCACTCTCAACCCGTTTTTGCTGGGACTCAGTCTTTTAAACCATGCAACCTGGGATGAGAAACTAAACATATATATCTTTTAAGTTTACTGCACTTTCATTGGTGGTCATACGATTAGGTCGAGCCTACCGAGCATATCACCGTGGAGCTTGCCTTTCACTTCCGCCTTACGCGTGTCAGCCATCTCCAACCCGGTCATTCATTTTACTTCCCCTAAACTTCTCAAAAACAAGACACAAACAATTAAACACAAACAATTAAACACAAACAATTAAAAATTGAAAAGCACACGAGTTTTGAGGGGTCAACTTTTTCTTCATCTTTACATTTCTTCCCCTTGCTTTTTGATTTTTAATGTCACAATTTTGTGAACATCATTTTTAATTTTTTTTTTTTAAACAATAAAGATAAAACACATAAACACACTTAAAAGAACAAAACATAAAATTTTGAAGACATCTGGCCAAGCTAACTTTCAAAGTATTGATTTTGAAAATTTTAGAAAATTGGGTTTTATGACATGCACACGTTATTTCATTTGAGGTCAAACACATAATCAATCAACTGCTCAATTAAAACTTTAATGAAGTAGGTTTGACTCAAAAGACCCTTTGTTGCCTCATCATTCAAACAACCAAGTTAAGAACAGTACCTTTCATGCTGATTTTGACATTTTACCTCTCAAAGAGACATACCTTCCATTGTATATATTACTTGACATGACATGAAGATACGTCTCTGAAACTGTGCCTGGAACAATCACTTATCAACAAACAAATTAGTAATAAAAATGTTAGTGATAATCCTCCTTGATCATTCCTGCACAGAGTGAGAGATTAGTTAGCCATTGGTACCCAGGCCATTGTTTTTCTGGGTACACCTGATGAATCAATAAATGATACTTCTTGTAAGAACATCCCCTTTGTGAAATCAGGAAGTTGGGATGGAGCTGCCTTAATTTTTGGTTTCCAAGTTCCAGGTGATTTAACATTTGTTTTAGTCACTTTTGGAGTTGTGACTTTAGGTATTTCAACCTTCTCTTTTAGTTCTTCAAACGTTTTTGTTTTAGTCACCTTTGATTGTGACTTTAGGTTTCAACCTTCTCATTTTAAAACAGTTTTAGTTACCTTGGGAGGGGTAACTTTGGGTTTTTCAGACTTTGCTTGTTTTGAAAATGGTTTCTTCACCTTTTTCTGAAAATTTTGGTAACTTGGAAAGCTGTTGTTTTGAGTTAAAGTTATTCTTTCAGCTTTGGCAGCACCCCAATGTTGATCAGAGGGTTTAACCTTAGGAGTAACAGTCTTCATTGCCTTAGGTTTCTGCACCATCATCGGCTTAGACTTTACAGACTCCTG
Source organism: Deinandra increscens subsp. villosa (assembly GCA_039602395.1). Lineage (NCBI taxonomy): Eukaryota > Viridiplantae > Streptophyta > Magnoliopsida > Asterales > Asteraceae > Deinandra > Deinandra increscens. Next base: position 71,122,469 of record JBCNJP010000025.1, read on the forward strand.
AGATGAAACCCTTTGACTTTTTGGAAAGTAGGGTTCATAGGGGCGATAAAGACAGTTTCTAGCAATATGACCAGCAATGCCACAATTAAAGCAACTCTGCTTCTTTAGATAGAAGTCAGACGTGTACCCATTCGTCTTTGGTGGCTTATATGGAGCTGGTTTGCTCTGTGTCTGCTTCTTTGGTCCATTTGCTGATCCAAGATTGACTCTTGGCTGGTTCCTTGATGCCTGTGTCGAACCTGTCTTTTCTGTCTTTGTGCTTCCTTGATTCTTTGAAGTTGAAGCACCATTCTTGCAATTACAACAGCAACTGCATGATCCAACTGAAGAAATGGGAGACACAGCTACTCCCTTGAGTTTTTCATTCTTCACTCCAGCTGTTGACTTCATACTCGGATGTTTAATGGTGATCTTTGGCTTCTCATCTTTAGCTTCACTGATCACTCCATCAGTTAGTCCCTTGAACTTGGAGGAGAAGGATGGTAAGCCATACCCAACATCTGGTTCTTGGTCAAACATAGATCCAGATGTCATAAAGATCTTCCCCTCAGGCCGTGTTGTCAAGATCACCTTTTCCCTTTTGACTTCGTCAACAACTTTCAAGCCTGGGGTTTCAATTTTAGGGTATGGTTTCAACTCTACCCCAGCTTCATCAGACTTGGAATTATGACATCTGTTATACTCCTGGCACTCAGCATCATCTCTTGATACGTCCTCTATTCTCCCTTCACCATATGTCATGTTTGCCTCGTTGTCTATTTCCTCTTGAGTCAATGGTGTAGTTCCAACCAAGACACTATCAATAGGAGGAGCAGCTTCTTTATAATCTGACTTGGTTCGTTCAACTTGATCCTCACTAAGAAGTATTCCTATAATGTCTCTGGGAACTGGTGGAGGAATAATGTTGTTTGCAGCCAAGGCCTTATCAGTCTTTTCTGACCCAAATCCAGGTGTGTGTTTCCCAACTTGTCCAGTTACAACAGCAAGTGATAATTCTTTTCCAGCATCGAGCATTCGCTGATTTCTTTCCTGATTGCAATCAAACTTGACTTGCAGCTCATCAAATTTTTGTTGCAGTTCATTTAGTTTCTGTGTAAGCTCAGATATCTCAATCCTAGCCCGATCATGTAAGATAGTCTTCTCCGTTGCTAGCTTCCGATATTTCTCAATGTCTAGTTTCTGAGCTTTTACCTTCTCCTCATTCTTTTCCCATCTACCCTTAAAAGAACTCATCTCGCATTTTATCTCAAATAATTCTAATTGATAATTTTTACAAATTTGCCTAAGTCCAGGAATTATACGAGCACAAGTAGGATTGGGGCATATCTCAGTATTGTCAATTTCAGCTTCAAAATCATCCTTGTTCTCAACCGAACTCATTTTCTTTCTTTAGATATGCACCTTCTGAAAATCTTGAACAATCTGCAAAGACGGCAAAAGCGGCAAAAACACTATTCAAAAAATAGTATCAAAAACTTAAAACTGAAAAACGAAGGCCTTCGGAGTGGAATTTGGGGGTCCAAATGAGCTCCCCTGGACGTTAGTCTTGGGTAATTCTGGGGCTTGATGTCACGAACGTCGTGTAAAAATTTGAGCTTCTAACTCCAAACGAGTCAAAAGTTACGCCCGTTTCCGTGAAAGTGAGAAAAGAGTGACTTTTTGCCGCAAAAACCCTGTTTCCTATCGTAAACCCTTGATTACGATTGAACACCTGTTTCCGATCGAAACACACGATTACGATCGTAAACACTGTTTCCGATCCAATCCCAAATCGTAAACACCTTAACCGCCTCAAGAAGTCGTAATCGTGATCTGGGCAGTTAATACGGCCGATATCCCACCGGGATATCGGTGGGATATCGGTTATCGGACATAGCCAAAATATCGGTGCAAAAATTCGGTCCAAAATATCGGTAGCGATAATATCGGTCATTTTTGCCGATATATCGCCGTTTTTTTGAAACAAAAATTCGGTGATATATCGGTAAAAATACGGTCAGCCTATTTTTTTCTTCTTTTTTTGACTAAAAAGTCAAATTAGGGATTTAGGGTTTTATTTTACGTGTTACGCACTTACGTTCTCTAACTCTCAACTTCTCAAGCCCTAAAGGCGACTTCCGTTCACTCTCTTTGCTCCCGAGTCCCGTCTTCATCGGCGCTTTTCCGGCGAATCGGACGAAGATTTCACGACATATCCTTAGATTGTGTTTTAACTTTTAAATGAAAACCCTTTTGAATGTTAACATTTCGTACTTCGTATTTCTATAATTCTATTAATATCGACACTTTTGGAAATTTACATTTCGTATTACAATTAATATTATATATTATATATTTTTTATTTATTTAATGTATATATTAAAATGACCGATATCCCACCGATATTTCACCGAGATAACCAATATATCGTATATCGGTCATCGACCGTATTCCGAATTTTTACCGTATTAACTGCATAGATCGTGATTACGATAGCCTGTTTACGATCCCGGAGTCGTAAACACCTGTTCCCGATCAGAAATAGTCGTAAACACAGTTTCCGATCTTGCAAAATCGTAAACGCCGATTCCGATGCCAAGTACAAACGTAAACACAATTTTTCCGAGTCGTAAACACCTTAAAAATGTGATCTTGATGTCGTAAACTCACAAACTCAGCAGATCTTCAACCAACTCAGTCTTAAACTCACTAAAAACCCAGAAAACCCAGCAGATCTTCAAGCAAACCGATCGTGAACACATAGAAACTCGAAGAACAGCAGCAGCAACAGTCGTAAACACCCAGAAATCCTCCAAATCTTCAACAAACTCGAACACAAACCCAGAAAAACACTTGAATCTATATCGTGAGAGCCTCGAATCTAAGATTCTTGGCTCTGATACCAATTGTAGGTCCGGAAATCTCCCAAACACACGATATACTAATCAAACACGAGTGCGGAATCCTCGTGAATGATCGATTCAAGATAGAAAAGAGAAGAAACACGAAGAATACTTGATCTTTGCACACAAGAAAGCTTGTCGGGTACAAAACAAGAAATCGCAAACTCTCTCTAATCTCGGGTTTACGATTACGATCGTAAACACTATATGGCTGCCTTCTAGATCGTAAACTCGCAACCCTTTACAATGTAGAACCACATGGGTTTATATAGGGATCCCTAATGGACCTTAAACCCTAATAGTAAACCCAATGGTAAACCCCAAGCCCAATAGTAAACCCAACCAAACTAGTCTACTAATCTAATAAACCCTCTAAGCCCAGCCCAACATATTTAATATTACAAGCCTCATAATCTAGCCTCTACATAGGTGAATGGTGACTTGACACATGTCTTAGTTGAGGTGTGCGAGGAGCAAGCTACTATGACTTTTGAAGCATCTTGGAGACTGACGCGTATACAGTGATTTACAGCTGTTTTGGGCATTTTCTTGGACGCGTGGAGCGGTGATTTACAGCTACCCTTACTCATTACACAGCTGCCTACACATTCATCAAAAGATTAGGGTTTCTCTCCTCCATTCTTTCATGAGCGCTCTTTCATTCCCTAAATTGAATTTTTCCGATTGATTTTGTCCTTCTATGTCGTGCTTTCCGCCATAGTCTATTCGCTTTTCACATCTCGGTTGTAGCCGTCGTACCACCTTCTTGGTTCTTGCCTCCGTGAAGAAAACAAACCAGGTTCTTGCAACTGGCAAGAAAACCGTAGTCATTAGGGCGAAGAATGGTGCAATCAGTGGTCTTATGTGTAAAAAAATGAGAGATTTGAAATCAAACCTCTGGCGAACGTCTGGAATTTTGGGAGGGCTTCGATGGGTCGACGACGAAAGAGGAATTTCTGGGTGAGGCTGATGAGCCGTTGAGAGGATAGTTTTGTTTTGTTTTTTAATTTATTTTTTTCTAACGTGAAACACCATATAGCCTGTGATTATTTATAGCATATTTGTGGTTCTTTCCATTGGTCTCAGGTGCAACAACACAAACGACATTAAAGGTTGCCAGAAATTAGAACGAATCCATAAAATTGGTACAAACAAGAGGTATGGAAGTCTGATACTTTGATTTATATAACTGTATAACATAATGATTACCGGTTTCTTTTTCTCCAAAACATGAGCATTGAAGTCAGTTGGTTACCCTTTTTACCTCATGAATATCATTGAATAGGGTGGTTTAATGATGGTTTAAACATTAAACCATGGAAATGAAGAGGACGAATAAGATGGAACATTCATTTTATTTAATTTTCGATTCTAGCTCCTAATCTATGGCTATAGTCTCTGTCCATCAGAATGTGCATTCCATTATGGGTGGATCGCAATGGCTAAGGTAACATGAAAGTTTCATCGTTTCTCTGTTACCCATATCTATAATTTCTGTAGGTCTCGGGAAGATTATAATGAGGTTGACTCGAGTTGAATTTTCAAATCACTACTAAATTTGCCAACCTCAATCAGAAGTAATAATGTTATTCCTAATCATGGATCTTATCTAATTTTGTTGTAGTGACTGTATGATCCTGTATGATCCTATATGCAGGGATATTTGTTTGGGATACGCATTCGTTGTTCATAAATAGGAAGCAGACTTTCCATATGCAAGGATTTTTGGTAATTTCTTGATAAATTTAGACTTCCATTTTTGAAATCTGCAAATGATTATTCATGGTTTGTTAGTTTTTTTATTATCATGATTCAGTTGTTTAATGTTTAATAAATTTAGGCTTTCATTTTCTCAACTTAAATGATCCAAGAGTTCTTTGATTAGGTTCATCAAAATTATGTGGTTTATGAATTTTTTAAATAGATTCAATTGTTTGAATAAAAGTATTTGAGTTAATTATAGTTCACATGGTCTTTTTAGGGGTGTAAACGAGCCGAGCCGAGCCGAGCCCGAGCTCGACTAGGCTCGAGCTCGGCTCGTTTAAAAATAACAGAGCTCGAGCTCGAGCTCGGCTCGTTTCGAGTTTTGTTTGTAAAGCTCGAGCTCGGCTCGTGAGAAATTATCCTGGCTCGAGCTCGGCTCGGCTCGGCTCGTTTAATATTTTATAATTATTATTATATTATTTTATTAATTAAATTTGTACATATTTATAATTAAATATTTTATATACAATTAAATACGTATTAACTTAATGATTTTTTTATAATTTTATTTATAATATAACTAATATATATCTAAATGTATATAAAAAATTAAATAAAAACTGTATAAATATAAATAAAAGCTATAAAAATATAAAAGCTCGTTAAGCTCGCGAGCCGGCTCGGGCTCGAAATGTAAAGCTCGGGCTCGAGCTCGTTTATTAAACGAGTTATATTTCAGGCTCGAGCTCGAGCTCGGGCTCGATTAGGCTCGGCTCGTTCGAGCTTTTTACCGATCCGATCTCGAGCCGAGCACGCGCTGTCTTGACTCATTTACACCCCTAGGTCTTTTAGTAGGATTCTATATAAAAGTTGCATAATTTAACCTTCTCATAGTAAAAGTCCAATCAGTTAGTTCTTCTCATAGTAGATTTTCTCACAGGGATTCAATTGCATATACTAAGTGGATTTTTGATATTGTTGATTGAACTCGCTTAACTTTCTTTTTTCCTTTTTTGATTATGCATGTCCATTTAGACTTAGATAGTTGTTTTGAGTTCTTGATGATAGTCTGCTCGAGCCATCAAATATTTGAGACACATTATGTGAATTAATATATTATTACGATGAATTGTGCAGGGATGGCTTATTCTAGACATGTACATTGTTTTCTTTTGTGTACACACCATTCAAGCAGACTTGTCATCATAATTGAGTTGTTACAAAGTGAGTTTTCCACTTAAAGAGCTGAAAAAAAAAAGGAATGAATGGAAGGATAAAGGGCTGAAAAAAAAGAAAAAATCTGTACATTACATATGATACATATGATACATATGTTACATATGATACATATGTACATGCTTATTTCCACTTAAAATGACTATACATAATGACAAAATGACAAGTAAGTTCATAGTGGTGTTTCATTTTGATTATGATTTAAGTTATTGGTTGATGTTGGATCTTTGGACCAGATCCAACCCATTGGGTTGAACTCATTGTTTTAGTTTGAATAAGAGCAACATAGAGCATATTTAGTACCCCTACAACGCAAGAAATGTATTGTGTAATGTTTAAAGTCTCCTTTGTGGTTTGCAATTTTATGTGTAATGTGTGAAGTCTCCTTTGTGATTTACAGTTTTATTATGTAATATGTTATATAGTTTAATGTGATAAAAAATGTTATTTATTTCATAAACGGGTTGCCCGCCGCAACGCACGGGCGGGTGAACCACTCGTTAGAAGACAACCAAAGATGAACAGTAGGTTTATTATACTTTTTCTTAGTTTTTTGTTTTGTATTCCATTAAATAATTATAATATTTGTTTTTTTTTTTTTTTTTTTGAACGGCAAATTTGGATCACTGACGGGGACATTACACCACCCACCCGATCATCTCCAATCCCCATCAGGAGGAAACTCACCACTGGTGAGAAACCCCCTGGCCCAACTTGTAACCCCCATTTTTCTTCTTTTTGTTACAAGTGGGACTTGAACCCAAAACCTCCTCTTAAGGGGTCATACACCTTAGCATTTATTTGCTTTTCTTTTCTTCATAAACCACCATATAAAAATGTTTCTGTTATACAACGGAGTGTTATTGAATGACAATATATTAATGTTTTGGTTTGTTTTTTTTAACGTTATGATTATCGTTGTTAATTTTAATGATACTTTTTATGTTTTATTGTTGTACCTAAGCTTATGTTCGGGTTTTTTATGTCTATTTTTATGGTTTTTGTACAAGCTATATATTTTTATCTCACGTTATTTGTATCGTTATTTTCGACATATGCACTTCAGTTTGAGTTTTCGCCTAGGTGTTTTTGAAATTCTATTTGTCCCCGATACGAAAAAAATTTGTTGCCACAAGAACTTTGTTTCGCATTATCAACTCTATAGTGCACGTTCATGTGTTAAAAGAAAAAGAGACAGATGACCTGGCTCAATGCGCAGGGTAGTAAACTCCAACAAGCCTTATTAGGCTTAACGTTGTTTGATTACATAGAAAAACAACTAATAAAGGTGGCAACCATGTGCGATTAAGGGAATGATCCATGCGCTACACGCCGATGGACAAATCTAGTTATAATTTAAAGATAATGTTAATTGTTTGCTTATTTAATTAGAAAACAACTAATAAAGGTTGCAACCATATGCAATTAAGCGAATGATCCATGTGCAACACACCGATGGAAAAATCTAGTTGGAATAAAAATGAAAATCGATAGCATAGGTTTTGTAAATGAAGAAGAAGAAGGAGCTACATCCTCCTCCTCAACCCGCATCCATGTGTTTTCTTGTTAATATATGCAATAATTGCCATGAAAGATGTCTCACCGATAACAATAAGAAACACACTCAGTCAGTTGTGAAGGTGGAGAATAGTAAGAAAAATGGCTAGAGCTTCCCACTGGTGGTGTGTCATCCACTTGCATAAACGTTGGGGTTTCCGCTAAGATGATACAGTCCCTAGAGTAATGGGGACCGCCACAGATTTTACACCACATTGTATGAGGCCATTCGCCACGAAGACAATAGTACTTCTCAGGATATTCAACCATCATTTAAATACTATGAGAAAATGAAAATATATTATTGACAATAAATCAAAATTTAAGAAAAATAAAAAGGCTAGGTTGTCAAATCTGATGATTTTCAAGATCATTGTCTCCCCGGTAACGACGCTAAAATCTTGATGTGCGGGCGGTGTATAGAAAGATAATGCAATAATAGGTCAGAAGACATCACTTTTTTGTAAGTTTTTAATTTATAAACACGATAAAATACAATCACTCTACACCACACGTTAGCACAAACGCACCCATCGTTGGTGTAATTGTAAGATACCGAGATCGTCCAAGGACACAAGAACTCTTAATACTGGACATTTCTCAACGTCTAGCCAGGTCCAAAAGTTGGTTTTAATTTTGTAAATAAAAGAACAATAAAGATAAAAGAGTTTTGGTAAATTCAATCAAAGATAATGTCACTTAGGTGGACTCGCTTTTGGTGAAGTTGGTAACCATATTACTTAAAAATCTTCAAAAAGATTGTTTACGAAAGTAGAAAGGGCTCCCAGTCAGGTTACCCAATCATATGTTCCTCTCGTTGTCTACCAGCAGAGATAGCTACCGACCGTCTGTCGAAGAAAACAAATATAGTGTATAAATAATGTCATTTACTCGTAGGACTTAAGGTCAAAGTGTTGGTACGCTTGGATACGTTATCATGAACCAAAAAGGGAACAACTCACGCACCAGATTATAATACTGAGTAAAAACCTTTATACGTAGTCGTGGTCCATTTCCTCATGTGCACCGCTCTCGCGCGTACACAGTCAGTCATGACCAAAACCAAGTCCACAAACGCATTGCTCTCAAGTGTACAAAGTAGCAAAGAATTATCAACCCAGAATCCAAAACCTTGACCTCTAAACCGCTCTCGCGCGAATAACCTTACATAGACATATAAACACGAATGCATCACAAAGCATAAGGCATTGGTGTTGTCAATACCTCAACCTCCAACCGATTGTCACGGGTCGGTCATCATGCTTTTGATGGCACGAATGGTCCATGATACACAAGGTGAGTTTTATTTATAAGAGCCAATAATTCACTTTCAATATAAAGTTTTAGACACAAAGTCATTTTTACACACCTTAAGGTTAGTTTATAAATTAATTTTACCAACTCACTAAAGGTTTGTTTCACCTAAGTGCGTGCAAGGTTTAGTCAAGCATGCCTTTAAGGATTTACATAATCAAAGATGAAAACTTCATAGAAAAACATATATAAACATTTTTCATACATGTTGAAGTCTTACAATCTTGATTCGAACACCGAAATCTAACAAAATGAAGTAGCGTAAAATGGCTCCTAAGCTAAAAGTGGGAGAGAAGAGGTAAGAATTGAGCACGTTGGAATGAGGGATGCGGATGGTATTTATAGACTTGAAGTTGTACTTGGGGCACGACCCGTGTTAAGGAGGCATGACCCGTGTCTATCAGAAGATCTTCCGAATCTTGCAAGTATAGCACACCGGGTCGTGTCAATATCACACGGGGTCGTGGTGTCAGAAGGGCACGACCGTGGTTAAACTAGGCAAGGGGTGTGTTGTTAGACGCCACGTAAGCATCCAGTCAACAACCATTTGTCCTTTCTGCAGGTGACACGGGACGTGTCAGACAAGCACTGCCCATGTTTGGTCCAAAATACTTGAAGTCTTCAGTTTTTCTTCATCTCTCAGCATATTGACTTCTTTTTGCATGTTCACCCTCGATCTTTCTAAAAATTAAAAAAGAAACAATCTTATACTGTTTTAAAATTAATAAATCAGAAAACGACTCAAAAGTGAAATATATTTTAACATAAAAGCATGTATAATATGACGCACATCGGTTATGTTTTAAACAAATAATGCATGAAGGATACATATGTGTAGGTTCAGGCCCCTCAAATATACACACAAAACTCACTATGTATTTTTATATTTGTTGAAGATAAAATGGAGAATGGTTTGTACGTAAACTAGTGTAGAAGAAAGTAAAATCGGAGGTACATTACTCAACTATTTAGGTGGCCAATATATAGCCATACATATACTCACATGGGACTACTAAAGAAACAATAAAAAATATTTTCCTAGCTAAAGAATCAGTACACTAATTTGACCCACATTCTTAAACCCACTTGCACACTACTCAACGTCAACATGCCCCCTTAAAACCCGGTCAATTTAAGACCACGTCCAAACCAGTTAGTTGCTAATAAACGAACGTAAATCGACCCATTAAACCCGTGACCCGTAACCCGTGAACATAAACTCGATTAACCCAACATTCACCTCCTTAATCGGTGTTTGTACACATTGTTTTTCACTGCAGCAAAATCATCATCTTCTTGATCTCGAACCATCTTGACTTTTACCGAACATCTGACCTTCACCTCGGTCATGTCCAAAATCATCACGGTTCAACCCGAATCAAGTTAACCACAATTATAACATCTCACATGGCATACTGTTGGAAACGTCCACTAACATCTTGACTCTTCACTGATCAAGGACCTCACCCCGGTTACATCCAAAGCCACCCGATTTGAACTCCAACGCCATTATGTCACAGCGTTTTTTTCTTTCTCTTGCAACCTTTACCGATCACCCTTACTCAAGAGGCTTCTCCACCGACAAGAAAACAAGCTACCTCGCTTCTACCGTTTTCTTTACTCCGCTAAACGAACACAATACAAAGCCACCTGCTTTGACGGATCCCTTCTGTTCGTTTTTCACGCACTACGTCGGTCTCCACTTATCACGAACAAACTGATCAAGGCTTGTAAACAACCCGGACAGCAGCACCCCTTGCTATATAACCGTCTCTAAACATACTCTTTCCTCCCCTATGATGCCGACTAATAGCCACGAGACACACCGCAGTTGTTCCGTCACCCTCGTCATCCAAACCGGTACTCTCACCCGCGATAACGGCTTACATGAACTACCTCTCGGTCTTCGTCTACTGCTGTAACAGTCCCGAACCGCCCCTTTTACGTCTGCCCTCCACCGACCGACAACCCCGCCGGTGGCGGAGGCTTCCTCCGATCTTCAAACCCGCATCCCCGGTATGAGCCCTAGGCTCTGATACCAAATGTAGGTTCATGCCCCTCAAATATACACACAAAACTCACGTGTGTATGTTTATATTTGTTGAAGATAAAATGGAGAATGATTTGTACGTAAACTGATGAAGAAGAAAGTAAAATTGGAGGTACATTACTCAACTATTTAGGTGGCCAATATATAGCCATACACATACTCACGTGGGACTACTAAAGAAACAATAAAAAATATTTTCCTAGCTAAAGAATCGGTACACTAATTTGACCCACATTCTTAAACCCATTTGCACAATATTCAACGTCAACATGCCCCCTTAAAACATGGTCAATTTAAGACCTCGTCCAAACCAGTTAATTGCTGATAAACGAACCTAAATCGACCCATTAAACCCGTGACATGTAACCCGTGAACATAAACCCGATTAACCCAACATTCACCCCCTTAATCGGTATTTGTACACATCGTTTTTTACTGCATCAAAATCACCATCTTCTTGATCTCGAACCATCTCGACTTTTACCGAACATCCGACCTTCACCTCGGTCATGTCCAAAATCATCCCGGTTCAACCCGAATCAAGTTAACCACAATTGTTACATCTCACATGGCATCCTGTTGGAAACGTCCACTAAGAGCATTCACAACCCCTATAATGGTTATGAGGGTAAACCTTAAAATTTAAGGTGTAGTTTTGAGTGGTTGTGAGTAGAGGAGAGGGAAATATTTAAGGAAAAATCTGGGGAATCCCTATATTTGAGGAAAAATCTGGTGAATCTTTAAAATTTAAGGTTTGAAGAAAGAGAAAAGGTAATGATAAAGGTATAAAAAAATATTATTTAATTGTGGTTGTGAATGGAAGAGAGAGAAAAAGTAATGATAAATATATAAATTATAGGGATAAGGATAGGGAATGGGTTGTGAATGCTCTAACATCTTGACTCTTCACTGATCAACGACCTCACCCCGGTTACATCCAAAGCCACCCGATTTGAACTCCAACGCCATTATGTCACAACGTTTTTTTTTTCTTTCTCTTGCAACCTTTACCGATCACCCTTGTTCAAGAGGCTTCTCCACCGACAAGAAAACAAGCTACCTCGCTTCTACCGTTTTCTTTACCCCGCTAAACGAACACAATACAAAGCCACCTGCTTTGACGGATCCCTTCTGTTCGTTTTTCACGCACTACGTCGGTCTCCACTTATCACGAACAAACTGATCAAGGCTTGTAAACAACCCGGACAGCAGCACCCCCTTGCTATATAACCGTCTCTAAACATACTCTTTCCTCCCCTATGATGCCGACTAACAGCCACGAGACACACCGCAGTTGTTCCGTCACCCCTGTCATCCAAACCGGTACTCTCACCCGCGACAACGGCTGACATGAACTACCTCTCGGTCTCCGTCTACTGCTGTAACAGTCCCGAACCGCCCCTTTTACGTCTGCCCTCCACCGACCGACAACCCCGCCGGTGGCGGAGGCTTCCTCCGTTCTTCAAACCCGCTTCCCCGGTATGAGCCCTAGGCTCTGATACCAAATGTAGGTTCAGGCCCCTCAAATATACACACAAAACTCACGTATGTATGTTTATATTTGTTGAAGATAAAATGAAGAATGGTTTGTACGTAAACTGGTGAAGAACAAAGTAAAATTGGAGGTACATTACTCAACTATTTAGGTGGCCTATATATAGCCATACACATACTCACGTGGGACTACTAAAGAAACAATAAAAAAATATTTTCCTAGCTAAAGAATCGGTACACTAATTTGACCCACATTCTTAAACCCACTTGCACAATATTCAACCTCAACATCCCCCCTTAAAACACGGTCAATTTAAGACCACGTCCAAACCAGTTAGTTGTTGATAAACGAACCTAAATCGACCCATTAAACCCGTGACACGTAACCCGTGAACATAAACCCGATTAACCCAGCATTCACCCCCTTAATCGGTGTTTGTACACATCAATTTTGACTGCATCAAAATCGCCATCTTCTTGATCTCGAACCATCTCGACTTTTACCGAACATCCGACCTTCACCCCGGTCATGTCCAAAATCATCCCGGTTCAACCCGAATCAAGTTAACCACAATTGTAACATCTCACATGGAATCCTGTTGGAACCATCCGCTAACATCTTGACTCTTCACGGATCAACGACCTCACCCCGGTTCCATCCAAAGCCACCCGATTTGAACTCCAACGCCATTATGTCACACCTTTTTTTTCTTTCTCTTGCAACCTTTACCGATCACCCTTGTTCAAAAGGTTTCTCCACCAACAAGAAAACAAGCTACCTCCCTTTCTACCGCTTTCTTTACCCCGCTAAACGAACACAATCCAAAGCCACCTGCTTTGACGGATCCCTTTTGTTCGTTTTTCACGCACTACGTCGGCCTCCACTTATCACGAACAAACTGATCAAGGCTTGTAAACAACCCGGACAGCAGCACCCCTGTTATATAACTGTCTCTACACATACTATTTCCTCCCCTATGATGCCAACTAACAGCCACGAGACACACCGTAATTGTTTTTTCACCCCGGTCATCCAAACCGGTACTCTCACCCGCGACAACGGTTGACACAAACTACCTCTCGGTCTCCGTCTACTGCTGTAACAGTCCCGAACCGCCCCTTTTACGCCTGCCCTCCACTGACTAACAACCTCGCCGGTGGCGGAGGCTTCCTCCGATCTTCAAACCCGCTTCCTCAGTATGAGCCCTAGGCTCTGATACTAAATCTAGGTTCAGGCCCCTCAAATATACACACAAAACTCATGTATGTATGTTTATATTTGTTGAAGATAAAATGGAGAATGGTTTGTACGTAAACTGGTGAAGAATTTAAAATTAGAGGTACATTACTCAACTATTGAGGTGGCCTATATATATCCATACATATACTCACGTGGGACTACTAAAGAAACAACAAAAAAAATATTTTCCTTGCTAAAGAATCGGTACACTAATTTAACCCACATTCTTAAACCCACTTGCACACTATTCAACGTCAGCATGCCACCTTAAAACCCGGTCAATTTGAGACCACGTCCAAACCAGTTAGTTGTTTATAAACGAGCGTAAATCAACCCATTAAACCCGTGACCCGTGAACATAAACCCGATTAACCCAACAACATGGTGAGACAAGCAATCGAGACAAGTTTTGGACATATTTTGTTTGAGGGTTCATCGGATGCATGTCACGTCCTAAAAATTTGAACTATTTTTTAACCCTACTTATGAGCTTAATGTTAGATAACCTGTCTAAAGTTTTAGGTAATAATCCCATTCATTAGATTAGTTTTTAGCTAAAGATACAATGATATGATGTATGAAGTGTATGTTACTATGTTTCAATAGTGAAAGTTTGTTGTGACATCTAATTTTGTTCGCTATGAATATGACAACCCCATTTTCATCATAAAAGTTATGAGACAACTTCATACACCTTTTATTAGTAATGTGTATTTTTGTGATCTGTGAATGCATTCTTTTTAAAGCAAAGATTAAGCCTTAAGGTTACACTCTTCCCTGTATATATGGAAATGATTCGATATTGCGCTAAAGTTATGTTTAAGAGTGATATAACTAAGTGACACGTTTGCCGAAGGTAAAATCTAAATGACCCTATGGCTAATTAGAGGTGTTAGGTTAGTTACAATGCCCTCACCGAGAGCTCGGTGAGGGCGGTGAGTTGGCACTCAGTGGAACAAATAGTTCGGTGGGAGTATTGGAGATCCACCTGGGTGGCACAACCTCGGTCACCGTCCCCCGAATCCACACTCCTTCCACCGAAGATAAATTGGACTGTTGGGGTGGTGGGTCCCCCCCCCCCCACCAAACGGCTATATTCAACTTTTTTTTAAAAAAAAACTTTTTTTCCTTTTTTTCAATTAACTATTTACCTATATATACAATCCAATACTCCTACACAACCATTCATTTCAAAACCATTTCACATCAACTCTCTCAAAATAAAAATTCTACAATATGTCTTCCTCATCGTCCTCATCAAAGTTCGATTCCGATGATGATGCGGCTACGTTTTTTGTCGAGACGATGTTTGTTGCCGCAAGTCAGGAGGCCGGAAGTTCTAAAGGGGGTTACATAAGGAAGACGATTAGAAGAGAACGAGAGGAGGCACATAAACGACTTGTAAACAACTACTTCTCCGAGAATGCACTCTTTACAGATAAGTTTCGTCATCGCTTTCGTATGCATAAACCTCTTTTTTTACGCATTGTTAATGATTTATCGCGTCATAAAAAATACTTTCGTTTAAGATACAATGCTAGAGGCAGGATAGGTTTAAGTCCTTTGCAAAAATGTGTTGCCGCCATACGCCAACTAGCTTATGGTATTACGTCCGATGCGTTTGATGAATATTTGCATATCGGAGATAGTACTGCAAAAGAATGTCTTTATAAATTTTGCAAGTATCTTCGACAAATATATTCTGCTAAATATATGCGCAAGCCTACATGGAGTGATATTTCAAAGTTGTACGAGATTCATTCAAACATACATGGTTTTCCTGGTATGTTGGGTAGTCTAGATTGTATGCATTGGAAGTGGCCTAGTTGTCCGAACGCTTGGCGTGGACAATTCATGCAGGACGATCATGCACACCCCACGATTATGCTAGAGGCAGTAGCCTCGCAAGATTTATGGTTCTGGCATGGATTCTTTGGAGTGGCAGGTTCCAATAATGACATCAATGTGCTTCAGCAATCTCCTCTTTTAAATGATTTGATTAAAAACAAGGCACCCAAGTCGTCGTTTGAAGTGAACGCCACGTTTACGAACATGGTTACTATCTTGCTGATGGGATATATCCGGAATGGTTCGTGTTTATGAAGACCTTAAGTGCCCCTCAGACAACCGGAAAAAAAAATATATGCTAAGGCTCAGGACGGGGCAAGAAAGGATGTGGAGAGAGCATTTTCTGTACTTAAGAAAAAATAGTAAATCATTGAAAATCCGGCAAGAATATGGAACCTTAATAGGATCACAGACATCATATTCGCTTACATGATTTTGCATAACATGACCAGGGAGGACGAGGGTTATGCAATTTGCGAGTACGATCCTCAAGATGTTGAACCGGACCAGGGGGGACCTTCAGAAGAGATAATTAATGCAAATATTTTGGAAATTTGTAACCGTGAAATCCATCACAACTTGAGAGCTGATTTGATCGAACATATTGATAATGTTCGAGGCACCATTCCAGTCCAGCCAGAAGAAGAAGAAGACGATGAAGACTGGGATGATGAAGATGTTATTTTTTAGTTAATGTAATTTAAAATTCCAGTTTATGTAATTTCAAATTCCAGTTAATGTAATTTCAATATGACCGTTTGAGAATCTGACAGTTTGAAAAATATGACCGTTTGAGAATCTGACCGTTTGAAAAATATGACCGTTTGGGAATCTGAACGTTTGAAAAATATGACCGTTTGGGTTTATGACCCTATAAATAGAGCCTCCTCGATGAATTACTTCATCAAACATATGATCGTATGAAAACTTTCTCTCTATTCTGCAGGACTTCCACAACCTTACAATGTCAACTCCTCCAAGGGATAGCTCTTGATGGATACAGTGGAGTAAGACGGGCACACTATAATCATCTACGTCCTAGAGGACCTCGACCTGTTACACAACCTCCTATTCTGGTTCCAGCTCCAGGATTTGTTCCACCAATTAAACAACCTCCACCCCCACCTCTTGCTCAGCCCCCACCTCCACCTTCACCTGCAGTTCAACACGCACCACCACCTGTTGTTGGTGAACTTTAGGAGGATGAAGCTTTCTAGAATTGGGCTTTTGATTATTGGTTGCTAGAGAACCCACCAGAGGAACTACTCCAAGAAATACAACGAATTTGATAATGAAGTCCATCTGGAGGACATAGAAGAACCGGTTGATGATGATGAATTACAGGATGAGGCGGCACTTCGTGAGGTGTGGGAGGAGGAACTGAGAGAACAACAAGTTGCGGCGGCCCGGTGGGTTGAGGATTCCGACACCGACTCCAGTTCGGATTTCTGGTGGTAATTTTTAGGAATTGGTAATTTTAGGAAGTGTGTTTTTTTTTAGGAAAATGTAATTTTAGGACGTGTGTGTTTTTTTTTTAATTTTTTAGGACGTGTAATTTTTATTTAATGAAATGTCGTTTTTTTATATAATGAAGTGGTTTTTTTAAATCTAAATTAATTTTATTAGTTTTCTTTTTTTTATTAATTGAATAAAATAATAATAAAAGCAAAGTGATAGGAGTGATAGGTGAAATGTGGGTATTGGAAGTGAAATGAGTGAAAGGTGAGGGGAGTGATAGGTGATGATGTGACGCTGAGTTGACAAAAAAGTAAAGATAGGTGATAGGTGAAATGTTGGTATTATAAATAACCTTATAAACTTTTTACTCGTGTGATAGTAAAGAAAAATAATTTATATGAGTTTTTATGAAATTAATGATCCAAAAATAGTCAAAATCAGTAATGCTTTTGTGTGAAGAATATGAAAAGAAAACTTAAAATTTGAATGAGAAATTTATGATTAAGAATGCTTTTATTACCGGACCAGATTGATCAAGGATTGGCGCTATCGCCAACCAGATCAGTTACAATGTAATAAACTCGGACAAGAGATTTGAGGAGAGATTTAGAGAACGAGACAATAGTTTGAGTAGAGGATAAATGAGGATCGTGGGGTGGGGTGTGGTGGGGGTGGTGGCTAAATAATGAAGTGGCTATTCTATAGAGATACAACTTTAGCATATTAGACTGCTTTGGTTTTAGTATTCAAAAATTTTATACGTTCCAATTTTGTTTGGGGTTACATAAACATTTGAATCTTTTATTGTATTGGTATAGATACTTTTAAGCATTACTATATTAATAAAGATTTTGGTAAAATAAAGATTTTGGTATTTGTACAAATATAATGAAATATCGTGAGTTATATAAAATATATATGTGAGGCAAAAAAAAAATTTCAACGGTAAATTTGGATCACTGACGAGTCACTGGCCCACCCGTTCATCTCTGTTCTCCAAGTATATATAGCAACATTGTACGTGTTTTAAAGATAAAGAAACGTTCGTTTTTATGGTGTAAGATTTTTTTTAAAAAAGTATCTTTTGTAAAAGATTATGAATGTTTAAAAAATGGGGGAACTTAATAAAAAGTTAACAAAGATTGCTAAAACTAAATTATCCCCCATTCCTTTTTAATTAGATTGAAGATTCAACGGCTAAGATGACTTCTTAGTCTTCTTATTTAATGAAACTTCTTATTTGAACATTTCTCATACTAATATTATTATTATTATTATTAATATTATTAATTTTTTTTAAACGCCAAACTATATATATTAAACTTTTCATGTCACGATTTAAACTTTGGACTTCCAACTAAGAGATAAAAGCATCTACCAAGTAAGCTAGTTCCACTTATATTTTAAATCTTTGGTGTCCCACCACCCATAGCAATGTGTGGAAGACTATTGGGCAACCATATTATAACACTGCATGTCAGACAATACTGTATGCCAGACGTGCGGTCTCTACATCACATATATGCACTCACGTGTGATTGCGTTGGTGAGAGTCTAACTGAACTAAACTAACAATAAACGAAGCCCTATCTTTTTAATTTCTTTTATAACAAATGATATGTATCAGAAATAATGCCTTGTATTTTTTTATTAATAAC
Source organism: Deinandra increscens subsp. villosa (assembly GCA_039602395.1). Taxonomy (NCBI): domain Eukaryota; kingdom Viridiplantae; phylum Streptophyta; class Magnoliopsida; order Asterales; family Asteraceae; genus Deinandra; species Deinandra increscens. Next base: position 71,140,910 of record JBCNJP010000025.1, read on the forward strand.
ATACTAGTTACGTCAAGAATGCAACTCAAAGTTCGAGCAAAACATTCCTTTGGAGACGTTGGCTTTTTCTGTTATCCTTTTATCTAAATCTTTCCTCCCCCAATCGTGACTTAAAGATAATTAAATAAAGCTAGGGCTTTAAGCCCCGACTTTAATATGGCCCATAAATTATAAAATAAAGAATTTATATATGTTTTATATGATTTACACCTTGTATAATGTCATAACCATATGAGTAATACATGTTTCAATTGGACCTCAGAATTTTAGTTTGCTTTGGGCCTTCACGATGGTTGAGACGCCCCTGCCCCAATCATTCCTTACCAAATCACGATTTAATCACCAAGCCCTACCCCAAGTGATATTTTTGATGATGTTGATTGCTCGAACGAATCTGAGTGTGTTCCCGATTCATTTGCCGGGGACTCTCTGAGTGACCCTACTCTGACACAAAATCAAGAAATCGAGGATGAAACTGAAGCGACATTAAGGATAGGCAAGTCAATCGATTAATCTGGCATGATACAAGGATTATGTCAGGAATTTGATTTTGAGAAAGAGGGACTTCATTTATTCAGATGATTTTTCCCTCATTTATGCATGAGGAGTTTGGGGTCTGAGTGTAAAGTGGCATGGATAAGTGTTGGTGCTTGTGGCGGGAATGACATCAAACGATGGTCGTAATTTTAGTTACCAAATAGTATCGTATGTGTCATCTGCTTTTGGCCTCTATGAGGTGCTAGCCCTTGTTTGCCTAATGATTTCTTAGGCCACCCACATCGGTGGGTTACGTACGAGTACGTACGTACGTACGGCGTACGTAACCGATGTGGGTTACGTACGTACGCGCGTACGTACGTATATACAAACGCTCACGTACGAGACAAATGCGGGACCCACATGCATTATTCTCTTTTTTCTTTTTTCTTTAACGGCTCTTTTTTTAAAAATTCAAAGAATTTTGTTTTATTTTAACATTTAATAATTCAAATAAAATATAAATAAATTTGAAAAAAAATCTGAAAAAATTTCTAAAATTCATAATTAAATAAAACATTAAATTTAATAATTTTTTTTTAAAAAAACGGCTAGTTTTTTTTGTCTTATTATAACGGCTAGTTTTTTCAAAAATTCTATAAATACCACTTCATTTCTTCATTTCATTCACACATCAAACCTCTCATTTCTCTCTCAAATTTCTGCAAACTTCTCATTTCTCTCTCAAATTTCTGCAAATTCAAACTTCCAAATGGATCACAACAACTCAAACTCAAACTCAACCCCAAACAGAAACTCAAACTGAAACCCACCATCATTCATGTCTATGTTTCCAGACTATGATGCTACAAACATGAACCAGATTCTTCACCAATCTTCACCACCTTCACAAATGTATCCACCACCTTCACAAATGTATCCACCACCTTCACAAATGGATCCACAAACATACTTTCAGATGCAACAAATGTGGATGTTCCAACAACAACAAATGGCGGGGATGCAACATCAACAGCAACAACAACAATCCCAAACTCAACAACCCCCACAAGCAACTCAATCACAACCACAACAGTCCGAGGATGGCCCCTCACAGGGAAGGGTTAGGGGGAGAGGCAAAGGCAAAACTACTACCACTACGGCTTCTCGTACCAAATGGCCACATTCAGATGAAGTCTTGATGGCAGAGGCCATATATGAGTGTTCGGAGGACAGTGTTATTGGCACCAACCAAAATACTCATGATTTTTGGTTCAGAGTGCAGCAACACTATTCTAGTTCAAACCCCAAAGTGCCTAGAGATCAAAACAACCTGAAAGCTCATTGGCACATGGTCAAATCAAAGGTGGCCAGATTCAATGAATTATACTTGAGTGTGAAGAGTTCTTACTCAAGTGGGTGGTCTGATGACATGGTGTTGCTTGAAGCAAGGCAGCGCTTTAATGCTGATCAAGTTACAGTTTTCAAATATGAACATATTTGGAATAAAGTCAAAGACAAGTTGAAGTACAACAGTGCTGAAGCTTGTGCGGCCAACCAAGGCCCCAAAAGAAACAAATCCAACACAGGTGGATACACTAGTTCTCATTCATCTACAAACTTTGGTGAGAACGAGTTCAATTTCCATCTTGATGATGATAATGTTGGGGGTATTCCAGAGGAGCAGCAGCCTCCTCGGAATGAGGAGGAGCCTCCTCATTCAACTGTTCCTACACGCCCACCCGGTAGAAAAGCGGCCAAAGCAGCTGCCAAGGAAAAGAAAAATAAAGGTACTGCTGGTTCCTCAAGTACTGAGGAAAGTCGGAACCGCTTTTATTCAAACCTTACTTCAGTAGTCGAAAGCAGGCAGGAATACCTGGATAGGTTGTTAGCTATTGAGGAAAACAAGATGAAGCTTAAGTACTACAAGCTGGCTAACATGGATATCTCTCACTTGAGTAAAAAAAACAGGAAGCTCATAACCAAACTTGTGCCCGGCTAAAGGTGGAACTGAACATCGAAGATGAGTCTGAGGAGGAAGAAGAAGATGATGAGGCTTAGGGTTTCCATGTTTAATTTCATGTTTTCAATAAGTTAAACTTTTAGGATTTGTTGTGTTGTTTAAATTTGGTTTGTTTTAATAAAAGTAATGTAGGATTTCCATGTTTAAATTTTTTTTTATTAAATATAAAAAATTTTAAATTTTAAATAAAATAGCCGTTAACATTTAATAATAATTTAATATTAAATTATTTTTTTAATAAAAATATAGCCGTTATAAATAAATAAAGATTAAATAAAATGGTGATGTGGAAAGTAAAAGGTGGTATGTGGGGAAGTACTTGATGTGGAAAAAAAAGTGGGTTTTGTGGTATGTGGGAAGTACATGATGTGGCATGCTGACTGGACCAAAAAGGTGGTATTTAGGATGTTATTGATGTGGGTGGTCTTAATGTTATAATGTATACTAGTTAGTGCCCCGGGTAAATACCCGAGGCTGTGATATAAAAAAAATAAACGAAGTAAAAGATAAAAGTTTTTTTTCTAACTATTAAACGAATGATCGAATTGGAGTTTAAGTTCATCAATGGTGAGTTTAGAAAGTCGCGACTTTGTTTTTTGATTCGTTCACCATCATTCGTTGATTGAAACCTAAGCAATATGGATATAGTTTTGTTAGGTTTTCTTTCATGAATTCAAAGCAATTTACGGATTAAATTTTCACTGAGAAATGAAGAAGATATGATGAATCAAAGTTATGGTATTGTAAAACAAATATGGATAGTTTTTGTATGCAAATAATTTAATTTTTTTATTTTTAATTATAACATCTTTACTTTTTGTAAATACCATTTAATTTTTTAATTCAAATTCTATAAAAATGACACATAAGCTAATCTTAGGTGGCACACTTTAAATTGTGCCACCTTGACATAAAAAAATTGTGTTTACTATATAGTATAGATTTTGTGTACGGATGTTTCTAGCATCTTGCTATGCCTCTGTTTT
>JBCNJP010000025.1:71144895-71251105 GCA_039602395.1 Deinandra increscens subsp. villosa
ATCCACTAACATCTTGACTCTTCACAGATCAACGACCTCACCCCGATTACATCCAAAGCCACCCGATTTGAACTCCAACGCCATAATGTCACACCATTGTTTTTCTTTCGCTTGCACCGTTTACCGACCACCCTTGTTCAAGAGGCTTCTCCGCCGACAAGAAAACCAGCTACCTCACTTCTACCGCTTTCTTTACCCCACTAAACGAACACAATCCAAAGCCACCTGCTTTGACGTATCCCTTCTATTCGTTTTTCACGCACTACGTCGGCCTCCACTTATCACGAACAAACTGATCAAGGCTTGTAAACAACCCGGACAGCAGCACCCCTGCTATATAACCGTCTCTAAACATACTTTTTCCTCCCCTATGATGCCGACTAACAGCCACGAGACACACCGCAATTGTTTTTTCACCCCTGTCATCCAAACAGGTACTCTCACCCGTGACAACGGCTGACATAAACTACCTCTCGGTCTCCGTCTACTGCTGTAACAGTCCCGAACCACCCCTTTTACGTCTGCCCTCCACCGACCGACAACCCCGCCGGTGGCGGAGGCTTCTTCCATCTTCAAACCCGCTTCCCCGGTATGAGCCCTAGGCTCTGATACCAAATGTAGGTTCAGGCCGCTCAAATATACACATAAAACTCACATATGTATGTTTATATTTGTTGAAGATAAAATGGAGAATAGTTTGTACGTAAACTGGTGAAGAATTTAAAATTAGAGGTACATTACTCAACTATTTAGGTGGCCTATATATAGCCATACATATACTCACGTGGGAGTACTAAAGAAACACTAAAAAAAATATTTTCCTACTTAAAGAATCGGTACATTAATTTGACCCACATTCTTAAGCCCGCTTGCACACTATTCAACGTCAACATGCCCCCTTAAAACCCGGTCAATTTAAGACCACGTCCAAACCAGTTAGTTGTTAATAAACGAGCATAAATCGACCCATTAAACCCGTGACCCGTAACCCGTGAACATAAACCCGATTAACCCAACAACATGGTGAGACAAGCAATCGAGACAACTTTTGGACATATTATGTTTGAGGGTTCGTCGGATGCATGTCACGTCCTAAAAATTTGAACTCTTTTGTAACCCTGTTTATGAGCTTAATGTTAGATAACATGTCTAAAGTTTTAGGTAATAATCCCATATATATATATAATACAATAAAAATTTGAACATGAATAGTATTGTTTTTGTTTATTGCAAATTGACCACAATTTTTTGTTTTTATTAACAATTTTAGTCTTTATTGACATTTTGCTTGACAATTTTACTCCATATTAAGAAAATGATGCGTGAGTGGCTATGTGTGTACGCCATTAATCATTCAGTTTTTTCTTTTTCTAATTTTCCTTAATTTAGTATTTACTGTGAGCTTTGATTCCATCAATAACTTTCATATGCAATGACAAGTAGGATTGGTAATTAGTCAATGTCAAGAAACAAACAAATGGACTTACAAACTACAACTGCATTAGGCTTTCCAGGATGAAATGCATAACAACAAATACATCATTTTTAGTACATTACATTCTATATCAAAGCATAAACAAATCATAAACAACTGCCAAGTACGTTTAAAAGTCAATAAACAATACGCAACAGTCACAAAAACATATCGAACATGATAGCCCGCAGCAACGCGCGGGCGGGCAAAATTCTCGTTCATTAGATTAGTTTTTAGCTAAAGATACAATGATATGATGTATGAAGTGTGTGTTACTATGTTTCAACAGTGAAAGTTTGTTGTGACATATAATTTTGTTCGCTATGAATATGACAACCCCATTTTCATCATAAAAGTTATGAGATAACTTCATACACCTTTTATTAGTAATGTATTTTTGTGATCTGTGAATGCATTCTTTTTAAAGCAATGATTAAGCCTTAAGGTTCTCTTTCCTGTATATATGGAAATGATTCGATATTGCTCTAAAGTTATGTTTAAGAGTGATATAACTAAGTGACACGTTTGCCGAAGGTAAAATCTAAATGACCCTATGGCTAATTAGAGGTGTTAGGTTAGTTAGAATGCCCTCACCGAGAGCTCGGTGAGGGTGGTGAATTGGCACTCGGTGGAACAAATAGCTCGGTGGTAGTATTGGAGATCCACCTCGGTGGCTCTCGATGGCACACCCTCGGTCACCGTCCCCCGAATCCACACTCCTTCCACCGAAGATAAATTGGACTGTTGGGGTGGTGGGTCCCCCCCCCCCCCAAACGGCTATATTCAACTTTTTTTAAAAAAAACTTTTTTTCCTTTTTTTTAGTTAACTATTTACCTTTATATACAATCCAATACTCCTACACAACCATTCATTTCAAAACCATTCCACATCAATTCTCTCAAAATGAAAAATCTACAATATGTCTTCCTCATCGTCCTTATCAAAGTTCGATTCCGATGATGATGCGGCTACGTTTTTTGTTGAGACGATGTTTGTTGCCGCAAGTGAGTAGGCCGGAAGTTCTAAAGGGGGTTACACAAGGAAGACGATTAAAAGAGAACGAGATGAGGAACATAAATGACTTGTAAACAACTACTTCTCCGAGAATGCACTCTTTAAAGATAAGTATCGTCATCGCTTTCGTATGCACAAACCTCTTTTTTTACGCATTGTTAATGATTTATCGCGTCATAAAAAAATACTTTCGTTTAAGATACGATGCTAGAGGCAGGATAGGTTTAAGTCCTTTGCAAAAATGTGTTGCCGCCATACGCCAACTAGCTTATGGTATTGCGTCCGATGCGTTTGATGAATATTTGCATATCGGAGATAGTACTGCAAAAGAATGTCTTTATAAATTTTGCAAGTATCTTCGACAAATATATTTTGCTAAATATATGCGCAAGCCTACATGGAGTGATATTTCAAAGTTGTACGAGTTTCATTCAAACAGACATGGTTTTCCTGGTATGTTGGGTAGTCTAGATTGTATGCATTAGGAGTGGTCTAGTTGTCCGAACGCTTGGCGTGGACAATTCATGCAGGACGATCATGCACACCCCACGATTATGCTAGAGGCAGTAGCCTCGCAAGATTTATGGTTCTGGCATGGATTCTTTGGAGTGGCAGGTTCCAATAATGACATCAATGTGCTTCAGCAATCTTCTCTTTTAAATGATTTGATTAAAAACAAGGCATCCGAGTCGTCGTTTGAAGTGAACGACACGTTTACGAACATGGTTACTATCTTGCTGATGGGATATATCTGGAATGGTCCGTGTTTGTGAAGACCTTAAGTGCCCCGACAACCGAAAAACAAAAAAAATTATGCTAAGGCTCAGGAAGGGGCAAGAAAGGATATGGAGAGAGCATTTTTTGTACTTAAGAAAAAAATAGAAAATCATTGAAAATCCGGCAAGAATATGGAACCTTAATAGGATCGCAGACATCATATTCGCTTGCATGATTTTTCATAACATGACCACGGGGGACGAGGGTTATGCAATTTGCGAGTACCATCCTTAAGATGTTGAACCGGACCAGGGGAACCTTCAGAAGAGATAATTAATGCAAATATTTTGTAAATTTGTAACCGTGAAATCCATCACAACTTGAGAGCTGATTTGATCGAACATACTGATAATGTTCGAGGCACCATTCCAGTCCAGCCAGAAGAAGAAGACGGTGAAGACTAGGATGATGAAGATGTTATTTTTTAGTTAATGTAATTTATAATTCCAGTTTATGTAATTTCAAATTCCAGTTAATGTAATTTCAATATGACACTTTGAGAATCTGACAGTTTGAAAAATATGACCATTTGAGAATCTGGCCGTTTGAAAAATATGACCGTTTGGGAATCTGAACGTTTGAAAAATATGACCGTTTGGGTTTATGACCCTATAAATAGAGCCTCTTGGATGAATTACTTCATCAAACATACGATCGTATGAAAACTTTCTCTCTATTCTGCAGGACTTCCACAACCTTACAATGTCAACTCCTTCAAGGGATGCTCTTGTTGGATACAGTGGAGTAAGACGGGCACGCTATAATCATCTACGTCCTAGAGGACCTCGGCCTGTTACACAACCTCTTATTCTGGTTCCAGCTCCAGGATTTGTTCCACCAATTGAACAACCTCCACCCCCACCTCTTGCTCAGCCTCCACCTCCACCTCCACCTGCAGTTCAACACCCACCACCACCTGTTATTGATGAACTCTAGGAGGATGAAGCTTTGTTAGAATTGGGCTTTTGATTATTGGTTGCCAGAGAACCCACCAGAGGAACTACTCCAAGAATACAACGAATTTGATGATGAAGTCCATCTGGAGGACATAGAAGAACCGGTTGATGATGATGAATTACAGGATGAGGCGGCACTTCGTGAGGTGTGGGAGGAGGAACTGAGAGAACAACAAGTTGCGGCGGCCCGGTGGGTTGAGGATTCCGACACCGACTCCAGTTCGGATTTCTGGTGGTAATTTTTAGGAATTGGTAATTTTTGGAAGTGTGTGTTTTTTTTACGAATAAGTAATTTTAGGAAAATGTAATTTTAGGATGTGTGTGTGTTTTTTTTTAATTTTTTAGGACGTGTAAGTTTTATTTAATGAAATGTCGTTTTTTTTATTTAATGAAGTGGTTTTTTAAATCTAAATTAATTTTTATTAGTTTTTCTTTTTTTTATTAATTGAATAAAATAATAATAAAAATAAAGTGATAGGAGTGATATGTGAAAAGTGGGTATTGGAAGTGAAATGAGTGAAAGGTGAGGGGAGTGATAAGTGATGATGTGATGCTGAGTTGGCAAAAAAATAAAGTGATAAGGGGAGGGTGTATGGTTGTGGCATGGCTTGGTGAAGTCATGCTCACTAACCAATCAATCATTGCCAACTCAAAATGCAAGTTTTTGAAGCTATGTCAAGCCACACCACATGGTATGGTTGTGGTGTGGCTTGGAGAAGCCACATAGTATCCGATTTTTTTCCTTTTTTTAATTTGAACAACTTTTAATGAACAACTTTTATAAAAAAAACAAACCACTAATATTAGGAAATTAAACGATACAATACTTGAAATTAAAAAAAAAAGACGACTACAATTTCGCTCTCGTCGGAAATTTACTTTTATTCTTTGTAATCACTTGGACGTCTTCGTCCATCAACCCGATCTCCTCTTCTTCTTCTTCTTCGTCTCCGACTTCTTCTTCAACTTCTTCTTCGGATTCGGAATCGATTTGACGTCTTGGCTCTCGAAATTGTGTGTTTTGGTACATGACGTTAGAGGGGAATTGATGCATTTGGGAAGAATGTGGGGGATATAACTCCCCTTGAACCCCATAACGTCCGGATAGGAGATATATGTACGATTGTTGAGAAGGATGTGGTGTGAAAAAAGCCGGTTGTGATTGGGGTGGAGGATTTGCGTTGGAGGGTTGACCGGTATTTCGAACCTTCGGTTTATACTTTTTGGTGGGAGCGGTGGACTTTTTCGTGAAAGCGGGTAATTTTTTTTTATCGATCCATGAGGAATAAAGGATTAGAAAATATGTGAAAGAGATAGAAGATAGGTGAAGAAGATGCGTGTAAAAATGTTATAAAATAGGATAGTATTTATAGTGGTAATTGGTAAAAAAAAAGATAGCCATTGAACCCCAACGGTCAAAAAATTAACGGGCAAATTTGGGCGGTTCTCGGCGGTTCGGAGAACCCGTCGAAGACCGCAAATTGGAGCCGAGGGAGGGGAACCGCCTAAGGTGGTATGGTTGCCCAAAAAGAACCACACGGTTCATGAGGAGCCGGGCTTGGAGTCGCTCCTCATACCGTCTCCCCTAAGTGATAGGTGAAAGGTTGGTATTGTAAATAACCTTATAAACTTTTTACTCGTGTGATAGTAAAGAAAAATAATTATATGAGTTTTTATGAAATTAATGATCCAAAAATAGTCAAAATCAGTAATGCTTTTGTGTGAAGAATATGAAAAGAAAACTTAAAATTTGAATGAGAAATTTATGATTAAGAATGCTTTTATTACCGGACCAGATTGATCAAGGATTGGCGCTATCGCCAACCAGATCAGTTACAATGTAATAAACTCGGACAAGAGATTTGAGGAGAGAACGAGACAATTGTTTGAGTAGAGGATAAATGAGGATCGTGGGGTGGGGTGTGGTGGGGTGGTGGCTAAATTATGAAGTGGCTATTCTATAGAGATACAACTTTAGCATATTTGACTGCTTTGGTTTTAGTATTCAAAAATTTTATACGTTCCAATTTTGTTTGGGGTTACATAAACATTTGAATCTTGTATTGTATTGGTATAGATACTTTTAAGCATTACTATATTAATAAAGATTTTGGTATTTGTACAAATATAATGAAATATCGTGAGTTATATAAAATATATATATGACGCAAAAATTTTTTTTTAACGGTAAATTTGGATAACTGACGAGTCACTGGTCCACCCGTTCATCTCTGTTCTCCAAGTATATATAGCAACATTATACGTGTTTTAAAGATAAAGAAACGTTCGTTTTTATGGTGTAAGTTTTTTTTAAAAAATATCGTATGTAAAAGTTATGAATGTTTAAAAAATGGGAGAACTTAATAAAAAGTTAACAAAGATTGCTAAAACTAAATTATCCCTCATTCATTTTTAATTAGATTGAAGATCCAACGGCTAAGATGACTTCTTAGTCTTCTTATTTAATGAAACTTCTTATTTGAACATTTCTTATTATTATTATTAAAAGTTTTTTTAAACGGCTAAGATGACTTCTTAGTCTTTTTATTTAATGAAACTTCTTATAAAGTTTTCACCGTTAAAAAAAAAGATAGTATTATGTATTATTTTCTCTTAATAAATTGAACGTATTGCTACTATTTTATTTAATCCGAAATGTAATTAGGTTAAATCCACTCACGTCCATAGTTGATGACTTGATGGTCAACCCTAATTAATCCAACTATCGTCTCTAATAATTAAAATAACCAAATCCTTTATAACTGAAATCAATGAATCATATAAATGTAAAACCGAAAGATTATCATAGACTCACTTTTGTAATTATTTGCAGGCTAGCAGTATCAAAATGTGTAATAAATATGTTTATTTGTAAGTGGTTAAGAGTTTTAGTCCAACTATAGATATTAACGTGGATTAGGAATGATATCAATACCTTAAATGTATCATATCAAAACCCAAAACGAGTGAAAATATAAACCGAATACAATAATACTATTTTGATAGCTTGTAATCTTAAGGTCACTAGTTTAAATTTTGAAGACGCATTACTTTTTATTAAAAAAATGGTATGTTTTACTCTAGTAACTTGTACTTTTTCTTTTGAGGTAGAAGGCAAAGGGAGAAAGAATAGAATCACTACGCTATGACAGTAACTATACCAAATCTTTTAGCATTTTAGATACTAAATAAATGATTTCATTTCATTTTGGGTGGATAGCGGAAATCAAACCCATGTCTTACTAGTAGTTCTAGTGATCGACTCGGTTCTTCGATATTATTTCTTATCGTTGGTTCATAACCAGTCGGCACACGTGACATCAATAAACCAGAAACAAAAATAACAAAATAGAAAACCGATACCAATACCGATCCGAAAAATAAAATAATAAAAAAGGAAAATGAAGTACATGCTAAAAACAAATATAGAATTAGAAACGCGTTTATTGAATGAACTCCACTGTTCAACCCTCTCTCTCTCTCTCTCTCCATGTTCCCTTTTCTCTCTATCCAAACACCAATTCCAGGGCTAGGGTTTTGAACAAAACCCGTTTTCCACGCATCAGATCTAGTAAATTCGCCAATCTTTTCTTCCAAGATTCAAACTTTTCGGACCCTCACAAGGGTTCCAGTAATGGGCCGTCTTCACAACCTCATCTCGCTCCTCTTCACTTCATCTTTCTTCCTCGCCGTTTTCGCCGATGATTCCGACAAATCGTCGCTTCTGGAGCTCAAATCCTCCGTTTCAGATCCCGCCGGAGTGTTAGCCAGCTGGAATTTGAGCGGTTCGGATCACTGTTCGTGGATCGGAGTCACATGCGGGTCAAATTCTAGGGTTGTGGCCGTTAATATCACCGGTGGAGGTAATTTTGGTGACTTTACTTGTTCTATGTATGATCAATTTCCGTTGTATGGATTTGGAGTTAGGAAAGATTGTGTGGATCGGAATGTTAAATTAGGGGGTAAGTTGTCATCTGCGATTTCTAAGCTTTCGGAGCTTAGGATTTTGTCGCTTCCTTTTAATGATCTGAGTGGTGAAATTCCTGTTGAAATTTGGGGTATGGAGAAACTAGAAGTGATTGATCTTGAAGGGAATTTGATTCATGGCAACTTAGAGTCTCATTTCACCGGATTAAGAGGCCTCAGGGTTCTTAATTTAGGGTTTAATCACATATCAGGTGAGATACCCGATTCTTTATCAGAACTCAAGGCTTTACAGGTCTTGAATCTTGCGGGGAATCGAATTAACGGCTCTATTCCTGTGTTTCTTGATGGATTTGGAGATTTGAGGGGGTTATATCTGTCATTTAACCGTTTATCCGAGTCTATCCCGAGTGAGATTGGGCATAACTGTCGCAATCTCGAGCATTTGGAGCTTGCTGGTAATCTTTTGGTCGGAGGGATCCCGGTCAGTTTAGGGAACTGTACAAAGTTACAATCCCTTTTGTTGTATTCCAATTTGCTTCAAGAAGAAATCCCGATTGAACTCGGTAGGCTTGCAGCACTACAAGTTTTGGATTTATCAAGAAACAGTCTCAGTGGTGCAATACCGAGTGAACTCGGAGGCTGTTTGAATCTGTCGATCCTCGTGTTCTCCAACTTGTTGAATCCGATTCCAAGTGTTTCTAATCCGGATGACAATTTATCCCAGTTGGGCCCAGAAGATGAGTTTAATTACTTTGAAGGTACGATCCCTTCGGAAATTGTTACTCTCCCGAACCTGCAGTTGTTATGGGCACCAAGAACAATGTTAGAGGGCAAGTTTCCTGAAAATTGGGGAGCTTGTGCTAGCATGGAAATGGTGAACCTTGCCCAAAACCTTTTTGTTGGTGAAATCTCCAAAGGGTTTGATGTTTGCAAGAAGCTGCATTTTCTTGATTTGAGCTCGAATAAGTTGACTGGCGAGATCAGTGATAAACTTGGCGTTCCTTGTATGACGGTTTTTGATGTTAGTGGTAATCATCTTTCGGGGTCGATTCCATCTTTTCGTTACACCACATGTCAACCATACAATCCTTCGAGTGCATACCTTCGATATTTTGCATCTAAAGACCTGCGTACCCCTTCTTTGTTTTCAACTGATGCTGGAGATCTTTTAATAACTCATAATTTTAGGGGCAACAATTTCACGGGAGGGTTAGATTCTGTGCCTGTTGCAAGAACCGGGGGGAAGACTGTTTATGCTTTTCTTGCGGGTGAAAACGAGCTTACTGGTGAGTTTCCTGGAAAGTTACTTGGCAGTTGTGTGAAATTGAAAGCGATGGTTGTTAATTTGAGCTCAAATGCTTTATCGGGTGAACTCCCGTCTAACATTGGTCAAGTTTGCCGAACTTTATCTTTTTTTGATGTGTCGGGGAATCGGATTTCTGGGTTGATTCCTCCTAGTTTTGGTGAGTTGGGCTCTCTCATTGCAGTTAATTTAAGTTGGAATATGTTAACAGGAGAGATACCTGTTAGCTTCAACAAGATTAAAGATCTGAAGAATCTTTCAGTATCCGGTAATAATCTTACAGGTCGGATTCCTCGGGGTTTGGGAATGATCGAATCGTTAGAAGTTTTGGAACTTTCCTCAAACTCATTGACTGGGGAGATCCCAGGAGATATCGTAGATATGAAGAATTTATCGGTTCTTTTGCTCAACAATAACCAGCTTTCTGGGCAGATTCCGCCTGGTTTAGCAAACATGAAAACAATCTTGAACTTCAACGTCTCGTTTAACAACTTATCAGGCCCATTGCCACAGAATGATAATCTGATGAAATGCAGTAGCTTTCTTGGAAACCCGTATTTGCAGTCATGTAAGATCTCTCCAGCAAATTCTCCCGATCAGCCCGCTGGTAATGATTTTGCAAATCTGTCCAGTCCACCGGTGTCTAATTCGAAGGGTGGGGGTAGCTTAAACTCGATTGCAATCGCTTCCATAATATGTGCTTCTGCTATATTTGTGGTTATGGTAGCTCTCATGGTTCTGTTCTTATGCACCAAATGGCACCCAAGATCCCGTCCTCGTGTTAGCGGGTCAGTTCGTAAGGAAGTAACAGTTTTCACCGACATTGGAGTCCCGTTAACTTTCGAGAATGTGGTTCGGTCCACCGGCAGCTTCAACGCTAGTAACTGTATCGGAAACGGAGGGTTTGGAGCTACTTACAAAGCCGAGATTTCACCTGGGTTCTTGGTAGCGATAAAACGTCTATCTGTGGGACGGTTTCAAGGCGTACAACAGTTTGAGGCGGAGATCAAGACCTTAGGCCGCCTTCGCCACCAGAATCTCGTGACCCTAATCGGGTATCACGCCAGTGAAACCGAAATGTTCCTGATCTACAACTACTTACCCGGTGGCAACCTGGAAAGATTCATCCAAGAAAGATCAATCCGGGCCGTCGATTGGCGAATCCTTCACAAAATCGCTCTCGATATCGCCCGAGCACTCGCATACCTCCACGACCAATGCGTGCCTCGTGTTCTCCACCGCGATGTGAAACCAAGTAATATCTTACTAGACGAGGATTTCAACGCCTACCTATCGGACTTCGGTTTAGCGAGGCTCTTGGGCACATCCGAGACTCACGCAACCACCGGGGTTGCGGGAACTTTCGGATACGTGGCACCCGAATACGCAATGACGTGTCGGGTGTCGGATAAAGCGGACGTTTACAGCTACGGGGTGGTGTTGTTGGAGCTGATATCGGACAAGAAGGCGTTGGACCCGTCTTTTTCGTCTTACGGAAACGGGTTCAATATCGTGGCGTGGGCGTGTATGCTGCTGCGGCAGGGTCAGGCTAAGGAGTTCTTCACGGAGGGGTTGTGGGATGCGGGCCCGCACGATGATCTGGTGGAGGTGTTGCATCTGGCGGTGGTGTGCACGGTGGATTCGCTGTCGACACGACCGACGATGAGACAGGTTGTACGGAGATTAAAACAACTGCAACCTCCATCATGTTAGGAGGAGGCATAGCAGCAGCCATTGTTGTTTATTTTAGGATTTTAAGATTGTAAATTGTAGCATAGCTTTTGTTGCTGAAATGATTTTATACGGGTAAGGAGTCTCGTATTGTTTGTTCAATAAAAGCAAAAAAAAGAAAAGAAGTAGAGATTTTTCCAGGGTTCTATTCGAGTCGACCATTGTATATTAAGACGAGAAATATGGAAAAAGAACAAGTGAGGTCTCGAAACTGCTTTTTTTTTTTTTTTTTAATTTGTTCTTTTCTTCTATAAAATAAAAGTAAACAAAATATATCTATTTAAACATTTGTCACCACTAGTTAGAACACTTGATAATTGAAGAAATCAACGGCTTTCCCCTGACTCGCTAGCTTTCATGAACAATCATCACAACTGGTTTTACAGCACCTCATAGCCGACTAGCCGTTTCATTGCTCCTTTCTTACAGCAAATATACATTCGCTCGGAAACAAATCTGACAAATAGACCACAATTTTATCCGAATAATAAAGCGTTGTGATCCAGCTCGCACGTTCGGGAGGAAACTCATAACTAAAAAAGTCTTCTGACTTAACCTAGGACAATATGTCTTAGACAAGACTCAAACCCAAGACTTTCTATTTGAGAAGTCAAGTGTATGATAGATCTAGATGCCCTTTTGGAAGCGCGTTTCATTGCCCTCATGGATGAGATTGGGCCAGATCTTCATATCAGACTGAGGCTACTTATTTTAATACAATCATTTTTCATTTCTATCAATTTATTTTTTTCAAGGGCTTTATTCTACATCAATCACTCAGAGCCGGATGGACTAAAGAGTGAGTGGGGTCTAGATGTCTAAGGCATCAACTCAACTCAAAATTAGACTTCCTAATAAAGTAATAATTCATATTTAGTTGGGTTAAATGAATAGGTATCCAAGACGTTTTTAAGGCACCAAATGCCCAAACCCACCCCTATTTTTTTGGTATTCAAGAAAACTAAATGCCCAAAATCAAAGAGACTAAGAGAGAGTGGTCTGTATCACTATTTGTGCTCGTCTTCTGTAGTCTATAGGTTCACCTTCGATTTTGGTTCCAGGGTAGAAATCAACACTTCGACTGGTTCTAATCGCTATCATGATGATTGATTCTTTAAGGTTCAACTTCAATTTTGATTGTGTTTTGATAATCGACATGTTGTAAGCCCCAACTCCTCAGTTTCAAGTTCGATTTCAGTTTGATAAATGATAATCGACAGGTTCTAATTTATAAGGTTTGGTTCCTGAAGTTTTTTTTTTTTTTTTTTTGAACGGCAACAAACTTTATTAAAAACCAAACCGCTAGCCAGAGACTAGCAACACAAACCACAACGCGAGAGTACAAAAAACACTTAGGTTATGTTTGTTTTTGCTTAAAACATCTTCAGAGAAGGTTACATCTGCGGGCGCGCAGACATAACCTCTGAAGACTGTTTGTTTTTTTCTTTATTGAAGATCTTATATTTACTTAAAACTTCTTAAAAAAGAAGCTTTAGAAACCCACTTAAAACATCTTCACAAAAAACATCTTCACAAAAGCCCTTTTACATAACCCTAAAAAGAAAGAAAAAAAACGCAGCTTTCCTTCACCCTCCTTCCAAGTTTCACCGGTGACTGCTTTCTCACTCCCGTTCGTCTCGCCGACGACTGCTTTCTCACTTCCGTTCGTCTCGTCGGAGACCTGCTCCCACCGCCGCTCATCTCGCCGGCAACCCGCTCCCACCACCGCTCGTCTTGCCGGCGACCCGCTCTCACCGCCGCTTGTCTCGTCGGCGACCGCTCTCACCGCCGCTCGTCTCGCCAGGACCTGCTCTTACCGTTGCTGCTCTCTGCATCGTCTCCGAGCAAGCGCCTTTTTTTTTTTTGTTTTCTCGCTAAAATTGGTCTCGCACATCTTTCTTTGTAAGTTTGGTTTCTTGAATTTATATGTCGATGTTCAACTTCGTTTTATTTTGTGTATGATTGCTTGAATTTATGTGTCGATGTTGTGGAATTTAGTTATGTTTGTTTCAATTTGTTTTCAAGGTGTTGTTTCTGAAATAGGAAAGATAATACACTTTTATGTGACTGAAAGATAATACACTTCTGTGTGGTATTTGATCTAATGTCAAGTTAATTTCTTTCATGGTGTCTTAGGATTTGGTTTTTAGTTTGCTATTGCATATCGTTGATGATTGGATTGTAAGATGAAGATGAATATGTACAAGATGATAATGATGAACAAGAATCACGACATGGGGGTTTAACTGATCATGAATTCATGAGTCAACTACGAGATCAAATAGCACAAGAATTAATGCAAACAATGTATTTGAGTTTTATTATTATATATATATTGCAATTTGAATGTTGAATGACTTTTGTCTAGTCAGATAAGTATAACAGTTATATATTTTTAATTTTTGCAGACAGTATAAGTTTATAAAACAAACAGTCTTATATATTCAGATTGCAGACCTTCAGACCACATCTTCAGCTGCAGACATAAAATAAGATGAAATCAGACTGCAGACAATTTTTGTCTGAAAAAACAAACAGCCTCTTAGAAAACAGAAATAACAATCAAAACAACAACAAAAGAAACCATGACCCCTAAAACCGAATAACCACATCCGCCACCAAAGAAAAGTCACGCACCAACCAATCTTGAACACCATGACCTGATCCAACTTCCAGATCAACCCATCCGCACAGCACCCCCGAAAAACCTCAACTCCTCAAGCCCACCTTAAAGCTCCCAAATCCAAAGCACAATGCGCCAGAAGATCATCCACAGCAAAAAGAGATAAAAACAATGATTATACATGAAGCCATACTACCAGGTCAAAGACATTAACACGATCCCACATCCAAAAACATTGAGAATTGCCCCAGCCAAGAAAATGCAGCCCAATTACCTTTTCCAAACCAAACTTGAGCAAAGAATCCTTCTACCACAAAGTTTACCTTCAGCTTACGATCAAATGAGGAAAGTTTTAACACCCATTGATTATAAGGTTTATTCTTGATTAGAACTATTGGTTGTTGCTTAATGCTTACAACGAACCATAAATTTCATATATACATTTTCTTGTTAAAATCACATATTACAAATAGTGTTAAATTAAGATTTCAGAGTCTAATGCTTGTAAATTTAGTAAAATTAGTATCAAACGAAAGATAGGGTCACATGCTCCTTGCCACATTACAACAATTTAAGGTTTGATTCAATCAAGACTTAATCGACTGGTTCTTAGAAGGTTAATTTGCGATTAAAACAAACATTAAGCCTCAACTTCTAAGCTTTGGATAATGAAATGTTGATTATTTGATCAAGGGTGGATGGACTAAGGAGTGAGTGGGGTCTAAGGCATCCCCTCAACTTAAAATTGGGCTTCATATTAATCATATTTAGGGGCTGTTTGGTAAGATCTATGTCATTAAGTACTAAACCAGTAAGAGGTCTAATTAGGTAAGAGATTATGAACCAAGTAGTGCTGAACCAGTAAGTGCTGTTTGGTTGGATCTCTAAATGACTATGTAAAATGACTGTTTTACCCCTCTAAACTATTTCTTGCTAATAAAACTTTTTTTTACCGACAAATGTAACTCTATAGTAACATTGTTTGAAACACTATAACTTTAATTAATATGAAATAGTTTAGTTACATCAACACAATAATAATATAATTATAATAAATAATCTTATATCATTAACATGTTCGTTATCACAATAAATGATTCAAGGATTATGGAGGGCTGGTTGTCAAAAGATTTGCATGTTAAGCCAACTCCAAATTTCCATCACATAGAACCAGCTCTCCACTTTCTACACATACTGCACACATATCATCACTATTGCTGGTGGCAATACTTTGACCATTTGCAAGCAGAAGAGCTATATCATGGAGTGTCTGCAGCCCATTACAATTAAATTCTAGAACATCACTCACGGTTGGCTCTTGGCAGCCGATCTAACATACGCTTAAAACTGTAAAGGACTGATCTGTAGGAAGGAAGTAAATATATTAATATCAGAGTAACTAAGACAAATTTGTGCTATATGAGGATGTGGTATGAGCAAGAAAATAAATATCACTAACACACAAATCCTAAACACTATGCTACACATAATGTGCGGATTTTTACACATAAAACATCCCTTAATTGAAAGTTCAAACACCAAACATGGAGATCCTAATCCCATAAATAGTGGCAAGTTTGGTGCTTATCAATATGAGAATATATGAAGTTAATATGAAGCTTAAATAGGTACTGCAATCATTTCAATACACTTCAACACTAACATGGATTTGAAGTGGATTTGATGTTTAACAAAATCAAAGTCAAATTCCTTGTCGAATAAGCGTTACGACTGACATTACAGTCTTTAATTGTTGAATTAAAGACAATATACTTACAGCACTCATAAACTTATGAAAATTGTTAGTGTTTTTGGTGTAGAATATATCAGCTATACCTTCAGGGAGGGAGCCGTAGCGAGATGATGGCTGGAGGGAGCTGGCGACCGGACTGCTCACGGTGATGGCGCAACGCAGTTTGGATGGAGATCGATGGAAGTGCCGGTCGCTGGTAGTGGAGACGAGAAATAGAAAAAATCACACCTTAAGGGAGGGAGCCGCAACGAGTAGGTGCTGGAGGGAGCCGGCGACCACCGCCTTGGTCGGAGACCGATGATGATGCAACTCAATTTGGATGGAGGTGGAGGTGCCAGTTACGAAGGGGGTAGGGTTCTGGGTGGAGGCGCACAGAGGAAAAAATGAAGGAGGAGGGTAGAAAAGGAAGGGGGCGTGTTTTTTTCTCAACAGAATCATTCAGATATTTTTTTTTTTAACACTTTTCGAATAAGAGGCTGTAAAGATGTGTTTTTTCATTAAGGGGTTTCAAACAAACACCCTCACATCTAACCGATTCAGATGTGATACCAATAAGAGGTTATTAAGTGCTTACCAAACACCCCCTTAGTTGGGTTCATTAAGTAGACATTGATAACTTCTTTTAAGGAACCTAAAGCCCAAACCAAATCCCCTTTCATTAGTATTCTAGAAAACTAAAAGCACAAAATCAAAGAGACTAAGAGAGAGAGTGTGGTATGTATGAGTGTATCATGTAGGCACTTGTCTTTAGTAGTCTGCAGTTTCAACTTTGATTTTGGTTCTAAGGTAGAAAATCGACACTCCGGCAGGTTCTAATTGCAATCATGATGATTGATTCTTGAAGGTTCAACTTTGATTTTGGTTTTGGTTTGATAATCGACAAGTTCTAAGCCCTAACTCTTCATTTCAAATTCCTTTTCGATTTGAGTAAATCATAATCGACAAGTTTTAAGCCCTAATTCTTTAGTTTCAAGTTCGGTTTCGGTTTGATAAATGATAATTGACAGGTTCTAACTTCTAAGGTTTGGTTCTAAAGTCTTCTTCGCCCCTTAAGTCTGCTATTGATTTTTTTTTGTGTGCTAAATATGGATTAAATATTAAAAAGCTAAGAGGTCAAGGATACGATAAAGCAACAATATGCGATGTAAGTTTAGTGGATTAAAAGAAATTTTTTTAGAAGAAAGTAAATCAACATATTATATATATTGTTTTGGTCACGAACTTCAGTTAGTGGTTGTGACGGTGGATAAAACATTTAGGTGTTGTAAACTTCTTTAACAAAATAATCATTTTGATAAATGTGGTTTGTTCTTCTTATAGATGAACGTATATCCTACAGAAAAGTGATAAAGAGGAAGTGGAATATGAAACTGGTAGTGATATACTTGAAACGAGAAGTGGGTTCAAACAAGAGCTTTCTTTTATATGACCTGGAGAGACAAGATGTGATTCTCAGTACAAAACACTCACATGTCTGGTTGATAGGTTGTCATCCATCATTAAAGTGCTTGAATATGTTTAAGAAGAATGCACTAACCTTTCTAGTCAAAATCAAGCATTGAGTATGTTAAATTATTCGAGCTAATTCAAATTTGTATTTTATTTGCGCTTGATATTTATAATTATAGGGTTTACATAGTCATAATCAGAAGCTCTTCAGATAAAAGATCAATACATGTTGGAAGTCGTTAAATTAGTGGGAGTGACTGCGACGAAAGATGTAGAAATATGATAAAGTGGTTCTGATTTACTTTTAAAGAAAACTCATTCATTTTGTAAAAAAAGTGATATTCAAATCTTAGACATGGCAAAAGAGTATTTCAATGGCATGCCAAAAGAAAAAAAAGTATAATATCACCATTGAACATTATTATAAGTTTGACTTTTTAACACTGTTATGAATATGGAGATTCAAGAGTTTAGTGATCAGTTTAATGAGATTAACACAAGATTATTTTAAAACATGATAGCTTTATCCCGTATGACTCATTTTCTAAGTTTATGCATCAATTTGATGGGATTCTGTGAGTTTTATCCACCTGATTTTGATAATGGGGAAAACATTGCTCTTGCTCATTAAATCGACTTATACAATGATAGTGTGTGTGAATTGATTGAAAAATTGAGAACTTGGGTGGTATTGTCAATCTTGCTAAAATTATGGTGGAAACAAGAAAGCATATTTCATTTCCTTTAGTGTATCGGTTACTAAAGCTAACATTAGTTTTGCCCGTTGCAACCGCAATAGTTTAGAGATGTTTTTCGACAGTGAAGATTGTCAAGACAAATCTGCATAATCAAATGGGTGAACATTTTTTTAAATGCTTGTGTAATTTGTACCATAGAAAAAGAAGCACATAAAAGTGTTACAAGTGAAGCTCTAATTGATCATTTTAAAAAGATGAAATCACTTAGAGAACAACTTTAATATGTATTTGTTTTATTATATTTAATGAAGTTCACTGTTCAGGTGGATTTATTATTAGTCCCCCCCCCTCCATAAAGTAAAATTTATGGATCTATCACTAAAATCACTCGTTGTAGAGAAAAAATCCGGTGCAACGGACGGAATAAGGAACGTAACCAAGCATTTGGAGGATGTTTGGTTGGGTGCTCGGATTTTGTAGTGGAGTTGGGTTGTTGAACATGTTAAAAAGATTAAAGTTGAAAAGATTCATTTTGATAGAAATATACAAAAGTCTGAGAGAGAAAAAGTAAAATGATGCAATATTTAAGGTAAACTCGTAAAGATGAGTTGTTTTTATAATAGATATATAAAAAAAAAGTAGACGTTAAAGTACCCTTTTGGGTGGGGGGTGGGGGTTGATAGCACCGTCAAAAAATAAAGGGGATAAAGTGCGGGGATCGACCACCGTATGGGATCAATAAAGTGCAGCCTAGACTACACTATAATGTTATAGTTACGTGACCTATTACATCTAACCAGTTAAATAAAAATTTAAAGTCGAGACTAAAATACGTGTAAAGAATAAAACGTGTGTAAAGATTTTATCACATCCAACTAATGGATGCATGGACATGGGTTTGGGATGCGTCTGGTACCTTGTCGACCAAATCACTAAGGAAAAAATTAATACTCAATTGGAGATTGGAGATGGGACAAAGCTTCACGTGGAACAAATGGCTACCTATTAAAGGAAACATTTTTAGGTGGAGATTTTATTTGAAGAGGTTGCCAACAAAAATGGAACCCGCCAAGCGAAATGTGCAGATCGGATCTATGTTGTGCCTTTTTTGTAATGATATCTTGAAGTCGATTGATCACTTGTTTACGGGCTGTTATGTGGCGTTAGGGATTTGAAATATGGTGAGTGCGTGGTGTAAATTCCCACAAATATTTGTGTTTTCAAGTAGATCTAATACAAATACACAAAACGTGTTTCGGTAGTGATGATAAACAAAAAAAAAAGGCTTGTGAACGCAATCATTACGGTGGTATGTTGGTTGCATTTGGAGGACAAGGAACAAAATGATATTCTAAAACAAAAATACGATTGCTAGGACTATTATGGAGTTATTAACTCTGATGCACCGAAACGTGGAATTAGTGCCGTACCCTGTACCCGAAACACCATGGGGACGGAAACGCCGACCGGAACGGTTGCGGAACGTATCCGGCGAGGCGGGGACGTTTTTGACAGTTTCGAAAAGTCAAGGGGGGTGTTTCTGAAATGTTTCTTAATTCGGGGACGTTTTTTAAACGTTTCCAAGACTCCAGGGGTATTTTTTGTAAGTTTTTAATGTGTATCTTTTTTTCCAGACTAACGATTCGTATTTCCTTATTTTATTTTTAACATCGCTGATCAAATTCAATCTTCATAATTCGTTCGCTGCTCATCCTTCCTGGCTTCCTCTCTATAACCCTAAAATCCCACAGTTATCCTCATCAAATCATAGTCAATCATCTCGATTATGGCTAGTTCTCAAGGAAGTGAAGGAACACAAGGTGAAGCATCATCATCAACTCCATCGGCATCAACTAACGAACCGTCATTGTGGGAGTTTGTAACCAAAATCAAAAAGATTGGGACCGGAGGTACTTGGGAGTTCAAGTGTAAGATTTGTAACGATATTAAAAAAGGCTCATATACAAGGGTTAAAACACATCTACTAGGGATACCATGTAAGTATCATAATCTTATATTGCATTCATAGTTGATAAAGTTCAGTTGGAGAATATTTAATATGTTCGATGTTTGTTATAATATTCAATATGCTCGATGTTTGTTATAATATCTATAACATATATTTAATATTTTTTACATATTTATTGCCGTACCCATGCCGTCCCTATTTTTTGAGATTTTTGAGTTTTGATGTTTCCCGTCTCTCGTTCCCGTACCTGTTTCCCGTTCCCGTACCCGTACCCGTTCCCGGGCATCATAGGTTATTAAAGCAAAAAGATTACTATGGATTAAAGCTAAAGTTAAGGACTTTGAGATGACTTGGAATGATTGGAGACGTTTTACTGTGCATTCATTATGAAATAGTAGGTAGTTTTTTATAGTTCGGTTGTTTTGTTGTAATTATGGCCGGATGAATTCTTGATTTGGGAAAAAAAAAATTGCTTTTAAAAATAAAGAAAAAAAGAAATGTAGGTTACTAGAGGGACTGTTTATGTAATTTTCTATTTCTACATCAATCCCACCCCACTCCCCCAATTCACTTCCTATAAAACCAAAGACAACCCTCACTCTCTCTCTCATCGCACCATACTCTCTCTCTAGAACTCGGGTCATCTTTCTACGGATCCGGGGGTTTTGCTCGAAGGTTTATTCAAAATTCAAAACCCTTTTGGATGTTTGATTCCCCCAAATCAATTCCCCGCTCTTCAAATTCAAACAACAACTCTCCTCAATTTGGCTCCTGAAGTCTCTCAATTCCCGTTTTTGAATTTATCGAATCACTGCCGCCCGATGCGCATACCACCGGTAAGTTCATTTCTCTTCGATTTTTCAGATGCTCGTTGAATGAGAAACATGTGTACCTTTATAACTGCAATAACGTTTAAATTTGGATGGAATTGAATGGATTGGTTCGGTTCCATGAAGGATTCCAGGAATTAGGGTTTTGTTTTTCATTTTCGAAGATCTAATTGTTCCTTTTTTTTATCTTTTTTTCTTTTTGATATGTTTGAAGATGTTGGAGTGAAGTGATATGAAGTTGCTAATATGAGCGATGGTGGAGGTGGAGAGAGTTCAAAAGTAATTGAATCTAGTTTGAAGAAGAGAAGAAAGAATGACGAATTTGTGCAGGCGATTGCGAGGATTGCGGTGGCTCAAGTGTGTGAGAGTGTAGGGTTTCAAGGGTTCCAGCAGTCTGCACTTGATACATTCTCAGATGTTGCCTGCAAATATATTCGTGAGATCGGGAAGGTTTCGAATTTCTATGCTAGTTTAGCTGGTAGGACAGAATGTAATGTGTTTGATATAGTTCAAGGGCTGGAGGATTTGAATCTGTCACAGGGTTTTGTAGGAGCATCAGATAGAGATAATTGTTTGTCAGGGTCAGGGATTATTAAAGATTTGTCGCAGTATGTTAATCTGTCTGAAGAAATAGGGTTTGCTTATTCAATTCCTTCGTTTCCGGTAGTTAAAGAGCGGAAATCATCGCCAAGTTTTTTGCAAGCAGGGGAAACGCCACCGACTGACGTTATCCCGCCTTGGCTACCAATGTTTCTTGATCCCAAGACGTCTACTAATGCACCTTCAACCGCTATAGAAGAAACTCAAATGATGGTTGATGAGATTGAGCAAGAACAGAAGTGTGTAGATCTACCATCATCGAAATCTGACCAGCTTCAAGAACGTAATGATTCTGCCTTTCCTTTGGTTGTTGAACAAGGGGATAATGCCAAAAGGGAGCAAGCGGATAATCCGTTTCTTGCTGTGCCACTACAGCCTGGGCAGAAAGAGATTTCTTCAATTTCACTTCCTGCTAGACTTAAGGAAGAAGACATGATGCAAAATCATAGCAATCATGTTTCTGAATTGGATCAATCTGCTCCAATGAAGCAGGCAGTTAACAGCAGTGGTTTTGATGCTAAGGAAGGTGATGGAATGGTTGTTTTGAAAAACAGACCTGCAGTGCAAGTTAATTTTCGCGTCAGCAAAAAGTCAACAAGCACCACAATTCGACCCAATGACAAAGGAAAAGAAAAGGTTGCAACTTGGTTTATAAACGATGAGGTGTGGGATGAAAAGGAAAAGATAACAGAGAAACTTCAAAGGGTGCCGATGGATATTGAAGAGCATATTGGAAATGATTCAGTTGTAAATTAGGAGAATTAGATTAGGGTTTGTATACTAGTTTGGAATCCTAGCAGCACATGCTAGTTCTGGAGTAGTCAAAATCAGGGACACAATCGTCTAGAGGGGAATGTTTCCAAATTAACATGTTTTCCTAAGGTATGTTTGTAGTTTCCATAATGACCTTTTAGTCAATGATAATTCTTTTCAATTGAATTCATTACTTTGCACATGTTTGTTCTAGTTCATTTATTTATGGTGCTTCATAGTTCATAGTTACACAAATGTTGCCAAGATTTTTGTACATTTGATACTTCACATTACGGACAAATGAAATAATAACATGCTTGTGTTAGTTATCTATTGCCTTACATGGATGTTAGTATTCATAACAATGTAGCCTTCATGCTAACTTTGTAAGATTATATTTTGTCTTCATTGAGCCCCAATGCGTAAAAAAAGAGATCTGATAACTATAATCAGATGATTCAAGACAGTAGCTTATTTAAAGATACACACTTCAAATTATGCATTCTTCGTATGGCCACAAGTGAAATCATTGTGCAACCTTCTCCACTAGACCCTGTTCAAACTATCTGGATATTTGGACTTTGTTATTTAGTATTTACAATTCATACTTAGGAAGTTCATTTGATTATCTGCAAGTGATACTTTATCTTTTTGAACTTCTGAAGAGAAATCTTTTAAGTATGTGAGTTTTGAACAAGATAGTAAATATTGTTTGGACTTATATTTAAGTGATATGAAGTCATGAATTCCCAGTCTTGTGTGGATCTTCAAAGAGCTACAAACGAAAGATTTAGATAATCAAGAAACTCTTTTTTGCAAGTATGTACCAATTGGTTTGTTTAAAAGCCTTGACATGGAAACCTTTATGTGAACATTTTACTCTTCAGGTGATTTTTATAAAACCTTTTTCATCTGATTCTATAAAACCTCATTAACTGATTTTACAAAAGCTTGATGGGGGCATTGCTAATTGTTCTGATTTTGTTGGTTGGATTTTATGACTTATCTAATGATATTGAAACCACCATCCGAATACGTGATTGGTCAGTCATCAGACTGTAGAAGTTTTTTAGGGATGTACAGCCTAGGCTCGTGAATGGTGACATTAGCAAAATACCTTTTAAGAGGAGGAGTGTATCATATCTAGCATTTATTGACATGGGTATAACCACATAACACACATTTAAACCACACGATCTATACCTTTTTTCGTTATAAGAGTGACCAAAGAACACACTTTTAATGGATCTAGTCATCTAGGTTCAACTTTAGATCCTTCTTGCGGGAGATCATGGCTACAATCTGCACATCTAAAAACTTGTGGGAGATGCAAGAAACAAAGGGAAGAACATAGAATTGGATTTCTCCATCTAAGACATTAGAGGGCATCAGGGCAGAAGGGAGTTGGTCGTTAAAAGCTCATACACATTACCCAAGAAACATACATATATTAAATCAACATGGCCCACATCCGAAATGATGTTTTTTTGCATTCATAAATGCTTTGTGCTCTTGTGTCTAAACTCTAAACACAAATGACTCTTGCAAAATATTTATATTGGTCATAAGTTTGTTAAGATTATTTAACAGAACGCTCTTCTGTGATATCCTTACACAGAGTTTTGATAGATAACTCAACTTGTCCTTTAATGTAGAATAAGTGTCACAAATATGAAAACCCTTGATTTTAACAAATAGTCCCAAGTAGCATGTGGGTAAATCATTGATAAATGAAACAAAATACTTGGAACCTGAAGTTGTTTTAACGGGTTCACGGAACTGGGTCACCAAAATGTTGATAAGAAAAAAACTTTGTAGTCCATCATAAAGTTCTCTAAATCTTTGAAAATAACTTGTCTGTTTGGGGATGTGGATTGGCATTCGGTTTGAAATCTTTCAAGACAAACAAAAGTTGAGAAGTTGGTAGATGAGCAAGAAGAAATTTTCTTGACGATTTAACAGACGCTTGATTTTTCCCCTAGGCCCCTATCATCACATCTTTGGGTTTTATCTTCTGCATTGTTCAAAATTCAGGTTAAAGTTTATTTATCCGCTCAGGTTCCCGATATTTAGCTCTCAACCGTTCTTGGTCTTTACTTTTGCTTTCTCTGATGATTTCTTGAGCTCATTTTAACCATTTACTCTGACATAGACAACAATATATAATTCTTTTAGGTATCGAAATCTGCAGTATTTCCTGTCTCAAAATGCAGGTTAATATTATGTGCCATTAGAGTAACATAATTTTGGCCGTTATACACCGTAGAAGCTATTTATTTAACCTCCCAAGGCCTGCTGTCTGTTTAAACGAAATCTTTGAATACTCTTTTCCTCCTGATAGAAAACCTTATTATGTTTCTGGTTTATGTGTGAAAATAAATCATTTGGCTCTTGGAAAGGTTTCTGCTGTAGTGCTGTCTAAATTGATCTTAACAGGATATGCAGTGATAACATGGGTAATCAGATACGAATTTGGATTTTTTTTTTAAAACGATTATAAGAACTTATGAAATCGCAGCAGTGGTCTCCATATAAGGTAATACAGATATAACTGAAGTCAAGTTGGTACTGGTTGAGTGGTTGCTAAAAATGGTCAATTACACCAAAGAGTTGCTATTGGTTGAACAAGAGGGTCAATGTTGATATATTGCATCCTTTAGCATCGATCTGTAAGCAAACGTGAAACTGCTATGTTTTAATCACATCAGGTACCTTCTACTTTGACTTGTTCAAGATACCCATGGATCAAAAGAGTAGTCTAGTCATCATTCCCAGGAATAGTGATTATATCCTGAGCGAATAAGAACACTTATGGATGACGGGGTCACTAAGTGTACTTCAACCCACGGTTAATCATCTTTGATTACCTTCATCACAATATAAGTGATAGAATTATTCCCATTCTTGGATCATGGCTTTCATTTGTCATGGGCCATGAGTGATAGGTTACTAACTTACTATTTTCTATTGATTCAAACCTGTGCCACGCGAGTGAGTGAAGATGGAGAAAACCATTGAGCTAGCTTTGCATTTTCTGTTTATATTGCAAAAGCTTTTACTTAAATAAGAAAAAAATTAAAAAATAAGATAGCTACTGTTCATAACTGGTTAAAATTTTGTGAGATTTACATAATTGTAAACATTGATGATATCACTTCGACGCTTATAGTTTTTCTTAACTATTAGGAAATATTGTTAAATATATGTTATGATCTAGACTTCTTATCCTAAGTATATATTAACTACTGTAAAGTATAAGTTAGTGTCACAAAGTTAGTTTGTAGGCAGTTATGGGTCAAACATTACCAACCGACACATCAAGAGTAGTGATGCTTCTTGGCACCGGTTGGATAAGTATACATGCGTCCTACATCTATTGTAACCATGTTTGGGTATTGTGTAAGAATTGTGTATTGCCTATTCGTCTATATAAGTCTATTATTCGACATCTTGTTCCATAACTGTTCATCCATATAAAATATCTTTGTTCAAACTTTCTGCAAATCCTAGAGTCTAATCCCTGCACATACATCCCACGTATATTCCCTGCGTATACAAACACATATTGAACCTTTTGGTACTATAAAACCTTTCCTGCAAATTTGTTCCCTATCAGCCTGCACAACAAAGTTTTTGTATTCCTTAACAAACTAATAAACGAAGTGACATTATATTCTTCTCATTACTTGAAAGTCCATACATTAATATGAAGTTTTGATTGTTTGTTAAAAGTTTTACTTAAATTATTATCTGATCGTATATCGTGAGGGGCATTACAAGACCTGATGCATTCTCATGATCAACTTAGATCACATAGAATGATTGTGCTAGCCTGGATCCTAGACTGTTAATGTGGTTTATAAAGTCAGGTAACTACAAGACTAAATACTAATGGGAGCTTGATTACTCTAAGAGGGAATGCTTACAAGGGAGTTCTATGTTTACACTATTGAAAGTAAGAAGCTTCTTAAGACTATTGACCCATGTATAACTCTGATTTTTCAAGTCAACATTTGTGAACGACGCCTTGAACCTGGCGGGTCGTGACAACAAGCTTATTTGACAATTTATAGAGGCACATGTTTTTTAGCGCGTACACAAAAGTGGTTAACCATTAACCTAGTATTATAGATTTATAGTTCATATGCATATAAAGTTATAGATTTATTAGCAGTGGCTACATGCTTTCACTACTCAATGTTTGCTTTTACATGGAAAATAACCGCCTGCAGTGTTTCCCTAGTCCATCTTGCGCTGCATAAGCATTCACAATCTCATCAATCAGGTCTTTGAAAATGCAACGCTCGATATCTAGAACAAGACCAGGAACCTCATAAGAGTACTTGTCCCAATTCTTTGAATTCTTATCCAAATCTGCACTCACAAGGATTTTAAACTCATCCTCCTCACCATATATGAATCTCTCGGAGCCACTTTGGAGATTATCTATTTCTGACCACAATTCTGTTAGTAGCATTTCTCCATCCACATATCTCTTGCATCTTTTTCCAGAAAAGCCTGACATTGCTAATTTGTGGAAAAGAATATCATTCACAGAATCAAATATCAATTTTCTTCTTACTTTCTCATTGGATCTTGAACTTGGGTTTTTGTGGCGTTCATCATTTGTTTTCTCCAGAATATGGAACAACTCAGGCTTTATCAAACTGTCAGTTGATTGAAGTTGGGCTATCTTGATGGCAGTATCTGGATCCTTTAGAAAACCCGTTGCTAATAGTATCTCTCTGATGTATTTATGCTCCTCATTTATGCTTTTGCATGGCGATTCTGTTTTCTCACCATCACTGGAGCTTAATAATTCAATTTGATGGAAGTCACCTGCATCTGTACCAGTCACTGGGTTATAGATCCCCACTTGATTCCATTCGGGTTCATCAATTCTTAAGTTGCCATAATCTGAAAAGAGGAACAATAAGTGATAATGGTTAGTTTGTTAGTATAACTGAAATATGTTTTGTAAATACTCTATTAATTTCTTTCCGTTTCATGTTCCGTGTTAAAATTTAACTTTTTTTGATCATTGTATATTCACGAGCCATTATTCATGAGCCAATAACCGATTCTGCAGTACCATATATTAATAAGGCTGATTGAGAGACAGGAATGTACCATTAAAAGCATTCGTCTTCTTGTTTACCGGAGATGGTGCGTCTTCTAAATAAAAGGCATCAAGAACTGAGATGGGACTCGTTTGTTCCATGGTAAGTTTGGCAAGTTCAACCATTGGCTTATCTTCTATCAATCTTTCAGCAAAGTTATTCTGATAAAGGAAAACTAGCATATGTTAAGATGACTGCATTTGTAACAAAAAACATGTATGTATAAATGTACTTTTATACAAATTAAATGAACTAACCTCACTTAGCGGCATGACTTTCGGTTTACTTTCTGATTTGCAGGAATTAACGGCATCATCATCTTGACTTAGGTTTCTTGTTTCATTACTGTTTTGCATTAGATTAATGGGCTTGGTTTTCAGGTGCCTGGTCTTCAATTTGGGTTGCTTTTTGAGTTTGCTCGAATCAGATGATGGCTCGTGAAAACATTGCTTGTCGATACCATTCTTTGACCTTTGCTGTCTTGGGCTTGAGATGGGTCTCTCTCCAGTCAGGTCCTGTAGTGATCTTGATCTCCTACCAGTTGCCTTATTATTCCTTGGAGCCGGATCTTTTACCTGCTTTTTGGCCTTATGGTTAACACAATGAAGACCCTTGACCATCACAGGTTCTGTATCCATCTTAGCTGGTTTCACGGCCCGGTTCAGGAGTTCACGTCTCTTTGGTGAGCTAGTACCCTTGACTGTTGGTGAACCTGGTTTGTCACCACCTTCCTGCTGCTGCAAAGCTGGTTTAATCTTGGAGTGCACCCTTGGACTTGGAGAACTTGAACCCAATCGGTCACCAAAATCCGATTTAATCTTCACAGTTTCAACTTCACAAATGGAGTCTGTTAGACTATCCAGACCCATTAACCGAGCGACAATACCTGATGATGGTCTCTTATTGCTTCCTGGGTCGCTTCTTGACTCATTCATTGATTTCATTTTTGAGTTTCGCTTACTATCTAACGATAGCCTTGGAAGCTCTTCGACTTTGAAACTAGACTTCAATGAATATTGTGATTCTCTTTCATCACAAGAAAATCTTGATGCCTCCTTCATCTTTTTTACTGCTGATGAAATCTTCTGAGTCTTTACAAGGTTTCGGTCTTTTCTATCATATTCAACAGAATGCTGGTGCATGAAAGGCCTTGGAGAATCAATATGCTTCATGACAGGGCACACTCGTTCATCTTTGGTCACACGGATCACTCTAGTCATCGAGTCCTTGACCACATCTCTGATATCAGGTGGCGGTAGTGACCACTCTGGCTGTTTTTTGTGCAAGTTTCGGGATGTGGGTTCAGATGGAAGTTGCCATTCGGCCTGAACCTGCTTACTACAATCAAAAGATGTAGAAGTGGTAGATGAGCAAGAAGAAGAAGCCGAGTTTCTTGATGATTCAATGGAGGTTCGGTTCTTTTCTGTCGTCATCTTCTTTTGGTTTTTCTCCTGCATTTTTGGAATTTAAGCTAAACATTTATATTTCTGCTGAGGTTTTGCCATGGCAAAAGCTATTAATTTCATTCTTGGTCTTTACCTTAGCTTTCTGTGATGACTTCTTCAACTCCTTTTCTCCATCGTCACCTTGACCTAAACATCAATTCATAGTTCTTAGTGTGTTTAATTATATAAACTACATTGTTTTGGTGCATATTTTATCAATATTTTACTATATCTGTAGAGTCAAGGTCTCAATACGAGCAGCCTCTCTATCCTCTGGTATATAGGTAAGGCTAGCCTCTATCACACCCTTTCTAGAACTTACAAATAGCTTTGTTATAAGTAAGATTATAGTGTATATGTTTGTTGTATTGTTTGGTGCCTATGTTTTCTTAAGCATTTGACCCTTTACAATTGGAGATAAGTAATTTAGCCATTGTCCAAACTGTCTATGTATAGTTGTATATGTTTTTGTGGTTCTAGTATTTCTCTAACTTAAAAATAGTTCTATATTTTAAATGGTACAATGGCCAAATGTGGTTTTACTTAACATGGTCACATTCAATATTATCCAATTTCTGACAAATAATGGCAGTAGCAGTTAAATGGTGATCATAATAAGTACAGCTCATAACAATCTGCAGAAGAACACACTGACAAACAAAATAAGAACATGTTGGTTTAGTGCATATATTCAAATTTTTACCTGTAGCTATCTTGTTCTGGTTCCGCCAATGGCGGTGCAGGCCGAGAAGGTAACCGCGGTCAAGGACATGAAAAATTCCTTTTATGCATCCTAACTGCTTCTGCAGCCCATGTTTATCTTCCCTAACTGTGTACACAACCTTAGTGGCCATTTACTCTACCACCACTGTTCCTTTGTTCACAATGCAGAACTTGAACCAAATGATCACGGATTCAAGTCGTTTGTTAACGAAAACCGGGCAGGTCGATTGAGTCTGGTTTTTGAAAAGGGTGTTGGAGATATAGATTGAAGGGGATTTTGAAGCAATATATGGAAGTGATATTGGATTATTTTATTTGGGGAATGAAATGGTGACAAATTTGTAGATTAAGAGAGGAATTTGATGGCATGTTATATTTATATTGGTTTTTGAGAGTTTGGATTGGGATGTGGATGTGGTTGGATAGCCATGTGGACAAAGTAATGTGTATGGGGTCTTGAGTGTGGCCCCTTTCATGTGGAGTGTGTCAGTTGAGGAGGCTAAACTATAATGTTTGACTAGCAAAGTGCATCTACATTTTGTATTATCAACTTGCAGTTTCTAAACCCCTTTTGTAAAGTATTACATTGAGCTGACGATCATATACCATCCGAATGGTATGGCAATGAGGGGAAGATTCGGGACTGAAAGGTCACGAGTTCGATCCTTGAGCCCAACAAGATTTACCACATGGTTGTTCACGGATGTGAGTTTTTCCTAGAACGGGCTCAACTGTTTCTGGCTCTGGTTTACACAGAAAGCTCCGTTTGTCCAGTGGGCTCCCTGCGTGGACCAGGACTTTGTTTGTTGGTTTTAAAAAAAAAACTAAGATCATATCCTGTAATAGATATAATAGATATGATTAATAAAATATATCATATTAATAATACAAATCTTTAATAAAACAATTAAAAATGTTGTACGCAATTAAGTATACACAAATATGCACTTTAATCAACTATCTTCTTATTTAACTAGATCTTTGGATCTTTCTAAATTCTATCAATAAATATGGCATGTCAGTTAGCATGCCCTAAAAAGTTGCATCATTTTAATACTATAGCTTGTGGAAAATTCAGAAGAATGATTCACCTTCAAAAGGAATAGAAACATTGATGATCATGTGCATCCATGTACATAGGCAGTACAATGATTGTCCACAAACATGAATACCAAAGTACAAGTGATTAATGCATGCATGCTTAATCTATATGTACTCTTGTACTTTGTATAGATCCATATATTCATAAAAACCTGTTTTTGTGGAGGAAGTTGACTTGATGGTTAGTATTGGGAGCATGGGCACATGGTTAAAGGTCTCACATGAGGATTGCTTGCCTTTGTTTTACTAGACATCCAACAACCATTTAGCTTTCAATCAAATAACATTGCTATGTTCCAAGAAATTAATCAAGAGAAAATCTAGATATATTATCAAAATGGTTATGTATATTACTTTTTTAAAGCTCATTAATTTGATTGTTGCTAAGTCCTTTAATAAAAGAAATTTTGATTCATACCCCATACTTGACTATTTTACTGTAAAACGTAGTCATTTTTTCACCGATTAGACATTGGCCTGAAAGTTTACAGCTTTGTGCTGATTAGAGGACACTAACATAAAACTTGTCATAATCAACATCATTGACGAAATCTAGATCAGAGATGGCTCAATTATTTGAGGAGCCTAAAGTGAGAGAAAGGGTCTTTTCAAATTTTTAGAATTATTATATTCATATTTTTGATTTGCTTTAAAATAATTAGCACTTAAAAGGTTAGCAAAATAAACTAGGTGATAAACGATTTCTGTAATTCTACAATATATGAAGTAAAAATTTTGGACTTAAATATATTTAAAGTCTAAGCGAGTTCTGTAATTCTGCTCTTTAATAATCATACTAAAACATATCAAATTCAGAATTAATATAATATTTTAAGTTTTCCGGGTATCTAAACTTGTATGGAAATTTAATATTCTATGTATTTGATTTCTACCCTAATCCAATCCAAAAAAATCTTCTTAGGAATTATAAATCTATAAAGAGTCATCTATTTCTAACTTAGGGTATTAATTTAAATAAAATTAATGATATTAATGATATAAAAAGATAAAAGAAAATTGCCTTCCAGAATTAGACCCATGCAAAAAGAGCTAGATAGTTCTAACTGCAAGTCTGCAACATTCTTTGTAACTGCTAGTCTCAAGTGTTAATCTCAACTTTTAAACCCATGAGAAATTAGGATAAATGAGTCTTTAAGTTTTTTTTAACAACGATTCTTAGGTTTTCTAAGATAAATAATCACAATATACACTTTAGAGGATTTAAACCCTCCACTTTTAATCGTAGTGCACACTCTTTAACCACTAGAATGTACCATATTCTTTTTATAAACAAATTAACTTCTTTTTGAAAACCTAGATGTAGTTAAAAAATGACTAGGTGTATTATTTGTAACATGTGAGGTGTGAAGGCCGGAAATATGGTTTATGTGTTCCATATGAATATTTAATGGGAGGTAAGTTATTGCACATTCTTCTAGGGTTCTAAAAAGGGGTTGAAGATTGTGTGAACATTAAACAAGGCTTACAAGTTGTTAATTAAGTGATTGTTATTTGCAAATCAAGATTCTCTTTAGTCCCTTTTTATCACTTCAAGGAAGTTAAAGAGCATAAAAGTTAAGTTTTGTGTACCAGGGATCAATTCCTTTAGTAAAAAGAAACACTTTTCAACCTTACCATAAAAATAACACTCATGTATATACATATAAACACGTGTATATACAATATATATATATGGAAATGTTCATCACGAAAAAACAACGGGTGGTGCTCATGCATTCCTGTAACATCACTCTTCTTTTTTTTAATCCAAGGGAGCGATTTTTAATATATATAAAATTATTTGAAAAAAATCACAAAAATTAGTACTATCGGACGAAAAACCCGGAGGGGCGGTCGCCACCCCTAGTTCCTACTAAGCTTCGCCAATGGTGGTGGTGCTCTTGTCGTTTCTTCCTCTCCATCTCCGTATTATTTGTCGATTTTCATTCAACCCCATCCGCTCTCCATATGAGGCTATGTGTAGTCATGGAGTCCTTCCTTTGGGCGTTTTTTTAACATGTGTCATACTAGTCAGCAAGGAGCTTCATAATTAAAAGTGGTGTAGTCATAACGCTATATAACGTCACTCTAATTATTACATAGTTATATTATTTTACTTTTAACAAAAACATTCAAAACTCCCACCCAATGAAAAGACATTAAAAAAACTAACAAATCACACCCCTGCTTGAGTGCTTGCACAAAGGGAGAATAAAAATTTTGCCCATAGCGCTCAATGGACGATGTTGGGACGCTATGAGAGCGCCATTTTTACCCTATCACGCCCGCTACACCCAACCTAAGAATCAAAACGACAAAACCCACTCTACTTAGGTATTATTAATTTCTTTTCCTAAAATTATTTGAATTTGAAGCTATCGCAAATATTATATTTTAAATAAGAATAGAAAGTAAGATGTGACGTTAAAGTTATTAATTTGGTAGTTTAGGGAGCACGACAATGAAGAACATGATGTGAGAAGACTATAACCAAGAAACATGGCCACCACTTGTTTCTTAATTCGCCTACACCCAGTTTCTTTTATTCAAAAAGTTTGGTTTTTGAATTTTCAAAATATTTTTTCCAGAAACATATGAAAATATCCTAGCTTTTTTAATATATTTTATATTGTAAATGTAAATATTTCTATATGAAATTGCAATGGGAAATTCGTCCGTCATCCCTTGCATTTACCAAAGATAAGATTTCGGATGAGATTTCTTCGCGGTCTTTTCGATCGATGTTAGAAAATATCATCTTTCAACGGATATCCAACTTTGAAATTGGTCGGAAATCTTATAAGATTTTTTTATCCACGTGTTGCAACGAGTATAGTGTTGGCATATAACACCGTTATATTATATAACGACACTTAAGAAAATGAAGATAACAACGCAGATATTAAAGCCAGATGTTGATCAGATGTTTTTGTAGAAAATGTATTTTGATCTGAATGATTAGGAATAGTGAAACTACACCCTCTTGAAGAACTAGACTTTTCATAATATCCTGATCCATGTCCAGCAACAAATGCTGTTGCAGTTGGATTTGATGAATCAAAACCAAAAAGTTTAGATTTAGTATTGGTGCTTGCCGAATTTTGACCATGATACAATTCAAGATTTTGCAACTGAGCAGTTAATTTGTTTGCATTCATCATTTCCATTTCACGAGCATGAAGTTTGTCTGTTAAATCATGAAATGATAATGTCGAGAATTCTTTTTCATGAGTAATCGATAAATTATAGTTCTCCGACTTCTCTGGTAATGCCTCTAGTATTTTCTCTTTCAATTCCTCCCCAGTTTTATCTATACCAATCACTTTCAATTCAGTGATTAGATGTGCGGACCTAGATATAAGAGCATTGATGTTTCTTTATCATAATGTTGAAAATTGTCAAATTCTTTGTTCAACACATTTTTTCTGCTTTTTTGTACTGGTCATTTGCTTCACATTTTGCAGATAAAGCATCTCATAACTATTTAGTCTTTTTGCATGTGATGAATTGATGAACAATTCGATAACGCCATGGTAAGATAACCATAAGATTTTTGTTTGAGTTCATAACTTTTTCTCTCAGCAGATGTGAAATCCTTTAATTCTTTATAATCTTCTCCATCATAGTTGAACGTGTGTAAAGTTTTTCAATTGGAATCCATAGATCAATGTTGTTTGTACTGATATACGCCGAAAACCTTTTCTTCCAATTGCAATAATCTAACAATTTTAATAACTTGAGAACTTTCTGACTTGTTCCAATTTCGTTATCAAAATTGATCAAGGAGTGCATCACGTTTTGCATCACAACAAATGCTTGAAAATTAGACATCGTTAATTTTGATGAAAATCTGATCAGCGAACCAAATTATGAATCTGCGAACCAAAGACACACCAGCGAACCAGAAAAGTCAAAAGTCAACAGCAAACCAACACTTCTGACCGAACCAAAATCTATTCCAGCGAACCAATCCATTATACCAGCGAACCAACTCCAAACCAATAACCAATCAGTGAACCGTAGTAATCAGCGAACCACCAGCGAACCACTAAACTAGCGAACCAATGGTAAGGAGCAATAATCGTCGCGAACCAAGTCAGTAACTGCCACGAACGGTGTTGATGATTGACTTGCGAACCAATATCCAACGAACCAACTTTGAATGTTGCGTAGCGAACTAAGATGAATATAGCCTAGCGAACTAATACTCTTAACCAGCGAACCATCATAATCATCCGGCGAACCAACACTGTTTCAACTGATTTTTGTAAATTTGGATGTTTTGGATTGTAAATTGCAGCGGTAAGCAAGAAAAACACACTATGAACGATTTAAGATCAGATTTGACACCTAAAACACTAAGAATTGAGAAGAATTGATGAAAAACCAAAGAAACCACTTTCTCTCACTAGAAAATGAACTTTGATCAATTCAAAACCACTAGAGCAACCTGGATTTGCTCTGATACTACTTGTAAGAGCCTAAGAGGATCTTACTACCGGTGAATTTATCGAATCCAGTGAACTAGAATGTAAATAAACTTTGGTTTATTGATTCACACAAAGAATGCACGTACAAAGCTCTGGTTTCTCCCTCTCTCTCTAGAACACACACAGAAAGGCTCTGGTTTCTCTCTCTCTCTCTAGAACACACACATAATAGACTTAAATGAACAAGCTAGTTTTTGGGCTAACCAAGTCAACACTATTTATAGTGTATGACCAACTAACCAACGAACCAACCAGCGGACCAATATTGGTCCGTGACATGGTTAGTTGAACCTAAAACTCACTA
Organism: Deinandra increscens subsp. villosa; assembly: GCA_039602395.1. Lineage (NCBI taxonomy): Eukaryota > Viridiplantae > Streptophyta > Magnoliopsida > Asterales > Asteraceae > Deinandra > Deinandra increscens. The sequence goes on from JBCNJP010000025.1 coordinate 71,179,937, forward strand.
ACATGCTCTAGTTTAGATACAACACACGAGACACACTGTAACATGAGATTATGCTCTAACAGGAACCTTGTTGTTTTGTGAAACCTGTCAAGTTATTCATCATAACTTAAATGATGAACTTAACTTGGAAATTATGTTAAATGAATGTTTTGTCATCAAAACTTATGGACTTGTTATATTTAAACGAAAAAATTCCTGGAACCAAATTTTATTAGCTTTAAACAAACACTTCAATGGATATGAGTGTTACATCTTGCTGTTTTGAGGCGAGGTGTGAGGACATGAGAAACAAAAAGTTAATGGCACTAAATTATTTAAAATTGGTGGTGTTATATTCTATGTCATTACCCCATTGAAAACTCGTGATACTATGTTCAAATTGGGTTTTAAAATGAGACGATAATGTAAGAAATCTAGGGAAGGTTTGAGATTTGTGAGCAAGGAAGTACAGGGACCGTAACTCTAATGGGATTCTATACGATAATTATCCTATCTATTAAAAGGAAGTCAACAGAGAGAACAAGCTTGCCTGTCTCGTGTTGACTATTCCTTTAGCTATTATATTTTGTTTACCAGTTATGATAAAGACAGATGTATTGGCTCAGTGGTAGAGTGCTGTTGTTTCCTACTCGCTGACCCCATTTCGAGACTAGGGAACACTATTTTTTTTTTGTTATATATTTTTTTGGTTTCTTGCACTTTCCGTTCAGTATAAATATTTTTCCTTACAAATTTTATATCAATGGAGGTATTGGCCCAGTGGTAGATGTTGGTTGTTTTAAACTAGGTGACCCATGTTCAAAGCCGGGCAACACCGATTTTTTTTTCTTTTTTCTTTTTTCATTTTTCTTTTTTCTTTTTTCTTTTTTCTTTTTTCTTCTTGCTTATTTTGGTTGCTTTTTTCTACTGTATATTAATTGTTTAAGAGTTCTACAACTAGACGTGAATCATGTGTGTTTAAGTTTGAAACTCATCACCTACAATTTATTTTAGTTTGTTTATTTTTTTCGTTCTTTATTATTACAATATCTTTATCGATTAGATATATGCGTCACCAACACAATAACAATGGGTTTTTTTGTTAGCTAAGCTTCTCTATTTCAATCCGGCTAATATTTTATTATAATATTTTCCCAAATTTTCAAATGCTAGATTTAAAAAAAAATATTTTCCCAAACTTTAAACCGCTATGACCGTCGCAACACACAGTCATGTTTTTCATGTTCACAATTATGCCCGCCACAACGTGCGAGGTTGTTCTAATCCTAGTTACTATTTATAAGAGTAAATTACATGTTATGCCCTTTATGTATGTATCGAATTACGAAATATGCCCTTTAATCGATTTTATTACAAATTATGCCCCTCGTTTGAAACATAGGTTTCAAATAACACCCTTTCTTAACTTTCCATCCATATAATACCGTTACAGTAACGGTATTTTGGTCATTTTAACCCAAAAGTTCAAAAATTATCTTTTTAGAGGGTAAATTGTAAACTTTAAAATATAAAGGTACTTTTTTTAATTTTGAAACTTTAATCCATGTAAGCCCTTCCATCTCACCTTCTCCACCCTTCTCTACCAGACCACCGCATCACCACCCTCCCTCGATTGTCCAGACCATCTCACCACCACCCTCTCACGGCGGTTTCCCCTCTCCAGTAGCAAAGTCAAATCACCCTCTGACAGTCGCAACCACCATCTAGCGCCACTAATTCTTATTGTCCGGTGGCTCCCAACATTACATCTTATAGATCTGGAACGAAACCTTACCAGCGTCCTCCGCCTACACCTCCGCCTACACTACTATTCTCCAAACCTACGAAAAAAAACTCACGCTTAAACACCACCTCAACCCCTAAAACCGCCATTATCATAACCCCCACCACCGAATCACAAGTCCAGTCCGCCGTCATTTGCGCCGTTAAATCCGGCGTCCAGATTAAAATCCATAGCGGCGAACACGACTATGAAGGGATCTCGAGTCGGTGAACGCCGGTGAACGAGGCTACCCATGTTAGAACCGTGTGGTCATGAGGAGTTCAACGGTGTTCTCAGAGCCGATTAACATCTTGTATAGCGACCGAAAATTGGGTTAGAATGTCGCCGATGGTGTTCCTTATGTTTGTTGGGTTTACGTTGCAATAAAGAGTTGTAATGGTGAGGATGATGAGTTGTAATGGGCCCCACTAAAATAAAAATAAAAAACACTTAAATAACAATGTTTATCAAAATGACAAAAAATACCTTTATATTTTAAATTTTACAATTTACCCCCAAACAATTAATTAACGGAACTTTTTGGATGAAAAGTTAAGAAAGGGTGTTATTTGAAACCTAAGTTTCAAACGAGGGGCATAATTTGTAATAAAATCCATTAAAGGGCATGTTTCGTAATTCAATACATACATAAAGGGCATAACATGTAATTTACTCTATTTATAATACACAGGTTTATAGGATTATTCATCAATTACCAACAGGTATCATAGTGTAATGTTTTTTTTTCGACCCGTTGATGATAAGTCCCGACTCCATTTTGCTTAATTTTTCGTATTGTTTGAAATTTTGAACAAAAATTGGAGCCAAAAGACAAACATCAATGTCACGTAAAATCAAATTACAAAATGGCCAGATAATAAAATCAAAAATATAACTGCATAATTGGCTAATTGCACATGCTTTGTTTGCGATCAATGATCCAGCTAATTCATGTTATTTCCTATTATATTTTATTTTATTAGCGAGATGTACTTTATAAAACTTGAATTCGGTAACTGTAGTATATCAATTTACTATTAGAATGTCTTTATGATTTTTGAAATCGTTCTTGTAATAAATTTCATTGAAATATAAAAAAATATTACTGTCTACTAACTTAATTTGAATTCATAACCATTTGACGTTTTCATAATACAGGACAAAAATATCAAATGGCTATGGATCTAAACGTTGAATACCAAAATCACTCGTTATTTTCTAGATTAGTTTTATTTTTGGTTTATACATGAGCCATTTATCACATCATTTTTCTTTGTTTCTTATTGGGTCCGGCTAAATTCACAAGTGATCATCATAAATAAACAATATATCCACGGTCGTTTGAAGAAAATCGATCGTTTGAGGGGTCGTTTGACGATAAACGATCGTGGAGTGGGGGGGGGGGGGGGCTGAATTTTAAGGTTTCGTCGTCGCGACACGTCAACCATTTTTCTCATTCAGTTTAATTATTTAAAATTCTATATCTTGAAATCATTTAATTTTTTTTAGGTTCGTAACACACATTTTGGGTATTATTTCTAATGCTTTAGGCATTATTTTACGTGTAAAGTCAGATGTTACTTTTTAGTGTCCCATATAAATATTTGATGACAACATGTCGACATCCATAAGTATCGTCTGATTTCTTCTAAGATTGAAAGATCGATTACACGATTATCGCATACAGTAAAGAAGAATATGCCTCCTCGGAATTAACTATTGAGATTTGAAAACAAAATCATTTTTGTTGAGTCATGTCTTACTCGCATAAAGTTAATTATTTATGTTTCTTTCTTATTTTAAAACCCCTCCTTTATAATCTATCGATTTGACTAATATGGGTGTTCAAACTACATACCCAAAAACGTTTAACTTATCAAGCGTATCTAATTAAGCCGTTAACACCACACCGACTTGACCTGAAGAATACGTGATGTATAGTCGTAGACTACCGTAACTAATAGTGTTAGGGCATGGGGTATACTACCTCCATGTTAAAGTTTCATGCGCGTCTTGTAGGTGTTGTCTGTACATTTAACACCACTTAACACCACATGGGTATACTCCCTCCATGTTATGTGGTGTTAAACATTATTTTATTAAAATTAATTCAATTACCGAATCTAAAAATAAAATAAAACATTAATCTTAACAATTATAATTGAAAGAAAAAACTACAATTTCATTTCTTAAAAAAACGAAAAAAAACCCAATACTAGATAAATTATAAAAAAAATACATAATGCATAGAATAAATCAATGTGAGCGCTCGTAGATATCTTCGATCAAGTCCGCCTTTAGTTGATTATGGATATCTCGATTTCTTATTTCTTGACGAATTGCCCGTATGCGATCCCCGTTGATTTCTTCATACGTCGTATCCAACTCCTCCTCGTGAAATTGGCAATTTGCGGCACCCTGGTCCTCGAGAATCATGTTGTGTAAAATTATACAACCACGCATAACGTTAGCGATTTTTTTTCGATGCCACATACGTGCGGGGTGAGCTATGATATGCCATGTATCCTTCAAATCGCCAGATGTATGTTCTATGTCTTTACGAGCCGCACTGTGAGCTTTTGTGTAAACCCTGCGCCTTTCGCCGATGGGAGCCGTAAACCCTTTGACAATCGTAGAGTATTCGGGATAAATCCCGTCTCGCAAATAATATCCCCGCTTGTATGTGTTGCCACGTAGCTCAAACGAGGAATCAGGCTCACGTCCCTCGATGATATCATCCCAGATTGGTGATCGATCCAACACATTGATATCGTTGTTCGACCCAGCAACACCAAAATATTGATGCCAAATCCACATGTCGTACGAAGCAACAGCTTCAAGCATTATGGTTGGATGCCCATGATCACCTCGCATAAACTGACCCCGCCAAGCGTTGAGACAATTCTTCCACTCCCAATGTGTGCAATCGATGCTACCAAGCATCCCACCAAAACCCCATTTCTGCTCGTGAAACTCATACAACTGTCTAATATCGCTAGCTGTGGGTCGGCGTAGATATTTTCTTCCATACAAGTTGTAAAGACCTAAATTTAAAAACTACGTATGAAGATAAAACATGCATGGTATTTAAATTCAATTACGAAACAAATGTTGTACGATAAGTATTACCTTTACAAAACTTTTGAATGTACGTCCTAATAGTCCGATCGGACATCCTCAAATACTCGTCGAAGGAATCACCCGTAACACCGTAAGCCATAACTCGAATTGCGGCCGTGCACTTTTGCAGTGGAGTGAAACCAATCCTTTCTCTCACGTTGCTTCTTTGCGGGAACCATAGATTCTCTCGTTCTAAATCGTTCACAATTCTTAAAAATAGTGAACGTCTCATACGAAAACGTTGTTCGAACGCTTCTGCCGGGTAGACACATGGATCGTTCAAATAGTCTCTAAGAAGACTCGTTTGCCCCATTTCACGGTTTCGATTTAGACGAGCTCTTCGGGTAAGCGTTTGTTGCGCTCGTTTATTTAGCCAACGTTACTGATAATGCACCATCATCTGGAAAAACATATCCGTGGCTTCGTCGGACGACAAGTCGGATGAATCGTTGGACGATAGGAAGTCCATAATATATATATATTTTTTTAGAGATTTGAGTGGAAGTTGATTTAAGGTGTGAAAAAAATGGAGAATGGTAAGGTTTAAATAGAGAAAAAAAAGATTTTTTTTTATTTTTATTTTTAAATGGTCTTAACAGTCATATTTTTGACCGTTGAACGGTTTAAAGCCCACAAACAATCCCCTTTCACGACATTAAACATATGACGGAGGACATTGACAGTCTGGTTTGGCGTTAGGATGGAGGCAGTATTGGCACCACTTAGCACCAATGTTTTAAAAACCGGTTCAACCGGTCCGGTTCAACCGGTTCAACCGCCAACCGGTTATCATACCGGTTTTTTAATCCCCGGTTTTTTGGACATAACCGGACCGTTTTGAACCGGGCGGTTTTCCGGTTTTTTCCGGTTCAACCGGTTTTCTGACAGTTTTAAAAAAAAAATATTTTTTTTTTAAATTTATTGTTATTTTTTATTATTTTTTAAAGTTTAAAACTTATATATTCTTATGAAATACCAATTTTGTATTATTTTTTAGTAGATTATCATTGTAATTTTAACTATTTTCGTTGTGGTGTACAAATTTATTAACATTTTTATAAAAATATATATATAAATCCCCTAACCGGTTCAACCGGCCGGTCTAACCGGTCCGACCGGTCGAACCGGTCCCAGAAAATTTTCCGGTTCAACTAAAAAACCGGTTTTTAAAACATTGCTTAGCACCGTTATTCTCTCCTTTGGCGTCGGTATACCCCTTGCCCCCTTGCCCTTAGTATGGGAAGGGATGTGGCTACCATACCGCTTAGCTAATTTTAGAAGGGTGCTACTATTCGTACCCCCCTTATAATTGATTTTTACTTGTTGCACCCCCTCCCCCAACTTATAGATAATTACCACTCAAACCTTTTGATTTTAATTTGGTATATTTTAACCAATAATTTTTTTTAAATAGTTTTTTTTTACAAAAAAATTATAAAAAAATAAAACTCTTTAAAAAAACATTTTATTTTTTTTTTTAAAACTGAGCGTTCTTAAAAAAAACTAAAAGAAAACTGTTTAAAACGTTTAAAAAGTTTTTTACAAAACTGTTTAGAAAACTTTTAAAAACGTTTTTAAAAATATCAGTTTTAAAAAATGTTTTTAAACAGTTTTGAAAAATGATTATCGTTTTTAATTAAAAAATAAAACTGGTAAAATTTTTTTAATTGTTTAAAAAACGTTTTTTTTAAGTTGTTTAAAAAACTTTTTTTTAAAGTTGTTTAAAAAACGTTTTTTTAAAAAAGTTGTTTAAAAAACGTTTTTTTTAATGTTAAATAAAACGTTTTTTTAAAAAATCTATTTAAAACGTTTTTTTTTCTAAAATGAAAAAAACTCTTTAAAAAACGTCTAAAAAAACTGTTGAAAAAAACTTAAAACGTTTTTTAAACAGTTTTAAAAAAATGATTATCCTTTTTGTTATTTTATTTAAAAAAAACAGTTTAAAATAAACTATCTTTATAAAAATAATTTTATAGGGGTGGAATATGATAATTTTTAAAATAAAATCTCAGGGGGGGAGTGCAACAAGTAATTAGGGGGGTACGAATAGCCTATCCCTTTTAGAAACCCCGAACCAAAACCCCACACTTAAATTCATTCATCATCCTCTTCTCTCTGCTTGCTCAATTTCATCTACACAAACACCAAGGAGGTACGATTTTTATTTGCCCTAATTTTTAAATCTTACACATTATTCTTTCTTCTTCATCCAAAATTCCATTTCTGATCTTAATTGCCGTACGAAAACATTCGTCTTAGATCCATTCATGATATGTATAATATCTTAATATCATATAATTTTTCCAGATTTAGTTCTATAAGTTCAGTACTCGAATGAACTTCTGTAATTGGATGTATAATTCCTGCATATTATTAGTTCTTTCTCTCGATGATCACATTTGTTATCTGCTGCACAATTGCTTCGTTCTCCGCAGTCCAGTTGGAACCTAATTTGAATTAGGAACATGTTTATCTTAGATCTGTTCGTTAATCAGTCAAATTTCCTCTTTATGCAATTATGTTACTCGATGAACTGAGCCCTAGAAACGAATGAAATTGAAATAAACTACCGCAAATACGAAATTGCAATTAAATCAAATTCAATCTAGAACTGGATTTTGATTAAAGTGTGTTTTTCGGTTTTTCTTCTACAAATTGAAAATTCTGTGCGGAATAACAGAGAATGGGGCGAGGTGTTGGCTATTCCAGAGGCCAGAGTTCTTTAGGTTACTTGTTCGGGGATGGCGGTGGAGAGACAGGCGGCAAGACTCAACCGCCACCGCAGAATCCCAGTGCCGGTGCCGTAGCAGGTGCAGGTGCAACCACTGAACCGTCTAGGGACACTTCAGAGCCTTCTGAAGATGAGAACAAAAGTACTGTGACTGATGAGCTTTCGGAAAAGTCGCCTGAATCTTTCAGTGTAATCAACCAAAATCCTAATTTTTCTGCTCATCATAGCTTAACAAACAATTACCACAGGGCAGATGGACAGAATTGTGGCAATTTCATTACGGTATGATCATTTATTTACATTGCAATTTAATTGTCAGGAAATCGGTTGAAGTTATGTTTGTGTGTGATTTGTTTCAGAATCGGCTATCGACCAAGGTCCATGCTCCTCCTGGTGGCAGCTCTTCCCTTGGTTACCTCTTTGGTGGCGATAAGAAATGATCTCCTTGCTTGTGCCTTTGTGAGGTACCACTGCTTATACTTTCCCTTGATATGTAGTTAGATATACTACTGAATTTGAATTCCAGTTTATAATGCTGTCATAGTTACAATGTAATCTTTTCATGCCATGCATCTTGCAAATTAAATGGTCAATGAAATATACACAAATCGCTGCAAATATGAACTATGCAAGAATTACTGCAAACATGACTGATGTGTCTTTGATGCTCAATTTGAGAAAGATCATCATTTGTTATATAATCTTTTTTAAATAAAAGTAATGTTATGATAAACCGAACCAAGCCAGGGTGGAACCAGTAAATTAAGAATATGGAATCGAGAACATGATCACCCTAAACCGGTTCGTATAGATATGGTCTCAGTTTAAAACAAACTTGCTCTAAAAAAGGACCATTAATCAAACACAAACTTGGTGTTCTTAGTTTAAAATATTAATGAATTTAAGTATCAACATCGGAAGATATATTGTGGGTATGTGTTATGGTTTTGGTGGTAGTTGGGATACTCATTTACCTTTGGTAGAATTTTCTTCTAACGGTAGTTATCGTTATAGTATTTATACTCTAGTTTGTTAGGATGAAGTTGAGCAAAGCAAACTCGACAATGTCAAATTGGCACAATAGACCACACATAAGAGTAATAAAAGTAAGTAAAGATCGAAATGGTTAATGGCCTAAAACTACAAATTTCAAAATCTGTATGTTGTCAATATACCGAAACTAATTCAAATTAAAATTAGATAGAAGAGTCATAGAAATTTATTGGACCATTCAAAGTTGTAGTTTGGTTGGTAAACTAGCCGTTTGCTTGGAACTTGTTATAAAAATAAGTGGGATAGATAATACTTTTCAAGTTTTCATGTCTTACATTTGAGGAAGTGTTTAACACCAGGTATTGTATGTGTAATGTGCAATTGGATGTTAGCGAGATAGATGAAAATCAAAGCTACATAGAAGAATCATAGGAATTCTTGATTGAAGACTAAAAGTTGAGAAATAAAGACATCAATAGGGTGAAACACTTGTCATGTATTACATTCAGGAGACACGTTTCTTTTGGGAAAGCCTGCCAAATTTTGTCAAATTTCAATTTAAAAACACACCCATAAATTAAGTGCTATTTTATCTTTAATTTGACTCTATTATTCTATTTGAAAAAAAGACATGTTATGGAAAAGTAAATAAAATATTGGATATTGTTGTTTTATCACTCATAAATGTGATGTTTTACCATTATTAATTAGTAAGGCAGGCTAAAATCCGGTGTAAATCATGAAACGAAAAAATAAAAATAAAAATAAAATGAAAAACAGAGTAAAAGACTAGCAAGTTAAAATGGGTTTTGGACCAGGGCGATAATCCATATGTATCGTATGGGGTGGAGATCATGTGGATTCGAATTGTATAATACAAGTCGTATAGCTGTTTTGGTAGAAATTTTATTTTTAAGATTTTAACATATTCAAGAGATTTTGGTTATGTTTAATAAGCTTAAGATATACATAAGATTGATATTAGGAATAATGTGATTGTATATGAATTTAGGATTATCTTGAAACCATTTGGGGACATGTTTGAAGCCTAAAGCTTCAATTATGCAATTGGGTTAACACTAAGGTTAGTTTTTTTTTAATATATATAACTTAAATTCTCGTTATTATATACCTTTTTAGGATTAAAATACATTCAGAAATGTTATTTATCGAGTTCAAAAGTTTTATGGGTGTATCTTCTATAATGATGTGCTTGCTAATCTTTATACAACTCGGGTTACCTACTATATAGAGTCATGCGCTTTATTGGCATCTTTGTTATTGTCGAAAACAGGATGGGTATATATGTTAGCCAAAAAGGTTACATAATAGAATTGATTTTGATTTATTGGCATGTTTTTGTATACAATTTACATTTTGATACACTAAACTTCACTTGAGCTCTGTTTATACGTCGCTTACATGTAGTTTTAAGCATCTATTTTCAGGGAATTGTTAGATGAAAACGCTTCTAAAGTATGTGCGAGGAAACGAAGAAAGGAGTCAAGGGACCGTTGTAAGATTTTGTTTTAATAGTACGACTAATATTTCGTTCGTTGTATTAAGTATATCAACGGTTTCACATGATGGATTGTGTAAATTCACCACCTCACTTTGTTTAGTACGCGCTCAAACTTTTGTTTTTGCTAGGATTTCCGATATATTTTTTTGTGTACTGGTGTTTCTAGCTTCTTGCTAAGCCATTTCTTTTATAAAATTTTAGCTGTTAAAAAAAGTTCAGCACCTCATGCCTTGAGATTTTTAAGGTGTGATGATATCTTACGCCATAGAGGGGAGTTGTATATTATTTTAAACTAATATAATATGAAAGTTAATTGTCATAAATACAAAAAACATTTTTAAATTATTGTTTTTCTGTGAATGTTCAAATTTTTACGTAAATAAGGGGGTCAAAAGTGTATTAAATGATGAAATTGTTAAGAGTATGTGAAGAGTTAAAACTTGAAAGGAAAATTGTTTGACGGCTAAACAGGGTAAGCATTCGGGTAACCCAATCTGTTTTTGAGAAAACCCACCTGAGTCCTAGCACGTTTTTATGGGATATTAGGGATCGGGTTTAGGGTTTCGGTCGGACTTTCATCTTCGGTTGAGAACCGGAAACCGGAACCTACGACAATTCTCAATTCGCAGCAATGCTCGTCTTCATTCTGTCATCAAATTGACAAATTCAATGATAATATCGACATCAAACTTAGAGAAATTGAGTAGCAAGCTTGATTTTGACGACGAATACCTCGACTATTGCCAAGATTATTGAGGAAAGTCTGTATACAAGTCGCTTGCACTTCAAGTGTTCGATGAAAGTCCTAAGAGTAAGCGAATTGCTCAGATCAATCATTCTTAACTTTTTTTTTTGTTTGAATTTAGGCCTTTTTATTCTGAAAAGTAAGGATCTTAGATGATTTTAGGAAAGTAGTTTGGGGGATGATGGGCACACTTCATGTAGCACTGATGGCATTCCAAATCATTGATCATAATTTTACCAACGAAATTTAAAAATACACAATTTGAAATATTAGTAACGAAGGCTAAAAGCAATAATATTTGTGAACTTCCATCAAAGATGATAAACAAAATCAGCCTGGTAGCCAATTAGTTAGGAAAATTAGTGTCAAAAACATTTTTTTAATATTCAAACAGTTTGCATAAAGCAGATATAGGTCCTTGTACAGTTGTACTAGTGGTAGTTTCTCAACTTAATTGCCAAATGTGACAATGGACTTTTTTATGTATATTTCTTGCTATGATTTTGCTGCTTATCTGGATACAGAGTTGGACCCCAAGTCAGAAGAATATGCCAATGAGAATATAAAGAAAAGTTTCAGCCTCCATTTCAAACAATCACAACAGAAAAGCTTCTAGAGAAGATATTGAACTTGTAAGGAATATTAAGTACTTTTATATGATTATAAAACCACTTTGGATTATGCAGGATTGCAGGTTGCTGGATTTTAATGTAAAGCCGGGCCGGGCTTTTTTATGGGTTTTCTCGGGCCAAACCCGGAGCCGAGTCTGAGCTCGGAAATCGATAAAAACAGGCCCAAAGCCCACCTAAACTTAAAAAGGGGTCCTGGTTTTTGGGTTTTGTTGGGCTGGGTTTCGGTTATTTCAGGCTACCCAATTTATGCTCACACAAGCTCGAAATTAAAAGTTATGCACCAAAGGGATTTGCCAATTTGAGTTAACCGCTCTCTTCTTACAAGTCCTGCTAGAAGTTGATGCAGTTTCACATCGCAAACAATCGAATACCGATGTTTTCAAGTAGAGAAACAACTAAACGAAGAATTCTTTCTTCAATATTATTCAAAACTCAAAACTGATAAACTCTAAAATAATAGCATCCTTAAATAATGCTCCTATCTACAAGATAGGCATGAAACTTTCAAACGAAAATAACTCAATCCTTAACTTATTTAAAAATAACTAAATATAATATACTAATATAAATAATAATAAAAATCAAACAATAATAAAGCCTCCGCCATCAGAAGTGGTTAAGTAGCAGCCCAACCCTTGAAACATACTACAGCCCCAGGTGGCGAAGAGCCGACATCGAGGTGTCAAACCTTCCCGTTGATATGAGCTCTTGGAGAAGATCAGTCTGTTATCCCTAGAGTAACTTTTATTCGTAGAACAACGATTCTTCCACAATGTTGTGACAGTGATAATTTACAACATTATATTCGTTTTTATTAGTTTATCAATCATAAATCATAATGTCACTAAGCCCAATATGAACAAATATGTATGTTAGTATTTGCTTCAGTATATACTCCACCTCTGATCTAAAAGCAAACTTTTTAAACACAAAATGCAACAAATTAATAGATATTATGAAGCATTACAAGTTTGGAGTGTGTTTTTGCAAAATGACGATTGAAATACATCTTCTATTTCACAATTAAATAACAAAATCTAACTTATGTTATAGGCAATCAGTACAAGAGCAATTGAGGGTTTAAGTCCCACTTGTAATAAAAAATAAAAAAAATTGGGGGTTACATGTTGGGTTAGGGGGTTTTCTCGTCTAAGGGTGAGTTTCCTCCTGATGAGGATTGGAGATGATCGGGTGGTGTAACATCCCCGTCAGTGATCTAAATTTGTCGTTCAAAAAAATAAAATAAATAAATAAATAAAGTACAAGAGCAATAATGGTAAATGATATTATCTATACTATCCACTTCCTACCTCACTTAATAATGGTAGACTAATTGATAGTCTCATGTTGGATTTCTAAAAGTACAATATAGACAAAAAAAAATTTAACGGCATTCGGTTGACTAGCGAGTTTAACGAGTGATTGAACTGTGCTACACCACCTTAGTACATTAAGTCTAGAGGAAACCCGCCAACTATGGTAAAACCCCTTAAGTCGGAATCGATTTTGGGACCTTTAAGGCCACCCCAATGCCATTGGACTAGAAGGCTAGGTAAGTGTATTGGAAGGTGCAGCTGGATCACCAAAAGTGTGAAGCTATAATGGTCTTCAATTCTTTAATATAACGATAGCAAACATCATAAGATACAATGTCAAAAGTGAATGTATACTAATTTCTAATTTATTAAAATACAAATGGAAGTGATATGTTAATAGTTTTTTAACACAAATACAACAAACATCAGACCATCTCCATTTAGATAGTCTTAGATTAAAATACATACATATGTAAATGCTTCACTTAAAAAGTCACGAAAATTATCTAATTTTTAATGTAACAATGTTCAATTTCACTTCACCAATAAAGCATAACCCAAAGATCACGTGCCTCTTAAATCTTTGGTTTAAAAGGATCATCGTAAACTTTATAGACCGTTAAATATTTACTGAAAAACATATCCAATAAAATACCAATAACATTACGTGGTCATTTCACATAAACAACTAGCATTATATATGTACATATATGATGACAAATGGACCAACTTAAGTCGGGATACACATATACATATTTTATTTTGATCGCAATGTAAGTCTACACCATTTCATAATGCTTTGTGTCATACAAAAACAGTTGATATTCCCACTAACATCTAGAACACATTTAACAAAAAGACAGAATGCATAATCTTCATACCTAACATATAACAAAAGAATGTATGTAGAAATTAGATTATATGTACCGATAATATGTTTGGTTATGTTTATATTCTTACGAACGATCGACGTTATATATAAATTTATATATGTTTTGCTTTCGAATGTTCTGATACGGGCCGGTCAGGTCAGCACCCTTCCCACCTCATGCATGGGGTGGCAGGGACGTGACATTACCTATACTTGATTCATATAATTCACATCTAAGATAGAACACAAACCTGAAGTGTAACATTCCAAATTTGTTAACTTATCAAATTTGTTCAATACCTAAAGATTTGGCAATTAGGTAAACAAATCAAGCATTCTTATCCCTAAATTAGCAAATCTATCTCTTGTTCGTCTTAATTTATCATAATTTTTTTTAGTAATAATAGTAATTTGGATGAAACGTACATGTATGATTGTCCATGTGTATTATGTGAGTTTGGACATTGTACACCTCTTTCCTTTAACTCTATTTTTTGTTAAGAAAAACGAGATTATCGAGGTTGTTTGCTTCACGGTTTGGTGGGTTATTTGGAGATTACGTAACAATCACATTTTCAATCCATCTCAAACTAGGAACGGCGATTTATTTGACAACATTGTCTTGTTTTTTTACTTTTGGTATTCCAATAGAAATAGTAAGTGTTGTATTTTTTAGACGGAGTGACTTTGTAATCCACTTCTTTTGATATAATTTTCTCTTTTTGGTTTTGGCTATCTTAGCCAAAGCCGATTTCAATAATATTCGTTGTTCAAAAAAAAAAAAACTACTTCCACTATTTTTTTTATGTAAACGTCAGTACAAATCATGGAAGTCAACATTTTGACTTTTCAAATTTGAATATATATAGTTGTTTGGAGTAGCTAGCTTGTTTTAGAACAAAGTTTATATGGCCATCCCCACTCAATCCAACAAATTTGGAATAATACATTGGCTTAGTTAGATCTAAAAGCCTCTTTTTACCAAAGAAACTAGTGAATTTTGGTGGGCAAAGAAAGTTACTTTTTGATTTTCCCAAACAATGTTAGGTCTTTGTTATTTTGCTGTCATCTCCACTTCAGCCCACTTCTTTTGGTAATAATATAAAATCAAATACTAAGACCCCATATTTGTATCTTTAAGTGTTTGGGTAGAGTTTATGCATCATTTTCTCAACTTTTTTCTTAGAAGTTTACTCAAACACCCTTTCAACGACAATTGTAACCTATGAGGGTCGATTATTCGCTAGTTGACTCGCACATATAAGTTACGCAAGAGATTCTCATCAAAACCCGCTTGTAGTTTAGAGAAACAGTGAAGCGATGGTTGTTTCGAAGTTGTAGTTCGTCTATGGATGTCACTCACGTACATCAAGGTATAACCTAAACTAGACTTTTAAGTTGGTGACATGTATCATTGAAGTGATTGAAGTGTTTGGGTGTTCAATTAAACTAAGATATTGTTATTTGAATTTATGATAGTTGGTTTTTTAATTCTTTTATAAATAAAGTGATTGATGATTATGATGTTATGAGAAAACTTTATTGTTTTTATGTGTTCACCAATTTCGACAATCATATGTGTGTTCTTAAATACTAAATCATATTCATCCGGGGTGTTATTTGGTTTGCAGAGAATAAATATCATGGTTGTATGTTTGTTAGCATATTAAAATGGAGATTTAGAAATGAGATTTCACATGCAAAGTCGGTTATAGGTTTAGGTTTGATGAAATCAGAATACATGGTTATATTTTTAGATTTAAAACTTGAAACCCTAAAACCAAACATCTTTTCTAATCTATATTCTCTTTCTTTTATTCTTTAGTTTTGTATAAGAATGTAGAACTACCACTCTCAAATTGTTAGTTAATACACCTTGTTCTCTCTATATATTAGAGTTTTAAATTGGATTTAATACAAAATGTTCTATTAAAAAGCTCAAGGATATACTTTTCGAAACCGAAACTTCTATACGATAACAAATTTCTTCTTGACCAGGACTTGACCCCATACGACGTGAATTTGCATCTACAAATTTAAAGATATATGCATATAAGTTTAACATGTAATAAGTACTTAGAATTACTTGTACATTATTAGGCGCAACTTCGTTTAAACGAACACTATATCGAAATGTGATTAAAAATGAAAACGACAAAACAGCATATTCAGAATTTTATAAAAATTATATTTTTATAAGTTATATATAAACGAAAAATAAGAAGCTTATGAGTAGGTTGAGTAACACATCCAAATGATATATTTCTAATTTTTGTTATGAATTATATCGTTTAGGGTTTATTCAAATACTATGTAAGTAATGGGGAAGAAGAAGCATTTGGATTGGATAACCCATTCAATAATGTCCTCCGGAAGCGATAAAGTTCCTTGGGTGAAAAGAACCGTAAGATTTATTTTGCTTTTATATGACTAATAGGGTCGACCCGACCCGACCCAAATAACACGTTTTGACCCTTCTAGTCTTTATGATTTGGGTCGGCTAAAAGTACATCTTTCATTCTTATCTAACATCTAGATTTTTTTATTTTTTTTTGGTGGTGGGGGGGGGGGGGTGGGTGGGTGGGTGGGTGGGTGGGAATTACATATATCCCCCACTTTGGATAAAATTTGTATATTTCCCCAAAATACAAGTTTTTAATTCATAATATACAATGCTCTTAAAGCATAATATGGGAAAATATGCAATTTCTCAACTTTGGATAAAAGTTGCATATTTTCCCAAAATACAAGTTTTTAATACATAATGTACAATGCTCTTAAAGCATGATTTGGAGAAATATACAATTTCTCAACTTTAGAGAGGAAGATATGCAAATGAATTTTTTTAAACATAACCACATTATTAATTACATGATTTAAACATATAACTTTTTATTTGTAAAAAGTATGTGATACTTCTCCTTAAAAATTATGACATTAATAGAGCCTTTTTTTCTTCTTATTATTTTTTTTTGAACGCACAATTTTATTAGAAATCACTAGTAAGATGTTAGATTACATTTGAAAAATACAATAGGAAGTTAGGAACTATTCCAACTCTTCCAATCTAGACACAACTTGTCTCTATGTTTAAACCAGAAGAAAGACACTATTTGTTGGACTTAGTTCCAACTTAACGGGTTATGCGAGCTCATGCAAGCCTACTCCTAATCTAGTTTAATTATCTAAAGGATTTGATAATTATCTAGAACACATATATTAATTATCTAAAGAAATTAATAATTAATTAGGAATTGTATTAGGGTTAGAGTTATTTTCTTGTTTATCAAGTTTTTGTTCTCTATATATATTCTCAATAACCTAAAGGATTGTGGTTATGAGAGTTCAATTATAACTTGAGTTTTGAGTAAATTTTCTCTAGTTATAATTTATGAGTTTACTTTTATAATGTTTGATTCGATCGGGCCTTAGACTATTACCATATTACCAACTTTGCATTTCATTCATTTAGATATATCACAGACCTTTAGGATGTTACTCCAAGGACCCCTAATAGAATTTTACAAGGAAAGTGGGAAACATAGAAAAAACATATATATACCTTTTGTGATGAATAGCCTTAATGGTCATTAGCTTTTTGAAACTTTATATCAAAACACACCAAAGATCTTTTTGGATCTTTTTTAAATTTATGCTAAAACACATCTAAAATCTTTTTGAAATTTTAGCATATATGAAACATAAATGCAATACAGAATCAGACACTATTTTTGTCTTTTAACCCACAGAGCGGTAGATTCACTTTTAAAACGAAACGCCCCTTTGATAAGGAGAACCAAGTTCAAATCCTTTAGTGGTCTTCAGAAATCTTTCCTTTTTGTCTCATTATTATTACTAAAATAATTTTTTAATAGAATAATTAACCTTAGAAATCCAAAAACAAAAATTTGTTTAACCTTTTTGATATAAAATAAACGTTTTGAAAACATTTATAAAATAGAAAAGAAAACATATCTTTAAAATTAATAATTTTTAAAAGGAAGTTTCTATTAATTTATTTCTTTCAGAATTCTTAAAAAACTCTCTAAAATTTTTAGAAAACGATAAACGTTTCAGAAAACAACGTTTCCAAAATTGTTTCTAATATGTTAAGGAGAACATTTTTAAGTTGCTTTTGGAGAAATAGAAAACATTTCTATAAATTTTTTAAATATATTAGATATGATGTGTTGATAAACTCATAAACAAAAGACAAAAAATAATAATAATAATAACAAAACAAAAATTTTTAAATTAATGTCATGTGACCTCTTAAGAAAGAGTACAGTGAAATGCAAAAAGAAAGTATATTTGATTATTTTTTTAGACAACACACACAAAATCATTTTTAAATCCTATGCCATGTTCTTACGGGATAACTTGAATAGAGTAAAATCCGATGTCGCAGATAAGTTGTCATTTTGCAAGATCTCATCAACCGTAATAATTTACTCTTTTTTAGTAAATTGTCATTTTAATCTCTGTCGTTTAATTAAATTTTTTTAATTTTAGTTCATTAGTTTAAATTTTATCAAGAATGCATTCTACACTTTCAATCTTTTAGATAAGTTGTCATTTTGATTCGAGTAAACTTCATTTTTGGTCTCCAAGGTTTGCATATTAAACACTTTTAATCCAATTTCTGAAATTATAACATTTCAGGGCTAAGGTTTGATTATTTTCTCAATCTTGGTAACTTTTTAAATTTACATCCAAATTAACGGTTGAAATCAGTCAAATAGGGTATTAATGAGGGGTATTTTCTTAATTTAACCATCCCATTTTATTTATTTGATACAAACGCAGTAATTAACATTCCCAAAAAAACACTATGTAACTCAGTCATTTTTCAAATAAATATAAGGGGAAGTCAATTACTGCGTTTTGTATCAAATAAATAAAAGACGATGTTTAAATTATGAAATTACACCTTATTAATATATTATTTGACTGATTTCCACCGTTAATTTGAATGAAAATTTAAAAAGTGACCAAAATTGAGAAAATAATCAAACCCTAGGCCCTGAAATGTTATAATTTCATAAATTGGATTTAAATATTAAAATGTGCAAATCTTAGGGACCAAAAGTGAAGTTTACTCTTTTGATTCACTTTTGTTAATGCCGTTAGATTTCACGGTAGTATTAGGGTCAATATTGGTATTTTCATCAACATAATTAAAAATTAGATTTCTTCTTCTCGCTCATTTGAACCTGATATATTGTGTTTACCCTTTAAACTTTTATAGATTATATTTTTAAGATTTATAATATGAACGAAAAGATATAAACTTTTTTTTAAAAAAATGACCTATGATGGTGTGAGCATGAATCATGTCTCACACTCACGACTAACACCCTCCAACAGGCGAGATAGGTATGAAGTTTGTTTAATATTTTAGGATCAATTGCATATTTCCCCATGTAGACTTTAAAATTGGATAGACGTATACCAAACCAAAAAATTCCATTGCATATATCACCTACTTTGTGAAAAGATATTACAAATTTACCCATTTTAATTTTTTTATTAAATATAAATTATAGAACCCTTAATTTTTATAAATTACCTCAACCTCTAAATTTTGAAATCTACATTTGATCTTTTGGGTTTTCCGACGGTCTCACCCACTCACCATCTTCCACCGGCTGTCTGTTTGACTCCTCCATCAGAGAGATGATTTTCCCACGAATGTTCGATTAATCACTGGTCCATTTAGATCTAATTTCCAATTTGATTTTAATATCCGTTGTAGAATCGGGCTACCAAAGGTGGTCAGATAGGATGAAACTTAAGACGGATCAACTCAGTAGTCGGACTACAAGGTGAGGAATGTTGAGTCTCCTAGTTGGCAGCCGACTCGGCTACTTGGTGCGTGACCTGGAACCTGCAAAACAGAAACGCCGTTATTCTTGGAGGCAGGACAGGGTGTCCTGCGACCAAGCTCGGGCGTGAGAATAAGTATACGCTTCGAAAGATTAAGTGATCAGACGAGAGAGAATGCATTGAATGAATGTTTACCTGGTGGTTGAGGGGTATTTATAACCCTCAACCTTTGTCTCGTTCTGTAATTAATGCGATAGCCTCAAAGTAGAATGTTACAGGTCTGGTATCCGAACAGTGGCCAACAACCACAGTGGCCGTTTTGGGAAACTGCCTTGGTGGATGTGTCGAGTCTTTCGGATGCGACCCGGAATGTAGAGCGTTGGTCTGTACCTACTCGTCTCGGCCTGACTTGGTCTGGAGGTTTGTCCTACCAAGTATTGCCAGTCGACCAGGTAAAGTTCGACCAGAGTTGTCACACCCCCAATTAACCACTAACGGAGTTTATACCGTTAAGGGGCGCGACTAGACCAGGACCACAACCATTAGTTACAAATACTAAACGAATCAGAGTAAAGTCCAATGTTCATAAATAAAAACAGTTTAACATACGCAGCGGAATTTAAAAACATCAGTATCTTAGCACTAGCCACGTGCTTTACAAATCATTGTTTCAATTTCAAATTCCCAATTTAGTTTAATGAAAGTAAAAGTCTTCGCGTGCCATGCCAACCTTCAACGGATACTCTTCAACGATCTGCAAAAGTGAAAACCACACAAGTGTCAACCTAACGGTTGGTGAGTTCACGGCGGGCATGACATGCATTGGCCCGGTCTCATAGTCGTATGTACCAACATATATAAATAAGTAGTATTATTTTGCAAAACATTGCCAGGTGTTTAATTACCGAATATGCACTAGTTATGTAAGAGTTAAAGCAGTCAACCGATATCGCGGGTAGCTAATCCGGTTTCCATGCACTAAGGAAGTCGTACTAGGGCTGAAAGCTGACGTAACAGTGTGCGGCATTTGCCGTTGGTTTGTGCCTCCAGTTGTGTCCCATTTGGGATGCCCACAACTAAGAACAGGCTGATATTGTACTCCGTTCGGCCCCCGGCCGGTTGGTTACACATTTGTGTACCGCGGAGCAGGGTTTGTCAAACCCTCAGTAGATCTACCCAACATCCCCTCGCTTTCCAGATCATCAGTACTAAGTTGAGGTCATTAAGTTTTTAAGCATCCTTAGAAATCATGTGATATCATTTGGTTTAGACTTTAACCTACACTAGTCATATTAAAAATGTTTATTCCGGATTTCATCTGAAATCCCAAAAAGAGTTTAAGTGTCATAATGGTTGGTTCCGGATTTCATTTGAAACCCCAAGGATGGACAGTTGCAAGTGTTCCCCATAAAACACTCCAACTTCCATAACATGTACCCCATTAGGCAATACCTCAAATTGTCAGCGTTGTTTTCCGTTTAGTATGTTCGTTGTGACCCAAACGGGTTCACAAGTAAAGGGTTTGTGAAACTCACCTTAGGTTGCTCAGCTACACTTGTTAATCCAATTTATGTTTGCTAACGAAGACCTAGTAATCACATTAAGGTCTTAGGTGTTAGGTTGTGTCTAAACTTTAACTTAACGTCACTATGGCCCATAACATAGCACGTTGCAACTAAGACTCGACATACCGACACACGATACCGATGGTTGATCATAAACAAGGGTTCACATATTACAGAAACCAAACATGTATCATCATAGCATAATCATGTAAGTCGTGGCATAATATTCAAGCAAATTGCACAAGTTTGGTTTTCAGGTCAGGTCTTAGTTTCGCTAGGCAGTTTCGCTGGGTGCACGGGCAGCACTTTCGCTAGGCTATGCCCGGTGACACAGTTTCGCTAGGCTAGTTTCGCCCGAAACTGCTGACGCAGTTTCGCTAGCCTAGTTTCGCTGGGAAACTGGTTTGAACTTTCGTTCAGGTATTTCGCTCGGTAGTTTCGTTCGAGCTGGTCGGGTCAGTTTCGCTAGCGACACTATAGTTTCGCTCGACAGTGTCGCTGAATGAACAAGTAAATTCGCTGGATAATTTCGCCCAGAGAACACACAGTTTCGCTGGTCGCGAAAAACATACGGATTTGCCTAAAAATCAACCTAACAGCTTCTGATCTTACATGCAATCCATTATTTAGCATACATAGGCATTTACCAACATAAATCAGCAAGCTTTAACACCTTAAACATGCATTTTGTCATCAAATCACCCAAAATACATATAAAACCCTAAAATTGCTAAAATAGCATAAATCTCTATCATGGTTGGATTTCATACGCAAAGTTGGAGACTTTATCACAGATCTAGCATCCCTAGTCATAAATACAGAAGATCTAACAAGTTCATGAAAGATTGAGCATGCTTTATGAAGAAACATATAGAAAATGCATGTAAATGGGTTTTGGAGACTCACGGTTGATCGAGGATCGATGGATGCTCTCTACCAACAGTGATGATAGCAGCAAATAGTAATATCTCAGCTGGTCTAGAAATCTCAGAGAGTGTGTGTGTGTTTGTTGTGTGGTTTGAGCAAATGAGGCTATTTGGGTTTATTAAGATTATTTATATCAGAGGCTAGTTTCGCTGGCCAGGCGAAACTAGCTCTGGTCACATGTTGATCGAGTAGTTCAGCTGGATACCGGGCGACACTACAGTTTCGCCCGGTAGTTTCGCTGGCGACCAAAAAGACAAGTTTTCCACATAATCAAGTATTCACAATTTGTCATGCAATTCACAATACTAAGTCATGTATTTAAATCACATTGCACATAAGGACAATAAATAAGCACATAACACATATGGGCGGGTTCGGTGATCAACCAAAGGTCGTGGACGTATTCGGCCTAGTTATGCATTAGTTACTTAAGTTAACACTTATGACGTAACTAACGGAGATTGTCTAACGGAAGTTAACCTTGGAATTCTCGGGTGTCACATCATCCCCTTGAAATTGGAATTTTCGTCCCGAAAATTATTCTAGCGTTGTAGCGTTCGCAGCGTCAGCTGTCGTCGTTGCTGTCGTTGCTGGAGAAAGAAAGCAAAAGTTTTAGGGTTGCCACATCCTCCTCCTGTTAAAGGAATTTTGGTCCCCAAAATTAAATTATACCTTGAGTTTCCGTGGACGTTTCCTCGAACAAGTGAGGATACTTCTTCTTCATCTGATCCTCTCGTTCCCAAGTATATTCTGGTCCACGCTTTGAGTTCCATCGTACCTTGACGATCGGAATCTTGCTACGCTTGAGGGTCTTCTCCTCGCGTCCCATGATTTCTACCGGTTGCTCGATGAATCTTAGATGTTCATCAATTACCAATTCCTCCAAAGGAATTATTTCTGTCTCTTGAGCCTGACACTTTTTCAAATTTGAGACGTGAAACACGTTGTGAACTCCATCGAGTTCGGCTGGGAGTTTCAATCGGTAGGCTACCGGGCCTACTTCCCCAATAATTTCAAACGGACCGATGTAGCGAGGATTCAACTTTCCACGCTTTCCGAAGCGTATCACTCCTTTCCAAGGAGATACCTTCAATAATACTTTGTCACCTACTTCGAACTTTAGAGGTTTACGGCGCTTGTCGGCATAGCTCTTCTGTCTATCTCGTGCTGCAGCTATCCGCTTTCTGATTTGGATTATGCGTTCAGTCGTGTCGTGAATGATCTCTGGTCCAGTGAGTCTTTTCTCACCTGTTTCGGCCCAACATACGGGCGATCTGCATTTTCTGCCATATAGTGCTTCAAATGGTGCTGCACCGATGCTGGAATGATAGCTGTTATTGTAGGAGAACTCCACCAACGGAAGGTGAGCTTCCCAGTCTTTTCCGAAATCGAGAACACAAGCTCGGAGCATATCTTCTAATGTTTGAATGGTTCTTTCCGTCTGACCATCGGTCTGCGGGTGATAAGCTGTGCTCATATCAAGTCTGGTCCCCAATGCTTCATGCATAGATTGCCATAATCGTGAAGTGAATCGTGGATCTCGATCGGAGATAATAGTCTTAGGCACTCCATGACGCGCCACAATTCGGTCGATGTACAGCTTCGTTAGCCTATCCATGTTGTCGTTTTCCTTCATTGGGATAAAATGTGCGGATTTGGTTAAGCGATCAATGATAACCCAAATCGCATCTGGTCGATTCGATCGATGAGGTAATCCCGTAACAAAGTCCATGGAGATATCCTCCCATTTCCATTCTGGGATCTTTGGTTGTTGTAGTAGTCCCGAAGGCTTTTGGTACTCTATCTTTACCCTTGAGCACGTTAAACACTTAGCCACATATCGCGCGATGTCGGCTTTCATATTTGGCCACCAATACAGGTTCTTTAAGTCTTGGTACATCTTATCTGATCCTGGATGTACCGAATACCTCGACTTGTGAGCCTCGTCCATCACGAGCTCACGGAGATTTCCCAGCAGAGGAACCCATATTCTGTTGTTATAATATCGGAGTCCATCAGACTTAATTTCAGAATTTCCATCTACCCCTCGCAGTGCTTCAGCTGCGAAGTTTTCTTCTTTCAGAGCTTCTGGCAGGTAGTGTACCCCTTTCAACCTCTTGATCAGTTAACTTGTGAGCCAGACGGATGGCTTGCTGTACGGTTACCGGGTTGCTTGCAGTTACCAGACTCTTGATTTGGGGTACGAGACCCTCCAGATAACGCTCAATGCGCTTGAACTCAGCGTCGACCATAGACGGACACAGTGCTGTGTACTCGTGGTATCGTGCAGTGTACGCTTCGACTTCAGACCCAATCATTTTGGAGTTCAGAAATTCTCCTTCGAGCTTCTTGACTTGATCGCGTGGACAGTATTCCTCCATAATCAGTTCTTTGAACGCTCCCCATTCCATGTTGTTAGCCGCATCATTCCCAATCATTTGAATCTCAGCGTTCCACCAAGACAGAGCTGCACCTTCGAATGTACCAGTAGCAAACTTCACTTTGTTTTCAGCCGGGCAGTTACACATGGAGAAGACTTTTTCTGACTTCTCAATCCATCTGAGGAGACCTACCGCTCCTTCTTCGCCGGAGAATGTCATTGGCTTGCAGTCCATGAAAGTTTTGAAGGTACAGTGATGGACGTTTCCTGATGCAATTAATAGTTCGGGTTTCAAATTTTAAACAGGTCAAAATATATATCGCCTTGTGCCTTAACCGGCGTAATGATTACCATGGGCGGCAATTGTAGCTTGCACGGCTGCCACGGCGGCTTGCACATGCTCGTTGATCATCGCTTGCAGTTGTGCAGGCGTCAGATTAATGTTGTTCCTTCCCGCTCTTCCAGACATTTTCTGGATTGTGAAAGTAGATAGTGTTCAGTCACAGTTATATTCTATACATATCCCATAATATGTATATTAGCAATTTCCCGTTATCCCTCTATTAGTCCAGAAAAATTTTGTGCATAATCGAGGCGTCGTCGAAGAACGTCGGAATTCGTAAGTACTATCGTCGAAAGTCGGCTTTCCCATAAAAGTCACCGTCGGCGTAGTCGTCGTAGCAGAAATCAGGACGTAGCGCGTAGCATCGTTTCGTTGTTGCTTTCCCCAGAATAGTGCGCGTATTATCGTTCGCGTTTCGTGTTCGTGTGTGAAAATTCCCTAAGGTTTTCCGTTAGACTTCCTAGACACGGTCTATATATATATCTATACGTATATATATACATATGAAGTATTTACTTACACAGCAGAGCGAGTATCCCAGGTTGGCACGTGAAAATTTTTGTTTTGGGAATTTGTTTGTTTGTTTGTAACTAAGGTTTCAAGTTGCAGTTTCCAAATCGTTTTCAAAAATGATTCCAGTTCTCTGCAACCTATGGCTCTGATACCAATCTGTCACACCCCCAATTAACCACTAACGGAGTTTATACCGTTAAGGGGCGCGACTAGACCAGGACCACAACCATTAGTTACAAATACTAAACGAATCAGAGTAAAGTCCAATGTTCATAAATAAAAACAGTTTAACATACGCAGCGGAATTTAAAAACATCAGTATCTTAGCACTAGCCACGTGCTTTACAAATCATTGTTTCAATTTCAAATTCCCAATTTAGTTTAATGAAAGTAAAAGTCTTCGCGTGCCATGCCAACCTTCAACGGATACTCTTCAACGATCTGCAAAAGTGAAAACCACACAAGTGTCAACCTAACGGTTGGTGAGTTCACGGTGGGCATGACATGCATTGGCCCGGTCTCAATAATCGTATGTACCAACATATACAAATAAGTAATAATGTTTTGCAAAACATTGCCAGGTGTTTAATTACCGAATATGCACTAGTTATGTAAAAGTTAAAGCAGTCAACCGATATCGCGGGTAGCTAATCCGGTTTCCATGCACTAAGGAAGTCGTACTAGGGCTGAAAGCTGACGTAACAGTGTGCGGCATTTGCCGTTGGTTTGTGCCTCCAGTTGTGTCCCATTTGGGATGCCCACAACTAAGAACAGGCTGATATTGCACTCCGTTCGGCCCCCGGCCGGTTGGCTACACATTTGTGTACCGCGGAGCAGGGTTTGTCAAACCCTCAGTAGATCTACCCAACATCCCCTCGCTTTCCAGATCATCAGTACTAAGTTGAGGTCTTTAAGTTTTTAAGCATCCTTAGAAATCATGTGATATCATTTGGTTTAGACTTTAACCTACACTAGTCATATTAAAAATGTTTATTCCGGATTTCATCTGAAATCCCAAAAAGAGTTTAAGTGTCATAATGGTTGGTTCCGGATTTCATTTGAAACCCCAAGGATGGACAGTTGCAAGTGTTCCCCATAAAACACTCCAACTTCCATAACAGGTACCCCATTAGGCAATACCTCAAATTGTCAGCGTTGTTTTCCGTTTAGTATGTTCGTTGTGACCCAAACGGGCTCACAAGTAAAGGGTTTGTGAAACTCACCTTAGGTTGCTCAGCTACACTTGTTAATCCAATTTATGTTTGCTAACGAAGACCTAGTAATCACATTAAGGTCTTAGGTGTTAGGTTGTGTCTAAACTTTAACTTAACGTCACTATGGCCCATAACATAGCACGTTGCAACTAAGACTCGACATACCGACACACGATACCGATGGTTGATCATAAACAAGGGTTCACATATTACAGAAATCAAACATGTATCATCATAGCATAATCATGTAAGTCGTGGCATAATATTCAAGCAAATTGCACAAGTTTGGTTTTCAGGTCAGGTCTTAGTTTCGCTAGCACAGTTTCGCTAGGCAGTTTCGCTGGGTGCACGGGCAGCACTTTCGCTAGGCTATGCCCGGTGACACAGTTTCGCTAGGCTAGTTTCGCCCGAAACTGCTGACGCAGTTTCGCTAGCCTAGTTTCGCTGGGAAACTGGTTTGAACTTTCGTTCAGGTATTTCGCTCGGTAGTTTCGTTCGAGCTGGTCGGGTCAGTTTCGCTAGCGACACTATAGTTTCGCTCGACAGTGTCGCTGAATGAACAAGTAAATTCGCTGGATAATTTCGCCCAGAGAACACACAGTTTCGCTGGTCGCGAAAAACATACGGATTTGCCTAAAAATCAACCTAACAGCTTCTGATCTTACATGCAATCCATTATTTAGCATACATAGGCATTTACCAACATAAATCAGCAAGCTTTAACACCTTAAACATGCATTTTGTCATCAAATCACCCAAAATACATATAAAACCCTAAAATGGCTAAAATAGCATAAATCTCTATCATGGTTGGATTTCATACGCAAAGTTGGAGACTTTATCACAGATCTAGCATCCCTAGTCATAAATACAGAAGATCTAACAAGTTCATGAAAGATTGAGCATGCTTTATGAAGAAACATATAGAAAATGCATGTAAATGGGTTTTGGAGACTCACGGTTGATCGAGGATCGATGGATGCTCTCTACCAACAGTGATGATAGCAGCAAATAGTGATATCTCAGCTGGTCCAGAAATCTCAGAGAGTGTGTGTGTGTTTGTTGTGTGGTTTGAGCAAATGAGGCTATTAGGGTTTATTAAGATTATTTATATCAGAGGCTAGTTTCGCTGGCAGTTTCGCTGGCCAGGCGAAACTAGCTCTGGTCACATGTTGATCGAGTAGTTCAGCTGGATACCGGGCGACACTACAGTTTCGCCCGGTAGTTTCGCTGGCGACCAAAAAGACAAGTTTTCCACATAATCAAGTATTCACAATTTGTCATGCAATTCACAATACTAAGTCATGTATTTAAATCACATTGCACATAAGGACAATAAATAAGCACATAACACATATGGGCGGGTTCGGTGATCAACCAAAGGTCGTGGACGTATTCGGCCTAGTTATGCATTAGTTACTTAAGTTAACACTTATGACGTAACTAACGGAGATTGTCTAACGGAAGTTAACCTTGGAATTCTCGGGTGTCACAAGAGTAGGTTGTAGGTTAGCCGACTTGGTATTAATGACTGTCAGTCGACCTCGGCTTGGTCGACTGGTCACTCGGCCAGTCATTAGTCGGCTTGGTTGAAGTGGCTGTCAGTCGACCATGGCTGGGTCGACCGGTCACTCGACCAGCCATCAGTCGGCTTGGTCGAAGTGACTGTCAGTCAACCATAGCTTGGTCGATTGGTCAATCGCCCAATCATCAGTCGGCTTGGTCGAAGTGACTGTCAGTCGACTGGTCACTTGACCAGTCATCAGCTGACTTGGTTGTCTGAGGTGGAGTGTTTGGAATATGGTTTACGTGTAATGTCACTCTAACTTGGACATACGTCATCATCCATCAAAGTTCTAATTCAAATACTTGGGCTCAACAATCAATCAACACTAATCGGTCACTCTAACTTGGACATACGTCATCATCCATCAAAGTTCTAATTCAAATACTTGGGCTCACCAATAAATGTTCAAGCGCCGTCACTGACCGTATACCTCTCTTATAAATAAGTTATGAGTCTAATATGATGTTTATGTGACACTGAGTCTAATGTGATGTTTACTTGACAACACTTGCACTTACATTTCACCAATATACTATGTATCCTAACACTTATTCTCGAGATTAGTAAAAGAAAGAAGAGAATATAAATGTAAAGAAATGGAAAATATATTGCGTTTTGTTGTTTCAAGTTCGAAAGAAATAGAGTGGAGGTGTGGAGGTTTTGTGAGCCGACCATAACCTTAATTGGGTTAAATTGTCTTTAGGGCCGATATATTATATCTTAATGAAATGTATTTTGTACTTGATTATTACATTCTCCAAATCCGTTCATTTTGAAAGAAAATATTATTAAAAACTTTATTTATCTTCCTTTTCACTATCTTTTACCAAAGGACTTCGGAATAGTACATAAGATCATAACACAACCTAAGGTCATGGGCTACTATGATATACTTTGTTAGGCCGATAGTAATGGAACGTAAAAGTGGCATAAACGGGGCAAAATGCCCTCCAGCACCGCCCCTAGGCGTTTGGGAGGGAGGGGGTTTTCACCCTTTCTTTGTCTGAATAACGGGCTGAATTTTTTAATTACTTATTTTTTTTCAACCAGTAATATAATTTCACATTATTTTCTCCTTTAAAAAAAACCTTATATTCACACAATCACCATTCACTCTATCACTCACCCACTAAATATTTTTTTCATCAATTTATCACATTCTACGTGACACACTTTTGAGTTTTATACTATCACACCACTACAGATAGCCTTATAAGAAACAAATAACTTATAGCATAATAATACCAAGTTGTTAAAAAGAGTTTATTGCTTAGGGCTTATATATATACTTTGTTATTATAAACAAGTGATTTTGTAGCCTAATAATATAAAGGTGTTAAAAGAGGTTTCTTTTTTGGAACTCTATGATATACCTTGTTATAAGAAAAAAGTGACTTGTAGCCTTGTAAATAAATAGTTCATGAATACATATTGGACGGAAATTTTTATTCATGTTTGTTCATTTAGGAGTTGAATTTGTTCATAAACGCAAACGAACATATAATGAAAACCACCATTCTTAATCCTAAAAAACAAATATAGCCACATTAAGTAAATATATACTTAAAAATTTAACATGATGATCATAAACATAATTATCCCAAAATAAAGCACAAGTATAAATAATAATCATAAACATATCTATATCATAGTAGTGTCACAATGATCTAAGTTATAAGTAACTAACTTTTGAACAAGATACAAGCTTCAAATAAATAAAGTTTATTATTTAAATATTTGATAAAAAACTAAATATTAAAAGTATAAAAAAACATCCAATGAATGAAAATAAACAAATGAACATGACTGAATGTAAATTTACAAACATAAACATACATTTTACTAAACATTCACAAACACAAATAAACAAACACGACATGTGTCCACATTTATTCATTTTAAATAAACTATTTTTTCCATTTTCGTTCTTTATCAAACGAGCAAACATAAAGAAACTTTTCGCTTAACATTCGATTCGGTTATGCCCACTAATTATTTTTTTCAATATATATTCCCCGAACATCCGGTTATACGTCATCAACCTAGCAACTTTTTTTTGTTCTTTCTTCAATTCGTCTTGAACTCTTGATAAATACTTCCGACTAAAATAAAATTTATTTTCATAGTCTTTCTTTATTAAACAGACTCGCATAAACAAACTTCTCGTCAAAAAATGGGGAAGAAAAAACATCCGGTTATGTCATCAACCTAACAACTTTTTTTTGTTTTTTTCTTCGATACGTCTTAATAAATAGTTCCGACTAATCTGCAAACTCTATTTTTCGTTAGAGTTTATTCAAATCTTGTGAGATGGGAAAGAAAAAACATTTGGATTGGACGAGCCGATCGATTATGTCTTCCGGAGGTGACAGAGTTCCGCTCATCAGAAAACCTGTGAGATTCTCTTTCTTTCCTTGCTATATTCCTAAATATATAAACCTAAATTGTAAGGTTTCTCGATTCGTACTTGATTAGTGTTCGTTTTCTAGTTGGGTAACTTCAAATTCTGTTATGGATCAAAACCCTAAAGGCGGTAAAGTTATAGTTTTTATTACGAATCTTGTTGAATTGCAGCTGAAATTTGGGGTTTTGATGAATTACTATTGGAATTGATGGTGTAGATTATGTCAAACTGAAAATGCAACAATCAGTTTTGAAGTTTTAGGGGTGTTTGGATGTGCCACTTAACTGATAATAGTTGCTTGAAGTTGTAATAATCAGTTTTGAACATGTGGGTAAAGTGATTGTGATTATGGTTGTTGAGATAAATGTAGAATCACCTAACTATCCAGGCTTTATGTTGTTGAGTGTTTGATTATAATCTTAATTCTTCAAGTGGTTATAGTTAGTTAGTCACTTGAAAAACACACATCCAAACACCCCCTTTATTGCATATTGGGAACAAGAGGGGTTCTTGATTATGTTATTACTTTGATAAACATACATACAAACACCCTTAAGCATCTATTCTTCTGTCATCTAATGTGATTTTGGTTCTTAAACTTGTAGCATTTTCTTTATGGATTTGGATTTTTTTTCACTTTATAAATACCTTGTTGTGAAGTTATTATATCTTTATGATTGTAGATAAAGAGAAATGATGGTGAAACTGGGACATCTAATGGTCCCACAAACGATCTTGAGTTTGGAGACGGGGTAGAGGTGACCACTATCTTCGGTTTCATATTCCATTACTTATCCTCAAGCAATTTCTTGCTGACAGACCATATTGTTATTTTTGTCAAATTAGGCAGCAAATGTTGGATTTTCTAGAGTTCTACTTTTGGTAAGATCACAATTTCGTAAGCACGGGCCTGTGTTATTGAATCTCATCTCAAGATTTCTAAGCGTCTTATTGTTCTTGCATTGCAGGCAAAAC
The DNA here is from genome assembly GCA_039602395.1 of Deinandra increscens subsp. villosa. Lineage (NCBI taxonomy): Eukaryota > Viridiplantae > Streptophyta > Magnoliopsida > Asterales > Asteraceae > Deinandra > Deinandra increscens. Next base: position 71,211,343 of record JBCNJP010000025.1, read on the forward strand.
CTGATGCAGGGACGCTCATTATTGCCACCATTGCATTATTGATCGCTTCCACCTCGAGCCTGCTAATTGTATGCCATTTCTGAGTTGGTAGAATGATTTGCAAAACGAAAAGATATTATAATAGTTAATTACGGTTTTACGAATCATAATGTGTGCAATTGATGTTTTCATGGTCAGCCATCCTTTGGCGGGAAGATTATTGACATTGTATCAAGAGATATAAAGTCTCCTGAAGAGCAAACTGAAGCTCTGAATGCCGTCAAGGACACTATACTAGCCGTTGTGTTGGTGGTGGTTGTTGGGTGTGTATATTTTCTTTATAAACACGGCCTATAAAATATAAATTGAGAATTATGATCAGGATTGTGTAATTCTATATAACCTTAACCTTTTGCTCTTAGTTCATTTTCAACAGCACTCCGGGCATGGTTGTTTTCTTCCGCCAGTGAACGGGTTGTTGCTCGTTTGAGAAAGCAATTGTTCAGCCACCTTGTGCAGCAGGCGAGTCAACACAACCTGTTTTGACCCATTTTCTTCCCTATAGTTACAGGGGGCAAATCGAATAAAAGACAACTTTCTTTTTTCTTCTTCAGGAAATAGCCTTCTATGATGTTACTCGGACTGGGGAACTACTCAGCAGACTATCTGAAGACACCCAAATAATTAAAAATGCGGCAACTACTAATCTCTCAGAAGCACTAAGAAACTTGACTACTGCATTTATTGGTCTTGGCTTCATGTTCTCGTCTTCTTGGAAGTTAACACGTAAGTTTTTGAGTTCAACATCTTTTATCGAATCATGTAAAATGAATAGGGGTGTTAATTCTTGAGATGACCCAAAACTTAGCCAGTTTATATAAATGAGTTAAATGAGTCGTGTTTGAGTTACATGATTTTTAAGCGTGTCCGGGTTAGTGTTGATGTCTTTGGCACAAATAAATATATGGGTTGCTTTCAGGCTCAACTAATCAACCTGTCAACTCAACAAGATTGACACCCTAAAAATGATCATTATTTACGGATAAATATATATTTTTTCCTTCTTGTTTTATGAAGTGCTGGCATTGGTTGTTGTACCAATAATATCTGTTGCTGTACGCTATTTTGGAAGGTATCTTCGGGAACTCTCACATGCAACACAAGCTGCAGCCGCGGTTGCTGCCTCAATTGCAGAGGTTTGTTTCTCCTACCAACTGTTGTAGGTCCTCTGGTTTTGAGTTTTGGTTGACTTTTCGTATTTTTACGTGCAGGAATCTTTTGGGGCCATTAGAACAGTGCGTTCGTTTGCACAAGAATCTTACGCGATTTCAACCTACTCTGAAAAAGTTGATGAGACCTTAAAGCTCGGGCTCCGACAAGCGGTATGCTTTTTTTTATATATTTTGCATAATCCATCTCTTTTTATTGAAGTTTTTTTTTAACATTTCTTGTTTACACAACAGAAAGTGACTGGTTTATTCTCTGGTGGTATGAGTGGAGCATCAACGTTATCTGTAATTACAGTGGTGATATATGGAGCTTATTTGACCATAATAGGCTCCATGACTGCTGGCTCTCTTACATCCTTCATACTTTACAGCCTCACTGGTACTACAATTTCAACTTTTGTCAATACTCTTTCTTTAAATACATTATACATATAGGGATAGTATTATTTTAGAACACATAAATTTTTCTGTGAACACGCAAAACAAAATTAAACCATTTAATGTTTTGATCAATGGTTTATATTTTTAAAATTTGTACTTCTTACATACATACTCAAATTCATGGAGGGGGTTTTCCTTATATATAACTAGTGGCTCAAAATCGTTTTCAAAAGTTCTCAAAACAAAAATTCCCAGTTTATCCTAACTCTCTCTCTCTCTCTATATATTTGTGTGTGTAGAGAGAGAGAGAGTATTAATCAAACTTTTGATTTGCAGTTGGCTCTTCGATATCTTCTTTGTCCGGGCTATATACAACTGCCATGAAAGCTGCAGGTGCAAGTAGGAGAGTTTTTCAGCTTCTAGACCGTGTGTCGAGCATGGAAAAAGCAGGGAACCAGTGTCCTGTGGGGTCAGCGTCTTTCTTTACATATTCTGCATATAACAATTATATAATTAGTTAATTATCTGATTACCTTTTTTTAATTGTAGTAATCCAGATGGTGATGTTGAGCTAGATGATGTTTGGTTTGCTTACCCGTCTCGCCCTAACCATATGGTACTTAAGGTAATAAATTTAGAAAATAAACGAGCTTCTTCTCTGATCGGTCAAAGTCAACGCACAATTGTTCAACGGTTCATGTACTAATGAAATAAATTGCTAGGGGATTACTTTAAAACTGAGACCCGGTTCAAAGGTAGCCCTAGTTGGTCCAAGTGGTGGTGGAAAGGTATTGTAAAGAATAAAGATCATTACTCTTCGTGTTTTCAGAATTTTGAGCCCTTAAATGTTGATGAAATATGTGTTTCTGCACAGACCACCATAGCTAATTTGATCGAAAGATTTTACGATCCAGTGAATGGAAAGGTTTTGCTAAATGGAGTTCCTTTACCTGAAATATCACATGAGTTTCTACACAAAAAGGTATTCTAATTCGCATACACACATTTGACAATATATTGACTTTAATTTGACTTGTGTACTTATGTTTATTTCGATTTCAAGGTGAGTATCGTGAGCCAGGAGCCTGTTTTGTTCAACTGTTCCATAGAAGATAACATAGCATACGGGTTTGATGGCAAAGCCAGCAGTTCTGATATCGAAAACGTTGCTGTAAGCTCTTTTTTTTTCTTTCAAATTATATTTCCAGATTTACAAGTTCTCGAGAGCTTACTTGTTGAGGTGGGATACACAAGAAAATGGCAAACGCCCATGATTTTGTGTCATCGTTTCCAGAAAAATATCTAACGGTAGTCGGAGAACGCGGATTAAGGTTATCAGGAGGTCAGAAACAACGAATCGCTATAGCTAGAGCACTCTTGATGAATCCTAGAGTCTTACTATTGGATGAAGCCACTAGTGCTTTAGATGCCGAAAGCGAGTATCTCGTTCAGGTGCACCAAAGCAAGCCAAAATGCATATTTTTCACACACATAGCGAGCCATGAGTTGATTCTGGTTTGCGTGTTTTCATATGAATAGGATGCAATGGACTCGTTAATGCAAGGAAGAACGGTTCTGGTAATAGCACACAGGCTATCGACCGTGAAGAGTGCAGATACTGTAGCTGTGATATCTGACGGTCAAATCGCGGAAAGTGGAACTCACGAGGAACTTATTAACATGAACGGGATTTACACCGCACTCGTAAGAAGGCAGTTACAAGTTCCACAAAATGGTGAATCATAGTTTTAAACCATTTTGAACCCTATGGTAACAATAAGATCCATGGATTGGTTTGTTTACAGAAGCAATGAGGCTCTGTTTCACACACATACCCCTTGCATATAGGTCATATGTATTTATGGGGAGAACAACATTTGTATGAAGGATTTTGTATAATATTCAAACTAAATTGATTCTATGTAACTTAAACATGTTTTTGGACAAGAAGCTGCTGTTGTTTAATTTGCTCATTCTTGCTGTTTGTACTGCAAATTCAAGGGTTATAATGACTTCATTGATGGTCCTCAAGAAAACTTGATCTCTTTAACTTAGTGTATATTCAACCACATAATACCTCTAGCAGCACAATGAAACTTGAACCCTTGACCTCAAGAGGAAGGATACCGCTACACATGGTGATATTCTTGAGCTATAAGTCCTTTGGTTTGTATGTGTGAGAATCGATGATGAAGCAAAAACGGTAAAAGAAATCGTCAAATCTGGAAGCCAAAAATCGATTACAAGTGTTCTTGCTGATATCATCTTTGTGAAGAAAGTTTAAGGTAGAGAGATTCTTACCTATTTTATATATTTCATAAATCTTGGTGATATCATCTTTGTGCACACCACATATTTGATGAATCGTCTAAGAATAAAGTTACTGTCATGTATTGAAAATTTCGTATTAAATCAACTGTCGACCGGATTAGAGGGTATTCTATATTTCTGAAAAGCCCTTTTAATAATCTACGTTTCATCTTTGAGCATGTTGATCTAGTTGGGGTTGAAATCGGGTCAAAACAGTTGATTACAACAGCTGTGCAGAAACTGCAGCAAAGCTGATAGGAATTAATTTCATATCTGATATGTAATTGCTAAAATTATATAAAATCAAAGAAACATCCAATAAAGGGGTATTATATATCGTTGGAAAGCTAGTTGAGTGTACTACCATTCATATTTAAACATGATGATCCAATTCTAGTTGTATTGAGGTCTAATACGGACGAGAACAGCTGCTGCACAAAAGGTGCAGCACCGAGAAATAAAGTTCTTATGAAACTCAACAAAGATGGATTTTTGAACCTATTGGGATTAGGCAAGTAATTTTTGTTTTATTTGGTTTACATGTATCTATTAAGAGGGGGGGGGGGGGGGGGGGGCTATCTTTTAAGCTTCGCCAGTGATTATGCGTTATTATCAAAAGAAGTAGTACATGGTTGTAAACGTTAAGAGGTTGTATGTGTCGTTTACTTATGGTGTGTAGTCAATACATTGAGTTAGATGTAATATGTGAACTATTCATCCAAACTTATGGAGGTATATAAATAAGTTGATCAATTAGAAAGTGGTAGACGTAAAGCTATATGTGGTCTTAAATCTTAATGAAAGGTTAACTCCATTGTTGAATATTTTGGTTTATAATTCCAATGGTGGTTATATATAGTTAAGTAAATAGCAAGCAAAACGAGATCGGTTGTATATCCAAAAAGAAAGCATGTTGGTGACAAGTTGAAGGAACGTCGTAAGTGAGGGTCATGGCCGACATGGTCTTGATTTTCAAGTAGTAAGGCTTGTTTGAATAGAGGTTACATCAATTGAGTGAATGCATGTGTAATTTATAAGGTATGTTACAATGAGATTAATGTATAACATGATGTGAGATGAAAGTAAATAGTGGAAGGATTGGTGGAATGATCATGAAGATTATATTGTGTTGTATATATATGCATTAACTCTATTTTTATTATAGTAGTGGCATATATAGATTGTATACACATGATGGGTGGAAAGGTTGCAAACTAATAAGGATATGTCATAATTACATGCATTTGGGCTTGGAAGTATGTAATAAGCAAATTGTTGATAGGGATTGAAGAGTAGCATTGGCAAATGCTGCGAGACGAAGCTCAAGTGGAAGTGATGAAGATGCAACTCCGAGGATGCATGTCCAAGTGATCAGAGGACGGTTGTGGTTAGGTAGTACAATAAATAGACATGTATAGGTTCATAATAAAGGATCGCTCATTTTACACCTTAATTGTGTGTTTTCCATTTCTCACTTGTAATTGATCTCTCAAGCTTGTAACCTCATTCCAATTAATAAAAACTCAATGTACGTTCTCTCGCTATATCTCATTCTATTTCTCCGTGTCTTGTTCTAGTCAGATCCGACCTCTACGATGGGATTTTGTTCTTCATCAATTGGCTATTTGACGCCATCCGTTACAGACACGGATTTGTGCTAGAATTTGCAGCAAATGGAGAAAAATATGGAGTTCAGTGCGAAGAAGAAACATGACGTAATTGTCACGTCAAGTCCAAATCCGGTTAATTTCAGTATGAAAAGTTTAAGGGGTGGTTTAGGCCATGAATCACTAGTTTTTGCATTCGCGATGCTAAAATTAGGGACCAATGGTTCTGGTGAGCCTAGTAAGTAAGTAGATGAAAGTTGGAATGAGAATTCAGTAAAGAATTCAATCCAGAGTTCCTACTCCAAAATGTGGAATATCTTCGAAAGCGAAAAGATTAGTAAAATAGGGAAACATGGCTGAAATCGGTGCAAACAAAATTAGCTTTCACACCAGAGAAGCGAGCTTCAAAAAGTGATTGTGATGAAGGATATACGGAATATTATGATGTTCTGTTGAACACAAATCCAAAAGTACCTCGAGTTGAAGGTATTATGCTTATAACATGTATTCAGATACGTACATGTAGTTGGCAAATTAACATAAAGCGAATACTGATACTTTATATGATATCTTATGTGATACATGTTTAAACAACAACAATATTTTTTCGGATACGAATCAGATTTGCCGTAAAAAATTTTTTTTAAAGGAGGATAATTATGATACTTTATTTTGGTTTCGATGGTTAATGCTGAGATCTATAAAGTTAGATGAAGGATGATTATAAAAGTTGTTATGGAATAGTAAACTTTGATGACTAAAACATGTTTAAGGAAAAAAGAAGTTTAAAGTCTTTTTGTGATAAAGACACTGGTTAATTTGGTTAAACACAGTGGCGGACCCACTAAGGGCCCAGGGGTAGCGCCCGCTACCCCTGAACTTTTACCCCGACGTGCAAGTTTTTTTTTAATAGGTTTTTGGTTTTTCGCGACCCCTGAAACGAATTTTCGCGACCCCTGAAAGAAATTTTATGGCTTTTACTTAAAAATATGATCAAAAGCCCCTTAAAAATATGATTAAAAGCCCGTTAACTACCTAAATTTTTTATTCGGGGGCGCTACCCCCGAACCCCCGTTAGTCCCCCCGCTACCCCTGATATTCTTTCCTGGATTCGCCACTGGTTAAACATAAAGATACAAAGTGTGTAGAAGATCTCTATAACATTAATTGGATTAATTGGATTAATTGGATTAATTGGATGAAGAATTAGTAATGCAAAGATCTTGCATAAGTAAGACAAGTTTGAATTCAATAAGAGAACATAGATAAGTTCTATAAAATGTTGAATAAGTCATAGGTTTTGCTTTCGAAATAGGAGTAAAAACAAGATTTTCAATTGCTATTATAGAAGTAGCATATCCAATTACTCCATACTTTCCGAAGTCTATGAAAGAACATTTTAAGTTCGTTAAGTGGATAGCAAATGCTAAGTTTCCTAAGAAACTAAAGATGCCGATGTCAATCAAAAAATATAATGGTTTAGTCGATCGAGATGGTCACTTGTTTGACTTCTTTTTTGCTGCAAGATTAGAACAATGGTCGGAAGAGAATTGGCGTCATATGTTCGTACAAACTTTAACAGGAGCGACTAGAATATGGTTCGTTGCTTGATTGCATGTTATGTTGTGCCTATGAGTTATGGTAATTACGTATGTTTATCACCAAATAAAATCACCAATGAATCATCGAGTCAACTAGATCAATCATGTCAATTTATTTCCTTGGATTCATTTGTCTTGTTCGTTTGTTAAGGTAATATTTGGGGTTTACCGTCTTATTTTGTCATTCTTTCGTCGTATCTCTAATACCAAGTGAGTATTCATATTTTTTTTTTATCGTTTTGGGGTGCAACATGTATAGTTATTCAACCTCAGATTTGTTAATCATTATTCTTAACTTCATGTGAATTCTGTGATCGTTATGTGTGTTCTAGTATGTTATACTTGTGTGGATTATTGCGGTGGATGGAATCTTTACTTGTTGATCATTATTCGTTGCTCATGTGCATGTTCATTATGCGTAAATCATTAACACACCGAGCCGGGGTAATAAACAATAACAGATTTATTGGTGTGACGACCCACCTGACCTGCCTGTTAATTGGTGTTGGGTGATTGAAGCCTAATTGTCAAGGGTTTGATTACGCTACTTATAATATGCTCTAACTCATTACTTATTTATCATGCTTATGAATTATCACTTAACTCATGTATCCCGTGTTTTACTCTAGTATTGTATACAAAATTATGTTTACTCACCAGCTATTCGTAGTTGACATTTATGTTGTACATGTTACAGGATATGCTGTTAGATGCTTATGAACTTGTTGATGAAACTTAGGATGCATGTGGAATTAGTTGAGATCTTCAAAATGGAATTTAATGATTGTATTATTGTTGGATTATTATGTTTATAAATCTTTATGAAATGTGGATGATTAAGAATTATCGCAACTCTAATTTAGTGTTGTGTACATCTGGACAATTCTCGCGCTTCGACGTATTTCGCTGTTGGTTGGGGTGTGACATGTTCGCTTTTTTTTAACGGACAACAAATGCAACTCGGACCACCCTGGGTAACCCAATGGCAAAAGACACGTCACACCCGCTAAGAGCAGACAGTGCTGCAAAGCCAAGACCCAGTGGTTGGACCCATTCCAGGAAAAACCCCTAACCGCACGAGGGCGGTGCACTAGAAGGGAGAAAACCTGTAGGCTTCAAGAATCGAACTCATGACCTTCATGAGCCTCCCCATCATCACCAGGTACCAATAGGACAAATCCTAGTTATTCCTATTTTGCTATCTCATCCCATTTATTTTACAATTGAAAAAAAAATATTTATTTAACAAATTAACATATTAAAATAAATAGCTTACATCTTCATCTTATTTGATTTGGATTTATCATTTATATGTGAAACAAAAATGTATAGTAGCCATGAACATTAGTAGAAGAATATTTTATTTATTAATAAATATATTCATGATTAATATATCAATACGAATACAGATAGTTTTAGTTATGACATGAGCATAGATTGTTAACGCAAGATGGTATGCCAATATTTCGACAAAATTGATAGCAATCAGAGTCTTGATGACACTCATTAGGAAGTTTGCGTTTGTTCATGTTGTAGAGCTGGTCGATTTCAAATTGCGATGACTGGATCGCAGGTCTTTTGACGGCCAAAGAACAAGATGTTTGAAAACCTGCAAATTAAAAGTTGATAGGTTTAATCAATTTATGATGTTTAATTTGTATGGTACAATTAAGAACTAAAACAAAGGAAGCAGTTAGAGAGGTATATATGGAGGGAGAGTACTACCGGTGAAGAAAACCAAAAGCATAACAAAGAACATCATCATTGACTTTAATGGAGTTTGTTCCATGTTTTAACTAGCCAATTTGTACTCTATATTGTGATATCCTTTTGTTCTTTGACAATATTATCTTGTGTGACTATTGATATGTACTTATATATGTTCAAATAACATATCAATTAATTAGCATATATACAATTAATACATTTTCCATAACTGTTATAAAGTTTTTAATGTGTAATTAATTAAGTATTATATTATACTAGTTTACAGTATTATTAAACACTTATTTCAATTGTAAAATATATATCGTTTTTGTGACCTGTTTCGTTTTATGATGACGTGGGTCCGGTCCGACAAGATGAACCACCGTCGAGCCTCATGTCTCCTAAACAGCCTAAGGTTGTGTTTGGCGCGCCATAAGCTAGCTTATCAGCTAGCTTATAAGCTAGTTTTTTTACGTTACCAAACGAAGCTTTTTTTAATAAGCTAGCTTTTTTTCAAAAGCCCCGTTTGGTAACGTAAAAAAGCTAGCTTATAAGCTAGCTTTTGAAAAGCTAGTTGGAGTAGCGTTTTAACTAGCTTTTCAACTAGCTTTTATAATATTTCCAGTTTTACCTTTTCCTAACTTATAAGTAAATATCTTTATTTACATTTATGACATGTACTTTTATGTCATTATATATTTTTCAGCTAGTTTATCAGCTAGTTTTTACCAAACGTAATTTTTTATCAGCTAGCTTATAATTTATCAGCTAACAGCTAGCTTATCAGCTAGCAGCTAGCTTTTCAGCTAGTGCGCCAAACACAGTCTAAGGCAACGCAGTCAATATACTCTGTTGCACGGCAGTGTCAGCCGCCAAACAGGAACTACCTATATACTGTAGACCAGTGGTGATGATTGCCAAGTGATTGTCAATCATGCGCCGCCTTTACCTAAAATGACACTCTAGGCTACACACATGCCCATACCCGGTATGGGTCGGAGCATTAATGACGCTTAAGACAAAGTTCAAGCACTATAAATACACTGCTCAACTACTTGGGGAGGGATCACTTAATCCCTCCGGACGAAGCACTCGCTCTGGCACGCATACATTCTTCCGAGCTCCTATGGCTGGGAAGAACCCCCATATCCCCACACTCACATCCTTATATGCACGAGGGTAGACCTGAGATGGCAGTGACACATTCATCAGTCCCAGCCGGAAGAATTATCTCCCTCACATGCTCTAACTCTTCCTTAGTGCCAGGTGCCGAAGCAGAGGTCACCCTGCCAAAGTAGAGATTGTCCCACTGAAGCCCAGGTCTCTCTACCGGAGCTGTGGTCACCTTCTTGAAGCATCTAGATCGAAGTAAACCATTGGCAACCGACTGGGTTGTCCCTGCCCCGCATTTCGTTCGGTCGAATACAATAGTTTCTACATTAACGTCATCCGTGGGACTAAGCATGCAAATTAACCCCAACTTCTATTATGAAACATTATTGTTACCCATATTTCTAAGAATCTAATACGTTACTTTTATAACAGTATTCATGTCATCAGTCTCTCCTATTATTGAGGATTGAACTTGTAGTTCATAATGTGTTACTTTTACTATTTGACGAAATATATGGTCTATAATAAATGTATGTGATTAGTAATGCGCTATGAATATCTCTCGATATCTACTATTATTCATAGGTGTCACATCCCACCACGACCAATTAATACGAGATGCGATGGTCATGAATTACAGTCATCGATTACATTAGACGACGATTATATAAATTTAAATAAACGTTACAAACATTGTTTAGAAAATATCAAATGATAAGTACAATTATTGTTTTGAGTCCACAAACTAAGATACTAAAGATTTTACATATATGACATGTGACTTCATAAGATGTATCCAAATTATGCACCCAACTAAATGAGATAATGATGACACTCATTTAATTAGTAATGATGTGTAAAGTACTTATGTCCAAAATAAATTATTATGCATTATTTTCTAAATCATTTTAAATAAGAGTTTAAATAGGGGATGTGAAAACTCAATTGATTATGCAACATATGAGATACGTAGCAAAGTCGGTGAATGAGATCGACCTAACCGTGTGGGTTTATAAAAAGCGACATTTTGACTCAAAAAAGTAATATAAATAAGTTATTTATATTACTTTTTTGAGTCAAAATGTCGCTTTTTTTAAACACTTATTTAAAATAAGTGTATGTCCATAAAAGTCTATAATTTCTCAAATCCATGAATTATCCTCGAGGTTGGTTTATAAAAACGATGTTTATACTTAAACCGAGTCGGATTTGGTAACGTAACGTAAATATTTAATATTTATAAAAATATAAATATTTTGTCTAGAGATAAACATTTCTTGGACTAAAACTCACATTTTAGTTTATATAGTTATTCATCAAATATTTAAAGTAAGCAAATGAGTTAGAGTTTTAAATAATCTTGTCATAAAAGATAAACTTCAACAAAAACTAAATAAAGTCTTGCATTTATTTTTAAATTTGGTAAAGATAAACTATAAACATAGTTTAAATCTTTTTGATGCCTCTTCTTGATTAATCCAACTATAGTTTTATCTTTAAATGAACAACATAGTTTAAAGAATTCGACAATATCTAGTCATTTTTACTTGAATGATATGATCATGACGGTTCAAAAAGACATTCTTTTAAATTTAAATTCGTGGGTTTTTTGTGATCAACCTTTTTATTATTAGTTTACTCAAATGATATGACATATGTGATGCCAAACCTCAAAACATAAGGAAAGATTCAAATAATTCTTTTCATTTTCATAACAAACAAGATGGTGACCCGCCCGCGCTTCGCGGCGGGCCACCCATTTTCCAAAACGCCATGGCCAAAGTCGAAAATTCTAAAAGTGATTTAAAAGTTGACCACTTGTGCTTAAGTCTGAAAAAAATACCACATGTACATGACGCGCGCCCTAAAACCCATTTTTTAAAACGCTGTGAGCAAAGTCAAAAACTCTAAAAGTGGTCTGAAAGTTGACCACCGCGCGTTGCGGCGGGTCACCTTTTAACGACCTTTAAAGGATGACGTAAGTCGAAAACTCTAAAAGTATACTAAAAACGAAAGTAAAAAAGTTAAGTGCTATAAAACGTAAAATTTAAAAAAAAACATGACACATGTCGGTTAGACATGACACGTGTCATGTTATTAGTGGTTGGCATGACACGTGTCATGCCATCATTGGTCAAGATATGAATAGTGGCTCATGAGTGTGAGACCACCATTTATTTTTGTAAATATATATAATGGAATATCATATGAACGATTAAATTTTTTTTTAAATTAATCCCAGTAAAATCAAATCTGAAAAAGGAAAAAAAAAAGAAAAAGAAGGACAAGAAAGAAGTCTTGAGGATAATGAAGTTAACCACCCTAAAATATACAAACAAAAAAACAACTTTGAAATTTGAAAAATAAAAAGGGGTAGTTGTTTACATGTACCCAGAGTCCAAGAATTCATCCAAAATTATTAAATATCACGTTTATTATAGATTTTATATCATCAAAAAAGGATAGAGTTGATAGGTTTTACAGCTCGTTGACCATGACAAAGTCAAAGTCAAAGCATCCATCCAGGTATTATTCCATTGACATTTTGTCCACTTGTTGATGCTGTTATCTGGCTTGAATCTATTGGATTATACCTGCGAATTTAGAGTCAAAAGATTAGATAGGTTTGCCAAATCAGAATATGATTGTTGAGGATTAAAGTAATTAATCTTTAGAAACTTAATTTAAATGTTGCTTTTTAAAAAAACTTTTTTCAACTTCAATCATTTTACTCTTTATTTAATTCTAACAAGATGGTGATCCGCCCGCGCTTCGCGGCGGGCCACCCATTTTCCAAAACGTCGTGGCCAAAGTCGAAAACTTTAAAAGTGATTTAAAAGTTGACCACTTGCGCTTAAGTCTGAAAAAAATACCACATGTACATGACACGCGGCCTAACACCCATTTTTTAAAACGCTGTGAGCAAAGTCAAAAACTCTAAAAGTGGTCTGAAAGTTGACCACCGCGCGTTGCGGCGGGTCACCTTTTAACGACGCTTCGCGGCGGGCCACCCATTTTCCGAAACGTCATGGTCAAAGTCGAAAACTCTAAAAGTGAATTAAAAGTTAACCACGTGTCGTAAAAACATTGGCCTAACACGTAGCCACGTATCGTCATACGTGACCTAACACATGACTACGTGTCGCAAAAGCATTGACCTACATATGACACGTGGACACGTGTCAGGCCACGTAACCAATCTATTATTGAATGAACATGACACGTGTCATGTTATTAGTGGTGGAACATGACACGTGTCATGTTGCTATTGGTTTAACATATGAATAGTGAATTTTGTCTCTTGACCACTCATTTCTTTTCTTTTTGTATATATATATATAATTATTAAAAGGTAGAGATATTATATTGAAAATTCACATCACATCATCCTTCTAATATCTTTTATAAAAATTTCAAGTACTCACTCGCCTAATAAAGACTATATATGAATGTCTAAACTATCCTTCAAGTCTTCAACTACCGAATTATCAACAATAGTTCTCTAAACAAGGAGCAGATAGCTAAGTTGAGAAGTTCTAGTATTTAACACGTTAAGCATCTCTCACATCGTTGAGTCCATATATCTATGTCGTCAAAAGAACAAAAAGCATGTACCAATGCCTAGCAAAGCCTTGTTGCCTTGCTTCAAAAGTGCAACTTTCAAGCACTTAAACGTATTTTCAGGCCAAGTTGTAACAAAATATCGTCTCAACATATTTGAAACAATTACCCTAGCCTAATAAAGACTATATGTGAAATGTCTTAACTATCCTTCAACTACCGAATTATAAACAATAGTTTATCTAAAACAAGGAGCAAATAGTTAAGTTGAGAAGTTCTAGTATGTGACACGTTAGGCATATCTCACATAGTTGAGTCCATATATCTATGTTGTCAAAAGCGCAAAAGGCGAGCTTCCAGGCCCAACATAGTCTTGTTGCCTTGCTTCCACTTTCAGGCACTCAAACGTATTTTCGAGCCAATTAAGTTGCAGTAAAATGTTGTCTCAACATATCTGAAACAATTACACTAGCCCTAAACTTGATGGAATCAACTTAAAACAATCTAAACTAACCCAACCAATCTAAAACATGTCTAAAACATCTAATGATAATATTTTTATACAATCTAAACTCTTGATTGTTAGGCGTTTAGGCCCAAGGTTCAACCTTTATGTCTTGAGTGTGCTTTGCGCCTTCATAAACTATGGTCCATATGAGAGATACCGGTGTGCAAAGTCTAAAGGAATGCATACCTCAAATATCAACAACACTATATATGCGAGCAAAACTCGATCTACACTTAAGTGTGCTTAAGTGGGAGTAATTCTAAGATAAGTGCTCCTGAAAAGTCTCCACTCAAGCAACCAAAAAGAAAACTATGACATCTTTGTCGACAGAGCGAACAATATTGGCCGGTATGAATGTGAAATGTTACAATATCTCAATAAGAAATCTATTGTTATATAGTATGAATTTCTTGGGAACCAGGCATGTTTGTCGAATTAACTAATACTTAACTAGAAGTACCTCCTTTTGGTCACTAATACTTAAAAGATTGATTTCATATTAAATAGTAATATATGGAGAAATACAAATTAATAATTTTAGTTTCAAGAATTACCCAATTTGCAAATTTGAGTTGCAGTCAAGAGGCTGAAAGAAGCCTTGATGTTGAGGGTGCTGTTCCTGGTGGTTCTGATGGTGTTGCCCAAATGAATTATCATTTTCACCTCCTGCCCATGATGGCCCTGCTTGGTTTTCTGCATAATATTCTTCCAACTGCAACAAGATTTTTAATTCAACTTTCTTAACTTATTTTATATAATATGTGATTATATGCATTCATATATATGGATTAATTCTTACTTTATTCTGCAAAGATTTGTTTGCTTCAAGCCACATCCTTTCCTGCAAGTTTCATGCATCCATTTGTAATAATTTTTGTAAATTGTATAATTTTATGATTGCCATTGGGGTCTTAAATCATGAACTTTAATACCTTAACTTGAAGATCTGAAAGCTGATCCAGCATTGATTGAGTCTGCATAGAGGCATAAGATCATTTTTGTCCAAAAATAAATTTCCTATGCACTTCTGACACATTTTTGTATAAAAAAAACTCCCAGTTTTATAGTACTGATTTGTCTAGGGGTTGTTTGGATATGTCTCTAAAAAGTTCGGAATTAGTTCAGATTCTGACCATTCCTATCTATCCAAACACCCCTCAGATTCCAACTTTTTTATCCATTTTTTTTTTCATTAATACTTCAAACAAATTACACGAAATCCAAACCCAAAACAAATCACGCGGACATTGAAGTTTAATTACTAGAAAAACATTGAAAATACCCTTATGGACCGGATTTGCCTCAAAGTCGAGTCAAGTTGGCGCTCGAGTTGCTCGAGTTCTTTCAGAGTCAACGGGCCAAGGTCTTCCCCGAAAAGTTGCCTGTATGAACATTCAAGATTCAACATAGGGATATTAACCAAAATGATCAAAGTTGATCAAGATTTTGCTCAAATGACCGATCCACTTAATTTTGCATTGCCCAAATGACCCAACCAATAGTTTGGTGACACCTCAGACCATCCAGCAAAAACCTTCCTTGAACCGGCTAAACCGTCAACCCTTGGTCTCACTCTCTAGCAACTAATTTGACGTCACATATACTTGATGGAAAAAAAAGGTAGTCAACGGCTAAATTAGCCGCAAAAAAGGTAGTCAACGGTTAAATTAGCTGGCAAAAAAAGTTATTAATGACAAAAAAAAATGGTACTTTGATAGCTAACTTAGCCGGCAAAATGGTAGTCAATGGCAAAAAAAGTGGTCAACAACAAAAAAAGTTGATCATTTTGGCAAATCAAAATTTAAGTAGGTCATTTAAGCAAAATCTTGGTCAACTTTAGTCATTTTGGTAAAAATCCCTTCACCATATACCAATCTTTTAGTCTTATAGACTTGTAAATATCCAAACTTTCTTCGGCACACACGCTACTTGCCTTTGGTATTGTTGTAGAGACTCGTATTTCGCTTTCAGTTTCACATACTCCCTGTAACTGCTTTGCTACTCCATCAAAAACAAATAAACCGGTTAAAAAAACAACTGTGGGTTATATAATCCATTATCTGTCAACTCGAAGATATTGGAATGGGAAAGGATATATATATATACCTCGGCATCATTGGCGGATCGGTTGATTTCCATTGAACTATAGCTGCAATTCTGATACCTTTCAAGCATCTTGAGCATGCTGCAAAAAAACAGGTTCAGAACCAAGAAAAAGTTTTACTAGGATTCGTGTGTTAAGCTCAAATAAGTTCATTTTGAGTCGAGAACTGAAGTTGAAGCTAGTTTTTTTAGTTGTTATCATTATCTTTACTTTTTGTTGTTTTCCAGTCTTTACTGTCTGAATTTCTTTCGCCACGACTGCGGTGGAGTATTAGACATTAGTTTATTATTATTAGATTATGGTTAATTAGTATGAGTCCACGGACCCATTAGGTATATAGGGTTTAGAGTTTTTACTCTATAAATTGTAACCCTTATCTTCAATAATGATAATTCAAGTATTTCATATTCTTATACTATCGCGTGTGACTCGAAACACCAAATGTGTTGTGTGTAACACATGAAAAAGTACATATATTCGGGTTTGTTTCGGGTGTAACACGTTGCACATGTTGCGCGCACCCTCTCGACCCCTTTTACCTCATGCTACAAAAGAGCATAAAGGCTTAAACTTTAATATTTTTTCTCAATATATAAATTTAGTTTCTGCAAATCTTTTAAAAATATTAAAAAGAAAATTATAATCCAAAACCATCATCATGAACAACAGCTATTATACTACAGTAACCAATGCCTTCTGGTGTTTTGAGTACTGTTACATTACATGAACGATTTTTGAATACAAAAAGCATGTCGTACATGATTGATTTGAAACAAGAGTATATTTTATTTGTAAAATGCGCTGACAATTAGGGTTCCAAGATAGTAATATAATTAAATAATTTCCTTCTTTCAGCCTATGAATTAAATGAGCTTGTCGCTCTAATCCCTACCAATATTTTTTGCAAAATGAGTAAACAAGCAGATAACCATATACAAGTATAATGTCACTTATGATAGTGCTTTTGTCTCTTAATTAAGAGTCCCTTTTATCTATATCAAAGGTAATAATTAGGAAAGGAAAATATAACTAGAATATAGTATATAGTATATAGTATATAAAATATAAAAATAAAGTTTGTTTAACAAGAATTTTTAGAATTTTTAGTATAAAACCGACATCACAAATGTATTGTGTAACATTAGAGCCATATATTGTTTAAGAATAAGTCGCTTAGACCATCTCCAACATCATTGATATGCCCACTACCCGCAGGTCGGGCTCAAATGATGATGTGGTCATGTCCTCAATTCAGAAGGGTTGCGTTGGGCATAGGTGCCCTTCGACATATTTCGTTGGTTTGCCCGTAGCTAAGGACGAGCCCTTAGCAATTGTTTTTTTTTCTTTAATTCAACTCACACAAACAATATTAAATAATATAATTTGGGGTGTTTGTAGTAAGGGCTACGTTAGATAAAAAAACTGTTTGTGCGAAGTACGAGTAAAAAGCTGATGGATTGTGATTGTTTGTGGGAAAGACGTTTGTTAGCATTGCGGGTTGTCCTATCACAAGGATATATGTTCCTTTACGGAACTAATGGATCATAGCAACTATTGAATTTTATCTTTTCCGGTTTAAGAGAACTTCAACCTTATATACAAAACAAGACTAGAACCAAAAGGAAATCATTAGGAAATATAATCACCGGTCACAAATTGATGGATGTTGTGTTCTAAACTTTAAATAAACCCGAGGATTCATCCGGTTTGATGGAACAAAAGTTGCCTCTAAATCTTAAACTCTAAACCTTCAAATTGTTGTTATAAAACCAGAATATTTTGTAGTTCAAAACCAAAAGTGATCGATTCATTTTGGTTCTAATTTGAAAAATAAACTATGACAAGAAAATAGGTCTAATCTCATTGGATATAGTAAAGCTTCCTGTCATTTCACCTAAAGATTTTACTAGTTATGTTTCTTATATACTTCAACTTACTTCTTTTAGAATCATAAGGACAAGATCTACTAAATCCTCATATCACTAAACCTAATTATTTCAACCCTAACCAAGAAATCTTTAAATTAGCAAACTCAAACCCTTTACCCCTTCATTCAAGTATTCAACTTGTGGGTGTTCTTTTATCTTGCAAGCAAATCACACTAAACTATATATCAAGAAATTAACACATAAATAATCAGATCTGCAAAACACATAGTAAAAGGTGTGTACTTTGAGGTGCTGCAGAACTCATAAAGCTTTCCACGATTTGAGAAGATGATGAGTGCCACCTCAGCATCACAAAGAACCGAGAGTTCATAAGCTTTCTTAAGAAGCCCATTTCTTCTTTTTGCAAAAGTCACCTGCCTGTTGATCTTGTTCTCGATCCGCTTCAGTTCAACTCTCCCCCTCCCCATATTTGTTTCAAAAAACACAACTTTTCAGATCAAATCAATGGATGAAATTGAACAAGATTCAAGTTTTCTGCAAACTGTTTCTTGACCACAAAAAGATGATGATGAAGAAGATGATCATAGAACAAATCTTGAAGATTTGGGTTTTAATCTTTGATGCTCTCTTTCTTTAAGGTTTTGGGGATTTATAGTTTCAACTTCCATACCCAGATATGAAATTTAGGGTTGGTGTTGTTTCCATCTTCAAAGCTTGATGCTTTTTAACCTACTTGAGAAACACTAGGAAGGGATCAAGAGGGTATTCCCACTCGCATTTAAGCGCGTGAGGACAAGGCTTGTGTGTAGATGTGGGCGCGTGTAGGCGCGTATGTGGAGTCAATGTGAATAATTAGTTTTTACAGATAAAAGACATCAACATATGTCACCAACCTTAAATAGGTTCCACACGTGTCGATCTATGAGAGGTCAGTATCAAGAGAGTTTATTATAATTTCCTACTTTTTATCATTTTCCGTACAGTTTCTTTTTGGAAAAGTATTTCTTTTTTTAAATGACAATCTATGATTTGGTGGCAAAGCAGTAATTTATTTGTTACGAGTTTATATCTTTTACAAAGCGTAGAAAGGTATGTTCTCAGTTTAAATCTTACAGATTGTAGATGTGTTTGGTGATTTTATCTAAAAAAAAATACAATCTATTAGGGTGGGCGGTATACATGCCGCCACCCTCGGCATCACCTCGGCACCAACCATGCCGACTTCGGCATGTATACCGGCCCGCCCTTCTCTTCGGCATCCGGTAATGTGGGTCGTGATTTGCGGCATGTTTTCGCCGAGAGTCGCCGAGCAAACGTGACCGTTCAACGGTCATTTTTTTGACCGTTTGAAACTTTTTTTTTTAATCAATTCCTCCACTATATAAATCCCTCCAAAACCAACAAATTTTATACACCTTTTCTCTTAAAAACAAAAAAACCTCTAGTTTCTTTCTCAAAAAACATGAATCGCCCTCGCCCACGCTATAAAATCCCACCCGAGCTTATGACTTCTTCTAGTAGTTCGAGCGATTCGGACAATGACGCGATAACTTTCATGAATCTGTGTTATCGTGCTGTTTTAGACGAAGAATCTCGAGAGAAGAGCACAAGGACGAGTATTTATCGAGATCGTAGAGCAAGCCATGATCGTTTGATTGAGTTATATTTCGCCGACGAGCCACGTTTCCACGAATGTATTTTTAATGATAGATTTCGAATGTCTAAGAGATTGTTTAATCGTATCTTGCATGATATTGAGAGTAACTTCGAGTGGTTTACGTCTCGTTTCGACGGGAGGGGGCATCCAAGTTTCACTGCTTTACAGAAATGTACGGTAGCTATTCGTCAATTGGCAACCGGTAACGTGCCTGACGAATACGATGAGTTTTTAGAAATGTCCGAAAGAACATCACGTGAATGCTTACACTACTTTTGTGATGCTATAATTAGACTTTATAGAGATGAATTTTTACGTTCACCGACTAGCCATGATCTTGCTCGTTTATATGAGGCCCATTTAGAAAGACATGGCATCCCTGGCATGATCGGTAGCATCGATTGTATGCATTGGGAATGGAGAAGCTGTCCAACAAAATATAGAGGACAGTATCATCGTGGTGATCATCCGAAACCAACGGTAATACTCGAGGCAGTTGCGTCTCAAGAAATGTGGTTTTGGCATGCTTTCTTTGGTGTCGCAGGTTCAAACAATGACATAAATGTGCTAAATCAGTCAACATTGTTCACGAACGAGTTGAAAGGTATTGCTCCGAAAGCTCCTTTTGTTGTTAACGGTCGGGAATACAAACGGGGCTACTACCTAGCCGATGGTATATATCCCACTTGGTATACTTTTGTAAAAGCGTATACACATCCATACGCAATCAAGGAGAAGAAAATGAAAAAGGTGCAAGAGGGTGCAAGAAAAGACGTCGAAAGAGCGTTTCGGAGGTTGAAAGCTAAGTGGGCGATAATAGATCGAAAAGCACGACCAACAGACACGTACAGCTTTGATGGAGAATATCATGTACGCTTGCATGATACTTCACAACATGACACTGAAAGACGAGGGTGTGGCTATTTCACTGGTACACATTCGCGATCCTCCAGTACCGCCGACCGACACTGAGGATGTTCATATGGAGATACGCGACAGCGAGACACACTTCCAGCTACGATTCGACATCACTGAGCATATCGCCAACAATTTGGAAGTCGTGCTAACTAAAGAAGAGTTGAATGCAAATCCTCCACCACCCTAGATTTGTATTTTTTTAAAAAAAAAAAATTGAAGAATAAATGTTGGTTTTTTTTTAGGACTTTGGTAATTTTTTTTATTTTTAGGATTTTGTAATTATTTTTAATTCTAATGAATTGTATTATGTTTTTATTTTATACTAAATGTGTTAGTTTAATTTTATTTGTTTTAGATTAAAAAGAAAATGAAAAACAAAATATTTAATCCATGCCTAAACCATGACTAAATGAGCATACCCCCTACAAAATCATCATTCTACATCAATTCTACATCAAATTTCTCTCTCCTGTTGGCATCATCCTATTGGTCCAATTTGATGCCTAAGGTATGCCTTAGGCAAGCATACCTCCCACCCTTAAGAGTAAATTACGGATTGCGTCCCTGTGGTTTGCAAACCGTTTTGAACTGAGTCCAAAAGTTTAAAAATTTTCGTATGGAAGTCTGAGGTTTGTATTTCTTTGCTATTTGAATCCCTGAGCCTAACATAGTTAAAATTTTCTGTTAACTCAAAGGGTATTATAGTAATTTTACACATCAGAAACTTGTTATGTAAATTAATAAGATTATAAAAATACAAGGGATATTTTATAACTTATAAAATAACTAAGGGGCTGTTTTTGTAATTTACAAAATTAATAAAAAAATAAAAACAAAAGATATCTTCAATCCCTCTAACCCCAAATCCATCTTCAGTCCCTATCACCAGACCA
Organism: Deinandra increscens subsp. villosa; assembly: GCA_039602395.1. NCBI lineage: Eukaryota > Viridiplantae > Streptophyta > Magnoliopsida > Asterales > Asteraceae > Deinandra > Deinandra increscens. The sequence goes on from JBCNJP010000025.1 coordinate 71,232,800, forward strand.
CACCTCCGCCGCCATAACCTTCGCCGGAGATCTAACTACCGACAGCTCTAACCACCGGAGATCAAGAGCCACCTTTGCCTCCTCCGACTAAGAACCAACCACTGCTAGTCTGCTACCGATCCACCATCCATCTTCCAAATATTAACCAAAACCCCCATAATCAACCAACAGATCACCACCATCGATCATCCCCTACCTCCACCACCATCATCATCCCAGTTTCTAGATATACATAGAAAGCTTATGTTTAAAAGAAAACCAGACAAAAAATAATAATAATAATAATAACAAAAGAAAGGAGAGAGAGACAAGAGAAAGCTGTGAGCAACCGGTCCCCCCACCCTCTCCTTCTTCAAACAGTGTTCTTCCGACCTCCGACCGCCTACTCACCGGCTACCCTCCGTCCAACCCCTCCAGCAACGTCGCAACCACATCTTCCTTGTCCGAACCTAACCCCTCTGATTCTCCGACTTTCACGGCGACCCTACCTCCTTTCCCTATTCAATTCGAGTCGACAACCTACCGCCGTTCGTTGACGACCTCCAGGCGAACCCAACAGCGACCACCGAGGCAACCCGACTACCTCCCTCCGTTCGATCGACCCCGACGAACCCCCACAACTCCGGTGACCTTGTTTTCTGATTAGGTCTAAACAGGAGTAGCAGCGCAGTGGCTTGAGCCCGTCTCCGACCCTATGTTTCCTGATCTGTGCAGCGGTTGTTGTGTTAATGGTGGTGGTGGTAGCGCATTGTCAATGGTGGAGGATGGTGGTTGTTAACGATGGTTGGTTTGCCATCGATCGTCAATGGTGGTGGTGTGTTAGTTGTAGCGGCTGTTATGTTAATTGTATTAGGTTTTCTAAACTTTTAATATTTATATTTAGTTACAGAACTAGTCCTTCTATATTGTTAAGTTATAAAAATAGCCCTTGTATTTTAATAACCTTATTAATTTACATAACAGGACCCTGATGTGTAAAATGACTGAAGTACCGTACCCCTTGAGTTAACAGAAAATTTTAACCCTGTAGGATCGTGGTTAGAGACAACTAACCAAACAAGTTACTAAAAGTATCAAACAAGAAAGGCGGAATCAGACTTGTTTGTGTTAATGTTTGAAACGGTTTGATCGAAACTGTAACAAGTAAACATGAAGTAAAGTAGATGAACACAAGATGTCAATTCCAAGCACTACTATATTTATACTTCACAGTGTTTACAGAGAGTTACAACTGATGAACAAGAGAAGTGTTCGATGATTTGAACAAAGGAAATACAACTAATATATATAGTGCAAGGAGGAAATAAAAGATCTACTTTTATTTCCTTTTAGCTCTAAGGCTAAATAAACAAATAATATCTACTCCAGAGTTGTTGTAGTACAAGCATGCTTCTGTGAACAGTTGAGCAGACCTATCGGTGAACAGTGCACAGCATGGTGTAAAGTAAAACTGCTTTCTGACAGCTTTATGCATTGGAACTTGCAACAGGGGATAAGTCAAAGTTCCGGAGTAACACTAGGAGAAGTTCCGGAGGAACTACTAAGTGTGAAGGAAGTTCCGGACTAACTTCCTTCGGAACTCTGACTTAGAGAATTTCTGCCAAGCAAAACATTCCCAACAGTCTCCCCCTAAGATGTTGCTACCAAAAACTGTTCTTCTGTCTGAATCTTCAAGATGCTTTGACTTGAGCTCTACACTGCCTTGTAGTTAGGAGTTCCCATTATAGCCATGATATCCATTTGATTCAGCTTATCCCAATCCTCCATTTTTAATTCAGGCTTCTTCCTGATTTCACCATTGCTCATGAAGAAGTAATACATGTTCTCACTCCTGTGATCTTCAATCCTTAGAATGCAGGGATGAGTGACTTCAACATTTGGTGTTGGAGAATCTGAAGGTTCGGATCCTTCTTCTGAATCACTTACAGCTATCTTCTTTCTTTTGGCTAGGCGTTTCTTACTTGCCATAGACTTCTTTCTTCCAGAGTAGGAGAAAGGAATAGGCTGAGGGGATGGAGGTTTTTGGGATGAGGATTCAGGCTCGGGTTGTGTAGGCTTTGGAATTTTGGGAGGTGGAGAAGATGGTGGAGATTGAATTGGTTGGTTTGGAGTTTGAAATGTAGGGGCAGTGGGTTGTGATGATGAGGTAAAGGGTTGTGATGATGATGAGAGGTGAGGATCAGAAACAGTGTCAAACATTTGCTTGACAATGTTGATCCTAGGTTTCTTCTGTTGAGGAGCAGAGACAGGAGCTTTTCTTTTCTTTTCCTTGAGGTAACTGAGACCTTCAGGATGAAGAGAGTCGAAAAGAGTATACATACCTGGTGGTCTTTTCTCACCAGTAGTTCTCTCCTTTTCAATTTGACTCTTCCTGATGGCATCAAGTTCAGATCTCAGCCTTGGCAGTTTGCAAGAGTTGATTCTCTTAGGATTCTCCATTAAGATTTCTTTGAAATACCATTTGTGAATCAGCAAGTCATCTTCCTCAGATAGTTTTTGATATCTGGTACCTTGCTTCTCTTGTGCCTTCTCCTGCTCATAGCTACACTCAACAAACCTTTTAACATTCATCTTCTTGGCTTCATCAGCTTGAATGGTGAGAATCATATACATCCAATTTATCAAGTCATCACCCTGCATCTCATTTACCCATTCATCAGTAAAACACTCCTTGCTTCTGAGCATAATACTGAATTGACCAAGGAAAATTTTGTTGTCTTCATTGCTTTTCATATGAATTTTCCTGTAGTCATTCGCTAAGACCCTTTTATACTTTTCAACCTTATCAGAAAGACCTTGCTTTTCAGCTCTAGCAATCCTTTCTCTTGTATAGTTGTCTGATCTTAGCCTAGCTCCATTAATAAAGAACATTAGGTCTGAGTTATTGACAACATACTCATAAATACCTCCTTCTATGAGCAGTTGTTTCTGTTCATCAAATACAGCAGCCTCTTTCTGTTCTTGGAACTTCTTATGCATTTCAACATTCTCCTTCTCCAATTGATCAATCAGAGCTTTTGTGGCAGGGTCCATATTTTCATTTTGATCACCTGTGCTCTGATTATCTTCATCCATGTCAGTGAAACCAGATATGGTTCTCTCATCAAGAGAATCACCATCAGCAGGCTTTGAAGACTCAGGAAGTGAAGTTGTAGCATTAAAACTGACTTCCGAGATAACTTGCTCAGGAATAGTTTTAGTGCCAGGTTCCGAAGTAACTACCCTGGGACTGACTTCCGGAGCAATTTGTTCCGAAATAGTCTTAGGCAATTCCTTGGAAACAACTTCCGAAGTAACTTCCTTCTGAACATTCTCAGTGGTGAGAAGTTCTTCCGGAGTAACTTCCTTCGGAATCTCCTTAGCCAAGGTTGATTCTTCCGGAGTAACATCCTTCGGAGTTTCATCAGTGATGATTAGCTCCTCCGGAGTAACTTCCTTCGGAATTTCAGTGTCAGAGGCAAATTCCTCCGGAACAACATCCTTTGGAATTTCCTCTGTTACAACCTTTGCTGCAGAAGATGTAGTACACCTTAGGTTCAGTAAAGCTTCTGTTACTTCTATATCAAACAGATCTTCTTGCTGAGTCACATCTTCTACTGGTTTACTCTCAGGTGTATCAACCTGTTCTTCACTTCTTTCTCCTCCTTCAGCCTCAAACTGTTCTACACCTGTTTGAAGATACTCTTGCTCTTTTGCTAAGTAGACTTCTGAAATAAAGCTTCTGACTTCTGCAATGTTTTGAGGGTGAGCACCTGAAGCAGCCATCACGAATCTTAGGAATTCCATGTGATTGACTTTGCATTCTTCAGGTGTTGCCTGCATTAGCTGATCCATGTGAACATTAAGCAAACCTTCTATTGGGTTGAAGGGCTTAACTCCACTGATTTTGAATAGCTTTGTCTTCATCTTCTCAGGTATCCTCTCATTGTGATTAAAATCAATTTCAGACGAGCTAGCAGAGTCTTCAGTTGGCTTACTTTTAGCAGAAATGTTTTCAAAAGATTTTGAAGAGCTAGCTTTCTCCCCCTTTTTGGTAGCAACAGCTTCACCAGTTGGGTTTGATGCACTAACCTTCTCCTGCTTAAGCCTTTCAATCAAGGTGTCCTGCTGTTGAATAGTGTGAAGCAGGGATTGCATCTGTTTCTGCAATTCAGTTTGATTTGCCGTCAATTCTTTAAGTAAAGCACTGCCCTCAACTGATTTCTCAGTATCCTTGGGCGAAGAAGAGCCATCAAGCCTAGCTTGATCAAGCTCAACACCCTGGTTGTCTTGGCTCCTGGGATTCCCTGCAAGCACAGTTGTTGCCTCAGGTTCCATTTCTGGTTCCTTTGGTTCAAACTGGCTGCTGGTTGCCATAGATTGGGTCTTAAGAATGTTACTACTGTCCAATTGTTCCAGTGGGGAACCAATTGTAGTAGCAGCCCTTTCTATATGAACATCTTCATCACTCCTGATGTTCAACTCCTTAGTGGGTGAATGGGGGTTAGGAGAAGCATAATCTAGATCCATCCAATCATCTTCATGAGGTGAAGTTAATGAGAAGAGATTGTCATTTGGATTTAAATAAGTTTCTTCATCATCCACAGGTAAATCTTGGTTTAGGTCTATGGAGGTAAACAAAAGGGATGAGGGTTGTACATCCAATCTAATAGAAGATGAGGTCTCAAGTGAGAGATCATCAGCAATATGGCTTAACCCTTGGCTTTGATGTTGAGCAGACAGTGGGTCATGCTCAAGGTTTTCAGGTTGGGTGGCAGTAGGAGACACAGGTGGAGTAGACCCTGTCTCCTTTTCAACAACTTTTGATGGAGTAGGTGAGGAAGTTTTGGTTGTAGTTTTTGAGTGTCTGACCTTCTTTCTGATATAGGTGATGTTCACAGGTAATTTAGTAAGAAGGTCAGTGTCAGGTGTGGGTTCAACAACTGATGGTGTAGTTTCAGTGTTGTCACCTGGAGCAGGTTGCTCAGTTGGTTCTTGAACATCAACTGATTGCTCTTGCACCCTAGGTGCAGGAATAACTCTTGGATCGGGTAGTGGATGGTCATTTTCCACACCAAGACAGTTGGAAATAGCAGATTTTGAAAGCAAGTAAGAAAAAATTTTCTCAGTTAAGTTCTTTTGGTGAAAAATGGTACCGGCTCTGGGAATTTCAGGAAATTGTGTATCCAAAATGTGTTGTAAAAATCTGGGATACATATTAAAAGGTTTTTCACAATTCTCCCTGAGCCCATCAAAAATCATTTTTGAGAAATTAAAGCAATCTCCCCTGATCACAGCATGAAGAGCAGTAGCTTGGACTTCACCAAGTTCCTCATGAGACCTTCTGGGAGTTAGGCAAACCATCAGAGTATGGGCAAGAAACCTCCATACAGGTGGGATGTGACATTTCTTCACAGTTTTGCTTTTGGGGTTTCCTCCATATCCTATGCCCATCAGAGTGAATTGATAATCTTCCTTGGGAACAGTAAGAATACCATCTCTGTCTTGTAATTTCAGATGAGTTCTGATCATTTCTTCAGTGATGTGCACATTTCTACCGTGAACTTGGCTTTCAATTTGCATCACCTGCTTGCCATCTTCATTCCCGGCACCTATTACCGCATTTGCCCAAAACTGAGAGATAGTTTCGTCGTAAATCGTGGGATTTACAGTTAGGGCAAAGTTTAGCTCAGACGCATTGAGGAAGTCGATCATTCCATCAAACGGAGCCGACTTCTCTGTTTTCTCTAGAAAAGCTCTTTGATTATGCTCGTGATGAAATGCGAATGCTGCCATTTGTTCTGTACTGAGTGATTGCTTGAGAGAATCAGATGAATTTGATGAAATTGGGAAAAAATCGAGAGCGATTGACGGGAATTTGGGATTTAGGTTTAGTAAGTGAAAGGGTTTCTCTGGAAGTGACAGTTAAAGGGGTGAGGAGAGAGGGAATTGACGTTAACGGAAAAGGTGGAATTAGTGGGGCCACCAGTTAACCGTCACTGTTAAAATTTGAAATAAAGGGTCCCACTTAATCCACAGAAAAAGATTAAGTCAATAAAGTTCCTCCGGAACTTTTCCTTCGGAACAATTGAGTTCCTTCGGAAGAGTGAAGTTCCCTCGGAACTTTTACCTTTAGAAATTTTCTTCTCTTCTCCTAAAATACTTCCGCAGGAAGTTCCTTCGGAGTTTCAAAATTTACTCCGGAACACCTGAAACACTTAGAAAACACTTGAAAACCTGTTAGAAACTTTAGAGAGTTCCCTCGGAACTTCTCTTGAGAAGGAAAACTTCAGGAGTAAGTTCCTCCGGAACAATGTTGTTCCCTTGGAATTTACTTAGAAGCATCAAAAAGTTCAGAAATGGTCATAACTTTGGAAGTTTTTCAAATTATCAGTTATAAACCATTTCTTGAAAGAGTTCTCATGATTTTGAAGAGATGGATGTTAAGAACACAAACACATAAGGTGATAGAACAATTTATGTACATAAAAGCAACAATTGACAGCAAAAGTTAACCAAAGTTCATCATCCCAATAGCTGTGATAAGAAAGAAAAATCTTGCTTCATCAAATGCCTTTGTGAAAAGGTCAGCTAATTGAAGATCAGTATGAACCTTGTGTAACTTAATCAATTTCTTTTCTGCACAATCTCTAATGAAATGGTACCTTATTTCGATGTGCTTTGTCTTAGAGTGCTTCACAGGATTGTTGGTGATGGAAATGGCACTGGTGTTGTCTGCATACATAGGAGTTTCCAGGAATGTGATTCCATAATCCAGCATTTGATTCTGGATCCAAAGTACTTGACCACAGCAGCTTGAAGCAGCAATGTACTCAGCTTCAGCAGTTGATGTAGAAACACAGGTCTGTTTCTTGCATTGCCATGATACAAGCCTATTTCCTAGAAATTGACATCCTCCTGATGTTGATTTCTTATCCAAGTAGCAGCCACCATAGTCACTGTCAGTGTAGGCAACCAGAGAAAAGTCATTGTTTTTTGCATACCACAAACCAAGTTTTGGTTGACCTTTGAGGTATTTAAATATTCTCTTTACTGCCTTCATGTGGGATTCTTTGGGAGCTGATTGATATCTAGAGCATAGGCATACACTGAACATGATATCAGGCCTACTTGCTGTTAAGTACATCAGAGAACCAATCATTGCCCTGTAAGTGTGCTGATCAACAGGTTCACTTTCTGATTCTGAATTCAGATTGTGAGAGGTTGAGATAGGAGTTTTTGCAGAGGAGGAGGATAGCATATCAAACCTCTTGAGCATATCTTGAATATATTTTGACTGATTCAAGAAGATGCCATCTGCAGTTTGTTTAACTTGGAGACCCAGAAAGAAATTAAGTTCACCCATGGAACTCATTTCAAATTGATCTTGCATCAGGGTCTCAAACTCCTTACACAAATTAGGATTGGTAGATCCAAAGATAATATCATCCACATAAATCTGAACAAGCAACTTATCTTTTCCAACTTTCCTTATGAAGAGAGTTTTATCAATGGCTCCTCTCCTGTATCCATGGCCAAGCAGGTAATTTGACAGAGTCTCATACCAGGTTCTTGGTGCTTGCTTGAGACCATAGAGAGCCTTGATAAGTTTACACACCTTGTTAGGATGGTGTGGGTCTTCAAACCCTGGTGGTTGACAGACATAAACTTCTTCCTTCAGTTTCCCATAAAGGAAAGCACTTTTGACATCCATTTGGTAAACAGTGAAGTTCTTGAAAGCTGCATAGGCAAGGAAGATTCTGATTGCCTCTAATCTTGCAACTGGAGCAAAAACCTCATCATAGTCTATCCCTTCTTCTTGAGAATAACCCTGAACAACAAGCCTAGCTTTGTTCTTGACAACAATTCCTCTTTCATCCTTCTTGTTTCTAAAAACCCATTTTGTTCCAATAGGTTGAGCATGTACTGGTAAATCAACCAGTTCCCAAACCTGTTGTTTGTTGATTTGGAACAATTCCTCTTGCATAGCTTCAATCCAATGATTGTCTTTAAGTGCTTGCTCCACTTGTTTTGGTTCTTCTTGAGACAGGAAGCATGCAAATAAACAGATGTTTGCATCAGCAGATTTGCTTCTTGTAAGAACAGGAGCATTCACTTCACCAATCACATTCTCAATGGGATGAGTTTTGCTGACATTTGTATTCTGAAAACTTGGAAATTCGTGACTTTGAACTTGCCTAGTTGGTGGAATAATTGGGGGCAACAAGACACTAAGCTCAATTCCTGGCAATCTTTGTGAAGGGGGCAAATTTGATGTAGTTGCAGCAGAGACATGTTGATCACTTGAGTTGTTAGCAGAGTTGATGGTATCTCCAAGAGATGAGTCATTGAAATTTGACTCATGAGAACCATCAAGATCACCATGTAGGTTGTCATTTGGAGAAAGCTGCAAGCTCCCATCATCACTGGTGTCTGAGACATAACCATCCTGTTGTGACTGAGAGTCACTTGACTCAGTTTCAACCACATTCACTGGAGTGGGATCAGTGACTTGTTGAATTGCATCAGTTGGCATGGTTGAAGGTTTGAAAGGTTGTGTGCTGACAGAGGAGTAGTAATGACCAAATTTGTAGCCATCCTTCTTTGCATTTGAATTCTCCCCCTGAGACTGCACATACTCACTAAAGGACTTATCAACAGTAAAGTTGAAAGCATTGGTTAGTGAATCAATATCAAATAACCATGTGGGTTCAGAACTAAACTTATTTGTTGATTTTTCATTGAAAAACACATTAATTGACTCTTCAATAATTTTAGTTCTGAGATTGTATACTCTGTATGCCTTGGCAATACCTGAGTAACCAACCATGAAGCCATCATCTGCCTTTTCAGCAAACTTAGCTAAATTCTCACTAGTTATTAATATTGTAACAGGACAACCAAAAACTTTGAGAAAGTGTATACTTGGTTTTCTTTTTCTCCAAAGTTCATATGGTGTCTTGTTTTTACCTTTGACCACAAGCACCCTGTTCTGAACATAGCAGGCAGTGTTCACTGCTTCAGCCCAGAAAGTTACAGGGAGCTTAGACTCAGCCAGCATTGATCTAGCAGCTTCAATCAGTGTTCTATTTCTCCTTTCAGCTACACCATTTTGCTGAGGAGTTCTAGCAACACTAAACTGCCTAGATATCCCCTTTTCTTCACAAAAAGAATTTAAAACATGATTTTTAAATTCTGTGCCATTGTCACTTCTAATTGTTTTGACTTTGAAATTTGACTGATTTTCAAGTTGAGTGATTAATGATTTTAAAATCTCAGGTGTTTCATCCTTAGTTCTTAGGAAGAAAACCCATGTGTATCTTGAAAAATCATCAGTGATTACAAAACAATATGATTTCTTTCCCAAACTCATTACCCTAGTAGGACCAAAGAGATCCATGTGCAACAATTCTAAGGGTTGAGAAATTGAGTTTTCAGTTTTGGACTTATGAGAAGACTTGTGTTGCTTGCCCTTCAAACAAGCAGTACAATGCTCATTACAGTTAAAGTGTTTTTGAGGCAAACCATTTACCAAACCTAAATTAACAAGTTTGTTCATGGTTTTGTAATTAACATGTACAAGTCTTCTGTGCCAGAGGTCAGACTCATCAACAGAAGCTCTTGATATTAAACAAGTATTGCCATCAAGAGATTTGGCACTTGCCATATCAAGTAAGTACAAGCCATCCTGCCTTTTTGCTTTTATCAAAATCATTTCATTTGGAATTTTTAGACCAGGCTTAAGTACTAGAGCTTCTTCATCATTAAACAGAACATTCATCCTTTTATCACAAATTTGTGATACACTCAGCAGATTAAAATTCAGAACATTTACAAGACTTACCTTGTCAAGAGTAAAACTTCCATTTGATACATTACCAAGTGCTGTAATGTACCCTTCATTGCTTCCAAAAGCAACGGGACCACCATCATATCTTTTTGTATTTTCTAGAAGGTTTTTATTACCTGTCATGTGACTGGAGCACCCACTATCTACAACCCAAACATTTGCTTGAGATTTATTAGGTGACTCCTACACAGGTAAAGAACATGATCAGTTGGAGTATGGGACCCAAGCCTTTGTGGTCTTGGGTCTTCCCATGGCATCATTATAAGAGTAGTTTCCTAACACAAGTTGTTCTGCAGGAAAATCATCATACTCAGAAAAATCACCATTTTTCTCATTTAAGTTTCTGTTATAACTCTGCCATTTGGGAAAACCATGTTTCTTAATAAAAGCCTTCTTTTCCCTAAACTTTCTGTTGCTTCTTTGTCTTGCAGTTTCAAGTTTTGGTTGTGCAGCAACTTTGAAAGTTTCAGTATGAGGATGCTGAGTTCCGTAGGAACTCACTTGTGCAGGATAATCATGCACTTCATACTGTTCAAAAACTTGTTTTCTTTCACGAGGAGCAGATTTTGCTCGTGAATTTCCTTTGAAAGATGGGTGAATTTGATTAATGAACTCAGTGGATTGAAATTCAGGTCTTTGTTTTGAGGGATTAGAAGACCTGATGTTTTTAAAATGTTCCGAGGGAACTGTATTTCTTCCGGAGGAATTTTCTCCCGGAAGATATGAAGTTCCTGCGGAATGTTGTTCCTTAGAAAAATTGTTTCTTTTAACATATGAAAAGCTGTTATTCTTTTCATTTCCAATCCAGACCTTTTGAGTTTTTCCAGAAATCTTTTGATCAACATGTGATCTTTTTGGTGACATGTTCCTGCTATCCTTTAAATTCTTTGAATTTAACAGATTTTGGTTTCTCCTTGGAGAAGTGTTAGCATTGTTAATTATCTGTTTGAAAGGATTGTAGGAACAATTTACAGCAACATGTCCTAATTCACCACAAATTATGCATTCTTTCACAAAGGTGTGAGACTTTTGTTTTGATGACTCTGAACTGATTTGATTTCCAACAGTTTTTGATTTGCCATTCCTTTGAGTAGTAGATTTTGACAGTTTGAAATCATCATGTTCTAAACTCACATTCTTAGGGTTTTTAAGAATTGGTTTTGAAATTTTTGATTTATCAACCTCAGCAGAAGTGCTGGTTGATTCAGTTTTGATGTCAGAAAAGCCAATAAAACTATCAGTTCTCATGTCATCACTCTCTTTCAGACTTTCAGCTTCTTTGGAAGGGTCCTCAGTTACTGGACCAATTTCCAATGGGTCAGGGGACAATGGAACACTTGTTTCTTTAATAGTTAGGGTTTCAAGACAAGTGTATGAATCAGGGTTTTCAACAATTTTAAAAGATACCCTTCCCTTCCCATGTGTGTGCTCATGCCACAACTTTTCTGCTTTTTCACTAGCAATTTGAAATTTATCAGCATTGCACAAGGCTTCCCTTAGCTGATCTTTTAGGGTTTGAATGTCAAGCACATATTCAACATTTTGTTTCTTTGAAATATTTAGTTGCTCAACCACATCATCCATTTGAGTTATAAAATTTGTTTGTTGATGTTTCAAAATCCCTATTGTTTGTCTGAGTTCATCAGTTATGGTTGAGTAAGCAATATCAGCCCTTTTTGAGTACTCTTTCAACTCATTTAGATTTATAAGTTCATCTACAAGGGCCTGATTATGCTTTTTGTAGCTCTCAACCACTTCAATACACTTAGGTGTACATAACACATTCTCAGATTCAGTGCTGGAGTTAGAGTTTACCTCTGCAGAAGCAGGTGAAGAACCACTTGCCATCAAGGCATGATTAGTTGGAGCAAACTCATGCATCACATCTTCCCAGTCAACAAACCCTGTTTGGTTTGCTACAGCAGCAGTTGCTTGGCTTTGGGTGTTGTAAGAGGGCTTTGGTGGAGTAGGACCAGAGGAAGAGCTTGGTTTGGTATATTCTTGTTTCTTCTCAGCATTGTAACCATTTTCTCTTCTTGGTTGAGAACACTCCCTGGCAAAATGTCCCAACTGATGACAGTTGTAACACTTGACCTTTGATTTGTCAAGACCAATAGGAGCATTCTTGGCTCCATTGTATTTTCTCCCTGTTCTCTTGTAGAACCTTTGAGCCCTAAGTGACACCATGGCTAGTTGGGTAGTGATGTCAATCTCCTCTAGGTCATCAGCACTGATGCACTCTAGATCTGATCTGGTGAAACCTGAATAAGAACTGTTAGCAACATTAGCAAAGTTTTGGTAGTAAGATGCTTCATGTCCTTTAGGAGACTCTGGAAAGGATACATATGGTTCAGGTTCAGAATAGTTCTCTGAGTGAGCAGTGATGAGGGCCAAAGTGCCTTTGGAAGATGATGTCTGGTTTGATGATACACCAGACTTCTCATTCATTTCCATCTCATGTGCACTCAGCATTCCATAGAGATCTCCTAATTTCAAGGTTTTAAGGTCTTTGTTGTACTTGATACTGACTGTATAGACAGTCCAAACTTCAGGTAATGATCTTAAAAATTTTCTGATTATATCAGCATTGTCAATTTTTACATCTGCACCCTGTAGTTCATCTATAAGTCGGACATATCTTAAGTACTGTTCAGACATTGATTCACCTCTTTTATGACAGAAATTTTCATATCTTTGTTTTAAGATGTCTTTCTTGTTCTCTTTCACCTCATCTGTTCCCTCATACATTTCAATAAGTGCTTTCCAAAGATCATGTGCAGTTTTGCATCTCTTAAAGCCTATTAGTATGGAATTAGGAAGAGCTGCCTGGAGTGCCCACAAAGCTTTGTAGTCACATTCACAGGCCTTATGATCATCATCAGAATAATTCTCATACGCTTTGACAAGGTCAACAACAGGTTGAGTAGCAGATGGGGTGGTAATGACTTTTGGTCCATTGACAATGGAACCCCACATTTTGTGATCGGTATTTTTGCAAAAAATTTCCATTCTGAGTTTCCATGTGTCAAAGTCATCAGGAGTAAAGGTTGGAGGTTTGTTAGTGCTGCCATTCCTTAGTTCACTCATTTTCAGAGATCAAGAATCAAAACAGTCTTATCCAAATCAAACAGTAACCCTTTTAGCAAGAAAAGTTTTCAAAAATACAATTTTAAAAACTTAAGGACTCAAGAGCCAAAGCTCTGATACCACTTGTAGGATCGTGGTTAGAGACAACTAACCAAACAAGTTACTAAAAGTATCAAACAAGAAAGGCGGAATCAGACTTGTTTGTGTTAATGTTTGAAACGGTTTGATCGAAACTGTAACAAGTAAACATGAAGTAAAGTAGATGAACACAAGATGTCAATTCCAAGCACTACTATATTTATACTTCACAGTGTTTACAGAGAGTTACAACTGATGAACAAGAGAAGTGTTCGATGATTTGAACAAAGGAAATACAACTAATATATATAGTGCAAGGAGGAAATAAAAGATCTACTTTTATTTCCTTTTAGCTCTAAGGCTAAATAAACAAATAATATCTACTCCAGAGTTGTTGTAGTACAAGCATGCTTCTGTGAACAGTTGAGCAGACCTATCGGTGAACAGTGCACAGCATGGTGTAAAGTAAAACTGCTTTCTGACAGCTTTATGCATTGGAACTTGCAACAGGGGATAAGTCAAAGTTCCGGAGTAACACTAGGAGAAGTTCCGGAGGAACTACTCAGTGTGAAGGAAGTTCCGGACTAACTTCCTTCGGAACTCTGACTTAGAGAATTTCTGCCAAGCAAAACATTCCCAACAAACCCCGTTAACTAAAAGGATTCAAATAACAAAGAAATACAAACCTTAGACTTCCAGACGAAAATTTTTAAACTTTTGGACTCAATTTAAAACGGTTTGTAAACCATAGGGATGCAATCCGTAATTTACTCATCTATTGATTTGTTCCCACTAGAAAACCAACCCGGCCATTATAATGTAAAATCTTAAAATCATGTTTGTATCGAGTTTGAATAGTTTCGTGAGTTTTTGAGAGGGATTAGTTAAAAAAATCACTCTGAAACTACTCGGTTGTAAAACAACCGAACATGCTCTGATGGATTTGAAGCTTACAGACTTTAGCTTGCCTTTTTAGCTGTTTAAGTTAAACTCAAATTTTAGTAACTTTTATAATCTAATAAAATTAAGTCCATTGTCTTCTTTTTTTAAACAAGTAACCAAGACTTCTAATCATCTACACTTTCGTTAAACGAGACTAACACTATGTTCCCGACTTCATTCAAGGGAGGAAAGTAAAGAAAAGAGAATTATTATATAATACAAAAAGGAAATGGTTGGTAACACACAACATGTACTATTCATAACAAATAGACCAATCACAAGCATGAGGGTATTTTTGTCAAGTGGTTCACCAGATGATTACTCCATGGAAGTGCTCCCACCAAACCTCATCACATCAATCTCTTATCTTTTTCAAGAAACACACCACCCCCCATTCTTCATTATCTCTTTCTGGCTCATCCGCCATATCCAACGATGATCTAATTCCAAGCTTTTGGTTACCGCCTACACACAAAGCCACAAAGGTGGATGCGACGACGACAAGGTACAAAGGTGAAGCGGGTCTGCGTTCCGACCAGGAGGAGCACCAGGTCGTCACTGAGTAAGGTACTGATGATTAGTGCCTCAATGGAGAACATGCGACGGTGGCAAGGTACAAAGGTGAAGGAGGTCTGAGAAACTCCAGTACCCATGTTCTCCATTTTCAGTTTCGTGTGTTGATTTCTCTTTCTTCTGTTTCATTTAGGTTGCGTGCCATCTGATTCTCTAAGAAAGAGGGATGGAATTTGAAGATGGAGGAGCTCCTGAAGACAGTGGGCACTAGGAAGGCAGCGACGATCATTTGTGAGGAGCGGCGACGGTGGTTATCGTGCCTTAACACAATCATAATCTGCATTTATCCGGAGCCGTTGTATATTACGCCGCCAACAATGGCTGATCGGTATCTATGACAGGTTTCAGTTCATCTTTGCCCCTATCTATGAGTTAATTGTTCTTGGAATCATCTATGATTTGTGGGTTTTTTAACAGACGTTGAATGCAGAGGCAGAATTCAGTGCAAGACCAAAAAAACAACAATTTAGGTATAGAGGCGGAAATCACTTCGTGTTTGCAAAGTGGAATCATTCCTTAACTTGAAACCATCGAATCAGCTTCTATTTTGTTTAGTGACAACAATTATTATTTTGATTTTCTTATACCCATAATGGTTCAAGTCGTTCCTTTATCGAGTTTTTTTTCTTATGTTATTTACAGGTTTCATTTATTGATGATTGTTTAACACAACAGCTAATTCATAGGAATCTAAGCATTAGTTTGGTTACTTATCAAGCAGGTAATTTAAACGATTAAATGAATTATGTTATGCTTTATTGCGTTTGACCGTTATTAATTATTTTCATTTGAATTATTACTAAATGATATGTCAATATTTGCTAAATCGGTAGAATAGTTTGTCATTGTTTTGACTTTTTTTAGAATCTCATTTATGATATGATATATTCTTTACACCGTTTTTGATGAAATTTGTTATGGTTGCAGTACTATTTGAAATACAAAGTTTGCTACAACTGATCTTTGTTTACCAGATTATAATCCATGTATAACTATTTATCATATCCAACTAATTGTAAGAAGTCATTTGTGTTCATCTCCTTTGCTTTATGTAAGAGCTAATTAGGCTTCACTAAGTGTAAGAAGTAATTTCTTAAGTTATGTGTTCATCACATCTTCTTTATATAGATTAAAGATTACCCTATGGATCACATGTTTTAATTTGATTTCCTCATCTCTGTCATGAACTGGATTCCACATAAATATGATTCTATTTGTCCGCATTGTAGGTATATCAATGTATATGGATCTAGAAGACGGGTTTTTTTGTCATGCAATTCTAGCAATTTTAGATTTATACTTAGTTCCTTTTCTTTCAAATCATAATCGTTGTTTCAGCTCATGTCTAATTTAATTTTCATGTTCTATGATGTTTTAAGTTTCAACTTTCTCACTCTTCAAGAAGGTTGCTGGTCTTGGCTTCACCTCTTAGAGACATATGGTTGCTGGTTTGTTAAAACTATAATTTTAAAACAAAAGACTAATTCATGATATATTAATACCCTGCTAATCAAGATTGCAATTGTAAAAAAGTAATTTCCTATTCTCTTTAATCACTAACTTTTTTTAACTATCTTTGTTTTAACTTAAACTTTTCAAATGGCTTTAAGGATATGTACTAAATAAACACAAACAGATGTACACGTTGAAAAATTCATCTTCAAACTTCCTGTTCCAATCACTTTCTTCTCATCTTAGAACATATCTGACCATACTATTAATATTACATTTACTCACATGTTTATGACTTTATTTATGACACCAAAATGTGCCAGATGAAAACCAAAGCTCACCAAAGAAACAGAAGGATATGGACAAATCCCAGGAATGAATGTTACAAGTGGAATGACACTTTTGTAAAATAGATGCGCAAATAAGCAAAGGCATAACCCAATGTCTACATAGGGTGCCTTATGACAACTCTTTTTTAATAGAAACCTTTAGTTCTAGAACCCAATATATGTAGATGGATATCTTTTGTAATAGCAATGTAAATGAAGATATGTAATGAAAACCAAGCATAACCCAATATGTACATGGGTATCCTTTAGAAAACAAACAATATCTTTTGTAATGAACATGTAGGTTAACATATGTAACGCCAGCTACTTATACTTTGGTCTACAATACGTATTACTTTCCAGGTAACATGACGTTGGCCCGCCGCAACGCGCGGACGGGTCAACAACTCGTGAAACATAATAGACTTTGTGTTCCCAAGTTTGATTAAAGTAAGAAAAGAGAAGAGATATAAAAATTGTATGTTCCCAAGATTTATTTAAGGAGGGAAATGAAGGAAAATCGAGAGAAAATTAGACAAGTTTTTAAGTTTTCCTTTCCTTCATATTTGGAAAGAAATTGAAGGAAATGAATCTCTCCCTTTTTTTTTCTTTCCTTTCTTTTCTTTTCTCTCCTTAAGTGAACTCGGGAACACTTCCTAAAGATTAAAGTAGTTGAAGAGTGGCATCATCATAACAGCTTGATATTGTTACACTACAAACAATTTTATAAAAAATCGTAATGGCTAATAATCCTAAAAGACTACTTTCTTGGTCCAAATTCTAAAGCTCAATACTTCCGATTTGGTTCTTATATCAATATTGCAATGAATTATTGTCCTAATTCAAAATTCAGCGAGCTACGCGATGAATTCACTACCCTAATTCGTCATTTCTCGATCAAAATTATAAATTTTGGCAAGTGTACTTTTCTCGGTCATCAATTGAAGCTACTATCTCGGGTAATTTGTAATTGCATCTTCCCCATTGTCGATCGCTGCTCTAACATCTTTATGAGTAGCAATTTACAAAAGAAGAAGAAAACTTGGAAGTGTACACTCTAAGGGAAATCTAACAACTTCAACTAATGGAAATGGGTATTTATTTATTATGTTCATTTGCTACTATTTATAACCATTTTTATAAATCCACTAATGTTTCTGAACTAAATTTATTATCCGAGCGTTGTCACGAGTATTACATTTGTACATAAAACAATTTCATTACTAAAACGTAACATAAAGAAAATAGAAATACAAAAGGACAGTGTAAAGACACTAAAATTAGAAAGCAAATAATTAAAGTATTGAGACTATGACTTAAATATTATATCACACGACTGTACTAAATGTATTGCGTATAGATAAAAAAAAATTATTTAAATACACGTGAGTGGCAAGTGACAATCACCTAAGCATATGTCATGTGGAAAAATGATCTATAAAAGATGTCATTTAACTTTGTTATATAGTAAATTGTTGTTATCTTTGATTATTTAGAAATTTTAGAATTCAAACGTTACTACTCCTTCCTAATAGAGTAATAGTTCGGTCTTCTTTCATATATTGTCTATCAATAATCAGTGGCGGATCTTGAACTTTTTTTCATGGGTGATCGAAAATTAATGGTGACCGAATCAATATATAATTTTTTTTAGTGGTGACCGACACGATATGTATAAAAAATTTCTTTGTAAAACACGTATACTCGGTACCTCTGAACAAAAAATCAGTAGTAACCGTCTTGGCGTTCATGTACCTCGTCTCACGTCACGTCAGATCCTCCCTGCGATCCCCCCTTCTCCTTTGCGGCCCACCACTGCAAGCACCAAAGCATTTCTAAGCACTACAAACACCCTAATTTAAAAAATAAAATTAAGGCTATATTAAATAACATTAGTCAATATCGTTACATACATGAAAATCCAAGTTCATCACAAATGGATTTACGTACAATATTCTTCTCATAAATAAACATATCAACAACCAGAAGTGTCACAATATGGACCAGCGTACAAGG
>JBCNJP010000025.1:71251605-71277287 GCA_039602395.1 Deinandra increscens subsp. villosa
ACATCTTTTAGGTACGTATTTAACTTTAAATTGTATAAATTATCGATAAAATTTTTGTTTTGCAATATAAGTTATGGTTAAAAAAAAATTTGACCGCGACCCCTAAAATTTTGTTTTGGATCCGCCCCTGATCGATTACATTAGACGACGATTATATAAATTTAAATAAACGTTACAAACATTGTTTAGAAAATATCAAATGATAAGTACAATTATTGTTTTGAGTCCACAAACTAAGATATTAAAGATTTTACAGATATGACATGTGACTTCATAAGATGTATCCAAATTATGCACCCGACTAAATGAGATAATGATGACACTCATTTAATTAGTAATGATGTGTAAAGTACTTATGTCCAAAATAAATTATTATGTATTATTTTCTAAATCATTTTAAATAAGAGTTTAAAATAGGGGATGTGAAAACTGATTATGCAACATATGAGATACGTAGCAAAGTCGGTGAATGAGATCGACCTAACCGTGTGGGTTTATAAAAAGCGACATTTCGACTCAAAAAAGTAATATAAATAAGTGTTTGTCCATAAAGGTCTATAATTTCTCAAATCCATGAATTATCCTCGAGGTTGATTTATAAAAAACGATGTTTATACTCAAACCGAGTTGGATTTCGTAACGTAACGTAAATATTTATAAAAATATAAATATTTTGTCTAGAGATAAACATTTCTTGGACTAAAACTCAAATATCACATTTTTGTTTATATAGTTATTCATCAAATATTTAAAGTAAGCAAATGAGTTAGAGTTTTAAATAATCTTGTCATAAAAGGAAAACTTCAACAAAAACTATATATAAAGTCTTGCATTTATTTTTAAATTTGGTAAAGATAAACTTTAAACATAGTTTAAATCTTTTTGATGCCTCTTCTTGATTAATCCAACTATAGTTTTATCTTTAAATGAACAACATAGTTTAAAGAATTCGACAATATCTAGTCATTTTTACTTGAATGATATGATCATGACGGTTTAAAATGACATTCTTTTAAATTTAAATTCGTGGGTTTTTTGTGATCAACCTTTTTATTATTAGTTTACTCAAATGATATGACATATGTGATGCCAAACCTCAAAAAATAAGGAAAGATTCAAATAATTCTTTTCATTTTCATAACAAATGGAATATCATATGAACGATTAAATTTTTTTTTTTAAATTAATCCCAGTAAAATCAAATCTGAAAAAGGAAAAAAAGGAAAAAAAAAAGAAAAAGAAGGACAAGAAAGAAGTCTTGAGGATAATGAAGTTAACCACCCTAAAATATACAAACAAAAAACAACTTTGAAATTTGTAAAATAAAAAGGGGTAGTTGTTTACATGTACCCAGAGTCCAAGAATACATCCAAAATTATTAAATATCACGTTTATTATAGATTTTATATCATCAAAAAAGGATAGAGTTGATAGGTTTTACAGCTCGTTGACCATGACAAAGTCAAAGTCAAAGCATCCATCCAGGTATTATTCCATTGACATTTTGTCCACTTGTTGATGCTGTTATCTGGCTTGAATCTATTGGATTATACCTGCGAATTTAGAGTCAAAAGATTAGATAGGTTTGCCAAATCAGAATATGATTGTTGAGGATTAAAGTAATTAATCTTTAGAAACTTAATTTAAATGTTGCTAAAATTAAAAAAAAAAAAAACTTTTTTCAACTTCAATCATTTTACTCTTTATTTGATTCTAATTATTAAAAGTTACAGATATTATACTGAAAATTCACATCCCATCATCCTTCTAGTATCTTTTATGAAAATTTCAAGTACTCACTCACCTAATAAAAAATATATATGAAATGTCTTAACTATCCTTCAACTACCAAATTATAAACAATAGTTTATCTAAAACAAGGAGCAAATAGTTAAGTTGAGAAGTTCTAGTATGTGGCACGTTAGGCATATCTCACATCGTTGAGTCCATATATCTATGTTGTCAAAAGCGCAAAAGGCGAGCTCCCAGGCCCAACATAGTCTTGTTGCCTTGCTTCCACTTTCAGGCACTCAAACGTATTTTCAAGCCAAGTTGCAGTAAAATATTGTCTCAACATATCTGAAACAATTACACTAGCCCTAAACTTGATGGAATCAACTTAAAACAATCTAAACTAACCCAACCACTCTAAAACATGTCTAAAACACCTAATGATGATATTTTTATACAATCTAAAACTTTTGATTGTTAAGCGTTTAGGTCCAAGGTTCAACCTTTATTTCTTGAGTGTACTTTGCGCCTTCAACAACTATGGTCCATATGAGAGATACCGGTGTGCAAAGTCTAAAGGAATGCATACCTCAAATATCAACAAAACTATTTATGCAAGTAGAACTCTACACTTAAGTGTGCTTAAGTGGAGTAATTCCAAGATAGGTGCTCCTGAAAAGTCTCCACTCAAGCAACCAAAAAGAAAACAATGACATCTTTGTCGACATAACGAACAATATTGGCAAGTATGAATGTGAAATGTTACAAAATCTCAATACGAAATCTGTTGTGATATGTATGAATTTCTTGGGAACCAGGCATGTTTGTCGAATTAACTAATACTTAACTAGAAGTACCTCCTTTTGGTCACTAATACTTAAAAGATTGATTTCATATTAAATAGCAATATATGGAGAAATACAAATTAATAATTTAGTTTCAAGAATTACCCAATTTGCAAATTTGAGTTGCAGTCAAGAGGCTGGAAGAAGCCTTGATGTTGAGGGTGCTGTTCCTGGTGGTTCTGATGGTGTTGCCCAAATGAATTATCATTTTCACCTCCTGCCCATGATGGTCCTGCTTGGTTTTCTGCATAATATTCTTCTAACTGCAACAAGATTTTTAATTCAACTTTCTTAACTTATTTTATATAATATGTGATTATATGCATTCATATATATGGATTAATTCTTACTTTATTGTGCAAAGATTTGTTTGCTTCAAGCCACATCCTTTCCTGCAAGTTTCATGCATCCATTTGTAATAATTTTTGTAAATTGTATAATTTTATGATTGCCATTGGGGTCTTAAATCATGAACTTTAATACCTTAACTTGAAGATCTGAAAGCTGATCCAGCATTGATTGAGTCTGCATAGAGGCATAAGATCATTTTTGTCCAAAAAATAAATTTCCTATGCACTTCTGACACATTTTTGTATAAAAAAAAACTCCCAGTTTTATAGTACTGATTTGTCTAGGGGTTGTTTGGATATGTCTCTAAAAAATTTGGAATTAGTTCAGATTCTGACCATTCCTATCCATCCAAACACCCCTCAGATTCCAACTTTTTTATCCATTTTTTTTCATTAATACTTCAAACAAATTACATGAAATACAAACCCAAAACAAATCACATAGACATTGAAGTTTAATTACTAGAAAAACATTGAAAATACCCTTATGGACCGGATTTGCCTCAAAGTCGAGTCAAGTTGGCGCTCGAGTTGCTCGAGTTCTTTCAGAGTCAACGGGCCAAGGTCTTCCCCGAAAAGTTGCCTGTATGAACATTCAAGATTCAACATAGGGCCGGATATTTACCAAAATGATCAAAGCTGACCAAGATTTTGCTCAAATGACCGACCCACTTAAATTTTCATTTCCCAAATAACCCAACCAATAGTTTGGTGACACCTCATACCATCCAGCAAAAATCTTCCTTGAACCGGCTAAGACGTCAACCCTTGGTCCCACTCTCTAGCCACTAATTTGACGTCACATATACTTGACGGCAAAAAAAGGTAGTCAACGGCTAAATTAACCAGCAAAAAAGGTAGTCAACGGCTACATTAGTTGGCAAAAAAAATTGATACTTTGACGCCTAAATAAGCTGGCAAAAAAAAAATTATACTTTGACGCCTAAATAAGCTGGCAAAATGGTAGTCAATGGCAAAAAAAGTGGTCAACAGCAAAAAAAAAAAAAAAGAAATTAGTCATTTTGGCAAGTCAAAATTTAAGTGGGTCATTTAAGCAAAATCTTGATCAACTTTGATCATTTTGGTAAAAATCCCTTCTAACATATACCAATCTTTTAGTCTTATAGACTTGTAAATATCCGAACTTTCTTCGACACACACACGCTACTTGCCTTTGGTATTGTTGTAGAGACTCGTATTTCGCTTTCAGTTTCACATACTCCCTGTAACTGCTTTGCTACTCCATCAAAAACAAATAAACCGGTTAAAAAAACGATGTTGGTTATATAATCCATTATGTGTCAACTCGAAGAGATATAGGAATGGGAAAGTATATATTATATACCTCGGCATCATTAGCGGATCTGTTGATTTCCATCGAGCTATAGCTGCAATTCTGATACCTTTCAAGCATCTTGAGCATGCTGCAAAAAAACAGGTTCAGAACCAAGAAAAAGTTTTACTAGGATTCGTGTGTTAAGCTCAAATAAGTTCATTTTGAGTCGAGAACTGAAGTTGAAGCTAGTTTTTATTAGTTGTTATCATTATCTTTACTTTTTGTTGTTTTCCAGTCTTTACTGTCTGAATTTCTTTCGCCACGAATGCGGTGGAGTATTAGACATTAGATTATGGTTAATTAGTATGAGTCCACGAAACCATTAAGTATCTAGGGTTTAGAGTTCATATTATATAAATTGTAATCCTTATCTTCAATAATGATAATTCAGGTATTTCATATTCTTATACTATCGTGTGACTCGAAACACCAAATGTGTTGTGTGTAACACATGAAAAGTACATATATTCGGTGTAACACGTCGCACAGGTTGCGGGCACCCTCTAGACCCCTTTTACCTCATGCTACAAAAGAGCATAAACTCATAAAGGCATAAACTTCAATAATTTTTCTCAATATATAAATTTAGTTTCTGCAAATCTTGTAAAAATATTAAAAAGAAAATTATAATCCAAAACCATCATCATGAACAACAGCTATTATACTACAGTAACCAATGCCTTCTGGTGTTTTGAGTACTGTTACATTACATGAACGATTTTTGAATACAAAAAGCATGTCGTACATGATTGATTTGAAACAAGAGTATATTTTATTTGTAAAATGCGCTGACAATTAGGGTTCCAAGATAGTAATATAATTAAATAATTTCCTTCTTTCAGCCTATGAATTAAATGAGCTTGTCGCTCTAATCCCTACCAATATTTTTTGCAAAATGAGTAAACAAGCAGATAACCATATACAAGTATAATGTCACTTATGATAGTGCTTTTGTCTCTTAATTAAGAGTCCCTTTTATCTATATCAAAGGTAATAATTAGGAAAGGAAAATATAACTAGAATATAGTATATAGTATATAGTATATAAAATATAAAAATAAAGTTTGTTTAACAAGAATTTTTAGAATTTTTAGTATAAAACCGACATCACAAATGTATTGTGTAACATTAGAGCCATATATTGTTTAAGAATAAGTCGCTTAGACCATCTCCAACATCATTGATATGCCCACTACCCGCAGGTCGGGCTCAAATGATGATGTGGTCATGTCCTCAATTCAGAAGGGTTGCGTTGGGCATAGGTGCCCTTCTACATATTTCGTTGGTTTGCCCGTAGCTAAGGACGAACCCTTAGCAATTGTTTTTTTTTCTTTAATTCAACTCACACAAACAATATTAAATAATATAATTTGGGGTGTTTGTAGTAAGGGCTACGTTAGATAAAAAACTGTTTGTGCGAAGTACGAGTAAAAAGCTGATGGATTGTGATTGTTTGTGGGAAAGACGTTTGTTAGCATTGCGGGTTGTCCTATCACAAGGATATATGTTCCTTTACGGAACTAATGGATCATAGCAACTATTGAATTTTATCTTTTCCGGTTTAAGAGAACTTCAACCTTATATACAAAACAAGACTAGAACCGAAAGGAAATCATTAGGAAATATAATCACCGGTCACAAGTTGATGGATGTTGTGTTCTAAACTTTAAATAAACCCGAGGATTCATCCGGTTTGATGGAACAAAAGTTGCTTCTAAAGCTTAAACTCTAAACCCTCAAATTGTTGTTATAAAACCAGAATATTTTGTAGTTCCAAACCAAAAGTGATCGATTCATTTTGGTTCTAATTTGAAAAGGAAACTATGACAAGAAAATAGGTCTAATCTCATTGGATATTGTTAAGCTTCCTGTCATTTCACCTACAGATTTTACTAGCTATGTTTCTTATATACTTCAACTTACTTCTTTTAGAATCATAAGGGCAAGATCTACTAAATCCTCATATCACTAAACCTAATTTCAACCCTAACCAAGAAATCTTTAAATTAGCAAACTCAAACCCTTTACCCCTTCATTCAAGTATTCAACTTGTGGATGTTCTTTTATCTTGCAAGCAAATCACACTAAACTATATATCAAGAAATTAACACATAAATAATCAGATCTGCAAAACACAATAGTAAAAGGTGTGTACTTTGAGGTGCTGCAGAACTCATAAAGCTTTCCACGATTTGAGAAGATGATGAGTGCCACCTCAGCATCACAAAGAACCGAGAGTTCATAAGCTTTCTTCAGAAGCCCATTTCTTCTTTTTGCAAAAGTCACCTGCCTGTTGATCTTGTTCTCGATCCGCTTCAGTTCAACTCTCCCCCTCCCCATATTTGTTTCAAAAAACACAACACTTTTCAGATCAAATCAATGGATGAAATTGAACAAGATTCAAGTTTTCTGCAAACTGTTTCTTGACCACAAAAAGATGATGATGAAGAAGATGATCATAGAACAAATCTTGAAGATTTGGGTTTTAATCTTTGATGCTCTCTTTCTTTAAGGTTTTGGGGATTTATAGTTTCAACTTCCATACCCAGATATGAAATTTAGGGTTGGTGTTGTTTCCATCTTCAAAGCTTGATGCTTTTTAACCTACTTGAGAAACACAAGGAAGGATCAAGAGGGTATTCCCACTCGCATTTAAGCGCGTGAGGACAAGGCTTGTGTGTAGATGTGGGCGCGTGTTGGCGCGTATGTGGAGTCAATGTGAATAATTAGTTTTTACAGATAAAAGACATCAACATATGTCACCAACCTTAAATAGGTTCCACACGTGTCGTTCTATGAGAGGTCAGTATCAGAGAGTTTATTATAATTTCCTACTTTTTATCATTTTCCGTACAGTTTCTATTTGGAAATGTATTTCTTTTTTAAATGACAATCTATGATTTGGTGGCAAAGCAGTAATTTATTTGTTACGAGTTTAAATCTTTTACAAAGTGTAGAAAGGTATGTTCTCAGTTTGAATCTTACAGATTGTAGATGTGCTTAGTGATTTTTATCGTTAAAAAGTACAATCTATTAATTTGTTCCCACTAGAAAACCAACCCGGCCATTATAATGTAAAATCTTAAAATCATGTTTGTATTGAGATTGAATAGTTTCGTGAATTTGAGAGGGATTAGTTTAAAAAAAACACTCTGAAGCTACTCGGTTGTAAAACAATCGAGCAGGCTCTGATGGATTTGAAGCTTACAGACTTTAGCTTGCCTTTTTAGCTGTTTAAGTTAAACTCAAAAATTAGTAACTTTTATATCTAATAAAATTAAGTCCATTGTCTTCTTTTTTTTTAAACAAGTAACAAAGACTTCTAACCATCTTTTTTCGTTAAACGAGACTAAAGATTAAAGTAGTTGAAGTGTAGCATTATCGTAACAGCTTGATATTGTTACACTACAAACAATTTTATAAAAAATCGTAATGGCTAATAATCCTAAAAGACTACTTTCTTGGTCCAAATTCTAAAGCTCAATACTTCTGATGAATTCACTACCCTAATTCGTCATATCTCGATCAAAATTATAAATTTTGGCAAGTGTACTTTTCTCGGTCATCAATTGAAGCTACTATCTCGGGTAATTTGTAATTATCTTTGGTGACTTCAATTCCATTAGGAACTCGTCGGAGAAACTTGGAGTTTATTTCTCGGCAGCCAATGCTTCGAATTTTAATGATTTTATTGTGGATAGTGGTCTCTTTGATCTTCCTTTAAGCGGCTATAATTTCACCAGAGTGGATGCTAAAGGGAGGAGCGCGAGCAAACTGGACAGATTTCTTGTCTCACCCGATATTTTTGACAAATTCATCAATCCTGAAGCTATTGTCCTCGACAAGACTATTGCCGATCATCGCCCAATATTATTGAGACAGTCTTCCAAGGACTTTGGTCCTATACCATTTAAGTTTTACAACTCTTGGCTAAATGATAAAAGTCTCGATGATGTGGTTAAGAATTCGTGGAATGCTCCGTTGTCTCATGAGTCTAAACTCATTGTTTTCAAGAACAAACTCAAGAGATTGAAAAATGACATCAAAGCTTGGCGTGGTAACAAAGCTTCTTACTTTGATCGTGCCAATCAACTCTCGGCCGATATCATTGATTGCGACAAACTTATTGATTCTGGTGGTGGTTCGGAGGACATTGTGACTAAGAAATTGTCTCTCAAAAAAGATTTGGATGAGATTGAAATGTGTATCAATTATGATCTTAGTCAAAAGGCTAAGGTGAAATGGGGAATTCTTGGAGATGAGAACTCAAAATTTTTCCATGGTATCATAAATAAAAGGAGGAGGATTATGGCCATAAATGGAATTAAATTTGAGGGTGCTTGGATTGAAGAACCGAACATGATCAAAAAACACTTCGTCAATCATTTTTCTGACAAATTCAAGAAAGGTAATGAAATCAAAGTGGTTTGCAGGAGTAGTAGATTCCGGAGTTTATCTGAAGGTTCGTGTGCCCTCATTGAGTCTATGCCTTCTCTTACTGAAATTAAAAACGCGGTTTGGGATTGTGGTTCGGAAAAAGCTCCCGGACCGGATGGTTTTACGTTTGGTTTTGTTAAACATTTCTGGGAGATTCTCAAGGATGATATCAATGCGTTCGTGATCGACTTCTTCAAAAACTCCTGTTTTCCATTGGGTTGTAACGCGTCCTTCATCACTCTTCTGCCCAAATCCGAATGCCCCGCCACGTTTTCCGATTATCGTCCGATTAGTCTCGTGGGTGTCCAATACAAGATCATTTCGAAGATTCTTGCTACCCGGTTATGTAGTGTTGTTGATGAAGTGGTTAGTCAAGAACAATCTGCTTTTGTCAAGAATAGACAAATCCTCGACGGTCCTTTGATTTTGAATGAAGTTCTCGCTCACATGGTGGCAAAGAAAAAACATATGCTTTTATTCAAAGTTGATTTTGCGAAAGCCTACGATTCGGTGGCTTGGGATTACCTTGATACGGTAATGGCGTTCATGGGATTTGGCGCTAAATGGAGAGCTTGGATAAGGGCTTGTTTATCTTCATCTAGATCTTCTATTTTAATTAATGGAAGTCCGTCTGAGGAGTTTAATTTGGGTAGAGGTCTTCGTCAAGGAGATCCTATGGCACCTTTTCTTTTTATTCTTGTCATGGAGGGGTTACACACTTTTATCGAAGATACCATCGAGGCCGGTCTTTTTAAAGGTATTCGAATTAAAGATGTTTACATTTCTCACTTGTTTTACGCTGATGATGTCATTTTATTTGGTCATTGGAGTGAGGAGAACGCCATCATCATTGTTCAGATTCTTGAATGTTTCCAGAAAGCGTCGGGTCTCACTATGAACATAAATAAGTCATCTATTTTTGGAGTTGGCGTTTCTAGTATTGAATCATCTAGACTCGCCAAGTTGATCGGTTGCAAAGTGGAGTCCACTCCGTTTAACTATCTTGGACTCCCTATTGGTAAAAATATGGGGCGTATTTCGAGTTGGAATGTCCTAATCGACAAATTCAAAAAACGACTCAATAATTGGAAAAGGAACCTTCTTTCCATTGGTGGGAGAGCTACCTTAGTTACTTCCGTCTTGGGTTCCCTTGGATCTTATCTTTTTTCCATCTTCCCAGCACCGAAAAAAGTTATCCAAAATCTTGAATCAATGCGGGCGAATTTTTTTTGGGGTTTTAAAGACTCGGATAGGAAGACTCCATGGATAAAGTGGGATGTTGTCTTAGCCAAAAAGGATGATGGTGGTCTTGGAATTGGGAGCCTTCGTAGTATGAATACGACTCTTTTATTCAAATGGAAATGGAGGTTTTATAACAATAAAAACGCTCTATGGGCTCGGGTCATTTCTGCTATTCATGGCGAAGACATGAAAGGTAATTTTCCCTCCGTCTGGTCTAGAATTGTAAAGTCTTGGAATTCTTCTCTGAGATCAAATTTGATCCCCAACAATGTTATGGCCAAAAAAGTGGGTAAGGGCAATGATACTCTGTTTTGGCATGACCGGTGGATTCTGGAACAACCTTTATTCCTTGTTTTTCCAAGGCTTTTCTCTTTAAGTTTGAATAAAGACCATTGTATTAGTGACTTGCACGTGGGCACTGGTTGGGAGTTCTCCTGGCGACGGGCAATCAGGGGGGGTGTCGAGACTTCACAGTTGGAGGATCTTATGACATTAATCCAGGACGTGGTTCTAGATCAAAACAATGATCGGTGGGGTTGGAATCTAAATGGCGATACGGAGTTCTCGGTCAAAGGGCTGCGACGATATATTGATGATATGCTCCTCCCCAAAAGTAATATCAAAACTCATTGGTTGAAATTTGTCCCGAAAAAGGTTAATATCGTTATTTGGCGGATTTTCTGGGATCGTCTACCTACTCGCTTTAATTTATCTAAAAGGGGTTTGGATATAGATTACATTCTTTGCCCTTTATGCAAGGAGCGCCCGGAAACAAATGATCACCTTTTTGGGAGTTGCATTCTTTTCAATAGAGTGATGACACGGATCCAAGCTTGGCTCGACGTAGACTTTTTGATCGCCGATACTCCCAGTATGGCATACAAAAATATCGAGGATTCAAGATTGTCTCGAAGAAAAAAAGACCTCCTCCTTTCAATCGTTTTCTGTTCGTGGTGGATAATGTGGAAGACTAGAAACTCGGTGATCTTCGACACTAATAAAGTTTGGAACGGTAGTATAGTTGACAATATTATTCTGTATTCATTCCATTGGTTTTCTTCTAGATGTAATAAGGCTAGTATCCGGTGGACGGATTGGGTTCTTAACCCCATGCTCTTTTTGTAATTGTTTCTTTTGCTCTTTCTTAGAGCTCTAATAAAATTACTGCCGTTCTAAAAAAAAAAAAAATTTGTAATTACATCTTCCCCATTGTCGATCGCTGCTCTAACATCTTTATGAGTAGAAATTTACAAAAGAAGAAGAAAACTTGGAAGTGTACACTCTAAGGGAAATCTAACAACTTCAACTAATGGAAATGGGTATTTATTTATTATATATGTTCATTTGCTACTATTTATAACCATTTTTATGAA
Source organism: Deinandra increscens subsp. villosa (assembly GCA_039602395.1). Classification (NCBI taxonomy): domain Eukaryota; kingdom Viridiplantae; phylum Streptophyta; class Magnoliopsida; order Asterales; family Asteraceae; genus Deinandra; species Deinandra increscens. The sequence goes on from JBCNJP010000025.1 coordinate 71,262,920, forward strand.
TCCACTAATGTTTCTAAACTAGATTTATTATCCGAGCGTTGTCATGAGTCTTAATTACATTTGTACATAAAACAATTTCATTACTAGAACGTAACGTAAAGAAAATAGAAATACAAAAAGATAGTGTAAAGACACTAAAATTAAAAAGCAAACAATTAAAGTATTGAGACTATGACTTAAATATTATATCACACGACTGTACTAAATGTGTTGCGTATAGATAAAAACAATTATTTAAATACACGTGAGTGGCAAGTGACAATCACCTAAGCATATGTCATGTGGAAAAATGATCTATAAAAGATGTCATTTAACTTTGTTATATAGTAAATTGTTGTTAGCTTTGATTATTTAGAAATTTTAGAATTCAAACGTTACTACTCCTTCCTAGAGGTGCAAATCTCAAACCGGTTTGAAAACCAAACCGGTTTGAAAACCGGTTCTCAAACCGGTCAAAACCGGTTTTGACCAAACCGGTTCCCAAACCGGTCAAACCGAACCGGTTTCAGTCGGTTTGGGGTTTTAGTGAAGAAACCGGTTTTCAAACCGGTTTGGCCCAAACCGGTTTGAAACCGGTTTGGCCCAAACCGGTTTGAAACCGGTTTCTTCACATGATTTTAGGAGCTTTTTCTAGCCGTTTGGGGGTGGGTTTGAGCCTAAAAATTGGTATATATACCCCCTTGATGTGTTATAAACATTACCCCACTTCTCAATCTCTAAAAAAACTCTTAAATTAACAAAGATTATCACTCATTCACTAAAAAAATGGCTCGGTGTCCCCCAATTATGTACTTTTGTAATCGTTTAGGTGTGAACTTCTTCTCTTTTGTAATGTTTTATGTTTTTTTCAATAAAAAGTATGTTTTTTTTGGTTTTTATAAAGTAAAAAAAAAAAATACAAAACCGGTTCAAACCGGTTTGAGTTCCCAAACCGGTTCGGTTTCTAACCGAAACCGGTTTCATCGGTTTCAAGGATTCGTGCTCAAAACCGGTTTGGTAACCGAACCGGTTTGGCCCCAAACCGGTTTTGACCAAAACCGATTTTGGTCAAAACCGGTTTGAGAACCGAACCGGTTTGGTTTTCAAACCGGTTTTTGCACCTCTACTCCTTCCTAATAGAGTAATAGTTCGGTCTTCTTTCATATATTGTCGATCAATAATCAGTGGCGGATCTTGAACTTTTTTTCATAGGTGACCGAAAATTAGTGGTGACCGAATCAATATATAATTTTTTTTAATGGTGACCGACACGATATATATAAAAAAAAATTTGTAAAACACGTATACTCGGTACCTCTGAACAAAAAATCAACAGTGACCGAGGTCACTGCTAGGTCACTGCTGGTACACACTAAGAACCGCCCTTGTCAATAATGTTTCTCATATGATTAATTTATGGTTTTTGTGTCATGATGTGTGTCAGGTTTACAGTATATATACCACATGAGTCAATCGGTGCATGTATGTAAGATCTATCACCCTGTTTGGTTTATGATTGACGTATCACATCCTACAAAAATAAGGTTGTTTGTATTGGGAGAGTCGCATAATGCGACTTCATCACCACCGCCTTGGCGTTCATGTACCTCGTCTCACGTCACGTCAGATCCTCCCTGCGATCCCCCCTTCTCCTTTGCGGCCCACCACTGCAAGCACTAAAGCATTCCTAAGCACTACAAACACCCTAATTAAAAAAATAAAATTAAGGCTATATTAAATAACATTAGTCAATATCGTTACATACATGAAAATCCAAGTTCATCACAAATGGATTTACGTACAATATTCTTCTCATAAATAAACATATCAACAACCAGAAGTGTCACAATATGGACCAGTGTACAAGGGCACACTATGTGTTTTTGCTAGCTAGGGTGGCTATGCATGGGGTGGTCCGTGCCATTTGATAATTACAAAAGACAAATTTTGCTTCTTATTGCAAAAAAAAAGTGAAATTTTAAATATTTTAAAGTATATTAAATTAAATTTTAAACTAAATTTTCTTAGCAGCAATTCTTTTGTAGCAATAATTAATTACGTGCAAATTCGGTTGGTGATCATCTAGACAATTGTATTTTTAACTATAGATCAACCGTGCGTTGTTACGGTTATATAGATTTTCTGTATAAATTGGTAATAAAAATGAGTAAACCGAAGTATATGAGTTGTCAGGATTATTAGACATACATGAAAATTAGATATAATTTCTTAGAAGATTGAATTAACATATAAAATACTATAGAAATAAAATTTGATCGGTGTGGGTTGAGAATATTATTCCGAACTATATATTGTGTTAATAGATACGGATGTAGAATATGCGAAAATTATATAACAAAAGATATAACATGTTTGCTTTTACAACTCAATTAATTTTTTTAATAAGAACTATGAATATTTTTAAAAAAAGTCATAAAAATAATTTTTATTTGTATTTTATCACAATAAAAAAGTGACTCGTAACATATAAAAAGATGTATCATAATTTCTTATGTTTATCTAAATTTTATCAAGGGCCTAGTTATCTTAAATATTTTATAATAAATAAATAACTATCTTCACATAACTTATCAAACAATAAAATGTAAATCAATTTCTTTAATAATTTTATAAAATTTATCACTTTTAATTTATTTTTTTAAAAAACGGTATTATTTATCAAAATTGGAATCATAACTTTATTTACATTTTAATCCTTCTTCTTCTCATTATATTGTATTAGGATAAGAATTTATTTAGTAGCATGATCAAGATGTATAGTAAAGATGGTTCTCTTAAGAAAAATTGGTCAATATTAATCCCAGTTATTATCAATTGGTCGATAGTAATTCTAATTATGGTTTTTCCTCATAATAATCTCAGTTATTAATATATTGGCTTATATTGATTCGTCGTTAAGTAATAACTAACGGTGTTAGATTTTTAATGTGTGCAAGCCACATAGGATCCTAGTTGACATATATTATTAAATAAGCTTTAATAAAAAATATAAAAAAAACGTAATAAAATATAAACTTTCTGTTCATCACTCGGTGGTTATAAGAATTCGCCACCATCCAAAAGTTCATCGGAATCGAGGGTTGACTCGTCGCCATCGCTCCGGCGACTGCATCAAGTAACCCACCACTGTTGTCGCCTGAATTAGATCAGAACATCGGCGCTCTCGTGAATCAGGAATGAACTCGTGAACCCAGAAACAAAGGGAGGAAGATGGAGGTTAGACCAGAGGTGGCTTCGCCGGACACCGGATTCACTACGTCAAAAATGACCTTTAGCCACTGTTTTTCTGAAAACGCATAGCCACTGTTTTTAAAAAAACGTGGCTAAAGGTCATTCACACTAGTTTTAGCCACACATTTTTTTCTACGTGTGACGAAATATATAGCTTTTCGGGCCTTTTAGCCACACATTTTTCATTCGTGTGTCGAAAAACACACATTCTCAGAACCTTTAGCCACACTTTTACAAACAACTGTGATATCTATTAGTCACGTAAAAAAAGTGTGGCCAAATGTGACCAACGACACTGTATTTAGAACCTTTAGCCACACTTTAAGAAAATGTGTGACAATTACTAGCTACGCTAAAAAAACGTGACCAAATATGACCAACTGCCATGGTAATTTTTTATTTAAGTGGCTAAAACATATTAGATATAGCCACTTATAATTATTTACGTGACCAAAAAGTAATGTTATTAGACACTTATTTAAAGAAATAGAATTGGTGACTATAATTAATTTATAGTCACACATACAAAATTAATCCGTGACTAAAATTTTTCAGTTCCCGCTTATTATGTTTTCACTTCCCCCCATATCTGATTCCACTTCCCGCTTACGATTCCCCTATCTAATATCACATTTCACATTCTAATCTAAAATCTCACCATCAGTTCGTCATTCTCTCCCTCAAACCTCCAGAACCTTAACCGATCTCTCCCATTGCTATCAAAGAAGAACCAGTAGAAGATATCTGATGTTGCGTTGATTTCTATGTCCCCTCTCGTTTATATCCTCTATCCGTAAGTCTTCTCTATGTGACCTAAGATTCTCCATGACCCGTTGTTGTCCCTCTTTCAATATTTGAAGCTCGAAATCCAAAAGAAAACAGAGGGTTAAATCTCTGAACCCTAGCGATTGTTCATGGCGCGCGAAGAAATCAAGTAGCGAAGGAGTGTTTTCTAGGGTTTCAGGTTGCGAAGGAGTGCTCATGTCATTCAATCAGGTTGCTAATTTTAAAAAGTTTTGTCTATTATATCTGTGGGTAAATCTTGTTTCCAGAGCAACCCATTTCAACTTCAAAAATGGGGCTTCTCTGTGTTTGTAATGATCTAACCATTTGAGATGCAGTTCAACCACTGAAAATCTTGTTCCCATTCGTCTTGACATTGATATAGATGGTCAGAGGTATAGGGATACGTTTATTTGGAACCCTTCTGGTAAGGCATCAATGTTGTTTTGTTTTGCTTATTTTAACTTTGTGGGTAACTGTTTACTTCACCGATGGCCATTTCCATGAATTACTGCATATATATGAAGCTTAATTTTTGTTTGGTATGTACACTACTTCATGCGATAAGCAGCAATAAGCAAACTGAAGAAAACATCCAGAGATTTAATGACAATATTAGTTTCAGAACTTTGTCATGGATTTCTTCTAGCTAGTTTATTATTATTTTTTCTATATGTTGTCACAGATCCGGATTCAGATATAAGTTTGTTTGCTAAACGCACAGTGAAAGACCTCAAGCTTCCTCCACCATTTGTAACCCAGATTGCTCAACTTGTTCAGGTTCTACTTAAGGTAAATGAATTGTTTCAAAGATTTCTTATTTATCACATTGAACGCTCTATCTAATTTCATCCTAAAAACAAACAAACCACATATGTGATAACAAATAATATTAGTTGTCAATATTGAAAAAATTGCAGATTAAGGGTTAAAAGTTGGAGGATGTCTGCGAAATATTGAATACAAGGTAACTAGGCTTCAAATATATCATATGAGCTGAAGAAAATTGGAAATAGAGAGGGGTCGGTAACTGAGCCGTATACAAGAGGTAATATTTATTGTACTATATTCTAACCTAATATATCTTTGTCAATAGGAAAATATGAGCTTAGATGGAATAACAATTCATTGTTATTACAGGACTCAACCAAATGTACATGCTCTGGTATGATATTTTGTTATTGGATTATAGCAAACATTTTAAAATGCCTAATTGGTTTAAATATTACATTTAATTGTACAGTTTTGATTTAGGGTATGAAATTATAGGCATTATAAAATTTGCATAAATCTGCAAGTCATGCCTAAGAGTTTCGGTACATAACAAGATCTAAATGACGAAGGGAGCTTCCTTGTTGGTGGCTCCACACACACATTGTACAGTTTTATACTGATATTTTTATTTCTGATTTTAATGTGCAACTTACTTTGAGTGAAAATAAGACTTATCTCAGCCAACATTGAAACAGATAACAACTGCGAAACAATTTTGATGTTGCTAATAAGATTGGGGAGTTGTCTACAAGGTAATCTAATTTTCACAAAGTTGATCTTTATTTGTTTCAGAAGAGTAGATTTTTTCGTTCCTTTTCTTTAGAAGTTTATAGCTTCTATAGTGAAATGGACATAATGCAAGCTTGGAGTCTTCTATCTATAACCGCATCTATCTTTTTTATATTTTATGGATTCTAGATAGTTGTTATGTGTCTCTTTATTAGTTTCTGTTGCAATAGTTGATTTGTTTGTCAATGCAAAAGTCAAATTTGCTATAAAATTAACTGAAGTTAGTGAAAAACAAAATTGATTTGTGTATGCTCAACAAACAAATTATGTTCAATAACACAGTGGATTTGAATTTGATGTCTATATTCTGAATTGCCACATGGAACATAACTGATATGTTATATATTCTATGCCACTTCCCATATGGAAATCAACTTATGAACTATGTTTTGTTATTAACCTTTATTTTAAAGATAGTATAATTCCACAAATGTAATTTTATTTCATAAAACTTTACGCAAATTGATTTTTTTAATTCATAGTAAACAATCACACACTAACTCTTTGCTTAAAACCCTGCAGTCAAACTGCAACTATTGATCCTTTTACTGATTTTTCAAGTGAAATTATCTATGTACGATTAGAAGGTTGATTTTCCTTTTTGCTTATGAATTACAGAGCTATAGTATGTAAGAAGTTACCTTTAGATTAAGTGAACTGACGATGCTACTTATGTATGCTATTTAATTATTTATGTATTATGTGTGTATAATTATGAGTACTTAGGAGTTTCGTATACCTGTACCACTTTGGTAGGGATAAACACAGGGTCACCAGGCCATAGGCCGGGATCATAGTCATTGGGTTTCATTATTTAGTTGGGTCAGAAGGGTATTTATATAGAACATAAGTATTGTCAAACATGCAATATTCATTTGACCAAAGGAACATGTAGTATCTAAAGGTGCTTGACTCGGAAGAAGGACCAATAGTACTATACTTTATGAAAATGATAATGATTCAGAGTTTAATGTGACATATTCTTTATATCTTAATACTTTCTAACCTATGAGTTTTGTTATATTTTCCTTAGGTGTCGGTTTATGAATTTTTCCAGCAACACAAAGTATTTACGTTGCCGGGAGCACCGTCCCAAGAGACGACTAAATGCTGGAGAGTGGGAATGCCGCTCGTAAGTATCGGTTTTTCACAGGAATGCATTTTTTTAATCACTATACGTAGTAATTTCGTAAAAAATAACAAGAATTTATCGAAGTATCTAACAACCAAGTAGCAGATTATTTCAACTTCAAACAGCTAAACCATGTCTACACCTGATCTTTTAGTTTGGTTATAGCTATATTGTTAACAGTTTTGATTTGTCAAAATCACATAATACTCGCATACATACGAACACCCGTATATATTTTAGGTTTGATGTGTAATGTGCTTTGGGTTCAAATTTGGTAAGGTGTGATTTCCTCAACTTTGCTGGAAATGTCGTTTGTCAGAAGTGCAACAACGAGCGGTCCAAAGATGCAGAAGCTAAGTACCAAGAACATATGTGGAGGAAACCTTCTTAAGTAACTCATCTGGTATGTAACTTAACCAAAAACAGATTATTAGTGGAGGAAACCTTCTTAAGTAACTCATCTCGTGTGTAACTTAACCAAAAACATATTATTAGTCAGACTCATGATTGTATGCATATGACCACTAGAGTTAGGGTTTGAATTGACTTACTAAACTGCTTAACATGCGAATGTCTTTCGGTTTGGGTAGGGTAATCGATTGCGTGACTGTGTGTTTGTGATTGATTTGATTATCTGTCTTGATTATCATAGTTTAGTATTTTAGTGATTCCTTGAATCTGGTGTTCTGCTCTAATTAGACAAGCCGGAAGGTGATAACTAGGTCGGGTAGTCGGGTTGACTAGAGGATTAGGATCACATCGCCATCGGGAGAGGGATGCCCTAGGATATTAGTTAATTTGTTATTCCGTGTCAGTTGTGTTGATTAGTGGTAGTTCCTGCTAGCCTAGGGTGCTTTAGATTGTTTCGAGGGTGGTTAGGTCTAGTTGAGGTTGGATGTACCCACAAGGTGAACTCATGTTCGAACGTTAGGAACAATTGCTAAGAAGGACTTAAAAGGTGAATTAGCTTCCATCAGAGTTGTTATAGCTAGATTAAGTTGTAGGTATTGGTTGGGATTCTAGGTCTAGGTGGTGTCTTTCTCGTGATTGATTATTTCCTGGGCTTTCTTGCTGTCCGTTTGTTAGTTGCATTAGTTAGTTAAATTAATTCCTAAATTCCAAAAACCCAAATCAATTTCTCAAATTTCCATTTCTTTGGTCTAGGTTAATTTTGTCTATAGAGTGTAGTTGAGAGAATCAATTGATTATTGTGATTGATTGTATGTTGATTACAAAGAATGTCTACCAATAATATAGACTACAAGTTACAACAAGCACCCTCAAGAATATTGTAAATAACGTCTAGTCTAACATCCCCCCGCAAGCTAAGGACGGGTAACGACCTTTAGCTTGGAACGCAGAAACACAAAGCGATCAGTTGGTAGAGCTTTTGTAAAGATATCCGCAACTTGGTCGTGTCTCGATATGAATTTAATCCGAAGTTCTCTTCGAGCCACTTTTTCCCGAACAAAATGAAAGTCAACCTCAATGTGTTTGGTGCGAGCATGGAAAACTGGGTTTGAGGATAAATACGTTGCACCAAGGTTGTCACACCACAGTGTCGGTGCATTTCGCATGACAATGCCGAGTTCTTAAAGAAGAGACTTGAGCCATGTAAGTTCCGCAACTGCATCCGCCATGGCTTTGTATTCCGATTCTGTAGAGGAACGAGATACGGTGCGTTGTTTTCGAGCACACCATGATACGAGGTTTGAACCCATGTAGATAGCGAATCCCCCCGTTGAGCGACAATCTATAGCACACCCGACCCAATCTGCATCGGAAAAGGTTTCAATATCTGTCCAATGATTATCTGCAAAAGCATGGAGAGTGGAACCGGATTGATGGTTTAACCGTAAAGCCATAATTTGAGGTGCCCAGCAAATAACGAATTATCCTTTTGACAGCGATCCAATGGTTCTCGGTCGGGGCATGCATGAATTGACCCACTCGGTTAACTGCGAAGCTGATGTCAGGTCGCGAGAGAGTGAGATATTGAAGAGCACCCACCATTTGGTGATATTGCATCGGATTGGAGAAGGGTTTACTATCGTGTAACGATAGAGATGGTGAGGTAACCATGGGTGTGGGCACGGGTTTGGCAGCTTGGAGGCCGGCTCTTTGGATGATGTCAAGCATGTATTTTTGTTGTGAAAGGATGATATCATATTGTTCTTTGACTATTTCCAACCCCAAGAAAAAATCGAGATCGCCAAGATCTTTGAGTGCAAGTTGAGAGCTCAAATAGGAGACAACTGTGTTGATGGTCGCCGGGTTGTTTCCGGTCACTATGATGTCATCGACATATATGAGGAAATAAATTATAGTGCTCCGGTTGTTGTAAATGAAGAGAGATGGATCCGTTTTAGAACCACTAAAACCGAGGCGATGTAGTACCCCAGTGAGTTTATCAAACCATGCCCGATGGGCTTGTTTTAGCCCATATAGAGATTTGTGGAGCTTGCAAACGTAGTCCGGATGGTCAGCATCAACAAACCCTTGTGGTTGACGGAGATAGATTATTTCGTGAAGATCCTCGTGTAGAAAAGCATTCTTGAAATCAAGTTGACGGAGAGCCTATTTGTTTGTTACGGCAAGAGATAACACAACCCGGATTGTTGTAGGTTTAACAACCGGGCTGAACGTCTCGTGATAATCAATACCGTGCTCTTGTGTAAATCCTTTGGCAACGAGACGTGCCTTGTATCTATCCGGAGCTCCATTCTTGTCTCGTTTGATCCTGTAAATCCATTTACAATCAACAATATTAGTACCGTTAACGGGTGGAACTAGTGACCACGTACCATTTTGGACAAGAGCGATGTATTCTTCCCACATGGCTTGGCGCCACTCCGGTGATTGGTTAGCAATGGTAAAGGTAGCGGGTTCGGTGGTGGGTGGATAAGTTGTGGCAAGGTTGGCTGATGGGTCATAGGGAATTTTTGGTTTGGGGTGTTGGCGAAGATTCGACGGACGTTGGCGTGGTGGTGGGGGGGGGGGGGAGGTGGAGGAGCGGAAATGTTGGTGGAGGTGGGTGTCGAGGTGGTAGCGGAGGAGGGGGAGGGTGATGGGGAGGGTTGCGAGTTCGAGGGAGGGGTGGGTGGGTCAGTGTCGATGTTGGGGTCGGTGGCGGCTTGGGACAAATCAGGGGAAGGAGTCGGTTGGGCAGTGGGTGGAGGTGTTGGTGACTGGTGTGATGGAGGAGGTGGGGTAGGAATGAAGGTGCTGTAAGGGGTGTTCAAATCAGTAGGTGTGGTGGTAGAGGTTGGTTGAGTAGGTGTGGAGAATGGAAATATATGTTCGTTGAAACGTACATGTCTTGCAATGTAGACTCGATCCGTTGATGTGTCAAGGCAACGGTAACCGTGGTGTGAAGGACTATACCCAAGAAAGACGCACGAGACGGAACGAAAATCCATTTTGTGTGGATTATAGGGACGAAGGTAAGGAAAGCATTGGCACCCGAATACACGAAGGAATGTGTAATCCGGGTTGGTTTTGTGAATCATGTGATAGGGACTTTTGTTTTGAAGAGATTGGGACGGCATGCGATTTATTAAGTAAACGGCGGTTTCAAAGGCAAAATGCCAATATTTTTGTGGTGTGGACGAGTGAGCAAGAAAGGATAGGTCCGTTTCTACCACATGTTGATGTCGTCTTTCCACGGTGCCATTTTGCTCACTAGTATGTGGACAAGATCGACAATGTTGGATTCCGGTTTCATTGAAAAAATATGATAAGGACCGAAATTCACCCCCGCAATCCGATTGAACGTGTTTTATTTTTCGTGAAAATTGATGTTCAACCATACGTGTAAATTGTTGAAAAAATTGTGACACATCCGATTTTTGTTTCAAAGGAAAGAACCACATATATTTAGAGTGGTGGTCAACACATAGCAAAAAATAACGATAACCTTCCGATGACACAATCGGAGAGGGTCCCCAAACATCACAAAAAATAAGATCTAACACATTGTGGGTAACAATTGGATTATTTTGCAACGAGAGTTTTGAGGACTTCCCCATTTGACAAGAAACACAAATAGAATCACACAATTTTGAAGAAACAGGAAGCAAATTACTAGAAAGCATAGTTTTTAAAGTTTGTGAATTGGGATGTCCCAATCTTTGATGTCACACCGTTGCAGGAGCACGCGTGACCGAAAAAACTTGTTTGGCAACCGACTTGAGTTGTGGAAGCACGAGAGAGTAGAGTCCGTCTTTACTTGGGTCCGTAAGGAGAGTAGTGCGGGTAGGGATATCCTTCACAGAGAAAAAGAATGGATGAAATTCAAAAAATACATTATTGTCAGCACAAAATTTTTGAACGGATAACAAGTTTTGTTTAATGGTACGCACATGTAATATATTTGAGATGTTGAATGTTTTAAGAGGAGCGTGTATGTGTGTGGAACCAATGTTAAGGATGGGTAAACCTGTACCATTACCAACACGGAGGTCGTCGTCACCATAGTAAGGTTCGGAAGACCCGATACTTGCCAAGTCCGGGGTAACATGATGACTTGCGCCCGTGTCCGGGAACCAATTTGTTGACGTAGTAGATTTTGAATTAGCAAAGTTCGCGGTTGGTCGTCCTCTTATGGTTGCCGGATCACGCTTCGGGCAATCTGATGGCACATGCCCAATGCCGCATCGAGGACACGTTCCATGTACCGTGTTCGTGGTTGTAGCCCAACTGAAATTTCCTCTACCACGAGCGGAGGGACGGGTGTTGTTTCCTCCCTGCCGTCCCCCGTACCCGCCACTCTGTCGTCCACGAGAACTGCGACCTGCATAGTTAGCTTGAACATTCTGTTGTGGGGTGAGGGTGAGGCCGTGTTGAGCAGCTAGTTGATGAAGAGTGTTTATGTTTATGTTCGATGGTGGCGGTGTGGGAAGGTTGGCAGGTTGCGACGGGTTAGGGTTGGGAGAGGGAGTGGCGGCAAAGGCTTGGGTGGTGGGTTGATTTTTGTGGATCATATAATCATGATCAGAAAGGATGGCGGGTAATTCATCAAAGGTGATCGGGACTTGGCGACCAAGAAGATTGGACTTGAGTCCGTTGTACTCTTCTCGGAGACCGGAGATGACTAGCATGACGATGTCTTCATCGGATAGGGGTTTGCCAATGTTGGCAAGATCCGTGGCGTATTCGTTCGCACGGGCAAGATAGGTCAAGGGGGTTTCATCACCCTTCATCTCAAACGGAGAAGTTTGGTTTTGAGAGTGTACTCGCGGGATTGGGTATGTGGTGCATGGGCTTTTTCAAGGTTATTCCAGATTTCTTGAGCGGTGAAACCTTTCACATGATGAAAGGACTCTTCGGATACAGTGGAAATCAGAAGCATTCGGATATGTGCATCGTTAGCAATCCATACCGAATGGTCGGGGTTGGGTTTGGTGGAGGCCGGAACGGCTGTTTCGCTGGAACCGGTGGCGGGAATGGCGATGGTGGGCGGCGGGCATGGGATAGAACCATCGATGTATCCGAAAAGGTTGTTGGTGATAAGGAATGGTTGGATCATAGTTTTCCAAAATCCATAGTTTTTGGATTTGAGGGTGAATGCGAACTTGTGGGAATTGTGTGCGGTTTTGTCTTGGGTGGTAAAGGCGACGACGGGAGCCATGGAGGAGTAGGGTGGCGATCGGCGGAAGAAGGGAGGAGAGATGGAGGTTGACGGCGGCTAGAAGGGTCACCGTAGGGTTTGGCTCTGGATACCAAGTTGAGAGAATCAATTGATTATTGTGATTGATTGTATGTTGATTACAAAGAATGTCTACCAATAATATAGACTACAAGTTACAACAAGCGCCCTCTAGAATATTGTAAATAACGTCTAGTCTAACAAGTGTCTCTAGGTTTTTATATTTCCGGTCTTACCTAGCTTAACTACAATCTGACAGGTACACTTGCCGTAGGGTTCGGTCTAGTTTAGGTAGTTTCGGTAAAGTTTAGGTGTGTCTAGGTCTAGGTTAGGTGTAGGTTTTAATAGTCATTTTTAGGTACGTTCCGAGCACATCAATCAAATTGAAAAAAGTTATTAAATCACAGAAGTACTTTAGAAATTTTGAGTAGTTCTGTGAAAAATCATAGAAGTACTTCGAAAATTCTGAAGTAGTTTTGTGAAATCACAGTATTACTACATAAATTCCATAGTAGTTCCGTGAAATCACAGATTCACTTTTAGACTGTAATCCAGTCATATCTTGGTCATAACAAACTGAAACTTAACAAACTCAGACTCCGCAATTACCTTCGTTGAGTTATCTTTCTAGTGGTATATAGTTTGTATTCTAATTTAAACCGAGCAACTCACAACAGTCCCTACAAAACAGGTGCGTGTTTCTGTATCTTCTGTTTCGTGAGGCTGTTTTATGCTATCTCTTAGCATTTTCATAAAACATATTCTAAACAAAAGTTGTTTAGGATACTTTAAAGTAACAATCTGTGAATTTCAGTAATTTATAAAGGACGTTTGATATTTAAAAAAATGCACATAAATTCACAGCCTACTAGCTTTCCAAATTCTCAAAATAATGCACTAAACCTATAATCAATATATATCACCAATGATCAATGGCTTAACACATTTAAATAAGAATCAACTAGTCTATGTGGGTGACTTAGACATTAGATCATATCACTAACCTTAAGATGTCTTTATATAATTTAGGACACGGATAGACCATCTTCATATCACTTGGACTATTCTCACATTTCATTTATTGACCAAGTGAGTATTCATATCCCCTTCCTTTTCAAGTTTTGGGATGTAACGTGTATACATATTCAAATATTAATTCTTTATATGTGTGATTACATACTATATGTTAAACTATGGTTGTTATATGCAAATTCAATTTTCATGTGTAAACATTAACATACAAGCCTATGGTAACAATGATGGACTATCGATATTCAATAATAGATTCATTGAACCGACAACTCACCTGACCGGTTTGGCATTGAGTGATTGAAACCTATTTCATTAACTTAACTTGCGAGTTAAGGGCGCTAGTCAACAAATGTTTGGTTATGCACATTCAAATTCAATATTAGTTTATTCTTACATGCTTGAGTTTACATTTGACATTTGAATCGCTTTCAATATACTAATATGTAATCATAACCATATGTTTATTCACCAACTATTTTTAGTTGACACTTTCTATTTTTATACATGTTATAAGAAATGCAGTTTGAGCCATACTTGATTGATGTCACATCTTGGATGCTTTGGACCTAGATTTATTAAATCATATTCTAAACTATTTGTTATGTTATGTGTATCTGAACCTATCGTTGACTTGGAAATTTGGTAATGATTACGTATTGAAACTTTAATTAGTGTCATGAGCATTTGGACAATCATCATGCCCCAATGTAAAATTTCGTTGTCGGTTGGGGTGTGACAGCCACCGCCTGAACTTATTCCGGTCGGAGCCATCAAGGCATCACCCTCCGGGTGGCCTCAACTGCTGCCAATGCGGTGCGCAGACCTGGTTGATCAGACTTTCGTGGTACGTGAAAGTCAACCCGTCCCGGTGTCGACGTCCCACATGCCACCGCCACTACCATTACCGTCTGCCCTTGACCAGTTAGCTCGCCAGTTCGAGTCGGGGATCTCGTTTGGAACTAACAACATCTCATTATATC
>JBCNJP010000025.1:71277787-71294105 GCA_039602395.1 Deinandra increscens subsp. villosa
ATCCACTGTTATAATTTATAACCATGATTTGTCGATTTTCAGGTTGATCTTGATCCATATGGTTCACCCTCTGTGTTCCTGGACTCTGCAGTTCAATCGATTGCAGATGGCGGGTTGCTAATGTGCACAGCAACAGATATGGCAGTTCTATGTGGAAACAATGGAGAAGTCTGTTATTCAAAGTAAGATTCTTTATTTTATTTATTTATTTATTTTTGCCTTTTCAAGAATGATGAATTTAAATAGCTCATGTAACGCTTAATCATAACTAGATATGGTTCGTACCCTTTGAGAGGAAAATACTGTCACGAAATGGCTTTGCGGATCCTCCTTGCATGCATTGAGGTATTTCATTAGAAAAGTAGATTTGTTTAATTCATATATATATATTTTTTATTTTTAATCTTTGGATAGTTGTTAGGCTTCTAAAAGCTCTTGATACCATCTTTGAGTGCAGAGTCATGCAAATCGGTACAAGCGATACATTGTCCCCGTGTTATCTGTCCGGATGGATTTTTATGTTCGTGTGTTTGTTCGAATTTACACGTGAGTATCCTTTGTATAATTATTATTACACATAACAATTTTAGCATTTTATAAAGTTGAGGAATAAATGCAGGTCAGCAAGTGCAATGAAGAGTACACCTCTTAAGCTCTCATATGTATATCAATGTGTTGGTTGTGATTCCTTTCATCTCCAGCCAATCGGGAGGACCGTTTCTAAGGTATGCATCTTTTCGCAATCTTTGAGTTTGTACATCGAGTTTACCACTTTTAACGTTTTTTATTATCGTCCTTTTTGAAGAATACTAGTGTGAAACATCTTCCCGGGTTTGGGCCGGCGGTCCCACAACAGTGCAGTGATTGTGGGAAGAAATATAACATGGGAGGACCCATTTGGTCTGATCCCATTCATGATCAAGATTGGGTGGCATCAATATTAGCAGACGTAAAAGCTACGGAGCATCGGTATCCTGCCATTAAGCGGATTTCTGCTGTTCTGACAACTATTTCAGAGGTCGGGATGTGGCATTCGATTTGAATTTTCTCCATTTGACCCGTTTCGTGCCTTTAAACGGATTTCTGCTGTTTTTTGTGATTATGTTTCAGGAACTGCCTGATGCTCCTCTGTTCCTGAGTTTGCACAGTTTATGTGGGACCCTTAAATGCACTTCACCATCAGCTGTAATGTTCAGATCTGCTGTGATCAATGCCGGATATCGTATCTCGGGAACTCACGCCGAGCCTTTGGGGTTAAAATCCGATGCCCCTATGAATGTTATATGGGATATCATGCGTTGTTGGGTGAGCACAGTTTGTTAATAATCATCATTATTCAAGAATGCATTTTGCAGCATCTTTTTCTTGAAATTGATCTTTTTTTTCAATATTTATTTTGTCAAGGTTAAAAATCATCCGGTGAAGGATCAAAAAGCTGATCAGTCAGGAAGTGTAATCCTCGCCAAAGAACCCGTTATTCAGGTGTCTTGCAGTCTTGCACCCTCTTTTGAGTTTATGGTTTTTATCAAAACTGTCTCGTTTTTTTATTGTTTTTTAAAAGTAATATAATGTTCCCTTTTTGATCCGTCAAACAGGCAAATTTTGCACAAGCAGTTGCATCTCTTAGCAAAGCTCAAGCCAAGAAGGTTGCCCGTTTCCTTCCAAACCCCGAAAGACACTGGGGCCCGAAACTTAAAGCGGGTCGCACCGTAACCAGCAAACACGTCTCTTTACTGGGTGCAGAGGCAGTCAATGAGGTTCTTAACAATCGTGAGCAAGAATCCGAAGAGCAAGAAGCGAAGCGTCAAAAGACAGAAGACCCGAATTCAATCTCCTAGAAAAAAAGGTACAACTTGGAGCTTGGCGTGCAAAAACCGTTTATTTAGTTACGAGTGAAACTTCTACATTGGAATTTCCTAATCTTAAAGTTCTGTTTGTTTTTCAATGACGATAAAGCTATGTTCTAGCTTCAGTTTTGTTTTCGTTCTTATCGTTCTTATCAATCGAAACCTCCCGTCTTCATTCATCATTTAAGAACTTTGTAATATTACAAACACTAATGTTATGGGTTCAGTGCAATCACACAGGTCTTGGCCCATACGGCTCGGTCCGATTTGATAAACAAAGGGTCACAGAAAAAGCATAAATATGAACCATCTTTTCACTTGCTGTTTGTTGCCTTAGCCGGTGGGTTGAGCTCGTCCCACGCATCAATCCATGTAACCATGGCATCCGCAAGCTTAACAAAGTACGGGTCAATCTTCCCTAGCTTATCCTTAACCTGTTTTGCCAATTCTTTGTAGCACGACTGGACCGTGATGCACTCTTTCGGGAGTATGACGTCTTGGAAGAACGGTATCATCTCTTCTTGCCAGAATATGCCTTTGTATTCTTTCTTTAGGTTCACGAACGGGTTGCTTGCCTTGCTATGCCAAATGTATGGCAACCCAGTCTTGATCCCGAGCCCCAAGTGGTCACATATTACCTTCACGCACCAGCCAGCCCACATGTCGTCATAGCGGCCGATGGGTTGACCATCACCCATGAGCCCGAAGTACATAGCTGGACCTATGAGGCTTCGGTCAAAGGCCAGGTTCATTCCACACATAGGGAACAAAATGCCCTTTGGAAGGGTCATGACTGCATCAACATACCTAAAAAAGAAAACCCAAACCATATTCAAAAAGCATGAAGTCATAGAACTTTTCTTTACCGCGGTCTAGCAATGTACCTTGTGTTTCTCTCTCGAGGTTTAACGAGTTGTGTTGGTGCATCGTAGTCCGGGATGTTTAGCCAAAGACCGTGGGACACGGCGGTTGGAACACCCTCCCGGAGGCTAAACGGGTAGCCACGGACAAAATCTGCACCTTCGGAGAACGGGTCGTAAAGGGTGTTGAAGAAATAGGGAGTAGCTGGGTGGAGAAGGTTGTTGATGTGTTGTCTAAGTGCATCTATGTCCTTCCCACTAGGATCTTTCGCAACCTGTCAACATTATTCCAAGATTTATGTCAAGATACATATGGTCAAATGACCGACCAATACCCTGCTAACCAATGATATTTTTTTTAGTAGAACACAACTTGCTCTAAATAGGCGTTTTAAAGAAAATCCATAAAAGCTAAATTCAAATCTAAAACACCGCTAAAAGGACTCAAATGGTTAAAAATTCTAAGTTCTTTCTAACACGAAGTTAGGAAAAACTTGATCTTGGGAGAGAAAGAGGACTCACAAAGCAATCATCATCAATGGTGAAGATATACTTCTTCTTGGAAACCATATACCCGAAGCATCGACAAGCGGAGTCCTTGAACGAGATACACGAAGCCTTGGGACCCAAGATCTTGTTAATATCGTTACGATTATAAAGCTCGCAATCAAACCCGTCAGGGACCTTGATGACCTTAGATGGATCACCATCTTGAACGATGATTAGATGATATGGTTGAAAGAATGGTCTCCACATTTCAAGAAAGTCGAGGTTGCGAATGGTGGGTATGACGATATCGAGTTCGTCTTTCAGAGGGAATGCTGAAGCAGCCATGGCTTGAAGGAAACTTAATGGTTTGATCAGTGAATGAGAGAGAGAAAGAGAGAGTGTGTTATATGAGAAATGGGGAGGAAGGTCACGTGAGTTAACAATGGAGTCGGAGGTTGTAACGGTTGGGATTTGTTCAAAGTAGATGTGTTTTTTCCGGTATTGTTGCTTTGCCTTGTGTTTGTGTCATACTTAGTGACACCTTAAGTGAAGGATTCAAAATTATTTTTTTTTTAAAATCTTTTTGATATTAGTTAAGATCTCTATCTAACTTCTCTAAACGTTTTTTTCTAAATAATAAGTAACAAATTAAATTAAATAAAAACATAAATATTACATTAATATAAATCATATTTAAAAATTTAACAAATACAAACTATTCTTAGTTCTAACATTGGTTAATGGTAAGTAAACTCTTGAAATATGCTTAACTAGATCCGTTCGTAGGTTGTAGTATCTATGCTACACAACTCTCTCTCGGTCTCAAGCTTTAGTTGTAGACCATCTTAAAGTGATTAGAGATCGTCTTAGTTAAATGTACATAACACTTTACATTCGTCTTTCTGTAATATGAGACAAGCGTAGATGATTCTTCTAAATTTAGAGTGACACACTAGTTGTGCCCATTTATTTTTTAAGACACTAAGAGGCGTTTGGTTCGCGGAATTCGTTGGAATTTGAATTGGAATTGGATTTGGATTTGGAATTGGAATTCAAAGGAATTGGAATTTGAAGGAATTGGAATTTAAATTGTAATTCTAATTCCACTGAAATCCGCGAACCAAACACACTATGGAATTCAAAGGAATTGGAATCCAAAATAATTGGATTTAAATTTCAAAATTAAAATTTAATAAAAACCACGACTGGACCAGTCTCACGGACCAGTCCGACCCGACCAGACCCCCAGACCAACCGGAGTCCGGGTGGTCCGGTCGGGTTCGGGGGTCTGGTCGGTCCGGTCCGGGTCAGGTGGGTCCGGTCGGTCCGGTCCGGTTTGGGGGTCGGGTCGGGTCCGGGGGTCGGGTCAGGTCGGGTTCGGGGGTCCGGTCGGTCCGGGGTCGGGTCGGGTCCGGTCGGTCCGGTCTGGTTCGGGGGTCGGGTCGGGTCCGAGGGTCGGGTCCGGTCCGGGGGTCCGGTCGGGTTCGGGGTCCGGTCGGTCCGGGGTCGGGTGGGGTCCGGTCGGTCCGGTCAGGTCCGGGGGTTCGGTCGAGTTCGGGGGTCCGGTCGGTCCGGTCCAGGGTCGGGTAGGGTCCGGTTGGTCCGGTCCGGTTCGGGGGTCGGGTCCGGGGGTTGGGTCCGGGGGTCAGGTCGGGTCCGGTCCGGGGGTCCGGTCGGGTTCGGGGGTCCAGTCGGTCCGGGGTCAGGTGGGGTCCGGTCCGGTCCGGGGGTCCGGTCGGGTTCAGGGGTCCGGTCGGTCCGGGGTCGGGTCGGTGGGGTCCGGTCGGTCGGGTCCGGGGGTTGGGTCGGGTCCGGCGGTCCGGTCGGGTTCAGTCGGGTAGTTGTCTTTGGTGTGGAAGGATTGTGAAATCCTTTATTATTATGAAGTAATGTGAAATCCATAGAATGAAGGAATTTGATGGAATCTAATCAAATTCCAATTCCAATTCTCTTATTAACCAAACACATTAAATATGGAATTCAAATTCCAATTCTACTGAAGTCCGCGAACCAAACACACTATGGAATGGAATTCGAATTCCAATTCCAATGAATTCCCACGAATTACATTATACCAAACGCCCCCTAAAAGCTCCATCCACGTCCTTACGAGCCCCTTCGTGTGCTCTCTTGAATCTTCTTAGGTTATCATTGTTTGGGAGGGAGGGAGGGAGGGGTGGGGTGGGGGGATGATGGATGATTTCACAAAACAAGTTAAAGTATATCATGTCACCAAGATAATACCTATGTTTATAATGAGATCTATTCACCTCAAACGATTGATTTGGCATGATTACATTGAGAACTCCGTTGTGTAGTAGCGATTGATTGAGATTTGAGAAGGTTGATGTCGTTGTTTGAAACCCGTAACACCAAAGAATGCTTGTCAAATCATTCAAGTCTACTGCCTTTAACATAATAGTAGGGTATGAATGATCACCTCTCAGTCCTGATTCCTAAATCTTGTTGGACAATTCCTCCAAGGTCAATGTGTAGAATGGATACATCCATGCAATTCCTAATATTGTTTCGTGTATTTCGTTTTACGTACTTGTAATGTGTTTATTCCAAGTATTTATGAATGTACAAATTACTAATACCTTGATAAAGATGGTCAAGACTCTCATGTGAAACTTTTGCAGACATCTTCAATAGTCGGTAAAGCAATTGGAACTGCATTGTTAATGTGCACTTCTATATAGGGATGAAAGACCTTTTACCTCTGTCATCATAGCCAATGAAAAAAAGTATACTACATTTCATTGTTAACAATCCGCTGAAACAATTCTCTACACATTCAAAATCGACATCTGAAGAACTTGACATGACAACAGTAAGTGATGAGGGAGGAGATAGTTTTTATCGTTACACAACGACGCTAGCAGTGAGTGATGACCAATTTCGCTAAAGCCACTAGGAGGGTATGCGTCGTTCCCGTATCCCGTGTGATGAAACCCTTTCACGTCACTCTTTGATGCCTCTCCAACCCCCTTCACTCTCTTCCCTTAATATACTCTCCTTAGAAAAACTATCGATTTAGTCCAAATGGAATAATTGTTCGTAGAATCATCACCTGCAGTCTCGTAATTATTATTATTGTAACCGGTAAAACCAACGATAACATAACGAATGTGAATTATATATGGCTGACAATTCGTGTCTTATCGTGTTAAATATGTTAGAAACGACGCGATTAACACAAGTATCGAAAACGACTCATTTACTTAGCTTTGGTGGTTTGAACGCGGTAGTTATATGTTTTATGTATCAAAAAAGTTAAATGATGACTCTTGAATACTAAAAATAATTATTTAAAAAAATAAGTATAAAATTAGAGAGTGTATTGTTTTACTAAATAGTTATCGTGTCTAAACAGGTACCTATTTTACCAGCCCTACAATTATAGTGACCTATTTCCAACTACATCCTTAAACGTTATAAAAACTTGATCAATATATGGTCTCGGTCAGCTTCGCATATATCACATTAAAAGCAAACTATATATTTGATACGTCATATACTCATATTTATTGTTTTATGAAGACAATTATTTTTATGAGTTGGACGTGCTAAATCTTCGCATATTTATTATTTTCATGAATAGAGATTATATATCAACTAACGTTTAAATAAAATTCGACGTGCTAAATCTTCTGAATAATAACAACTTAATTAGCGAATTATTAATATTATAATCCATATATATCAATCCATCAATATCAATTTTATATCGTAAAACACAATCACAAGTTTATACAAGAAAACATTTCATAATTCACATTATATTAGACAAACCAAGAGTACGAAGATATATTAATACACGGCTAACTCAAATGCAACAAAACCAATTTACGAATTCGTGTCGTTCAAATGGAGGTATACGTTCGCCTTCTATTTGGTGCCGGAGAAGAAGGAGTTGACCGCTGGCATGACTTCCGGTGGTCTCGTGCGTAAAAACCTCCGGAGTCCATGCTCAGCGTATTTGTGACCCTCGTCGTGATTCTCAAGCACAGCCATGGTACGATGCTCCTTATTCACCCTATAACAACATACATCCATCGATTAGTCTCAAAGTTCTCGAATCGAAAGAACAACTAACAGACAAAACGAGCCACAACTAACATCTATATATATGTAGAAACCTTTAGGTCACTAAGGGGTTGTTTGATAACCACTTACTGGGTCTAGTAAGAGCTGATTGCTGACCCGGTAAGTGGTCAGCCTGTTTGTTTCATCAAAAAATACCTCTTACTCAGTCAGTCCGCTTTTACCCACCCTTTAAAATACCTCTTTCCCGGTAAAAGATTTTAAAATCTCTTACTCGGTCATCCATGCCAAATTTATCAAACACACCCTAAGTGTGACATCTGGTTCGTTCATATCAACCAATATAGTCTGCTTTAACGTTTATATAACGTTTAGTTTATATAAACGTAAGGTTAGGTTCATTTGAGAACGTATTTTTTGTTTTAAGAACTTTTGAGAATCAAATCTCAACCACTAATTTCAGAGAGGCCGGTACTAAGTACAAGTGGCTTAGATTTGTTCTCAAAAGTTCTCAAAACCAATTAGTTCTCAAACGATCATCTCCTTATAAACTATTTTTATAGGTGAATAATTAATTACCTGACATCGGGGTTCATGAAGATATTTCGGCTAAGCTGGAAAGCACACATGCTCGTCACAAATGTCATCGCAGCCAAAAGAGGATAAACCTACATCATTTCAAATTATATCTCTCTTAAAACATAAACTTATAGCACGAAAATATAACAACAACGTTATTAATAAGTTAATAAAAAAAGCATGTTAAGATCAATGTTTTAAAAACTGGTTTTTTAGTTGAACCGGAAAATCTTCTGGGGTCGGTTCGACCGGTCGGACCGGTTAGACCGGCCGGTTGAACCGGTTAGGGATTTATATATATATTTTTTATAAAAATGTTAATAAACTTGTACACTCAAACAAAAATAATTAAAATACAAATATAATCCACTCAAAAATAATACTAAATAGGCATTTCCCAAGAAATATATGTTTTAAACTTTAAAAAATAATAAAAAATAACAATAAAATTCAAAAAAATAAATTCAAAAAAAAAAAGTCAGAAAACCGGTTGAACCGGAAAAAACCGGGAAAAAACCGGAAAACCGCCCGGTTCGAAACGGTTCGGTTATGTCCAAAAAATCGTGTATTAAAAAACCGGTATGAGAACCGGTTGAACCGGTTTTTAAAACATTGGTTAAGATACTAAGATACGATGTTGTGACTTGGTTACCTCTGGTCGTATCCAACGCGTCATTTTGAACAGTTTTTCGCTACGTACTTTCGAACCTGAAATTTCAGACACTTTGTAGAGTTGATAGATTGAGTCGCGATCGATTTCGAGATGTGAGAATAAGGATTGCAGAGGAAGGTATTTAACTGATTATAGAGAGAGGTGGTCACTGGGTTTGAATACTCGCAAGAAGTTGAATATTCAAGCCAACAGATTTGCTTAATTTGTAAAAAAAAAATATATATATTCTATTTTAAAATTTAATGGAGTCAAACGTACTATCTAAATACGAGTACACGACCTGGAGACATAATAGAATAATTTTTTAATCGTATTGTTTTATGTCGAGTTTGTATTGTGTTTCAGGTCGTATCAAAAATTATTATAATTAGTGATTGTAAAAGGGAAATTGGATTTTAATAATGGTAACTTTTACATTTGGTTACTAATAATCCCAACCGGGAATATTCATCTAACTGTTTTCTATCAACGGTCTCTCGTTATAATTATTTAACTTTTTTAAATTTTCGTTAAAAGTTTGTGGGTTTCTTGTTTTGACCCGAGGTAGAAGATGAAGAAAAACTCATAGGAACTCATTTCAGTTCTTAATATTGTGTGAATAAAAGCAAATGGTGAATTGGAACTTTTCCAATTCAATTTCATTCCCAATTCACCATTTCCTTCGATTCACACACAAAATCGAGAACTGAAATGAATTCCCATGAGTTTTCCTTCATCGTCTATCTTCGGTCCAAATAAGACATCCAAAATATTTTAACGGAAATCAAACGTAGTTAAATAATTTTAACGTGGACTTTGAGAGAAAAATGTTAGATAGTTAGGACTAGTGGTAATAATATTATCAATTAGAACTTAGAATTATTAACGGTTAACAGGTGAAAGTTGAGATTATTGAAATTCAATTATATTATAAAAAGGGTAAATTGCCACTTTCGTTCCTATGGTTTGCTTAAAATTGACAATTCAGTCCAATAGTTTAAAAATTGTCAATTTCGTCCCTGTGGTTTAGAAAATTGCCAATTCAGTCCAAAATATTATAAAAAGTTGCCAATTTCGTCTCTGTGATTTTGCAAAAAATGTCAATTCAGTCCAAAAAATTGCTAGTTTTGGACTGAATTGGCAATTTTTACAAACCACATGGACGAAATTGACGATTTTTAAACTATTAGACTGAATTGGCAATTTTGAGTAAACCACAATGACAAAAATAACAATTTACTCTTATAAAAATGATGATTATAATTATGATTTTGGTGTTTTGGAGTTCAAATGTTCATTTGAATATTATTCTTAATAAGGTCAACTAGCTATAATTACGCATATTTTTATAGAAACGATGAAATTAAAATATTATGTTTTTTGTTTGGAAAAAGTAGATGTTGTAGAAAACGAAAAACCAGGTGCTTCAGCCAATTGATTTATGTACAGGTTAACGTGACGGAACCATCATGGACCATGGTCAATTGGTCAACGAGTTTATACGCGTCATGGCTTGCTGTACATCGTACTATTATGGACTTTACATGTCTTGTTCGATTTTAAAGGTACTTTATTTGGTCATTCTTAAGCAAAGTAAGAAAACTAGCTTTTATTAAAGGGTGTTTGCTATTTATACATCCCTAAAATTTTTACATGGGACGTATTAGTTTATTTTAACAATTTCTTATAATTGGAGACATGATTAGGTAATGATTTGATAGACTCTCTATATGGGGCGTATAAGCATTTTTCTCCTTCGTTTTTAAAATGGTCATAACTTTTTCATGCGACATTAGTTTTTTTTTAAAAAAATCATCGTAATTCTAGTCCCATTTTTATCTCTAATTTGAGTATAAGTTTGTTCGATTTGAAAAATAAAAATTATATAGGCGTATAAGGTTATACAGGGCGTATTTTTATCTTAAATTTGAGTAATTTGTTTTCCAAATCGAACAAACTTATACTCAAATTAAAGATAAAAATGCGATTAGAATTATGATGAATTTTTTTTAAAAAAATTAATATCGTATGAAAAAGTTATGACCATTTTAAAAACGAAGAGGAAACGTGCTTATACACCCAATATGGCCTTATACGCCCCATATAGGGGGTATATCCAATGATTGCCTAATATGTCTCCAATCAACATGTGTGGGAAATTGAAAAAGTAACTTATACGCCACATATAGGCTAATACGCTCCATATAGGGGTGTACAAATAAATGTAACATAAAAGAAACTTAAATAAAAAAAGGTTGGATCAAGATTAAACCATATTAATAGATAAAATAAAAAAAAACTTATATACATAAATACAGCATTTTGAAAATAAAACGAAAAATCTTAGTTAAAAAAATTTTATAGACAGCCACGTGGCATTCATATAATGGAGCCAAATGGCTAATTAATCAAAAGTACGATTTAACTACTTTATAATTGTATTAGGTTAGTAACACGTGTATTACATGAGCTGAATATATATTCATAATATTAGATAAATACAAAAGAATAAGATATTGATCAAGAAATTTGAAATTATGATTGATATAAAATTCTTATAATATATTAA
Organism: Deinandra increscens subsp. villosa; assembly: GCA_039602395.1. Taxonomy (NCBI): domain Eukaryota; kingdom Viridiplantae; phylum Streptophyta; class Magnoliopsida; order Asterales; family Asteraceae; genus Deinandra; species Deinandra increscens. The sequence goes on from JBCNJP010000025.1 coordinate 71,288,831, forward strand.
ATAATAATTTAATACATTTAAGAAATGTATTATGTTTGACAAGTTGTTGATACTTTTCACAAAAGACTAGAATTATTGAGTAAATTAATTAAATCTACATTAATTATATCAATTATTTTAAATAAAAGTTTAGTTTTGATAAAATTGGTAATTAATCTTAATTGATGATTTACTAAATTGGTAATTGATTATAAGCTTGACATGTGGCGGTTATGATGTGGACACTTTATAAATGAGACATGTGGCACAAATTTTAGGGTTTTATTAGGATTAAGATTAAGATTAAGATAAGATAAGATGTAGTATAATTGTATAATATACGACTTTACGATGATTTAAAATAACGATGTGTACATACTATTATAATAGCCAATGATCTTCAACTCAAGTGGTTAAAGTAAGACGCCTAAAGATATTAAAATTGGAAGATCTTAAGTTCAAGTTCCGCCTATGATAAAAATGAATATGGTTCCAGGTGGGGTCGGGAATTTTCCACAACTAATGGGTTTCCTTTTGAGGGTCATTTTTGGATACTGATATCTTGTACTCAGAGAATGAACATGGTTGGATGGGCCAGCGGCCCATCTTCATCCAAATTTTATAGTAAAAAAAATATACTATCATAATTCATTAGACCTACTAATAAACGGCCCACTCATGTTTGTTTCATTTTTGATAGACTCATCAGGGTTAGAATTCATATTTTTCCTACTATAAAAGGAGAACTTGGCTCTAGAGGTTTACAAATAAACTAGTTTGGAACCCGAAATCATTTGCAACTTATAATCGGAGAAACCGATATTAAAACTGTTCTCGATGGAACGGGTTAGGAAACAGCCTAGCTTGCGGGCTTCAGGTTGGTAATTTCTGGGCCAGGTATGGAATTGGGTTTTAGGAAACAGTTCAAACCCAGATGAAGGTCCTCGGTCCAAACCTAAACACTGATGTAATTTGGTGTAAATATTAATTTATCGTCAAACAAATAACCTTTTAGCAATTTTTTCATTAATAAGACAAAAACAACAATTACAAAGAGGTGGGGGTAACCTTTTAGCAATTTTATTTTAGTTTTAAGTATGTTTGATAACTAATTTATTTATTTAGAAATGAAATAATTATATAATATATTAAAAGTAATCATAAATCCTATATATATAATAAAAAGTTGGATTGCTACTGTGAGTGCAAAAATGGGTTCGATTACTTAGATTGAATTGTGTAGGTTGAGGAGTGAAAACCTATTTTTTAATGAGTTGAATTAGATCACTAGCATGGACAATCTTGAACGTGGATAATCATATGAATTCACTAGATCAAATAAACATCATTACTCTTATAAATTTTATTTTATTTGAAATGTAGTTTGATTATGGATCTGTAACAGTGAAACTTATAAGTTAACATTTTTGTTGTCAATTCATAGTATTAACTTCTAATTTGGATATTTACCTCTGATTATTTTAAAACTTGAATGTTATACTAGATTCATTTTATTTTAAATTTTTAATCATTTATTTGATAGTTTAAACTTGTATTATGAGTGTTATCTTACATAATTAACCACATCAATATTCTGTAAATTTTTTTCAAAGCTCTTTATCCCCTTACAAACATATCAGTAAGCGTACTTGTTACTTTTAGTATATTAGTATATGCTTATATAATTCTCCTGTGGGGGATACAACAAATTACTGATCCGTTAACTGTATATGATCAGGAATATAAGTTTATGAGTAAATTACGGGAATTATCCCTAATGTTTACTCTACTATCACCTTTCGTCCCTCGTAAACTTATTTCACCTTTGGGTGCTTTAGAGTTCCACTCAAGCTAGAGTTTAGAGATATCCGGAATAATCAAGCTTTTGGGAACTGTTGAAAAGCCAAAGAATCTCTTGTGTTATGTTCTTTTCGAGTATGAAATCTTTTGCAGCTGTTTTTGATCCTCTAGATCCCGCTGGAAACATAACGATCAGATAGGACATGACGCTTTGGTCTGCAGATGGTTATGTGGTAAAAAGCTCCTCGTTTTTACATATTTGTATCGTGAGGGTTTAATGGCACGTAAAGAAAAACTACAAAGAGTACTGGCGAGCAAAGGTGTCGATAACAAACTTCAACAACATGAGAAGACCCATATTTTCTTCAATATGTTCTTACTCTTCTAGTCATCTATTGAACTACAAAGATTTTGTATACTGTTAAGAGACGATTTAACACGACAAAAGTTAGCAAGATAAGTTCTAAATTTGTTACCTTTTTACTAGAAGTTCAATCAACACTAAAGATTCAAGCACTTTACATAATGATGCATGTTACAAAAGAGGTGAATTCAACCACAATATTGCATGCTTCAGTTCTCTTATTTTAATATTAACACTTACCTGGAGGATCACCTACTCGAAGAGGAAGAACAAGGTCAAAGATGTCATGAAGAAGATAAATATCGAGAATTTAAGACGAGAACCAGCATTTGGGAGATGTGGATAGGCCTCTGGTGGTGGCATAACACAATTATCACCATTGAAATAAACTCTTCGCGGGAAAGCCCATCCCTTTTCAAAAGTAAACGTTGACTTGTCTTTTCGGAAAAGCAGTTCTGATTGAACATTTCCCATCGGTCCAGCTTGGTTAAGAAAGTCGTTATAGAATTTAACGCCCCATAGCATAGCAGTGTCATCTGTAGAGAAGTAAGTTACAAATCACCATTAGATGTGTTTCAAATTTACCTATTTGAGCACCCTAAGTATTCATTAAGAAAAGAGTAAACTTCTTTTTTCGTCATTGGGGTTTGGTCCATTAACCATTTCAGTCCAAACTTTTAAAAAATCTGACTTTGGTCCTTGACATTTCATTTTCATTTCAGTTCCAGTCCTTTTCTTAACACCGTTAATTTTTTACTCTTAAATTTGTGTGATAAAGACCAAAATACCCATGTTATACAGGGGTATTTTGGTCTTATGACACAAAATTAACAAGAAAATTAACGGTGTTAAGAAAAAGACTGGAATTGAAATAAAAATGAAATGTCAAGGACATAAATAGGATTTTTTTTTAAAGTTTGGACTGAAATGGTTAAATGGACCAAACCTTAAGGATGAAAAAGGATGTTTACTCTTAAGAAAATGATTACTTACTTATAGAAGTGTAAGGGGTCAATGGTTTGTAGTTAAAGCTGAAGATTTGAGTAAGGTTGTCAAAGTTCGGGTGTTGAACGACTAAATTCCACTGTGAGTAGTTCATCCTGTAATTGAAGTTTGTAATCGTGACTTTCACCCGCCAGTATTCCTTGTAGTTAAGCTTCACGTGCCAATGAACACGAATCGGGCACATATGTTTTGTGCACTGCACCAAGGGTGTTAAACTGTTCTTACCAGGACCGTTAACAACCGAAGCTAGATATGGTGACCTTGGGCTGCAAAACAGTCAAGAATTTTGAAGAAAAATTAGATATAACGATAAATGTCGTAAAATAGAAAACTGTTTTTAAAAAGTTAAGAACATACTTCACACAACTTCCAGGGTGAGTATCATTGTTTTGGCATCCACAAGTACATGTCGGGCATGGTACGATGGTTTCATTGTAGAACGATGAAAGAGACACGCAACAAGTAGGCGTTTTCTGAGCCAGAAACTGAGAATACGTACATGTAACGTTCCACGTCACTGCAAACCCACATCCAGAGTTAGAAATCTTCAAAGGGTAAAATGGTAATTTCACATCATCACTACAACAAGTTTGATAAAAGTCTAAAAGAACACTCACTCATAGCTTGAGTCACTCTTCTTCCATCTTGACTTATGAACTTTGATGGATGACCAACTACAGCCGGTCCACATGTATACCCGGGACCAGGTGCAAGCAATGTGAAGTTCTTGGGCGGCTTAACCGTCTTGTTAGTGGTTCCAGCTGCACCAACACTAAGCTGAAACGAGCTCCCATAATTGTTGGGTTCTTGGGCCCACGAGTTGATGACTCCACCTTTACAACAATTTGCTATTTGCTGATTGTAAGGAGTCCCGGGTAGTAAATCAACAATCGAAGGCGTTTTCTTGCAGCAATGTGGAGGTGAAGTTTTGTATCTTGAACAGTCTCCTTGATCTGTGGCTTGACCACCCATCATAGTCCATATCACCTCCTTCTTAGCCCAGGTCCAGCTTAAGGTCCACCCTGGAGCCGAAATGTGGCGATATTGTTGGAAGTTGAACATAGTAACAACAGCCTACACAAATTATAAATTAAATAATTTTGTTAAGAGATTTGTTCAAAATCTTAGTAACACTAGAGGTTTTGAATTGCCATACATTTTGACCGATTTGAAAAGTCAAGATGAGGGAACCTTGAGTTAATAGTACTTACAACATAGCCATCCGGGGTCCAACTAATAATGTCCCACTTGATTGTGATATTCCCATTAGGGTCAAGTGCATCATAGGCTTCTGCAAGTAAAGAAGAAGGTGGTTTGATAAATAATCCATTAAGATTGATACTTCACACAGCAAAACCACAAATGTTTCAAAAGAAATAGACAAAAAAATGACAGAATACAGAACAAAAAAAATCACCATACACTAAGACACCAACAGAACAAACTTTATGACAAATTCAGTTTTGATTCTTGAGGGAAAATTTTTTTTGGAGCTAGCTTTAAACTCTCGAGCTTGATAATCGATATGCATTAAGCTAAATGATGAAGAAGACTTTTGTTCTTTAAAAACCTTAATGACCAAGTCAGTCATGATTCTTGAATAACAAAATTCTACTTAAAAAATATAGTAACTTGGTTTTGTTCTAAAATTTCAAAAGATAGTAACATGTTTTTTGCTCTATAATTTCAAGATGATCTGACATACAAATTAGGGTTCATAACTAAACCATGCCACTAAATTTCTCTTTCAGATAAACTACATCACCAAAACAGCAATGAGAACTCAACCCATTTCAACATGCAGAAAATCAAACAAACAATCACAAATCTTTAAATATCATAAACCCATTAGTCAACAGAGCTTCTGAATCCAAAATCCCCAAAAAGATCAAACCTTTTTCAATCTTGGAAACCCAGAAACCAATTTGATCAATTAATCACCCTCCCATGCACCAATTGTAAGAATCCCTCCCACCCATCACTCCATCAGTCAATTAAACCACTAAATTGAAAAGATTCATCAAGAAAGCCCAGATGAATCCATTCGTAAAACCCCAGAAACAATTCGATCAAAATGACAACTGGAAGCTTCGAGAACTCAAACAACCGAATGATGAAATTAAAAAA
>JBCNJP010000025.1:71294605-71320605 GCA_039602395.1 Deinandra increscens subsp. villosa
CCAATTCCTGCTCAAAGGTGTCAACTCTTGGCGCCTTGTTTTCGATTCCTTGGTGTTATGGAATGGCCAGGACATCGATTTTGAACGGATCGTGTGCTTAAAAATCTCGGGGGTTCCGATTCTCGCCCGTGATGAGGTAACTTTCAATAAAATTGGGGAAAGCTTTGGTAAGATTGTTTGCTCCTCTGACTTCTCCTGGAAAGACTCCGATGTTGCCTCCGGCACAGTCTATGTTGCCCCCGGCCTCCGTCGCTGTATTGACGAGGTGGTTCATGTTTCTTGGCGCAACTCCATCTTTCAGGCTTGGGTCATCGAAGAACCCCTCAATCTCTGGCCCCCGTTGGTCGACGATGAAGAGGGGGGTGACCCGGACATTCCTTCCGACTCATCGGAATCGGCCGACGATGAGGGTCCAGCCTCCCAGGAATTTCCGATGACTGACATGAACAGTAACCAAAATGCTTTTGTCTTTCCCCAAGAGAACCTGCAGAATCAACCTTTGGAATCTAATCATGTTGTTGGAAACCCTCCCCATGCTGACACTAGGGAGGCGGATACTGTGCCTACCCCTTTTCCTAACAACCATCTGACTTGCACAGATTTATCCTCTGATGAAAATGGTACGAATGTTTCTCCCTTGGTTGACTTACCCTCATCAAAAGGAATTCTGGGCCCATGTCCGAATTCTAAGTTAACTGGGCCTCTCCCTCCTCTTAATTCTTTTGGGCTGTTTCCTTCTAATCCTCTTGCTGGGCCTGTTGTGGATTTCGATTCCTCACTTCCTTCTGAGCCCACTTTCCCTGCCTCTGATCCCAACAATGAGAAGTTCTTTCATTCGTCCTCTTCCTCCCTTTGTTCTGAAGATTTAGATGTGGAGGAAATTCCCATTTCCCTTCCAGTTGGTAACCAGTCGGCCTCCGGCTCGAGAAAATCTAGGGCCTCGTCTATCAAATTCAAAGGTCGTATTCTTATGGGTGGATACAAATCCTCAATTTGGAATTCGTTGGCCAACCCAGCCTCCCTCCCGGCTAAATCCTGTGTCAAAAAGAAACAACACCGTCCTCCTCCAATTCCTCCGTCTCCTCTGGTCAGAAGCGAATTTGACATGACAAAAGAAGTGGGAGACCTCTTGAACATTGACATGACGAACTTTGAACCACAACTCTCCAAGCTCATCTCGGGTGAAGGCGCTTCCATTGGTAATCAATGAATTGCCTTTCTTTGAATATCCGTGGCATTGGTTCCGCTTCCAAACACTCTTGGATCCGAAAAATCAAATGCGAAAATTCTGTCTCTTTCTTGGCTATCCAAGAAACCCAATTCTTTGACTCCTCTATAATTCCGTTCAAAAACCTGTGGGATGGCTCTCCTTTTGATTACGAATACTCTAATGCCAACGGGCGTTCGGGGGGCCTCCTTTGCCTTTGGGACTGCTCCATCTTCACCAAATCAGGTTGTATTCGTGATCATGATTTCCTCCTCATCAGGGGCTTCCTACGGGGCTGTGAAGAGGAGATTTTCTTGCTTAATATTTACGGTCCTAAAACTCGCAGCCTCAAAAGAGCCCTCTGGCTTCGTATTTTAGCCTTATTATCCTCCAACGACGGTGTTTGGATCATCCTTGGCGATTTTAATGCGGTTCGCTTCCCCCATGAACGGTCCAACTCCGATTTTAACCCTTCCGAGGCCCTGGACTTCAACAACTTTATTAGGGACGCTGACCTGGTAGATCTTAACATGGGTGGTCGTAGGTTTACTTTTCTTTCCTCTAACGGTGAGTCGCTCAGCAAACTGGATCGTTTTTTGGTCAACCACAACTTCCTAAATCATTGGCTGATTCCTTCCGTTCTCGCCCTTCCCCGGGTGTGGTCGGATCACTGTCCTATTCTCCTTAATTGCATCGGTTTTGATTCTGGTCCCAAACCCTTCAAATGTTTCAACTCCTGGATCGGTATGGATGGTTTTGAGAATGCGGTTTTAGCCGGGGCTGCGGCTCCTGTTGGGGTTGGTCCTCCTGACAGATTGTTTCTCAACAAGCTCAAAAACATAAAAGCAGCCATAAGGACTTGGAATAATCACAGACTTGAGGGGAATAAAGTTCGTATGGCTTCAATCATTTCTGAGCTGGACGCTTTAGATCTCACTGCGGAGTCCAGATCTCTCTCTGACGATGAACGGGCTTTGCGTGCCAACAGAATAAGTGAGCTCTTTTCTTTAGATTGTGCGGCCAGATCGGATCTTCGCCAAAAGGCAAGGATCAAGTGGGTTTTAGACGGTGACGAGAACTCCAAATTTTTTCACGGGTTCATTAAAAGCTCCAACTCCAAAAGACGAATTAGTGGGCTTTTTTCCAATGGTGCTTGGATTACTTCCCCCTTGGATATCAAACTTCTGGCAGCTTCTCACTTTAGCGATCGGTTTTCCGAACCAATGCAAAATCGCCCTTGTTTGGCAAGTATGGGCTTCTCCACTCTCTCCCCTGTCCATGCTAATTCCCTTATTTTGGATTTCTCAAAACTTGAAATTAAAAATGCCATTTGGGATTGTGACGGAGACAAAAGTCCGGGTCCGGACGGTTTCAATTTCCGTTTCTTCAAACATTTTTGGAATCTCTTCGAGGACGATCTAAAACTTGTCTTGGATGCCTTTCATTCCTCCGGGACTTTTAGTAGGGGATGTAATAGTTCCTTCATTGCCTTGATCCCCAAGACTCCTGACCCCCTTAATTTGGATGACTATAGACCGATTAGTCTCATCGGTTCTCTCTACAAAATAATCGCCAAAATCCTTGCCAATCGGCTTAAATTGGTAATTGCCTCGATCATTAGTGATTCTCAATTTGCCTTTGTGCGTGATAGGCAAATTATTGAGGGGCCTCTCATTCTCAATGAGGTGTTGGCTTGGTTGAAGGCTAACAAAAAAGATGCTTGTTTTTTTAAAATTGATTTTGCCAAGGCCTTCGATTCGGTCAACTGGAGTTTTCTTGATAGTACTATGTCTAGCATGGGGTTCCCGGTTTTGTGGCGTCACTGGATTGCGGGATGTCTCTCTTCGGGTCGCTCCTCCGTCCTTATTAACGGCTCCCCGTCCCGGGAGTTTTCCTTCTCGAGAGGCCTTCGCCAAGGCGATCCGCTCTCGCCGTTCCTTTTCCTCATCGTCATGGAAGGTCTCCACGTGCTTATGTCTAATGCTTCAAGCCTTGGGCTCATTAAAGGGATTTCTCTTCCGAATAATGGGCCTTGTTTGTTGCATCTCTTTTTCGCCGACGATGCCATTTTTCTTAGTGAGGCTAAGATTTCCTCCCTCTCCAACCTTACCCCGGTCCTAAGATGTTTCAATCTCGCATCCGGCTTGTCCCTCAATCTTCACAAGAGCATTCTTTATGGCGTGGGTATTGACAACTTCCGATTGAACCTCTTCGCCACTCTCATCCATTGCAAAGTCGGTTCCTTTCCCTTCTATCATCTTGGCCTCCCCATTGGCAAAAACATGAATCGAATTCGTAATTGGGACGAAGTGGTTGAAAAGATTAAGTCTCGCCTTTCGGTTTAGAAGGAAAAAAACCTCTCATTTGGCGGCCGTTCTACTCTTATTAAGTCGGTCCTCGGTGCTATTCCCATTTACCACCTCTCCCTCTTTCGTGCTCCTTCTAGCATCTTAAAAGCCATGGAGTCCTTGCGTCGCTCTTTTTGTTGGGGCGGGCCTTCTAAAATCTCGTGGGTCTCGTGGGCTCTCATGTGTGCCTCTAAAAACTCGGGGGGGATGGGGTTCGGTTCCATCCATGCCATGAATTTAGCTCTCTCTTGTAAATGGCTCTTTAAATTTAAGGCGGAGGGAACCATGTTGTGGGCTCGGGTCATTAGCTCCATCCACCATTCTAATCGCTCTTCTCTGTCCTTCCCGTGTAAACATTCGGTTTTGGGTCCCTGGTGCAATATAATCAAAGTGGTCAGGGACTTAAATGCTCTGGATATCGATGCCTCCTTGCGTATTCGCTGCTGGATTGGAAACGGGTCTTCCTCCATGTTCTGGCTTGATAACTGGACTGGTCTGGGCCTGCTTAAAGATCGTTTCCCGCTCTTATTTTTTCTTGACAGGTTTAATCGTTGCAAGGTGGCGGATCGTTTTCCTGCTGTCGCTGGAAACCCTTTCAAATGGGACTGGTCAGTGGGGTTTTTGGATGAAACTTTGCTGGGCTTGCAGCTTGAGATCGAAGACCTCATCTCTCCTTTCTTTTTGACTGCTGTTCCAGACTTTTGGGGCTGGGATATTGCCCCTAAAACTGCCTTCAATGTGAAATTGGTTAGAGAGGAGGTGGAAAAAAAAATATTGCCTACGTATTCTTTCAACATCCCGTGGCTTCATTGGATCCCTCTCAAAGCGAACGCTTTTGCTTGGAGGGCCGGTTTGGATAGAATTGCTTCAAAAGTAAACCTCTCGGTCCGTGGTTTAAACTTGGTAACAACTTGCGTGGGTTGCAACAATCATGAGGAGACTTCGGACCATTTGCTTATTCGATGTGCCCGTGCTACCGATGTTTGGGTCTGTGTGTTTCAGTGGTGTAAAGCTCCTTTTTCGAAATTCCTCACTGTGAAAGAGCTTCTCTCCATCCACTCCTCTTGGCTCCTTCCGAGAAATGTTTCCCGTATTTATCAATGCATCTTCATAACAACGCTTTGGTGTATCTGGAAAGCAAGAAACGAGACGATCTTCAACGACCGTTTGAAGTCTACTATCGAGATCGTTGATGACATAAAGCTTTGGGCTTTCATGTGGGTTAAGTTTAGGGCTAAATTAACGACTATTCAATGGTCGGATTGGTGTACTTTCTCTTTCTCTTTGTAATCCTTTTGCTCTCTAGCTTCTTGCTAGTGGGTTCTTAATATATCTCTTGCCTTTCAAAAAAAAAAGTAAAAGTAATACGTACATAAATGCATGAAAAGGTAAGGCGTGTTTGCCACTTTAACACATTATGAACTACAAGTTCAATCCTCAATAATAGGAGAGACCGATGACATGAATAATGTTATAAAAGTAACGTATTAGATTCTTAGAAATATGGGTAACAATAATGTTTCATAATCGAAGTTGAGGTTAATTTGCATGTTTAGTCCCACGGATGGCGTTAATGTAGAAACTATTGTATTCGGCCGGACGAAATGCAGGGCAGGGACGGCCCGGTTGGTTGCCAATGGTTTACTTCGATCTGGATGCTTCAAGAAAGTGACCACAACTCCGGTAGAGAGACCTGGGCTTCAGTGGGACGATCTCTACTTTGGCAGGGTGACCTCTGCTTCGGCACCTGACACTAAGGAAGAGTTAGAGCATGTGAGGGAGATAATTCTTCTAGCTCAGACTGGTCGGGACAGATGAATGTATCACTGCCATCTCAGGTCTACCTTCGTGCATATAAGGATGTGAGTGTGGGGAATATGGGGGTTCTTCCCAGCCATAGGAGCTCGGAAGAATCTATGTGTGCCGGAGCAAGTGGTTCGTCTGGAGGGATTAAGTGATCCCTTCCCAAGTAGTTGAGCAGTGTATTTATAGTGCTTGAACTTTGTCTTGGGCGTCATTAATGCTCCGACCCATATCGAGTATGGGCAAGTGTGTAGTCTAGAGTGTCATTTTAGGTAAAGGCGGCGCATGATTGACAATCACTTGGCAATCATCACCGTTGGTCTATAGTATATAGGTAGTTCCTGTTTGAAGGCTGACACTGCCGTGCAAAAGCGTAGATTGACTGCGTTGCCTTAGGTTGTTTAGGAGACATGAGGCTCGACGGTGGTTCATCATGTCGGACCGGACCCACATCATCATAAAACGAAACAGGTCACAAAAGCGATATATATTTTACAATTGAAATAAGTGTTTAAACTACTAGGACTTGTCCTAGTGGTTATTAACGATGAGGGGAGACTTGTGACTGAGAGGTCACAAGCCCGATATCTGAGCTCCCGGGTTTTACCACCCGGCCGTTTGCGGAGGTGGATTTTTCCTGGAATGAGCTCAATTGGTGTAAATACTCCCCGGGTTTTCGAGGGATTCGTTGGTCGTTCAAATAAAATAAAATAAAATAAAATAAGTGTTTAATAATACTGTAAACTAATATAATTTAATACTTAATTAATTACACATTAAAAACTTTATAACAGTTATGGAAAATGTATTAATTGTATATATGCTAATTAATTGATATGTTATTTGAACATATATAAGTACATATCAATAGTCACACAAGATAATATTGTCAAAGAACAAAAGGATATCACAAAGAGTACAAATTGGCTAGTTAAAACATGGAACAAACTCCATTAAAGTCAATGATGATGTTCTTTGTTATGCTTTTGGTTTTCTTCACCGGTAGTACTCACTCTCCCTCTATATATACCTCTCTAACTGCTTCCTTTGTTTTAGTTCTTAATTGTACCATACAAATTAAACATCATAATTTGTTTAAACCTATCAACTTTTAATTTGCAGGTTTTCAAACATCATGTTCTTTGGCTGACAAAAGACCTGCGATCCAGTCATCGCAATTTGAAACCGACCAACTTTACAACATGAACAAACGCAAACTTCCTAATGAGTGTCATCAAGACTCTGATTGCTATCAATTTTGTCGAAATATTGGCATACCATCTTGCGTTAACAATCTATGCTCATGTCATAACTAAAACTATCTGTATTCGTATTGATATATTAATCATTAATATATATTTAATAAATAAAATATTCTTCTACTAATGTTCATGGCTACAATTATACATCCAAATCAAATGAGATAAACAGATGTAGGCTATTTATTTTTATATGTTAATATGTTAAATACATACTTATTTCAATTGTAAAATAAATGTGATGAGATAGCAAAAGAGGAATAACTAGGGCTTGTCCTAGTGGTACGTGGTGATGACGGGGAGACTCGTGAAGGTCATGAGTTCGATTCTTGAAGCCCACAGGTTTTCTCCCGTCTAGTGCACTGCGCTCGCGTGGGTAGGGGTTTTTCCTGGAATGGGTCCAGCCAATGAGCCAGGGCTTTGCAGCACTGTCTGCTCTTAGCGGGTGTGACGTGCCTTTTGCCATTGGGTTACCCAGGGTGGTCCGAGTTGCATTTGTTGTCCGTTAAAAAAAAGCGAACATGTCACACCCCAACCAACAGCGGAATACGTCGAAGCGCGAGAATTGTCCAGATGTACACAACACTAAATTAGAGTTGCGATAATTCTTAATCATCCACATTTCATAAAGATTTATAAACATAATAATCCAACAATAAAACAATCATTAAATTCCATTTTGAAGATCTCAACTAATTCCACATGCATCCTAAGTTTCATCAACAAGTTCATAAGCATCTAACAGCATATCCTGTAACATGTACAACATAAATGTCAACTACGAATAGCTGGTGAGTAAACATAATTTTGTATACAATACTAGAGTAAAACATGCGATACATGAGTTAAGTGATAATTCATAAGCATGATAAATAAGTAATGAGTTAGAGCATATCATAAGTAGCGTAATCAAACCCTTGACAATTAGGCTTCAATCACCCAACACCAATTAACAGGCAGGTCAGGTGGGTCGTCACACCAATAAATCTGTTATTGTTTATTACCCCGGCTCGGTGTGTTAATGATTTACGCATAATGAACATGCACATGAGCAACGAATAATGATCAACAAGTAAAGATTCCATCCACCGCAATAATCCACACAAGTATAACATACTAGAACACACATAACGATCACAGAATTCACATGCAGTTAAGAATAATGATTAACAAATCTGAGGTTGAATAACTGTACATGTTGCACCCCAAAACGATAAAAAAAAGTTTATGAATACTCACTTGGTATTAGAGATACGACGAAAGAATGACAACACAAAATAAGACGGTAAACCCCAAATATTACCTTAACAAACGAACAAGACAAATGAATCCAAGGAAATAAATTGACATGATTGATCTAGTTGACTCGATGATTCATTGGTGATTTTATTTGGTGATAAACATACGTAATTACCATAACTCATAGGCACAACATAACATGCAATCAAGCAACGAACCATATTCTAGTCGCTCCTGTTAAAGTTTGTACGAACATATGACACCAATTCTCTTCCGACCATTGTTCTAATCTTGCAGCAAAAAAGAAGTCAAACAAGTGACCATCTCGATCGACTAAACCATTATATTTTTTGATTGACATCGGCATCTTTAGTTTCTTAGGAAACTTAGCATTTGCGATCCACTTAACGAACTTAAAATGTTCTTTCATAGACTTCGGAAAGTATGGAGTAATTGGATATGCTACTTCTATAATAGCAATTGAAAATCTTGTTTTTACTCCTATTTCGAAAGCAAAACCTATGACTTATTCAACATTTTATAGAACTTATCTATGTTCTCTTATTGAATTCAAACTTGTCTTACTTATGCAAGATCTTTGCATTACTAATTCTCATCCAATTAATCCAATTAATCCAATTAATCCAATTAATGTTATAGAGATCTTCTACACACTTTGTATCTTTATGTTTAACCAAATTAACCAGTGTCTTTATCACATAAAGACTTTAAACTTCTTTTTTCCTTAAACATGTTTTAGTCATCAAAGTTTACTATTCCATAACAACTTTTATAATCATCCTTCATCTAACTTTATAGATCTCAGCATTAACCATCGAAACCAAAATAAAGTATCATATATTATCCTCCTTTAAAAAAAAAAAATTACGGCAAATTGATAACGGTTGTCGTGACCGCTACAAATAATCCTAAACTTAAACCTATAGATAGGGTAAGTAGGGTATCAATCCAGGGGAGTTAGTGGTCACTAGTGATTTAGAATTTAACTACCTAACTAAATTAGTTACCTAAACCTAGATTACTGTCACTAACCTAGATTAATCCTAAACTATATTAATCTAATGAATTAACTAAATTTTTGCCTCTTGGCTGTTTTAATTGTTGGGGTGATTTAATTAAAGAGTAACTAACTTGAACACTAGAAATTACTTAACTATCAATGGATGAAAACTAACCACTTTTGGATCATGGTGGCTACCGATTTAGGCAAAACCTAATTACTAACTAGTGACACATAGACATGCCCCCCAATTGCCTCCTTGACCTAATAACCTAAGTTCCTAATGGGCTGATTAGTCCTGCCGCAAGAAAGTGCTAGATCAATAAACAGGGGACCACTAAAACCCTAGGTTACTAGTTAGATTAAACAATTTAGCATGCGGGTGTTCAACGGTAGCAAGTATTCCGGAACAACTAGTAACTAACCGGTTAAGAATAAAACGATTTTACCAACCAATCACCAAAAGCAGTTAGAGGAAATTAGTCGATAATCATGACAAAGAAAACTAGTACTGTCACCACCGAATATCTCATCATAAAAATCAACCAAAGGTAACTAAACAAACTAATTTAAAATTAAACAATAAAAACTTTAATAAAGAAAACTAATCTGTTGAATCTTGAACCAACACCAACGTGAAGTAAAAGAAAAACTATGTTGATGGTTGCTCCGCGTCGTTCACCGTGCAAAGCAGCGAAAGGCTGCTGCCTTCTGCCGTCATTCGCTTATGAGATCTTTTTTTATATATAATTTGTTGCGGTCAACGAAAATCACCTCCACAACCTAATTAAAAAATTCCCTTTTGTTTAGTTCTTCCATAGCCCACGTGTGATTCCCAAGTCCAAAGAGATTATGAGCCCAACTATATTTCTTTTTAACTGGTCCATCTTCATGTATTCGCAGCCCACATCTCCATGACCCTCACATGTGACCTGACTTTAATTTCAAATGTCATGAAATCATATATACATCACCATACGTACAGAATCTAATTTTTATAATATTTCATTTGGAAATAAATAGTAAACACAAACTAATATTTACAAATAAATAGTTATGAAACTTGACTTGACCAACATTATGGTTTGGGTTCAACTCAATTACATCGTTTTAGCTCATTCAACACCCGAATAAAATATATCTTTTAGACCCAACCTCGTGTGTTTAGGGGATGATTAATATGTAAATAAAATAAACTTAGACCACTCTAAACGCCACGATTTATAACATTTAAGCTCCAAGCACATGAAACACACAATGTAGGAAATATGACGAGAATTAATATATTATAGCTAATAAAAATACAAAATTAACTATGATCAAGCGTTACAAAATATACTCTCATCACAAATCTGATTCGTATCCGAAAAAAATATTGTTGTTGTTTAAACATGTATCATATAAGATATCATATAAAGTATCAGTATTCGTTTTATGTGAATTTGCCAACTACATGTACGTATCTGAATACATGTTATAAGCATAATACCTTCAACTCGAGGTACTTTTGGATTTGTGTTCAACAGAACATCATAATATTCCGTATATCCTTCATCACAATCACTTTTAGAAGCTCGCTTCTCTGGTGTGAAAGCTAATTTCGTTTGCACCGATTTCAGCCATGTTTCCCTATTTTACTAATCTTTTCGCTTTCGAAGATATTCCACATTTTGGAGTAGGAACTCTGGATTGAATTCTTTACTGAATTCTCATTCCAACTTTCATCTACTTACTTACTAGGCTCACCAGAACCATTGGTCCCTGATTTTAGCATCGCGAATGCAAAAACTAGTGATTCATGGCCTAAACCACCCCTTGAAACTTTTCATACTGAAATTAACCGGATTTGGACTTGACGTGACAATTACGTCATGTTTCTTCTTCGCACTGAACTCCATATTTTTCTCCATTTGCTGCAAATTCTAGCACAAATCCGTGTCTGTAACGGATGGCGTCAAATAGCCAATTGATGAAGAACAAAATCCCATCGTAGAGGTCGGATCTGACTAGAACAAGACAGGGAGAAATAGAATGAGATATAGCGAGAGAACGTACATTGAGTTTTTATTAATTGGAATGAGGTTACAAGCTTGAGAGATCAATTACAAGTGAGAAATGGAAAACACACAATTAAGGTGTAAAATGAGCGATCCTTATATTATGAACCTATACATGTCTATTTATCGTACTACCTAACCACAACCGTCCTCTGATCACTTGGACATGCATCCTCGGAGCTGCATCTTCATCACTTCCACTTGAGCTTCGTCTCGCAGCATCTGCCAATGCTACTGTTCATTCTTCAATCCCTATTAACAATTTGCTTATTACATACTTCCAAGCCCAAATGCATGTAATTATGACATATCCTCATTAGTTTGCAACCTTTCCACCCATCATGTGTATACAATCTCTATATGCCACTACTATAATAAAAATAGAGTTAATGCATATATATACAACACAATATAATCTTCATGATCGTACCATACTCAAAGTCCTTAACATACCTAACTCGTTGACCCGTTTAGAATGTCTCTTATATCAATTATTTACATTCCACCAATCCTTCCACTATTTACTTTCATCTCACATCATGTTATACATTAATCTCATTATAACATACCTTATAAATTACACATGCATTCACTCAATTGATTGTAACCTCTATTCAAACAAGCCTTACATACATACTTACTACTTGAAAATCAAGACCATGTCGGCCATGACCCTCACTTACGACGTTCCTTCAACTTGTCACCAACATGCTTTCTTTTTGGATATACAACCGATCTCGTTTTGCTTGCTATTTACTTAACTATATATAACCACCATTGGAATTATAAACCAAAGTATTCAACAATGGAGTTAACCTTTCATTAAGATTTAAGACCACATATAGCTTTACGTCTACCACTTTCTAATTGATCAACTTATTTATATACCTCCATAAGTTTGGATGAATAGTTCACATATTACATCTAACTCAATGTATTGACTACACACCATAAGTAAACGACACATACAACCTCTTAACGTTTACAACCATGTACTACTTCTTTTGATAATAACGCATAATCACTGGCGAAGCTTAAAAGATAGCCCCCCCCCCCCCCCCCTCTTAATAGATACATGTAAACCAAATAAAACAAAAATTACTTGCCTAATCCCAATAGGTTCAAAAATCCATCTTTGTTGAGTTTCATAAGAACTTTATTTCTCGGTGCTGCACCTTTTGTGCAGCAGCTGTTCTCGTCCGTATTAGACCTCAATACAACTAGAATTGGATCATCATGTTTAAATATGAATGGTAGTACACTCAACTAGCTTTCCAACGATATATAATACCCCTTTATTGGATGTTTCTTTGATTTTATATAATTTTAGCAATTACATATCAGATATGAAATTAATTCCTATCAGCTTTGCTGCAGTTTCTGCACAGCTGTTGTAATCAACTGTTTTGACCCGATTTCAACCCCAACTAGATCAACATGCTCAAAGATGAAACGTAGATTATTAAAAGGGCTTTTCAGAAATATAGAATACACCTCTGGAATCACGGTCGACAGTTGATTTAATACGAAATTTTCAATACATGTAACAGTAAAGGAGCTTTATTCTTAGAACGTATTCATCAAATATGTGGTGTGCACAAAGGATGATATGACACACAAGATTTATGAAAATATATACAAATAGGTAAGAAATGTAGACTCTCTACCTTAAACTTTCTTCACAAAGATGATATCAGCAAGAACACTTGTAATCGATTTTTGGCTTCCAGATTTGACGATTTCTTTTACCGTTTTTGCTTCATCATCGATTCTCACACATACAAACCAAAGGACTTATAGCTCAAGAATATCACCATGTGTAGCGGTATCCTTCCTCTTGAGGTCAA
This sequence comes from Deinandra increscens subsp. villosa, assembly GCA_039602395.1. Lineage (NCBI taxonomy): Eukaryota > Viridiplantae > Streptophyta > Magnoliopsida > Asterales > Asteraceae > Deinandra > Deinandra increscens. Next base: position 71,307,387 of record JBCNJP010000025.1, read on the forward strand.
AGGTTCAAGTTCCATTGTGCTGCTAGAGGTATTATGTGGTTGAATATACACTAAGTTTAAAGAGATCAAGTTTTCTTGAGGACCATCAATGAAGTCATTATAACCCTTGAATTTGCAGTACAAACAGCAAGAATGAGCAAATTAAACAACAGCAGCTTCTTGTCCAAAAACATGTTTAAGTTACATAGAATCAATTTAGTTTGAATATTATACAAAATCCTTCATACAAATGTTGTTCTCCCCATAAATACATATGACCTATATGCAAGGGGTATGTGTGTGAAACAGAGCCTCATTGCTTCTGTAAACAAACCAATCCATGGATCTTATTGTTACCATAGGGTTCAAAATGGTTTAAAACTATGATTCACCATTTTGTGGAACTTGTAATTGCCTTCTTACGAGTGCGGTGTAAATCCCGTTCATGTTAATAAGCTCCTCGTGAGTTCCACTTTCCGCGATTTGACCGTCAGATATCACAGCTACAGTATCTGCACTCTTCACGGTCGATAGCCTGTGTGCTATTACCAGAACCGTTCTTCCTTGCATTAACGAGTCCATTGCATCCTATTCATATGAAAACACGCAAACCAGAATCAACTCACGGCTCGCTATGTGTGTGAAAAATATGCATTTTGGCTTGCTTTGGTGCACCTGAACGAGATACTCGCTTTCGGCATCTAAAGCACTAGTGGCTTCATCCAATAGTAAGACTCTAGGATTCATCAAGAGTGCTCTAGCTATAGCGATTCGTTGTTTCTGACCTCCTGATAACCTTAATCCGCGTTCTCCGACTACCGTTAGATATTTTTCTGGAAACGATGACACAAAATCATGGGCGTTTGCCATTTTCTTGTGTATCCCACCTCAACAAGTAAGCTCTCGAGAACTTGTAAATCTGGAAATATAATTTGAAAGAAAAAAAAGAGCTTACAGCAACGTTTTCGATATCGGAACTGCTGGCTTTGCCATCAAACCCGTATGCTATGTTATCTTCTATAGAACAATTGAACAAAACAGGCTCCTGGCTCACGATACTCACCTTGAAATCGAAATAAACATAAGTACACAAGTCAAAATTAAAGTCAATATATTGTCAAATGTGTGTATGCGAATTAGAATACCTTTTTGTGTAGAAACTCATGTGATATTTCAGGTAAAGGAACCCCATTTAGCAAAACCTTTCCATTCACTGGATCGTAAAATCTTTCGATCAAATTAGCTATGGTGGTCTGTGCAGAAACACATATTTTATCAACATTTAGTGGCTCAAAATCTTGAAAACACGAAAAGTAATGATCTTTATTCTTTACAATACCTTTCCACCACCACTTGGACCAACTAGGGCTACCTTTGAACCGGGTCTCAGTTTTAAAGTAATCCCCTAGCAATTTATTTAATTAGTACATGAACCGTTGAACAATTGTGCGTTGACTTTGACCGATCAGAGAAGAAGCTCATTTCTTTTCTAAATTTATTACCTTAAGTACCATATGGTTAGGGCGAGACGGGTAAGCAAACCAAACATCATCTAGCTCAACATCACCATCTGGATTACTACAATTAAAAAAAGGTAATCAGATAATTAACTAATTATATGATTGTTATATGCAGAATATGTAAAGAAAGATGCTGACCCCACAGGACACTGGTTCCCTGCTTTTTCCATGCTCGACACACGGTCTAGAAGCTGAAAAACTCTCCTACTTGCACCTGCAGCTTTCATGGCAGTTGTATATAGCCCGGACAATGAAGATATCGAAGAGCCAACTGCAAATCAAAAGATTGAACCATTCATTTTTCCATTCTTGAAAAATTAAAAAATAAGAAAAATGGTATAAACGTAAGCATTATTGTTTCTCACTCATAGAATCAAAGAAAAATATATGAAGAAATTAGTTTGGTTGTTCGTTTATGTATATAAACTACACTTGTGTAGGTCATCTTTAGACTTTAGGTTATATTAACCTACACATGTGTAGGTCATGTATAGACGCTAAAAATTAAAAACATATGAACAAATTTGTTTGATGGTTTTTTATGTACATAACTTATTCATGTGTATGTAAGAAGTACAAAATTTTAAAAATATGAACCATTGATCAAAACATTAAATGGTTTAATTTTGTTTTGCGTGTTCACAGAAAAATTTATGTGTTCTAAAAGAATACTATCCCTATATGTATAATGTATTTAAAGAAAGAGTATTGACAAAAGTTGAAATTGTAGTACCAGTGAGGCTGTAAAGTATGAAGGATGTAAGAGAGCCAGCAGTCATGGAGCCTATTATGGTCAAATAAGCTCCATATATCACCACTGTAATTACAGATAACGTTGATGCTCCACTCATACCACCAGAGAATAAACCAGTCACTTTCTGTTGTGTAAACAAGAAATGTTAAAAAAAAACTTCAATAAAAAGAGATGGATTATGTAAAATAGATAAAAAAACACATACCGCTTGTCGGAGCCCGAGCTTTAAGGTCTCATCAACTTTTTCAGAGTAGGTTGAAATCGCGTAAGATTCTTGTGCAAACGACCGCACTGTTCTAATGGCCCCAAAAGATTCCTGCACGTAAAAATACGAAAAGTCAACCAAAACTCAAAACCAGAGGACCTACAACAGTTGGTAGGAGAAACAAACCTCTGCAATTGAGGCAGCAACCGCGGCTGCAGCTTGTGTTGCATGCGAGAGTTCCCGAAGATACCTTCCAAAATAGCGTACAGCAACAGATATTATTGGTACAACAACCAATGCCAGCACTTCATAAAACAAGAAGGAAAAAATATATATTTATCCGTAAATAATGATCATTTTTAGGGTGTCAATCTTGTTGAGTTGACGGGTTGATTAGTTGAGCCTGAAAGCAACCCATATATTTATTTGTGCCAAAGACATCAACACTAACCCGGACACGCTTAAAAATCATGTAACTCAAACACGACTCATTTAACTCATTTATATAAACTGGTTAAGTTTTGGGTCATCTCAAGAATTAACACCCCTATTCATTTTACATGATTCGATAAAAGATGTTGAACTCAAAAACTTACGTGTTAACTTCCAAGAAGACGAGAACATGAAGCCAAGACCAATAAATGCAGTAGTCAAGTTTCTTAGTGCTTCTGAGAGATTAGTAGTTGCCGCATTTTTAATTATTTGGGTGTCTTCAGATAGTCTGCTGAGTAGTTCCCCTGTTCGAGTAACATCATAGAAGGCTATTTCCTGAAGAAGAAAAAAGAAAGTTGTCTTTTATTCGATTTGCCCCCTGTAACTATAGGGAAGAAAATGGGCGGGCTCAGATAACAGGTTGTGTTGACTCGCCTGCTGCACAAGGTGGCTGAACAATTGCTTTCTCAAACGAGCAACAACCCGTTCACTGGCGGAAGAAAACAACCATGCCCGGAGTGCTGTTGAAAATGAACTAAGAGCAAAAGGTTAAGGTTATATAGAATTACACAATGCTGATCATGATTCTCAATTTATTTTTTATAGGCCGTGTTTAATAAAGAAAATATACACACCCAACAACAACCACCAACACAACGGCTAGTATAGTGTCCTTGACGGCATTCAGAGCTTCAGTTTGCTCTTCAGGAGACTTTATATCTCTTGATACAATGTCAATAATCTTCCCGCCAAAGGATGGCTGACCATGAAAACATCAATATGCACACATTATGATTCGTAAAACCGTAATTAACTATTATAATATCTTTTCGTTTTGCAAATCATTCTACCAACTCAGAAATGGCATACAATTAGCAGGCTCGAGGTGGAAGCGATCAATAATGCAATGGTGGCAATAATGAGCGTCCCTGCATCGGGTTTTGCCTGCAATGCAAGAACAATAAGACGATTACGAAATCTTGAGATGCGATTCAATAACCCAGACCCGTGTTACGAAATTGTGATCTTACCAAAAGTAGAACTCTGGAAAATCCAACATTTGCTGCCTAATTTGACAAAAATAACAATATGGTCTGTCAGAAAGAAATTGCTCGAGGATAAGTAATGGAATATGAAACCGAAGATGGTGGTCACCTCTACCCCGTCTCCAAACTCAAGATCGTTTGTGGGACCATTAGATGTCCCAGTTTCACCATCATTTCTCTTTATCTACAATCATAAAGTTATACTATTACTAACTTCACAACAAGGTAGTTATAAATTGAAAACAAATCCAAATCCATAAAGAAAATGCTACAAGTTTAAGAACCAAAATCACATTAGATGACAGAAGAATAGATGCTTAAGGGGGTGTTTGGATGTATGTTTATCAATGTAATAACATAATCAAGAACCCCTCTTGTTCCCAATAACGCAATAAAGGGGGTGTTTGGATGTGTGTTTTTCAAGTGACTAACTAACTATAACCACTTGAAGAATTAAGATTATAATCAAACACTCAACAACATAAAGCCTGGATAGTTAGGTGATTCTACATTTATCTCAACAACCATAATCACAAACAGTTTACCCACATGTTCAAAATTGATTATTGCAACTTCAAGCAACTATTATCAGTTAAGTGGCACATCCAAACACCCCTAAAACTTCAAAACTGATTGTTGCATTTTCAGTTTGACATAATCTACACCATCAATTCCAGTAGTAATTCACCAAAACCCCAAATTTCAGCTGCAATTCAACAAGATTCGTAATAAAAACTATAACTTTACCGCCTTTAGGGTTTTGATCCATAACAGAATTTGAAGTTACCCAACTAGAAAACGAACACTAATCAAGTACGAATCAAGAAACCTTACAATTTAGGTTTATATATTTAGGAATATAGCAAGGAAAGAAAGAGAATCTCACAGGTTTTCTGATGAGCGGAACTCTGTCACCTCCGGAAGACATAATCGATCGGCTCGTCCAATCCAAATGTTTTTTCTTTCCCATCTCACAAGATTTGAATAAACTCTAACGAAACATAGAGTTTGCAGATTAGTCGGAACTATTTATTAAGACGTATTGAAGAAAAAGAACAAAAAAAAGTTGTTAGGTTGATCAAGAACACGTGGAAAGACATAAAACCGGATGTTTGGGGAATATGTTACAAAAAAGTTAAAAAAAAAAATTGAACGGCATATGAAAAAAAATTATTTAGTTAAATGAACGTACATGAATACATGTTATGTTTGTTTATTTGTATGCGTGAACGTTTAGTAAATTGTTTCTTTATGTTTATAAATTTACATTCGTTCATTTCGTTTGTTTATTTTCATAGATATTTATTTTTATATTTAATGTTTAGTTTTTTACTTAAGATTTAAACAATGAAATTTATTTATTTGAAGCTTGTATATAGACAAGATGGTGACCCGTCCCCGTTTAGCGGCGGGCCACCCATCTATCGTCAGTTTAAATAAGAAACGTTTGAATGTGGTTAACGTATAAAACTATAAGAAAAGTCATGGCCAAGATCGGAAACTCTAATAGTATTCTAAAAAATTAAATTAGAAAACTTAAGAGGTTTAAAACGTGAAAGCCTAAAATTTTGATGGTCAAGCTGTAAAAGTATATAAATCATACTAAAAAACAAAAGTAGAAAAGTTAAGGGGTATAAAACGTAAAAGTCTAACAGTTTCGTGGTGAAAGTATAAAACTATAAAAAATCATGCCCAAAGTTGAGAATATACTAATAACGAAAATAGAAAAATTAAGGGTATAAAACGTAAAAGTCTAAAAGTTTCATGGTATAGTATAAACTATAAAACGTATACTAAAAACAAAAGTAGAAAAGTTAAGGGGCATAAAATGTAAAAGTCGAAAACTTTCGTGATAAAGTATAAAACTATAAAAAAATGACCAAAGTTAAAAACCCTAAACTTTATGACCAAAGTTAAAAACACTAAAGTTTATGTGGCCTAAATAAAAATACGAAAAGTGACCAAAGTTAAAAATACTAAAGTTAAAATACAAAAACTTTTTTGTGACGAACATTACAAAAATACTAAAGTCACTATTCCTTTGCAATCCCAAATGTAATATATATAATATGTTTGTGGTTATATTTATAGAGTAAATTACTATTTTGGTCCTGTGGTTTGTATATTTTAATAATTTTAATTTAAAATGAAATTTTTTAACATATTAAGCCCTAAGGTTATATTTTTCTAACCATTTTGATCTTTAACACTAACTCTGTAATAGGAACCCAGGATTTTTTTTATGGGGTTCGGAAATTTCGGTGTTTGATCGTCCACCCTATATACAAAATTATTTTTAGACCGATTGGGTTCGGTTCGGGTCGGGTCGGGTGATGGACCAATCGTCATTTGAGAACAAAACTACAAAACAAGACAAAAATATATAAAACTTAGAAAAAAGAGTGGGGTTAAACGGGTCAAGTAAAAACAAGTCGGGTTAAAATGGGTTAAAAAAACAATTTACACTTATTACTTACTCATATTATAAAAGTAAACATACATTTACTTAATGTTATGATAAACTTAGAAAAATATATTTTAATCTAATCAACACATATTACTCCCTATTAACAATAAGCAAGTCCGTGAATAGTAAAAGTTGGAATGTACTACCTCCCCAACACAATGTACAAGCACTTGAAGCCACTTAAAGCCTTTTTAACATGGTTTTGTGCTTTGGTGAATAGTTCTGAGGTTGGTTCCGTTACTTTTGGCCCAACGAGGAGAGTTCTGTTAACAACCCAGCGTGATGTACCAGTCATCTATGCACAAGAAATGTTTAAGTTTTGGTTCGCCGTTACATTCCTCACTTTTCCATCCACTTGTCCCTATCGGGTTACCTCCGTTATCTCACGGAAAAGTGGTTCAAAAAGGTTTCTTCAAGTCTCTTTTCTTTCTCACCTGCCATTACCTGCTCCAACACGCCTGCATCCATACCTTTACTGTTTTTGAAGACTTACACATCTCATTTCCATGCCACTTCTTGGAAATGTAAAGGAGAGGAGGAGGAGCACATCATTTCTCTTACCTCGGTTCCTCACCGACTCAATCAGCCATACCTCCCATCCTGTTACTCGCCCATATCTCCTCCCCCATTGCCTTTTACCATCGTCATCCACCGCCATCCATATGTGAGTTAACCTAAAAACATAGAGAGGATCTCCTTGGATCCATGATTTCTTTTCGTTTTTCTTCTACAGGAGAGTTCGAATTTCAGGGGTAACTCGAACGATTTTGGGGATCGCAGTTCTCCTCATCAACAGTTGTCAAGTTGAAGATGTATTAGGGCTCAAATTAAGGCTCATTCATGAGCTTCACCAGAGAATATCATAGCTATTTTCAAGATTTCAACATTTGCAGTGCCTCTCTATCATCAATTCTAGGTGTGATTTCTTTGCTATCGGGTTCGTTTATGTTCGATTGGTAAAAGGCTATGTTCGTTTATGTTCGATTTCTTTTAGTTCCTCTTTTCGTTAAAAGTGAGGTGTTACAATTTTGTTTAAAAGTATTTGTTGTTTTCAAGCTAATTACACACGGAACTGAAAAGAAAATATGTGTGAAATCTATAAAGAATTCTAAAGAAGAAAAAAACATAAAATGTAGTTTCTGAACAATTTTCCGGTGAGTGCTCGCCGTTTAATTTGGAGCCGATAGCCTTTGGATTCTTTAATTTTGAGTTCGATTATTTCTCGATCTTCTTTTGTCGGTTTTATTTTGGGGGTTGTGTTTTTGGTTTCATGTTATTTTGATTTCCTTCTTTTAGTCATCTCCTTTGATCGAATTTGAAGTGTTGTTTTGATTTCTTCCACAGCTAAAAATGAAATGATGTTTGTTATGTTACTTTTAGGCCTCTATTAACTGATGCTTCATTAATTGTTACAGATTTGTTAAAGCTTTATGTACAAAATGAATTGCTTCAATTGAAAGGTACATGTTCTTTCTTCATATCAAAGTTTTTTGTGTTTTATGCCTTTGTTATTGGAAGGATCTGTGGGTTTGTTTCTCATCGAAGTTATGCTGCCTTTGTTATAAATATACATGGTCTATGTGACACTAATTAGAGAAAAATTATTATATATATGCTGATGATATTTTGTTGTCTTTGTTACACCGATGGAAAGTATAGGTCTTACAAATTGTGTTCATCACTCTTGATTGGGTGTTGTATCCAGTTGCTGATTTTGAAGCAAGTTTTTGGATTGGTTTATGTTGCGTGTATTGTTTTACAAACCTTCATTTGGTGTATGCTTTTAAATAATTACACATGTTTTTGGTTTTGATTATCTGTGGTATGAAAATCTGATGATTATTTGAAAATCTGTTACATGTAATTGTAATGAGAATGATTGTTATGGTATGTCATCTCTATATGTTAGAATATTGGTAACCGAGATAGATTATGGTGCACGTGTTAATTAAGAGTGATTGTTAAGGTGAATCATTTGTATATGTTAGGGTGTCGGTAGGTTAAATTGCATTATTACATGTACCTTGAAAAAAAATTAATAATGTTAAACATCCCAGGTAGTATGCCATTTATGATCAAGACAGAATCTGTGGTATCCATTAAAAGTTGCTCTAAAGTGTAGTCAATGGTTCTTACTTCACTTAATAGCTATTAAATTATTGACTTATTATAGCATGAATGATGAATTTTTTCAAGGTCGACGCTATCAGACTTGCCTCCTTTTAAAAGTCATTTGTTTTTGGGATTACCTTTTCAGTTTCAAATTCTATTACCATTAGTTGAGAAGTATTTCAAATCATATATATAAGTGGCTTGAAACTGCTGAAGCATGCTGCATATTTTAAATTGTTATGGCATAATGGATAGAGGTCAGGCTGTTCACTTCTCAGCCATACAGAAATACAGTCTTCCTTGAGTTTCAAAAGGTATATTATACAACTATTGTGCCTTGAATTTTGAATTTGTAGAGTTGACAAGATAAGTTAAATTTTATTTATTTTCTTTGTGGCAGGAGACATTGGATAGTGCTTGGGCCCACTAATCATCGAGGAAGGCAAGTCAATGCCCTTTTTGGGTTAAAGGACTACTACATTCTTACTTCCTTATTAGTTCCTCCCTGATTTCTATCTTTTTTACTTGCTACCCACAACTGTTGGTGTGGCTTGAGTTTAAAAAAGTTAATTCCAACTCTAGAATGGACAATGAGTTTTGAATCTACATTTTTCCTTTCAATGACCGAAAAATACCGAGCTAGATCTTATAAAGGTGAAAGCGTAAATATTTACAACGATTGAACGGGTTTACACCGCTTTGCGCAACGCGCAAATCTCGCTAGCTAGTTATATATATATATATACAATGAAAATTAGAACATGAATAGTAAACTTTTTCTATCTTATTGTTTGGCCACGATAGTTTGGATGTTTGACAGTTTCTACCCATTAAATTTTTACACTATTTTTTCTTTAACGAAATAGTAAACTTTTAGTTTTCAGAGTTTAGTCACATATGTTTCATACTTTTACGTTTTCTACCCTTTAACTTTTAAAGTTTTTTTTGTTTTAAGTTTGTTGTCTTCTACTTTGACCACAAAACTTTTAACTTTTCTACTTTCGTTTTTAGTATACTTTATAGTTTTATACTTTCACCACGAGACTATTAGACTTTTACGTTTTACACCCCTTAACTTTTTAACCCTCTAACTTTTAACGTTTTTTTTTGTTTCAAGTTTTGTTGTATTCTACTTTCGCCACGAAGCGTTTAACTTTTCTACTTTCGTTTTTAGTATACTTTTATAGTTTTATACTTTCACCACGAGACTTTTAGACTTTTACGTTTCGGTAGTTTGAATGTTTGACAAATTCTACCCCTTAAACTTTTACACTACTTTTTTTAACGAAATAGTAATATATTTCATACTTTTACGTTTTCTACCCTCTGACTTTTATTTTTTATTTTTTGTTTAAAGTTTTGTTGTTTTCCTACTTTGGCCACGAAAACTTTTAACTTTTCTACTTCCGTTTTTAGTATACTTTTATAGTTTTATACTTTCACCACGAGACTTTTAGACTTTTACGTTTTATACTCCTTAACTTTTTAATGCTCTAACTTTTAATGTTTTTTTTTCTTCGTTTTAAGTTTTGTTGTCTTCTACTTTGGCCACGAAACTCTTACATTTTTTACCTTTTTTACTTTCATTTTTAGTATACTTTTATAGTTTTATATTTTCACCACGAGACTTTTAGACTTTTACATTTTATACCCCTTAACTTTTTAACTTTCGTTCAGCATACAAATTCAACACCGCAGCAACGCGCGGGGTGGTAAACATCTCGTTGAAAACAAAAGAAAAAAAAGGCTAAAATAATGTTTTTTACTAACTGCATAACAAAACATATTACTCATCTATTAAAAATTAACATTTTAGATTGATACATAATATTTTTAGTTAATTATAAGATTATTTAAAATTTAAATCGTACATAAAGGGCTTGTTTTAAAACTTTACTTAAATTTGAGGGGCTATATGAACATTTAATCTAAACGATGGCTTTTGTGCTGACATATCTTGAGATTCGTTTTTTATTTATCTATATTATATTTTGTCTGTGTACTTGTCCATCTTCTTTAAAAACACCTTCTTCATACCTTTTTTTTTGAACGGCAATTTCTACACAGTACGTGACTGCCACCCCTCCTATGGAGGAGCCCCGCCACCCACTCCGGCCAGACGCGAGTGTCTTAACCGTGCCCCGACTGGCATCAGAGTTTGGCTTGGGATTCTCTGGGAAACCATACCACCGACTTGCCCAACGACAGACGGTTGTGCCGCCACAATATCTGGAAGACTATCTGGCGTAACACATGGTGGGATAAAAACCCGGGGCGCTCTCAAGAATCGAACCCGGGCCACTGGCCAAGGAACGCTCTATCACTGAACATGATGCCAACTGAACTAAATCCATGACACCTTCTTCATACCTCCATGATAGCTTATTTTACTTTCATATTTATTCCAATCAAATAGTGTAAAAACTCCTACTGCGATGATGAGGGTCGGTGTAAAATTCTATGGGGTTCGGTCACCAAATTTCTTAGGGTTCGATTCATAAAAAAATCAGAAAAATAACACAGCGTGTAAAAATTTCATGGGTGTCGGGCAAACCCTTAGGGCTTGCCCTAGGTCCACCATTGCTCTGTAATTATTTCTATTAAATGTAAGTGCATATTAGTCATTTTACTTAAAAAAAAACTATTTATGTAACTTATCAACCATTTAATACATAAGGGATTAAAAATGACAATTTTAGTTAAATGACAAGGACTAAGATGACAATTAACCAAAAAAAAAAGTAAGTCATTACGTACGGTTGATGAGATCTTGCTCTAGGGACACCGCCCTATCTCCATTCAAAGTTATCCCATGGCATATGATTTAAAACTGATTTTAGGGGTTGCATGTGTGTGTTGTCTTAAAAAGTAATCATGGTGGTTATGTTAAACATACTTTATTTTTTTCATTTCACATGCACACTTTAAGATGTCACATGACTTTAATTTTATATTTTTCTTTTTCTTTTTTTTTGTCTTTTATTATTATTATTATTATTATTATTATTATTATTATTATTATTATTATTATTATTATTATTATTTTTATTATTATTATTATTATTATAATTTGTAGAAATGTTTTCGATCTATTTCTCCAAAACAACTAAAAAATGTTTTCTTTCAAACTTTTTTAGAAACAATTTTGTAAACATTGTTTCTGAAACGTTTATCGTTTTCTACATTTTTAGAGAGTTTTTATTTAAGTATTTTGAAAGAAAATAATTAATAGAAACTTCCTTTTAATAATGTAACTTTTTTATGAAATGTTCTTTTCTAATGTTTAAAAAAAATGTCAGTCTTAGAGATATGTTTTCTTTTCTATTTAAAACATTGTTTTCAAAACGTTTATTTTATATTAAAAAGGTTAAACAGTTTTTGGAAACTTTTGTTTTTGGTTTTCTAAGGTTAATTTATCCTATTAAATGTTATTTTAATAATAATAATAATACAAAAAGAAAAGATTTCTGAAGGCCATTAAGGCTATACATCACAAGAACTTTGAACTTGGTTCTCCTTATCAAATGGGTGTTTCGTTTCAAGAGTGATCTAGCGTTCTGTGGGTTAAGACCATTAAGGCATGTTTTTTCTATGTTTCTTTGCAAAAATCCTATTTGGGGTTCTTGGAGTAACATCCTAAAGGCCTACGATGACATTCCGACACTAGGTTTAAATGTTGAGTGATGTGGAATTTCCCCACGTGATAGACTTGGTAAAAGGACGTGTGCAGGTGTGTGCATGGAATAAAAGTTTGTTATGGACCGGGTAAAAGGGAAGACCCAGGTTTTTCAGGAGTTCAGTTGTGATCCTAGTCTATTTAAGAAAAGTTTATCTTTCAGTTTATGTGTGCACTTCCATTAGTCAAAATTGCTTCTGTATTTTCTTATCATTCATTGTAATCATTTGACACTGAGTTGATTAATAAAGAGAAGCATTTGACATTCTTAAATTGTGTAGTTCTTGTATCTGATTCCAACACTTGGTATCAGAGCAAAGCTATCTCCTTTGATCCATTTACATGCCCAAGATCCTCAGATTCGAGAAAATGTCAATCATATCAACCTTAAACCCACAAAAAGAGAGTCCTTTTTCATTTCAGTGTCCTACGTTAACCGCAAGCAACTACACCACATGGGCTATAAAGATGGAGGCTGTTCTAGACGCCCAAGGTGTGTGGGAAGCTATTGAACCAGAGACTGGAGTTGCTGTAAATGAGAAGAAGAGCAAGGTGGCTCGAGCCTACATCTTTCAAGCTATCCCAGAAGAGATCTTGCTGCAAGAAGCCAAGAAAAAGACTGCTAAAGAGGTCTGGGATTCATTGAAAACCAGATTTGTAGGTGTTGATCGTGTACAGAAGGCAAGGCTGCATACTTTAAAAAGTGAATTTGAATCTCTAAGAATGAAGGAAGGAGAGTCAATCGATGAGTATGCAGGAAAACTGTCTGGTATGATCTCAAAGTACAACGGAGTTAGAGCTGTTTTGGGTGATGAGGAGTTGGTGAGAAAGCTTCTAGACATTGTCACTGAGAAGTTCATTCACTTGGTGGCATCAATGGAACAGTACTCGGAAGTTGAGACTATGCCATTTGAGGAGGCTATTGGGAGGCTTAAGGCCTATGAAGATAGGCTGAAACTGAGGCAAAGGAGCAGTACCAGTGGGGAAAGCTCATTGTTATTTACTAAGGTGGAAAGTCATTCACAAAA
>JBCNJP010000025.1:71321105-71349685 GCA_039602395.1 Deinandra increscens subsp. villosa
TGATGAAACTGCTTGAGTAAGCGAAAGCAGCATGAGTTTAAAGATTGGACCAAAATACCGGCAATCGCCTGAACACGCGAAGTAACCGAAGCTGAAAAGGGTTCCTCAGTCACAGATTATCTGGTATGATCCCTGATAATCGCCTCTTCACTCAAAATTCAGTAGGCTAAGATTCTTATGTGGTTATGTTTTTTTTAGTATTTTTTTGTTGTTTCTTTCTAATTACGTTTATTTTTCATAACTTTTAATCCGTGTGTGTTTTGTTTTTTTTTAAGTGAATGTTGCCAGATGTAAAACTCTCGGGCTTGATTTTAGGGGAAGCGTTAATAAATAAACAAGAATAAACTTGGGGTTGTTATGTTTTTTTAAATATAACCTTGTTAAGGTTAAATGTGTTTGTGAAAGGTTTGGGTAAGATGTGAGACTTTAACAAAGTTTGAGGGGTAAAATGAATTTTTTTTTTTTTAAAAATCTTTGAAACAAAAGAAGGGGAAGGGGCCGGCGACCCTCATTCTCCCTTCTTCATCTTTCTCCTTCCAAACCCTAATCCTCCCACCGCCACCGCTAATCCTCACCACCACCACCTCTCCGACCACCATCACGCACCACCACAACCATCGCCATCCTTCGGCGACTCAACCACCACCTTTCCCGTCAGTGTTCGACCACCGTACCCCCTACAATAGCCCACAGCGCCGCCGCCACTATCATCGCCAATCCGCCAGCATCCGCCGTCATTGAGACCATCCAACACCACCATCCTGCTCGGAAACCATCATCCTTCACTCCACCGCACTTGGATTTGATCAATGGCTCCCCGGTTGAAGCGCGTTGCCCGACCCCCCAAAGACCGAATGGAGTATGTGTTTTATTGTTGATTTTACTGGGTAATGTTGGTTGGGACGGGTGAAAATCTTGAATTGCTGCTGTATTGTTGAAGTTAAAACTGTTAAATCATACTAAATTGTGTGTTTGAGAAAGTTGCAGGTTCGTTATGAAGAAGATGATACTTTTCGATCGATTCAGGGACTTTTCGATCAGCCCCTCGTGCTTTTCGATCAGCCCTGATGCTTTTCGATCACTGATTGCCGATGACCTGTGGCTTTTCGATCAGCCCTGAGGCTGTTCGATCAGCCCAATGGCTTTTCGATCAGCCCTAAGGCTTTTCGATCAGCCTTTAGGCTTTTCGATCAGGAATTCAGACTTTTCGATCAGAAGCTTCGGCTTCTCGATCGAGAGTGACACTTTTCGATCAGGAGCTTAAGCTTCTCGATCAAACTCAATACTTTTCGACTAGTAGTCTCGGTAACCTTGGACCTTTCCGATCGGACGGATGCTTTCCGATCGAGAACCCTGTTTTTCGATCGGAAAGGGATTTGGAGTTTGTCAAAGATCACAATCAGGTCGCTTACCTACTGGATCCTCCGGCAGAATACAAAGAGAAGTATCTCTCAATGATAGCTGGTCTCAAGAAATGCTGTCTATATTTTGCACTCACAACCAATCCAGTGATTTGCAAGCGGATGATGCAAGAATTCTGGAAGACAGCTCGTGTTTCAGATGATGGAAAGAAGATTCTGGCCAAGATTCAAGCAACTGAGATCATGCTAACCGAAGAAACTTTCAGACAAGCCCTCAGGCTACAAGATAATGCTGCTGATTCAACATTGCTTGACAAAGAAATGGTGTCCCAGTGTTTAAGGGAAATGGGATACATCACAGTTTCTCCACCAACTATGAAAGCTCTTATTCCACCATACTGGAGAATGCTGGCACATTATCTACAAAAATGTGTCATTGCAAAGAAGAGTTCTACAGATCAGCTGAACCAAGTGCACACCCATGCCATGGTGTCACTTATCAGAGGTGTTAGGTTCAACTGGTCACGAATGATTTTTGAAGACGTGAAGGCTGTTGTTTCAAGAGACAAGAAGTTTGCAGCGGTTCCCAGGTTTATCCAGTCTGTTCTGGATTCAAGATACCCGAACCTGAGGAAGACCAATAACACACATGACACAAAGCCGATGGGTATTGAAGTGTTCCCAATGATCAATCCAAAGAAGAAACTGTCTGATCAGATGCCATTCGGTGATAAGTTTGGAGAATTTGCTGAGATTGTGAGAGAGGAGGTTCCTGTTAACAGAGATTCATCGGTAGATGAAGAACATTATATGACCCCTCCTCAGCAGAAAGTGGTTGATCTTCCAGATGACTCAGATTGGGAAGAGTTTGATTTGCAAGATGTGCAGATTGGAGCACTTAACTTTGAAGGTGACGAGTCAATCAACTATGATACATATCTGGACGATGTTGACATCCAGGAAGTTGAGACTGAGACAACTGAGACTCCATTGATCAGAAAACAGAAAGCCACAGAGGATCCTCCCCTCGGTGCTTCTGTTACATCTAATGAGACTGATAAGACTGATGAGACAACTGAGACTGAGTCAGCTACTACACCACACCACACAGAAGGCCCTAGTGACCCAAACAGAAGAAGACTGAATTCTTATGTTCCACCAGTCACAAGCTCAAGTGCTGGTCCATCTTCTTCACAGCCCACAGCTCAAGATAAGGGAAAGGCAGTAGAAACCCCAGAGTTCAGATTAGAGAAGGAACTCAGAGCTGAGATAGCAGAGTTGAAAGCCCAAAATGAAACTCAAAGTGAGATTATTGTCGATCTGATTGATATTCAGAAGGTTCACAATACTGAATTGGAGAATCAAAAGAAGGTGAACAGAGAATTTTCAAGGCAGTTTAGAGAACTTCACAAGTTGATCAGGCAGCTGAATTCTGAGAAAGCTAAGCAAGGAGATAAAACTGAAAGAGGATCAGGTGCAGGTGTTTCCTCTCAATCACCTGTATTTGACTTTGAAGCTGATATTCCTGAGGATACACAACCAGTATTGCCAGAAGCCTCTAGTGATGATAAAGATACCAGAGATAGAGACTATATGACTGTTCCCGCTTCTGATTTTGATGGAGGATGGGAGTCACAAACATTTGCCTATCCACCTGAGCGGTATCTAATTCAACTAGGAGAACATTATCATGATAGACAAGGCATTACTGCACCAGTGAAGACATGGATGTTTGATGGTGAAAAGAACATGTTCGTAGTAAGAAGAAGGGGTCAGTATCCATTGGAGTATTATAAAAGCTGGACTCAATTCTACTCCTGTACGAACGTGGATTTGACTATGTTATATCAGGCTCCATTCTCCAACCCGTCAAACAATGATCAAGCCACATATTTCTATAAGAAATTGGAGAAAGCTGTGAGGAGCAAGTTCAGGAAGTTTGAGGAGTTTCCTCACAAGAAGTCATATGTGATGAAGTACAGAAAGGTTTTCAAATGGGATGGAAAGAAATGTATCCCAGGGAAGGAGGGTGAGAAGCTCAAGAAGTTTACAAATGTCTTGTATCCACCTACAGACAAGACAAAGACAATTCCTCTTCCCATGAGACATCCTGAAGACTGTCTGCATGACTTTCAGACATGGGCGTATAGTGATTATTCTGGTGAAGCGAAGATTCTCTGCAAGTCCCAGACCATTAATGTCATGGAAGTTCATGATCTGATGCGGTTCCACAAGAAAGACATCCTGGTCTTAGCTAAACATCAGATTGAGTGTAGCCCAGACACTGAAGAATATGCTAAGTGTTACACTCGGGCAGTAGCTGAGATTGTAGCCAAGGAGCTTTGGTATGATCCAGCAACTGTGAATTTGTCCAAGAAGTTCAGAATGTGAAGCCTGTCTAATGCTAAAGCCTAGGGGAAGATTGTAGAGACCTGAAAATTGAGGCTTTTGCATTAGATTGATTTGGGCTTGTTTAGTTGTTTTGGGCTAGTTTTAATATGTAAATGGGCTAAGATGTGTAGGGGTTTAGGTCCGATTTTGGTAGCATGGGCCTAGGGGTTTGCGAAACCTTTAGCTATATATAGGGCTTTATTATGTTTTGTAAAGGTTGCTTGTGTTTTTGTGGAAGACTAGTGGTGATATCGAAATTCTCCCTAGAGAATTTCGATCAAGGTGTAATCAGTGATCAATCTAAAGTGATTTCTTCTAATCGGTTTGTCTTTAATTGCTTTATTACCTTTTAGATTATTGTTTAGTGTGTTTGTTCTTGAATCGCCTAGTTAAACCGGATTCCGCACGGTTTCACTAGTTTAGATATCGCGTGAGGGTCTATTTGATCCTTACACTTGTGGGGCTCAAGTCACATGACTATCATATGCTGATGCAACAGTTTCTGCCAATTGCAATTCGGTCAGTCATGCCTGAACCGACAAGATATGCTATTATAAGGCTCTGTTTTTTTTTCAAATCAATATGCAGCAAAGAGATCAACGTCGAAGAGCTAGACAAATTGCAAGCAGATCTTTGTGTCACACTATGCCTGCTTGAGAAATATTTCCCGCCATCATTTTTTGATGTTATGCTTCATTTGACGGTGCACCTTACTAGGGAGGTAAAATTATGTGGCCCAATATGCTTTCGATGGATGTATCCATTTGAAAGGTGTATGAAGGTAATTAAGGGCCACGTGAGAAACAAAACTTATCCAGAAGGGTGCATTGCTGAGGAGAACATTGTAGAAGAAACGATTGAGTTTCTCAGCGAATACCAAAAAAACATCACAACTATTGGTGTTCCAACTAAAAAGCATAGCAGTGCGGATGGAAGTCCTGGGTCAGCTGGTAGATCAGTTGAAGTCTCTCCAGAGCTCCTATCGAAAGCGCATTTATTTGTGTTGCTAAATACGCCTGAAATTGAGCATTATATCGAGTAAGTAATTTAGATTATTAACCTTTTTTTATCTGTTTAATTAATTATAAACTTTTATAGATAACTTCAATTCATGTAATTGCAGAGAACACATGATTTTTTTGGAAAAGGAACATCCTGGTAGTAGACTAAATAACCTGACTAAGAAGCAGAGCACAACATTTGGTAAATGGTTACGCAACAAGGTCAGCTAAATTTGCTTATTGCTTTAATTCCGGATGAACTGTAACTTTCCTAAACAACTGACCTGAGTTGTCCGGAACAACTCTATTTTCTATCCGGATGAACTATAACCTTCCTGGTGAACTGAAACTATTTTCTTATAGTTTTAATTCCGGATGAACTGTAACTTTCCGGAACAACTGACCTGAGTTGTCCGGAATAACTCTATTTTCTATCCGGATGAACTATAACCTTCCTGGTGAACTGAAACTATTTTTCTTATAGTTTTAATTCCGGATGAACTGTAAGTTTCCGGAACAACTGACCTGAGTTGTCCGGAACAACTTTATTTTATTTTTGGAAGAGCTATAATCTTCCTATTCCTAATGAACTCTCCTGATGAACCTACTATGAATTTCAGGTTGAAAAGGAGATGGCGGAGTCCCCAGAAACTATATCAGAGACCGTTAGGTGGATTTCACATGGTCCGCACAGAAGCATGAGGAAATATGAAGTATATGACATCAATGGCTATTCATTTTGTACAAAATTTCGAGACGGTAGGGTTTACCAGAACAGCGGGGTTGGTGTAGAGGTAAATGACATGCACATCTCTAACGAGGTCTTAACCTATGGAAAAAAACCTTACTATGGGGTTTTAAAAGAGATATGGCTACTAGATTACCATATTAAAACCATCCCTCTATTTATGTGCGACTGGGTTGAGAATACACAGGGGGTCAAAAAAGATAGTCTTGGTTACACTTTGGTCAACCTTAAAAGACTAGGTCACAAGGAGGACCCGTTCATTTTCGCGTCACAAGCACAACAGTTGTTTTACGTCAAAGACCAGCTGGATAAAAAACTGCATATTGTCTTTATGACACCTCCCAGAAATTACAGAGATTATTATGAAGACGATGCCAATGAAGAATTTAGTACGGTAGTTTTTCCTCACAACGATAATGTATTGCCATCCGTAGATGCACGTCATAATGTTTACCATAGAGCTGACTGTACTGGAATGATATTACGAAAAACCACCGATTAATTGATCATCATTGTAATGTTTTTGAATCTTAGCAAACTATAGTATCAACAATATTTGTTTTTTTTCTTATGTATTCTGGAATATATATTATGGATCTTAATTTTGAGTCAAGTGTTTCCTTTTTTTTATTGTGCCTGCAGGTCTCCTCTCTTTGACCAAACCAGAGTCAATAAAAGTCAAAAATAAACAAACAAAATCAACTGCTGCTTTAACAAACACAATTACATACATAATCCAAAGGTTATTTTTCCATTAATACATTGATCTATAAAATTACAACTGAAAAACTACTAACTTAAAATGGAGAAGAAGCGGCTGAAGAAAAATCCCTCTTTGATTTCTCACATGCACTTGCTTCTGATCAAATGAAAAGAGAGAACAAGTCCCTCTTTGCTTTCTCACATGCACTTGCTTCTGATCAACTGAAAATGGTGAAGAAGTGGCGAAGAGAAATCGGGTTCATGGGGCCAAAAGGGAGGGAAGCACCTAAAGAATACATGTGCCCTTACTGCTGACTGTTATAAAATTACACAATAACTTAAAATCTGCTCGCAGTAAAGCATTTGTATGAACCATTAGAGACTCCTCGTCTCCATGGTTTCCACAATAACTTAAAATCTGCTCGCAGGAGATACAGAGTGCAATCTTTCCCTGCACAAGATAAAATTACCAAATCTGAGACGAAAATTTCAATCGAATTGGACGAAAATTTCCCTGCACATGATAACTTACCGTTTTCCACATACGGATGATGCCAATTCCACATTTTTTGCCGTCGATGATGGACGAAAAACAGAGAGAGAAAGACTGGGAGAAAAGGGTCATGGTGGAGATGATGATGAAAACTGATACAGAGATAGTATATATCGATACTCTAGGGGCGTGGTAGATGGAGATTTGAAAGATAAAGTAAATGAAAAAGTAAATGAAATAATCATGATTACAAGCGCCGTCGACTGTTGGTATTCTTTTAGCCACCCAAAATTAATATACCGTGACCATTTGTCATAATTTGTCACGCAACCAATGTTTTAATATGAGTGGCCATATCACAAGATAATCATGATAAACATATATTATAACCATCATATATATATTATAACTACTAATATCATAACTAAATAAACATATAAACTATTGTTCTTAATTTGTTCATAATTAAACATAAACATCCATTAATTAATAATCCGGATCACTGCAATCTTCGGATATGTATGATCCTGATGAACTTGCATCGTCATCATCATGATCATCATCATCATCATCATCTTCTTCTTCTTCATCTTCTTCATCTGCTTCATCTGCTTCTTCATGATCTTCTTCATCATCTTCTTCATCTTCTTCTTCATCTTCTTCTTCGGGTTCATTGAATTTTGTATCAAGGACACGAAATAATTTCGCTGTCTCAACATGGTAGGCAAAACAATCAGGAATCTTCTGCGCATATAGTTGCTTCAGGATGTTCTCATCGTTGTGTTTAATCACAGATTTATGGGACTTGAAGGATCTTCTTCTCCTGTTACTGTAAACCAAAAAAATACGGTTATGCTTCACATACCAGTAATTAAGGGAGCGTTGATTATCGGCCATTTGATACAAGAATTGGTGTAAACGAATTGGTGTAGAGAATTTGAGAGAATTGGTGTAGAGAATTTGAGATCAAGAAAGGGATGGCGGTAAAAAGGAAAATAACAATGATGATGATATATAGGGTAGCAGATTTTAACCCGCTCGAATTAATGGTACAATTGAAAAAAGCGCGTTGTTTTAGAGGGAAACAAATCTTCTATTTTTCGCCACGCGTTTAATATTTTACCGTGACCATAAAATAAATTTTTGTCACTTACAACCTACCATTTAGTCACGGTTAATATATGTGGCCATAGGTAATAGATTTTTGTCACTCACAACCTACCGTGACCATTAGTCATCTAATATTTAGTCACACAACCTAATAACAGTGGCCATATGTACTAGCTTTTAGCCACATAACTAAGTAAAAAGCGTGGCCATTGCTCACATTTAGCCACGCATAAATAGTTTTGTTTTTTTAATTTACTAAGTAATAAAATCTACTCTTCCGTCACACAACATTATTTAAGCGTGGCCATACATTCCTTTTTGATCACACGAATAAAAAATCATAAAAATTCCGTGGCCGTTTGGTGCATTTCGCCACTCTTTTTTAAGTGTGACAAATAAGTGCCACATGTTTTTGTAAAACAGTGGCTAAAGCCACTGCACCTGATTGTTGTTGTCACATAAACAAAAAAATACGTGACTAAAAGGGTCCAAAGGCTATATATTTGGCCACGGGTACAAAATATGTGTGGCTAAAACGATAATTTCTTACCTTTGGCCACGCTTTTTTCAAAATAGTGGCTATGCGTTATCAAAAAAAACTGTGGCCAAAGCCACTTTTTGACGTAGTGTATCATGTTGATCATTCATGACATCAAAATGACCCTTTGGCTTTTTTTCCTTTAGAATAGTCATTCAACTACGGTCTTGACGACCGTAGTTATGACCTTGACGACCGTTAGTCCACCGAGCCAACCAAATTTTGTCACGTCACCACGTACGGTCCTGACATCCTGGTCTTGACGACCGTAGTTACGGTCTTGATGACCGTATGTCCATTTCCCATAAACCTTTTTGGGAAATGGATGTACGGTCGCCAAGACCGGGACGTCAAGACCGTAACTACAGTCGTTAAGACCGTACGTGGTGACGTGACAAACTTTGGTTGGCTCGGTGGACCATCGGTCGTCAGGACCGTAACTACGGTCGTCAAGACCGTAATTAAATTACTATTTTAAGAGAAAAAAGTTAAGGGGCTATTTTAATCCTAATAATAGTCAATATAATGATTCTTGTCTTTTTCCTTTTTTTTTAATGGTTAAGTTTTAGTTTTCTTAGTCTTTCACCTTTGTTTCTTTGTTTCCTCACTCCTGAGAAGCTCTTTTAAACATGCATGTATGCTTATTGGCTTATTGCTTAAGACAGGCTAACAGTGAGATGTTAGCCCAAGTAAACAATCCAACCCAAAATCAAAGAATAACCAACCCATATATAAAAAGGAAGCAAGGAAACAATTAGAGATAGAAAACTGATCTTAATTTGTGAATTTTCAAGAGTCAAAACTTTCCATATTGAGTAATATTATATCTAATAATCAAATCACCCTAATCTTCAATTCAAACGTACCACTTCCCAATTTCATGTCAAGTAATGCATTTGCTTAACTAATTTTAAGACGATCGACATCTAAGTTATTATACTTTTAATCCTGAAAACACAATCATTTCAAGTCAACATATCTAGTGGACACAAACTCCCGAAGCCAGCAACCACCCAATTGAAACCGACAACATGATCAATTAATTCTTTATATTAATCGACGACAAACACTAATCGATCCAAAAAAAAAAAAACAAGATGATCAGTGAACGAACAAGCACCACAACCATCTTATCTCTATCAATCATTATCCTCATGATGATGATCAAAGACTCTAACGGGTGGATGGCGGCCTGCAACGGCAGCACGGCGGCAGAGTGTCGGGTTTCGGAGTACGAAGAACAAGAATTATTGATGGATACAGAAGAACATAGACGGATACTCGCAGGAAATCGTGGTACTCTCAGCTATGACAGTTTACAAAAAGGTAATCCGGCTTGCGGGAATAACTGTGGAGGCAAAAGATACGATGCTGCTGGCCGGAAATGCAAAACGTACGACAGATCTTGCAGGTGATATATGAGCAGGCAGGGGTGTTGACTATTGATGATATATTGTGTGTAATGCATGCTTTAACTTTATTTACCGTTTCATATGAAAAAATGGGAGCAGCTAAGCGGCTCTAGAGACTAGAATACATGTAAAGTTTCTCGTTTCACCGTTTCAGATTTTCCTTTAGTATATTCAATTGAAATAAATAGTGAGTGTATAAAATGGTAAATCCTTTGTGGTAAGTAATGTCTTAGATGCTAGTGGTAAAATCCTATAAGCCCGGGAAGTAACATGTAATTTCCTAGGTAAATCCCACTTCGATTCATAGTTCATAAGAAATGTGTCAAATTTATGATATCAGAGAAGAATCAACCCCAAAATCTTGATATACAAACCAGAATAACAAATCTGCACCTCTCAATTCACAAGATGCTCGATCTGAACATCTATAAAACTCTCAACTCACAAATACTACGAAATCAGTTCAACCGAAGTGATGAACACTCAAGAACTTCAAACAGTATCACAACAGAGAAAAACGAGAGAAAAAAACTTGAGAGAACTTGGAGACGAAGTATTAGTCTTCGCTCTCCACAAACCCTAGGTTTCCTTTATACATCGGTGTAACTCCTCGATCTGCAGCAACTCTTGACCCGTACTCCCAAAGCCCAACTTGTCACCAGCCCATCTTTAGCCCAGCAACAACTTTGCTCCAAGCCCAACATGTAAACCACAAAAAATAAACACTAATTAGACTTATGGAAAATTGAATTGGAAAATAACAAATAGTAAGTATATTTCAACATCTCCCCACAATTCAATTTCCAAACGGATCAAACAAGCCTAAACGACCACAAACCCGATCATGATCGTTTACAAGCAACCCTTTTGTAAAAATATCCGCAGTTTGACTTTCAGAACCAATTCCTTTTGCTAAAATGACCCCTGTTAATACTTTTTCTCTCAAAAAATACAAGTCAACCTCAAAATGTTTAGTTTTTTCATGGAAAACTGGATTACCAGCTATAACTATAGCTGCAGAATTATCACAGAATAATGGAACAGGTAAAGTCACTGAAACAGATAGCTCTTTTAACAAATTTATCAGCCACATAACTTCACATGTGGCAGTACCCATAGCTCTGAATTCTGACTCAGCAGATGACCTTGACACAGTAGACTGTTTCTTACTCTTCCAGGAAATTAAGTTTTTTCCCATAAAAATGCAAAACCCAGTTACCGATTTTCTTGTCACAACACATTTTTCCCAATCTGAGTCCGAATACGCTCTCAAATCTGTACTATCATTTTTAACCAGCATAACCCCCTTTCCTGGAGCCTTTTTTAGATATCTTAATAGTCTTAAAGCAATTTTAAGATGAGCATTCTTTGGACTATGCATATATTGGCTCAAGCATTGGATAGAATACGAGATATCTGGTCTTGTGTGTGACAGATAAATAAGTTTCCCTACAAGCTTTTGAAACCCATTTATATTTTAAATCAAACTGGAATCAGACTCACATTGATTTGTTAAGACATGATTTTGCTCAATAGGACTATTTACAGGTTTAGCCCCAGTCATTCCATACTCTGCTAACAACTCCATACAGTATTTCCTTTGTGACAAACAAATACCTTTAGAAGTCTTAACAGCCTCAATTCCTAAGAAATATTTTAAATTTCCAAGATCTTTTATTCTAAAACTGGTTTGAAGACTTTGTTTAACTTCTAATAAGGCTTCTACACTATTTCCAGTCAGAATATTATCATCTACATATACAAGTAGAATCACACATACAGAGTCTTTCATTTTAACAAATAAGGAATAGTCACATAAACTTTGAACAAAACCCATATTAACAAGAACACCCACAAGTTTTTCGTTCCACATACGTGGGGCCTGTTTTAAACCATATAAAGATTTTGTCAGTTTACAAACTTTTGACTTATTCTCAGAATAATAACCTTCTGGAACAGACATATATACCTCCTCATTTAGATTACCATATAAAAATGCATTATTTATGTCTAACTGATAGATTGACCAATCTTTATTAACAGCTAACGACAAAACACATCTAATAGTAACCATTTTGATAACAAGAGAAAATGTCTCATCAAAGTTAATACCTTCCTTTTGACTATACCCTTTTGCAACTAACCTAGCTTTATATCTATCAATTTCACCTGTGGACTTATATTTAATTTTAAATATCCATTTACACCCTATAGCTTTTCTACCTATAGGTAAATAAACTAAATCCCAAGTATCATTTCGATTTAAAGCTTCAATTTCTTCATTCATTGCATTAATCCAATTAGGATCTTTAGCAGCCTCAAAAAAACTTTTGGGCTCAACACTTTTATTTAACATAGAAGCAAAGACAACATTTTCACAAGACAAGTTAGCATAACTCACAACTTTTTCCATACCATACTTGACTTTCCCTTCTATCACATAATCAGTTAGTTTAACAGGCAAAGACTTATTCCTAGTGGACTTAGGCCTAATGATCGATTGTGTATCAACCTCATTATGTCTACCCTCAGGAGAGTTACATGTGTCATCATTTACTCTAGTTTCATCTTCAGCCCTACCAGAAACAGGAGCAGTTCTACAAGACGGTTGAGTTGAACCAGACCTAGATAATTGATCAACATTATCAACCTCAACATTATCAACCCCTTCAGCCCTATCTAAAGTCCCCCTCTCCTGTTCTGATTGCTGATACCGATGCCTAGAGTTACTGACAGGTTCAGAGTCTTTTTCAGGAGTATCTACTCCATGAGTAACTCTAATATCATCATCAGGCTCATCATGAGAGTCATTTGATTGCTCATCAAAAAAGTTAAGATGGGTAAGATTTTTTGTTTTCAAAAACAGGTTGCTCGGTATTTTTTAACACACTGCTATCCTTAAATGGAAACACAGTTTCATAGAATTTAACATCATGAGAAAACAAAACCCTTTTTTAGGTTAAACTCCACAATTTGTAACCCTTTTTTTATTAGAATATCCCAAAAAAAAACACATTTGTCAACATGACTAGCAAACTTATCCGTTTCATTCAAAATTTTACAGAAGCATAAGCAACCAAAAACTCTCAGATGATTTAAATACGGTTTACACCCATACACAATCTCATAAGGACTCTTTCTACGAAGAACAGAAGATGGAAGCCTGTTAATCAAATATGTAGCAGTTAAAACACATTCATACCAAAATCTAAGTGGAACACCCCCTTGAAACAGTAAAGCCCTGGCTACATTAAGCAAGTGTCTATGTTTTCGTTCAGCTATACCATTCTGTTGTGGGGTATGAACACATGTAGTTTGGTGAACAATTCCCTTTTTCTGGAAAAAAATTATCATTTGATTATTTACAAATTCTAAACCATTATCACTCCTAAAAGTTTTTACACTTTTACCAAATTGAGTTTTGACAAACTTAACAAAATTTGTAACATACTCAAATACTTCACCTTTGTGTTTCAACAAGTACACCCACACAGCCCTAGAATGATCATCCACAACTGTTAAAAAATACCTAAAACCTTCCTTACTTGTGACCCTATATGGCCCCCATACATCCAAGTGAACCAACTCCCCTAAACATATGGATATATGATCACTCAAAGGGAATGGTTCCCTGTGTTGTTTTGCCATATGACAGGTATCACAGGGACTTGAACACACATAATCATTTAGTTTTAAACTATCCTTTAACACTTTTATAACAGTTTCAGAAGGGTGTCCCAACCTAGAATGCCACAAATCAATAAACCCTTTACCAGTAAAACACACCCGATTAGACACAGGACAGTTTCCACAAAAATACAGACCATCAACTTGGTTACCAGTCATCAGAACAGTCTTTGACAAAGAGTCCTGAATATAACAGGTATTTTCATCAAAAAACACTCCAAGTTTACTATCTCTAGCTAGCTTGTACACAGACAACAAGTTGACACAGTAATCAGGGACAACAAACACATCACACAAGGTTACTAGATCATTCAGTTTAATATCTCCTATTTTAATTACTTTAGAAGATGTGCCATTAGGACGCTTAACTGTAATATTATACTCAGAAACATCAATTTGATTTACCAAAAATTTATCAGATTTAACCATGTGTTGATTTGCCCCTGAATCTATTACCCAACTTGTGTTACACAAGTGTTGAGACACATTGGAAATTACAACTGTTCTCAAATTAAAACTATTCAAACAAACACCACTGTTGTTATTAACTCTACCTGCACTATTACAATTCTGTGGAGCATCACAGGTTTTTTCATTTAACAAACTCAGCAACTTGGACACTTGTTCAGGTGTGAAACCAGTAGAACCAGCAGCAGATGAACCCTCACCAGAACCACATACCACATTGTTAGACACATTAAACTTTCCATTACCTCTTGGTTTCATCCAAGAAGGATATCCAATGATTTCAAAGCACTTATCAATTGTATGTCCAGTTTTATTACAATGAGTACATTTTAGACCAGCATTTAGATTTTTGTTAAACCTCTTCTTATTGTCAAAACCTTGACTATTTTTTTAACAGAAAACCAACAGGTTGACTTTTACTAGAGGAGCCTTGTGAAGACCTATGAGACTCCTCCCTAGAAATGATGGAAAAAGCTTCCTTAACCGTAGGTAACTCATCCTTGGTTAACAAATTAGATCTTACAGAATGGTACACACTGTCTAGCCCCATTAAAAATTGCATAAGTTTGATAAGTCTATTGAAATCATTGAATTTCTTTGATGCATCACAAGTACACACAGGCATTTCAAGAATTTGATCCAATTGTTTCCAATGAGTGTTCAGTTTATGATAATATTCAGACACAGATTGCCCATATTGAGTGAATGCATTAATAGTTTGATACAAATCAAATACCACTGACCCATCAACTTTATCATAAGTTTCTTTAAGTTCTTTCCACACATCAGCAGCAAGATCAGAAAACACTTGACCCAAATATAACTCCTCACTCATAGAATTTAAAATCCAAGTTAACACAACCGAGTTACACCTATCCCACTGACCAGCAAGAACATTATCAGTAGTAGACTTCTCACATGTACCATCAATAAACCCTATTTTATTTTTAACTTGAAGAGCAAGTCTAAAAGCCTTAGCCCACAAACGATAATTCTCACTGCCCTTCAGTTTAATGGAAACAATAGTCAAGTTGCTCGAATCATTAGCATGCAAATACAGCGGGTCACCACCATCAATTTTACTAACCAGAGTACTAGACATATTCAATCAAGATATGACCAAATACCACACAGTAGACAAGCACACAAGTGATACACACTAAACACTATCACATATAAGCACAGAAGACAAGGATTCTCAGCCCTTGTACTGCATACAAACGGTATCAACAGTCCGTCACTGTAATTATACTACTTCAACAACAGAAAATTGAACTATACGAAGTCAGAATCAGAACGAACTCACCCAGGGCACCCAAGTTAGGGAAACCGTCCAGTGCTGAGCCTAAACCTTCACTTAGGGTTTAGTCCTCAGACTTAGCAGCAGTGGCCGAATCCGGTCGTCGGAGGTACCGCCGTAACCTTCACTTAGGGTTACGGATCTAGTACCAAATGGATCCTTCCACGGCTCGAACAACCACGAGCAGCGACACCCGATCTTCTGGATTACAGACTTGAAGAAACCCTATATCTGCACGCCGTCGATTGACTGTGATAGTTGAGCGTCAGGATACAGAGACCAGATGAAGCGACGCACCTCTTCGAACGGAAAAACCCTAACCACCAGATGAACACGGAAGCGAAATTCAGAGCACTAGCTCTGATACCATGTCAAGTTTATGATATTAGAGAAGAATCAACCCCAAAATCTTGATATACAAACCAGAATAACAAATCTGCACCTCTAAATTCACAAGATGCTCGATCTGAACATCTATAAAACTCTCAACTCACAAATACTACGAAATCAGTTCAACCGAAGTGATGAACACTCAAGAACTTCAAACAATATCACAACGAGAAAAACGAGAGAAAAAAACTTGAGAGAACTTGGAGACGAGTATTAGTCTTCGCTCTCCACAAACCCTAGGTTTCCTTTATACACCGGTGTAACTCCTCGATCTGCAGCAACTCTTGACCCGTACTCCTAAAGCCCAACTTGTCACCAGCCCATCTTTAGCCCAGCAACAACTTTGCTCCAAGCCCAACATGTAAACCACAAAAAAATAAACACTAATTAGACTTATGGAAAAATGAATTGGAAAATAACAAATAGTATATTTCAACAAAATGTTCTGCACTAAATATCACCAACGCGTTTTGAGAGTTTTGGTTGTGGATTAGAGGAGAACATCACAGTTAGGCGTGCTCAAGTACAACAATTCAGGGATGGGTGATCTACATGAGAAGTTTTGAAGCGAGCAACCAAAAGCAAATCCGTGAGCTCCTCGTGGTAATGCCCTACCTCAATTATCACAAACGCGTTTTGAGAGCTTTGGCTGTGAATGAAAGGAAAACCTCACAGTTAAAAGTACTCGAGTGACAACATTAATCCAGAGATGGGTGAGCTCCCTAGAAAATTTTCACCCGAGCAAATAAAATGGATCGCGTGTAAAATAAAATATCAATTTTAGAATAATAAATAATAAAAAGAAAAAGAAAAAGAAAAAGAAAAAAAACCTCATAGCTATATGTTAGCACGACCATTGCAAACACTCACCATACGACTATCACAAACCGGTGGCAACCTTGGTCGTCACAAAGTAGTCATAAACCTATTAAATTTTGTAAAATCTCTCTAAAATAAAGGTGAGTAGCAAAACGAGACGCTCCCCACACTTCATTTTTCGTCGCAAAAGAGTATATGTGACTGGTTTGCAACCGAATTTGAAGAAAATGGTATTCAACATTCTGCTGTGTTATTCAATTGTTGAGATTACATAAGAGAACTAACTATGAAATATGCAAAAAAAGATGGGTAATCGGAGGTCACTCCTAAACTTCCTCCTACACAAAAGGCAACAAAATATTTAAATAAGTGGAGGAGAGGTATCAAAATAAAAGAGAAGATAGGAAGAGAGATCTTCGGATCCTATACTCCCCCTCTAGTTGGAGCATGTAGAATTCTAATGCCCAAGTTCTTCAATAGAGAACGAAGTTGTTGTGATCCAAGAGCTTTGGTGAGTAAGTCGGCTATTTGGGCTCTACTGTCGATGTGCATTGGTTTTATTTCCTTCGCATCCACCCTTCTCTAACGAACTAACAATCCATTTCGACATGTTTGGTTCTCTCATGAAAAACGGGGTTGTTTGCTATATGGCGTGCCGCTTGATTATCACAAATTAAAGGGGTTGCTCCAACCTGGACAACATCGATTTCTTGGAGGAGCCAACGTACCCATATAATTTCACTTACCGTAGTAGCCATGGCACGGTATTCGGCCTCAGCAGAGGATCGGAAAACCAATGATTGTTTCTTGGATTTCCATGAAATTGGGTCTCCTCCCAAGAGTAACAGATAACCTGCTCGAGACCGCCTGGTATAGGGACATCCGAGCCAATCTGAGTCGCAATAGGTTGTGAAGTTAATTCCTCCATCCTTTGGTAGAAACACACCTTGTCCAGGTGTGGCTTTAAGATAACGAAGGACTCTAGTGGCCGCTTCCATGTGATTTTGTCTCGGACCAGCAACGAATTGGCTTAGAACATTGACGGAGTAAGCAATATCGGGTCTGGTAGCTTGAAGGTATAACAATCCTCCTAGCAATCTTCTATACTGGCTAGCATCCACCGGGTATTATTCATCACCTTTGTCAAGCTTCAAATTTTGTTCCATAGGAAACATGTTGGGTCGACATCCTTGAAGGCCACTGTCTTTTAATATGTCAAGTGTGTTTTTCCTCTGACTTAGTACTAGACCTTCCGATGTTCGAGTAACTTCAATTCCTAAGAAGTAATTTAGGATTCCAAGGTCTTTGATGCTGAACTTCTCATTCAAATGTGATTTTGTTGCTTGTATCTTTTGTAAGTTGTTGCCCACAATTATAACGTCGTCAACATATATAAGGGTTGCAACAAACATGTCTCCCCGTTTGTGTATGAAAAGAGAGTGATCGACATTTGACTGTTTAAAATCAAGCTCAAGTAATGAGGCGGTAAATTTGTGGTACCAATTTCTTGAAGCCTGTTCCAAACCATATAGAGACTTTTTAAGTCTACAAAACCTTTTTTCTTCTTTTCTAAAAAAAAAAACCTTGGAGAATCTTCATATACACCTCTTCCTCCAAATCTTCATGTAAGAAGGCGTTGTTTACATCAAGTTGGTGGATAATCAATTGCCTTTTGACTACCACTGCGAGGAGAGTGCGAACGGTAACCGATTTTGCAACCAGAGCAAATGTGTCATGAAAGTCTACTCCCTCCATCTGTGTAAAACATTTCGCCACAAGACGTGCCTTGTACCGATCCACCACCCCATTAGGTTTGTACTTGATCTTGTAGACCCATTTAGAGTCTATGGCTCGTTTTCCCTCAGGTAGGTGTTCAAGGGTCCAAGTGTCATTATCTTCAAAGTGCTTTAATCTCCCTTTTCATAGCTTCCTTCCATCTATCATCCTATATTGCTTGATTAAAGCATATTGGCTCATCGTTTGCACCGATGGCCGCCATAAAAGCTTTATATGAATCTGAAAATTTATCATAAGAAATGAAATTGGAAAGAGGATGTATCGTTGAGGTTCCTTGGTCGGAAGTGAGTTGGGGATGGTTAACCGATGGGGGTAACTTTACCACATAATCATCAAGGTGTCTCGGTCGAGTCCAGTTTCTCTTTTCCCTAATTTCATTTTGCTCCGGTTCAACGTTCGTCACGTCATTGGGGTTATGCACATTTTCTTTTTCAATGTTATTGGTGGGAAGAGGCTCTTGTACTTTTTCTTAGATAATTTCCTCAGAAGTTTTTGTGTCATTTCTTCTTCATAACTAGCTTCTTTCTCATTGGAAGGAAGATGATTTTCAACATATTCAAAATTTATGCCATCTTCCTCTGCATGTTGTAGTTTTCTTTCACGTGGAAATGTAAATACTTCATCTTCTCGGTCATCTTTATTATATTTTACGACGCCAAAAGGAAATTCGATTTCTACGAACCTGACATCTCTTGACACAACCATTTTCTTATGTTCCATGTCCTAAATCTTATAACCCTTAGTTCCCGATGGATATCCCAAAAAAATTCTCGGTCTCCCTCTTGCTTCAAATTTATCGCCTTTCGTCTTGGTGCTTCTATAGTAGGCTAAACAACCGATATAGTAGGCTAAACAACCGAACACCCTCATGTCTTCGTAATTAGGTTTGCAATAAAAAAGGATTTCAAAGGGCGTTCTATTTTGGATGGTTTTTGATGGTAGCCGGTTAATGATATATGTTGCGGTTAAGATGCATTCCCCCCAAAATTTTATGGGTAGGTTTGCTTCAAACCGTAATGCACAATAGCCACAATCGTTCATTTGCCATTTCAAATGAACAGTTTTCGATCAAAGTATCAATAGCCACAATATGATGATCACGATCGTTCACTACTCACAGAACTATCACACTAGGTAAAGCAAAATGAGCCATGCCATAGACAACTTAAAACACCCCCAATTCATGTATAAATAGGGAACTGGTGTAACAAGAATTATAAATCACCCAACACACACAATAGCCTCAATAGCAACTATATTAACTGTAAAAATTACAATTCCCCAAATTTCATGCCAAATAATGCACTTGCTTAACTATTTTGAAGATGTTGACATTTAAATCGCAATATCTAGTGTAGTGGACACAAACTCCCGAAGCCAGCAAACCACCCACTTGAAATCGAAAACATTATAAGCGACGACAACTTAATAACACTAATCGATCCCCAAGAAAACCAAGATGATGTTGAATGGAAGAACAAGCACCACTGCCATCTTATCTCTGCTATCAATCATATTTCTGCTCATGATGATGATGATCAGAGGCTCTGACGGGTGGATGGCGGCTTGCAACGGCAGTAGTACGGTGGGAGAGTGTCGGGGGGTTTCGGAGTACGAAGAAGATGAGCAAGAATTCATGATGGATACAGAAGAACATAGACGGATTCTCGCAGGATATCCTAAAAGTATCGTTTATGTTCCGGGTCTAGATGGAGGTAGTCCGATTTGCGGCAAAAAATGTGTAGGTAGATACATTAAACCTACTGATCCTACTGGCGCCAGGAAGAGGATGTGCATATGAAAGATGTCCTGGGGCGAAGTACTGAGTATCTGAGGGGTAAGGGAAGGGGTGTGTTGGTTATTTATTGTTGTGATGCTTTAATTGGTTTTAATTATTACTATATATTTCACATTCAGTAAGATGAATAAAACCATGATGCATAAAATGGTAAATCTTTTGTTTTGATTTGGTTTGTGGACTTTGATGATGCTTCTGATCTTAAAAAGTTATTGAATATGGAGAGGTACGTCTTTAATAAACAAATAAATAAGGGATGATGACATTGCTTCAAGATCTCACTTGTGGCGTGATCACACCCTTCTCTGAAACATGAAACACATTTTTTGAATTTGACATCCAGAAAATAGAAATAATTACAAGAAAATAATTAGAAAAGAAAAATGAAAATTGTGATAATTTTTTTATACAATTTCTAAAAAAATGTTTTTTAAACAGTTATTTCTTTTAAAAACGTTTTTAAAGTGTTTTTTTTTAAAACGTTTTTAAACAGCTTTTATAAAGCATTTTTGTAATTTTATTTAAAAGAATATTGTTTAAAAAAAAAATATTGGTTAAAATATACAGAAGAAAAATCAATAGGTTTGAATGGTAATTATCTATAAGTTAAAAAACGGTTTTTTTAAATTTCAGTTTTTAGCAGTTTGCAGAAGTTAGAAAACAAATAGTCTTCTTTTTACAGACTGCAGATGTTTGGTTTACCTCTTCTTCTCTACAGATGTCTGCAGATGTGGTCCGCAGACTGCAGACGTTTTACCTCTTGAAAAACAAACTGCACCTTAGTTGTGATTGAAAGAGAAATAAAAAGTAATGATAAATGTATAAAAAATAATATTTAATTATGGTTGTGACTGAAAGATAGAGAAAAAATAATAATAAAAGTAATTTATAAGTATGTGGATTGAGAGTCTTGTGTGAACGCTCTAACAAATCAACAAATAAGTAACTAATTGTCTAATTATTTATTGTTAGAGCACTCACATCACATTTCCGTAACTCCATCCTCAAATTTTGAAGAAATCACTTAAAACCTCACAAATCATTCTCCATCCATATACCTCATCTTTATATAATTAGAGAAAACCAAACTTATTCTTTAAATTTGATGTTGCACAATTTATTCTCTATACCTATTATTTTAATTTCTTGTGAGTGGAAGAAAAAGAAAGAATAATAAAAAAATAAATTAAAAAAATATTATTTAATTTAATAGAGATAAATATGGGGAATGGGATGTAAGAGGTTTTTTTTTTAAATGATGCATAAATTTATAAAGTAGTTCTTTTTAGTTAAATTATAAAAATAAGGACTGAGAACAGGGTGTGAATGCTTGTAGCTAGGTTAAATAAACCTTTAGTGATTTTATAGTACTAGTTATTGACCCAGGTAGATACCCAAGTTTGTAATATAGAAAGCATGAGACGAAATATAATATAAAGAGTAAATTATGGATTGCGTCCCTGTGGTTTGTATTTTTGTTTGGAAGAACAGGGTGTGAATGCTTGTAGCTAGGTTAAATAAACCTTTAGTGATTTTATAGTACTAGTTATTGACCCAGGTAGATACCCAAGTTTGTAATATAGAAAGCATGAGATGAAATATAATATAAAGAGTAAGTTATGGATTGCGTCCTTGTGGTTTGTATTTTTGTTTGGAATGAGTCCAAGTTGTGAGAAATTTTCAATTGGAGGTCTAGGGTTTGCATTTCTTCTGAATTGAATCTCTGGGCCTAACAGAGCTAAAATTTTCTGTTAAGTCAGAGGGGTATTTCGGTCATTTTATATAAAGGGACCTGTTATGTAAATTTATGTGTTATTAATATTTGAAGGACAATTTATGTAATTAATTAAAACTAATTAAAAGAAAAAGAAAAAGAAAAAAAAACATATTTAACGATCATCTTCAGATCTAGATCTGCACAAAAAAGGGGATCCGGACCACCTTCCTGCTCCTCGCTCTCCTCATCATCCTCGGCATCTTCTCCCCTTGTTTAAAAAAGTGATCTTGCCGGTCCTCCTGTTCTCTGTGACGGCTACTGCCGGCGCCATCCAAACGCCACCATCCACTCGGATTTCCATTAATCAACAACAGTACAAGATCTAGAGCGATGTTAACGAGCTTCCTCTGTGATTGATGATGAATGATGATTAGGGCACCGATTGCAGAAACCCTCGGTTCATCAGAGACCTCCGTTGGGGAAAAGTGAGATACAGACAGGAGAGATGGTTGCACAGAGAGAGAGAAGAGAGCAGAGGCGGCGGCGTGGTGGAGACCGGAGAAGACAAACAGTGGTCGTGGTGGTCGCCGGCGTGGCAGCTTGCAGTTACAGAAACGAAGGAGAAGAGTGAGTGCGAAATCGGTGCTTCGCCGCCGAGACCGTCGCGATTCCGCCACCGCTTGTTCGTCGTTACTCTCGACCATCTCTCCCAATTCCTTCTCTAACGATGACGCGAGTCCGGTTTGTATACTCCGTCACTGCTGGTGCTTTCTCTGGCCTTCTCTTCTTCCATGAGTTCTTATTTCTTGGTTGATTAATTGATCCGAATTTTCGTTCATCCATACCATATATTACCAATTGATGGATTATCCAATTGATGTGTTCAGATTGGATGTAATTGGATATTAGGGCACTTCTAATAATCAGATTTGTGATTACGCATATGATTTTTTGATGTCTAATTGACTTTATGGTATTAATGGATGAAATTGAATTTGTGAATATGCATCCGTTCTACCGGCATCGAGTCATTTCCGATGAATGGTCGGCAGTTTGATATCTAATTGAACTTTTGGATTTTGAGAACTCGCCGGTAAGAACGAACACCGCCACCTCCCCTTCGTCCTCCGATCAGAAGCCACCCTGAGTTTGCGCCGGTGAGGGTTTGTCGATCGTCAATGATGGTGGTAGTGCCATGTTAATGGCGGAAAATTGTGGTTGATGACCGTCGACGAACGACCTCGGAAATGATAAAATCATCTGCGCCGTTTTTAACTTACTAGAATTTTTTATTTTTTTTATTTTTATCTAAATACAAAAACAGTCCCTATATTTTCTTGATTTACATAACAGGTCCCTTATGTGCAGATTGACTAAAATACCCCTCTGACTTAACAGAAAGTTTTAACTCTGTTAGGCCCAGGGATTCAATTCAAAAGAAATGCAAACCCTAGACCTCCAATTGAAAATTTCTCACAACTTGGACTCATTCCAAACAAATATGCAAACCACAGGGATGCAATCCATAATTTACTCTAATATAAAACTAAATTCGAAACAAAAGCTAAAAGAAATAACATATAAACTAAAAATGAAATAAATCTTTCTATTCTAATAAACAATTACAATTGTTGACACATGTCAACACTAGATTTATTCTCATAAAAGTTTTCCCTCCAAATCTACTCCCTAATAAAAAAATTGATTGGAAATTATTTCCTATTTTATAATTATGATATAATTTCATTTATTTATTTATATTTATGAAATTATGACAACCATATATTAATTTAAATCTTATTTTTATTTAAAATTATTTTTATAAATTATTATTATGTTCATTTTAATAAATACTAACAAAACATATAAAATACCAATAAACACTTATGTAGTGTGTTTTCAAATATAATTGCGTAAATACTATTTCATATTTTAATAAATGAATACCTAATATTGTTTTAAAGATTCAAACAACATTGTGGATGATATCCTTTATAAAGAAATTGATTAACAATAATCATGTTCATAAGATCCATTACTAAATAGTTTTTCTACCATATCAAATAATCGATGTTCATCCAATTTCAAAATTCTAAATACCATGACTAATTCCATATTATGAGGTGAAAGAGGGTAAAGTCACCAATGTCATATTATGAACATTGCTCTAAATACTATTTTTTGATAAAGAGGGTAAAGTCATCAATGGCATATTATGAAATATAACTTTAGCTTTTTATTTAGTGTAATGTAACGTTATTCCGATAATAATAAAAGTATGGATGAAATATCAATTATATATAATTTTTTAATAATTCAACCCGTATAACATACGGGTTCTATCCTAGTATTAAATAAAAGTAAACTTATAAATTTGAAAAAAGATACTTAAATACAATGTTTTTTATTACATTTGTTTGTCGACCATCTTCTTCTAAAATTAAGATTTTTAAAACTTTTTTTTTTGCTCATCGTTCTTGATAAATCAAGGTATAATTCTCCATGCGAAAATACTGGATTCTTTAGAAACAATAACTCTGAAAAAATATTGTTTTTGTAATCTTGATTAATGCATTCGAAACGTATATAAATTATATAA
Organism: Deinandra increscens subsp. villosa; assembly: GCA_039602395.1. Lineage (NCBI taxonomy): Eukaryota > Viridiplantae > Streptophyta > Magnoliopsida > Asterales > Asteraceae > Deinandra > Deinandra increscens. The sequence goes on from JBCNJP010000025.1 coordinate 71,345,437, forward strand.
TATATAAATGAGAGCTTCTGTACGACTGTACCAAATTCCTCCCAATACCAAGTAGAGATGTCAAGGTTGTAAACTGTAAGCCCATTATAAAAATAAAAACATTAAAATCAAATTAAGTCAAAATAGAACTTTGCTACTAATCAGATTCAAAGTAAGGATGTCAAGGTTGTAAACTGTAAGCCCAAGTTCACTCGGCTACGCCAAACTCCAATAAAATCACCAATAAAAGCTCAAAAAGATTTCAACCACATGCTCATTTTCAATTGTCAATACAATCATCAATATGAAAAACAAAGTAGATAGAAGATAGTGACAATGTGGATGCATGTAATCGTGAAAAAGTGATCAAGTAATCAAAAAGGGGTATTAAAAATAGCAAAAGATTTCAACTAATTTCATAATTATGATTTCTTATAAAGAAATAATGAAGATGATTATGATCATCATAGGTTTTAGAACAATGGTAAAGACAAACTAATCATGGAAGATCAACACTAACATTTTGAAATGCCTCTTCTCCAGCATATCAGAATATATCTGCCACTATCATGTGGTAAACGATTTGAAGATCAAATAAATGCTCAAGTGTCATCTTTCTCATAACAACTCTTGCTAATTTCTCTCCTCATTCATCTTCAATCTCTCCATGTATGAAGATGCATTCCTCACTGTTGCTCCCATTTGCTTCAACCTATTTTCTTGTTGCAAACTCAATGATATCTCCTTCCACCCCACATACGATCACTTACAAGCGTTCGAGGTGCTTTCTATCCTAATACTTTGGCTACACAACCTCATAAGCTTCACGTTCAATCCATATGTAGCATCTTTCCCGGGTACCCCTAAGTATCGGGGATACCAATGTGTAGATCCCACAACGAGCAGAGTATCATATCTTGTCATGTTTTCGTTGAGGAGAGCACCTTTTCGTTCAATGAACTGATTTCCATACCATCTTATCGGTTCTTAGATGATGACCTACCCACCACCTTCCACTACCTCCCCTGATGCCATAGAAGACACCGTCATTCCATAAAACACTGTCAGTATTGACCATGAACACCCGACCAACAACCAAAACCAACCTTCTAGTCGTATCCACCTTACCACCATTTTTCCCACATCCAAACCTGTATCCTATGACTCCTGGAGAAACGGATCATCGAACAATCTGAGACTGACTTCGAAATTCGACCTTCGATCCTAAACGAATAGGTAGAAGACACTAATTGATTAAGAGCCAAAGATTTGATACAACCTCTCAAACAAGGACACACAAGTCTAAACCAGAATGAATGAAATATGTTATGGATCGGTAACATTGCAAGGTATGGACTTGTCTCACATTGGTTGTATTGACAACTGATGTGGGGTTTATAGGCCAAATGGGTTCTCTACCCATCAGACTAGTCTTTTGGGTTGAGTTCTCTTGTTAGAAGATGAAGCTAAAAAAAACAAAATCACAATCCTTCAAAAATCTATTAAAACCCGTAAGAGGATATCTATCATCTTCAAATAATAGGCCATGCCCATACCTATGTAAGCCTAATAATCCAGCAACACTCCATGTAAGCCCAATATCATGTTATCAAACTTCAATCAACAAAGCCCAACCGAATACCAACGCGACAACTCAACTTACCTCTTTTCCATTTTATAACTAGATACACAAACAAAGACAATTTGAAAGAATATTATATAATAATAAATTTGAAATGTGAATTATATATTTTTAATAGAAATGTTGGAAGTGATATCAAAATTGCAAAATCTTCCAAGTAAATGTTATATTTGTCCAAGCATCTCACCTCAGGGCGCACCGATGTTATTTTTCGAGAAGGACAGAAACATGAGGATGGTATGTCTATCGTCGAAAACCAACATGCACTTTGCAACTAATCAAACAATTCACCTAGAATTGATGAATTCTGTGATTAGTTGCAAAAGTGCATGTCGGTTTTCAAAGAATGATGGGTATGTCTATCTTTAAAAATAAATGTACACACAATTGCCTTAGGTGTTTAATTTTTTATAATGTGATATTTTACTAGGCTTTTAATTTTAACGTCTTTGCATAACCTTTTTTGTATTTTCGTTTATTTACGTTGTGTTTTAGCAATGGAACTATTTTTTGTATCTAATTTATCTCGTAGTAACGCGCAGGTAGTAAAATCTAGTTAAAAAGAAGTACCTATTATAACTTCAACAATGTGTTGTTTGGAAGTACACCCAATAACCGAGTAAATCTTCTCGAGACAAGATTACAACCGTTCATACTGGATTTAAAACTCCAGGTTTGACTCATCTAAGAACACTGTCAAGGTGAAAACTCGCCACTTGCAAAAACCTTTTAAATTAAGTTTTAAACTTGAGACCTCCATAATCTCATACTCTCTACCATCATCCACATGTGAACACTTACTCGAGCTCTTCCAGAAGGAGCAATAATGTGTTATTATTAAACGACCAATACAACTTATAAGTGGCAATTATTGAGCAAGACAAAGGGTCGCTATTAGCTGCCAACCCAATTGAAAACGAGAACATGATCAATTAACATTCCTTTATAATCGACGTCGGCAAACATTAATTGATCCGAGGAAAAAAGAAAAGAAGAAAAACAAGATGTTGAATAGACGAACAAGCAGTCCCACTTCCATCTTATTGCTATCAATCATATTTATGCTGCTGATGATGATGATGATCCAAGAGTGTGACGGGTGGATGGCGGCCTGCAACGGCAGTACGACGACAGAGTGTCGGGTTTCAGAGTACGAAGAGCAAGAATTTATGATGGATACCGAAGAACATAGACGGATTCTCGCAGGAACTTCTGGCCATATCACTTATGATGGTCTGGATAAACCAGGTAGTCCGGCTTGCGGGAATAACTGTGAAGGTAAATACGATCCTGGTGACAGGAAATGCAAACTATATGACAAATCTTGCAGGTGATAAGTAGCCGTCGGGGTGTTGGTTGGTTATTGTTCTGTATGATGTTTTAGTTTGTTTTACTGGGTTGTATTTTATTCTGTAAAAGTTGTACTAATGAAACCAAGTTCTTGATATATATGTTCAAAGTCATCATGGGGCACATACCCCTGTAACCAAATGATTAAAATCTTTTTGTTTGTAACAAAACTTTTATCTTGATATAGTAAAGCACTAGACACATGTGGGCTTGCTAGATTAGACATAAGTTCAAGTTGTCTATTATATCTATATAGAATAGCCATCGGTTGTGGGTTATAAGGCTGGTCGTAATGAAAGCACCAGATGGTGTGGCTTGTCCGGGTGGATTGCGGCCATCGCGCGGAAAGACTATTACACTCTCTATCTAGCCGCACTTTTTGAAGCTATTGCGGTTAGATCTAAAAATGAAAGGTATGATTGAAAAAAATATGCGGTTGAAATATTTGATGGAGATATTACGGAACGGGTCTGACCCTGTAAACCTGCTAAACCCATGAAAACTAGACCCTTTGTAGACCCTATATTTAATATATGGGTTGGTTCCCGGGTTGATTTACCCATATACATGTACACACAATTAAGCACAATGTCCAAGTCATGCAAAATTTGGTGAAGGGCTCGGTGGTGGTACACCCTAATTTGGAGGCGAAAATTTTCAATGATACAATGGAAGGAGTGGTCAGTGGTGTTTCTGATCGGAGGCATGAACCCTAACTCTCAGCGAGCCACACACCGCCGAGGCTAAGGAGAGATTCTAATACACCTGGCAACATGGGAGGATCTTCTTTAGGGCCCCGGGGTGGCCCCGGCCCGGCCCCCTCTGTGTTTTTTTTGTTTATTAGTGTTCACTCCGAAAATTTTTTATATACCGAGTCGGACATCCCTTTTTAAATTCCATCACTACCTGCCTGACAAGGTTGTAAGCCAAGGATATACAGGACAAGCAAAACGTTCCATGAGAATATCAAACCTTTATTAGAGGAGTCTTACTTTCTCCACCGGATACCCGTGGAGTAGCTATTCGAAACCGATCCGATGTGATTTTATACTTCTACATATGACGTCATCCGTGGGACCCCAGCAAATCGTGTTTTATATTCTCGGTAACTCGTTTGGCCCTTTGATCTTGATGAACACAACATTCGATACATATATATGCACTAGAGGAAAACTTAAGCATCTGTATGCAATTGATGCCTCCGTTTACAAGTTTGTAACTTACCTATTTGACACATTTGATCCTTCTATTAATCTTAAAACATGAATAGATACACTA
>JBCNJP010000025.1:71350185-71390583 GCA_039602395.1 Deinandra increscens subsp. villosa
TAATGAAAAAAATATATATCATCTTGTTTACATGGTTTAAAAGATTAACATTAATTACTCCCCCTTAATCTTTTAATCCATGCCTTCTTTCACAATAATTCTTCAAGTCTTCAATTTCTCTCTTGGTGTCATCAAACCTTTTCATTTCTTTCTTCGACTTTGTCTTGAGCATGTTGTAGCGAGTTCCTAACTTTTATTTCTATCGAATATTGCCTTCTTGTGATGTTTTAAAATTGCATCTTCTTCCACTATGATTGCAAAGTCTTTATCTTTGAACTTTGGTTTACTACCTGTCTTTAATATGATTCCCTTATCTACCATATTTGTCTTGAATTTAGGCTTTCTTTTGTTCTGATATGTGTCGTAATCTTCAACTTTATATTCATAGATTGTAGCACAAACTTTGTCTATCCTTAACTTGTCTTTACACTACTTTTGAGTATCATCATCTTGTTTAACACCTTCTTTCACTTGTGGTAATCTTCTTGAATTTTTATTGGTTTGTATTTGGGTTATATCACGAATTGCTTCTAGTTTCATCTTCTTACAACTTGCTTCAACATCTTTGTCAGCCCTGCTTTTGCTAGTAATACTTTTGAATGGAATATTTTCATGTTCTTTACATATTTGTTTGTCAACATTTTCAACAAACTTTTAATCTTCTTAAATCTTTTGTTCTGCAAGGACTTCATCTGTTGTCTTCTAAATGATTTTCTTTTTCAATTTTAGTTTTTCTATATCTCTATTTGCAATATCTTTTAGATTCTTTAAACGTTCAAACTCTTCGTGATAAGAGGGCTCTGTGGGGGGAACTTCTCATGATTAGAGAGTCGCGGCCAGGCCTATGGGCTTTGGTTGGGGGATTTTAACAAAGTACGGGTCCCCAGTGATCGATTGCATTCGGATTTCATACCCGGATGTAACACCCCGACCAACGGCGGAATCTACGTCGGGGCACTAAGATTGTCCAGATGCTCACAACACTATTAAAGTTGTTATATATTTAATCATGCCATTTTCATTAAACAACCAAACATAGTTAAACATAACATGCAACAAAATATCGAGTTCATACAGCTCATAAGAGTTTCTAGTTTTATTCAAAAGGTCTACTAAGTCCCATCCATAATCCTATGGTGTCGATAATAACATCAAACACCATCACCTGCAACATGTAGAAAATATGGTCAACTACAAGAGTTGGTGAGTAATCATAGGTTCAAGTACGTACATGATAAATAATACGACATGCAATTATATTTTAAACCATGAACACAAGCATAGTAAACAAGAAATGAAACATAGCACATGGGGGTCGACGTAACCCAAGCCCTCGGCATTTAGGCTTTCAATCACAAGGCACCACACGCGAGACAGACCAAGTGGGTTGCCAGACCAATGTATCCATTATTGTAACCCCAACTCAAATGATTTATGGGAATACGTCTATGAACATGAACGTGAGCAACACATAAGTACCACACACACACACATTAAGTCCATAGCAATGATCAGTCAAGTTCACGTATACTAGGCACATAGATCTAACACATTACTCGCATGCAGTTTTGAAAATAAAGTTCAAAAACATGATTTGGATATGGTACATGTTGCCCCCAAAACTTAAAACAAAAGAGGCTATGATACTCACCTAACGGTGAAGTAAACGAGAAAGAAACTGAGCTAGTGGCGCGATATCAAACCTGGATATCACCTTGACGATCGAACGTGGTAGCATAACACTGACAAATAAATAAATAAGTACACAAGTGGATGACATGTGTGATTCGAAGTGATATAAAGGACACGATTGGATACGCGACTCGTTGGTGACTTAATCGTGTGATAAAGTATGAGAAGATTAATCCTACTAAGGGTTACGACATAATCAAATAAAATATTTATTTATTTATTTTTCATGACATTACTTATTTTTCATGACGAACAAATCAAAAATTATTTAACTAACACATTTCCATGAGATCTAAATATTACCTAAGGGTCCAAACGTGATTATTAAAGGTACAAATCCTAGATCTAATATTATTTATTTATTTATCTATATATTTTTAGATTATAACATAATCTTAATCAATTATATATAAAGTCTTCATTTTCCATGAAAACTAGGTTAAGCCCTAATATTCTAAATTTTGCTAAAATAACCTATAGATCTAAAATAAAAGGTTAGTCAAAGATAGATCTAACGACCTAGATCCAAAATCTAAGAATTCCAACTAGGATTTAATGGCCCAATATGAAGGAATTGGTGATTTAGGCATAAAAGTCCCATGTTTAAATCATAAACCGTAGATCCAAGAATAGATTTAAGGATAAACTAGATCTAACCCTAGATCTATAGTCAAGATCATACATTTCATATTTTTAACCATGATCTAAACAAGATTGACAAGGAGATCAAAGATCCATGAAAATCCATGAAGAAAGTTAAGAAAAAAGTAAGCTTTTGTTATAAAAGTCATGTTTTTAGGTTAGGGATCTTAGATCTATCTTGCATGATGAATTATCATGATGAGCACACATAAAAATGGCATCTTTAATCAGCCATAATCAATAACTAATTAGATCAATCAAGATCTAGAAAGAAACCAACAAAAAGTTTATAAAAGTTGTTGAAAAACTAATAAAAATCAAATATTTTGTGTAAAATCACTAGATCTATGATCTAAGATCTAGATCTAGGTTTAAAAGATGTTAAAGGAAGGATCTTGACTAGATCTTGATGAGAAAAGAAGAGGGTAGAAGCTAGAACGGAGAAACTGCACCAAAAACCGCAAAACCGACTTGATTCAAAACTTGATTTTGCCAAATTTGAGCATCAAATCCACCAAGTTCTTGATCTACCCACTCACCAGTCGTTCTAGGGTTTTTAGGTGATTAAGAATCGAAGAATGGTGGCTAAAACGAGTTTAAGTGTTTAAATAGGCGGATTTTAGGGCAAAATCGCGATCAACTGTTTTTTTTTTGGTCGGTGGGCGTACCGTGCCGCGCCACCCAGAAGCTATCGCGATACGCGGTGCGTTTCTGGATGCGCATGCGTGCTGTTTTGCTTCTAGTTTTCGCATTATAACTCCGATTTGACCACCGTTTTCACATAATTTCACCAAATTAAGCCCTCTATCATATCAACCACATTTAATCCACTCAATTTGATATAAAATATGACCCATAACGATCAACGGATGATAAGATAACACACGAAATGCATTTTGGGTCGGTTTTGACGTTTTTATCACTTTTAAGCAAATCACCAACGTTTTGTGATCCGATCAAGTGTGTGATGACTCATAATATATTTTGTGATTATAAGACTCATAAACGTGATCTCCCGGTTAAAATCGAAATCACGCGGGAACTACCGAACTTTCACCGATTGCGTTCTAGATCTTGAATTCCCACCAATCTTTGCTTGTATTTGCTTGTGTGCTTAACTAGTATCACACCCCAAGTTTCATGCATGCTTAGATTGATCAAATTCCCAGTTAAGACATAATTAGTGACGCGTACGCATAAAATCCGAAATAAGGACAAATCGACTGAATTAATGGATCAAATCACATCAAATGAGGTATAAAACATCATAGAGAACATAACACTTCATTTATTATCGATTATGGGATTGATTACATGGATTCGGGTCGGATCTGACAAATCGAAAACCCGAAATGCTACACCGGAGGTGCTGTGCATTTTAATGACTTTGTTACTGGTGCTGGGCTGCTCAAATATAGGATTTGGGGGGGGGGGGGTCCAATTATACGTACTGTTTTAGGAACGGGAAAAGCTTTAGCAAGATTGATAAAGTGCTGGAGTGTAGAGAATTTTTTTCATCGATGGCCCAACGCATCTCTTATGGACCTGCCCCGATTATGGTTAGACCACAACCCCTTGTTGCTCAAAACTTCCTCCAAAGACTTTGGTCCCATTCTGTTCTGCTTCTTCTCTTCGTGGTTATACAGGCCAGGTTTTAAGGAAGTATTTGAGGGTGCTTTACAGGGGGTGTCGTTCATGGGGAAACCTGATATGGTGCTCTCTGTCAAGCTAAGGATAACAAAGGATCATATCAGGAGGTAGAACCGTGGGAAAAAAGAAAAAGAAGGAAGTAATATACGATTGCTTAAGGAGGTTTGTGTTAGATGTGATAACATCGCTGAACTCAAAAAAAACTGAGTGATAGCGAAATGGAACAATGGGTGGATGCGAAAAAAGCTCTTTTGGACATTGAGATTCGTGAAAAGAAAGACATCGCTCAAAAAGCTAAGATCCAATGGGCGATGAAGGAAGTATTTGAGGGTGCTTTACAAGGAGTGTCGTTCATGGGGAAACCTGATATGGTGCTCTCTGTCAAGCTAAAGATAATAAAGGATCATATTAGGAGGTAGAACCGTGGGGAAAAAGAATAAGAAGGAAGTAATATACAATTGCTCAAGGAGGTTTGTGTTAGATGGGATAACATCGCTAAACTCAGGAAACTGAGTGATAGAGAAATGGAACAATGGGTGGATGCAAAAAAAAGCTCTTTTGGACATTGAGATTCATGAAAAGAAAGACATCGCTCAAAAAGCTAAGATCCGATGGGCGATGAAGGAAGTATTTGAGGGTGCTTTACAGGGGGTGTTGTTCATGGGGAAACTTGATATGGTGCTCTCTATGAAGCTAAGGATCATATCAGGAGGTAGAACCATGGGGAAAAAGAAAAAGAAGGAAGTAATATACAATTTCTCAAGGAGATTTGTGTTAGATGGGATAACATCGATAAACTCAGGAAACTGAGTGATAGCGAAATGGAACAATGAGTGGATGCAAAAAAAGCTCTTTTGGACATTGAGATTCGTGAAAAGAAAGGCATTGCTCAAAAGGCTAAGATCCGATAGGCGATGAAGGAAGTATTTGAGGGTGCTTTGCAGGGGGTGTCGTTCATGGGGAAACCTGATATAGTGCTCTCTATGAAGCTAAGGATCATATTAGGAGGTAGAACAATGGGGAAAAAGAAAAAGAAGGAAGTAATATATAATTTCTCAAGGAGGTTTGTGTTAGATGGGATAACATCCCTGAACTCAGGAAACTGAGTGATAGCGAAATGGAACAATGGGTGGATGCGAAAAAAGCTCTTTTGGACATTGAGATTCGTGAAAAGAAAGACATCGCTAAAAAACTAAGATCCGATGGGCGATGAAGGGGGATGAAAATACTTCTTTTATTCATGGGATGATAAAGGCCAAGTGTGCAACGAGGAGGATTCATGGTTTGAGAATTGGTGATAGGTGGATCTCTAACCCGATTATGCTGGAAAATAAAAACTTATTCCAAAGGAAATTTGCTAAGGACTCAAGGCTTAGGCCCACGTTGACTTGTAGGGGGATTAATCGGTTGTCGAATCTTGAGGCTGATTCTCTCTTCGTCACATTCACTATGGAGGAGATTGAACAACCAGCGTGGGCTTGTTGGGTTGGGGTTAGGGGGGAGTCCTGGGGCCAGACGGTTTTAATTTTGACTTTATTAAGAGTTTTTGGGGTATATTGGAGGCGGATTTTGTGCAGATTTTAGACACGTTTCATCGGGATGGGGTGATCAGCAAGGGATGCGGCTCGTCATTCTTATAGCTTATTCCTAAAACCTCGAATCCATAAGGTTTGGAGGATTTTAGACCTATTAGTTTATTGGGTTGCATTTCAAAGGTAGTGTCGAAGGTTTTGGATAATAGGATTAGATTGGTGATGAACTCGGTTATTTGGAAACTCAAATGGCTTTTGTGGAAATCGTAATTTTGTTGATGGACCCCTCATTATTAACGAGCTTCTATCATGTCTTAAGAAATCTAAAAGGCAGGCGTTATTCTTCAAAATTGATTTCAATAAGGCTTAGGACTCATTGGATTGATTTTCTTGGATTCTATTATGACTCAAATGAAGTTCTCCTGAAATGAAGAAATTGGGTGTCAGGGGTGCTTTCAGCTACCCGGGTTTCGGTGATTGTCAACGGTGCACCGACCTGGGAATTTGATTGTTCCAAGGGTGTTCGTCGAGGGGACCCATTATTGTCCTTTCTTTTTATTATTGCTATGGAAGCGTTACATTGGATGTTTTCAAAGGCCAAAGATGTTGGCATTTTTTCCAGGTTAGCAACGCCTAATAACGTGCCAGTTATATCCCACCTTCTCTTTGCGGACGAGACTATGGTGGTGGGGAATTGGTCGAGGATAAACTGTATGAATTTACGGCACATTCTTTGGTGTTTTTTCTTGGTGTTGGGGCTTCATGTCAACCTTGGTAAATGCGGGCTCTATAGTGTCAATGTGGAGAACTCCGAGAAGCAATATTGGGCTGATTACTTGGGGTGCAGGTCATGCGAATTTTCCTTTTACTTATCTTGGGTTAAAGGTGGGGGAGAACATGGGCCAAAAGAAATATTGGCGAAATGTGGTGCACGTGTTTCATGATAGACTCTCGGAATGGAAAGCTCAAAACCTCCCCATTGGTGGACGGTTGGTGCTCATTAAAGCGGGGCTCATTAAAGTGGTGCTCAATTGTGTTCCCACATACTATTTTTCCTTGTATAGGGTTCCCAAGAAGGTCATCGATCGAGGAGCTCGAAAAAATTATGTTCAATTTTTTATGGGGTGGTAGGGGGAGAAACAATAAATTCATTGGGTGGCCCGAGATTGGGTGTTATGTCCTGTTAAAAAGGATGGGTTAGGTCTGGTTCCATTGTCTACTTCGAATTAGTATATGCTTGTCAAATGGGTGTGGCAGTTCTTTAATGAACATTGGCGTCTGTGGAGGAGGGTGGTCGTGAGTATCCATGGTGAATGTGCGTGTAATTTGAGTATCCCTCGATCCCCCATGGTTTCTGGGGTTTGAAAGGCTATTTCTAAAGTTTAATCTGACATGTGGGGGCTTAATATTGGTCTGCAATGTAAGATTGTGGAATAGTGAATTGATATTACTGAATACGTTACCTTACAATTTATAGAGATAATAAGGAAACCCTAATTAACCTAATGGGCCCGTGGGCTCATGCTAGAAACCCTAATCTAATATATTTCAATACTCCCCCGCAATCAGAGCGGAAAAATAATGAAAGCTCGGACTGGAAAGAAAAAATAACTAAACATAATAATAATAATAATAATAATAATAATAATAATAATAATAATAATAATAATAATAATAGTAATAATATTAATAGTAATAATAATAATAATAATAATAATAATAATAATAATAATAATAATAATAATAATAATAATAATAATAACCTAAAAAACTAGCTTCAATCTTGAGTCTAAAATCCTTAAAAAATCCATAATCTTCATATAAATCACCGTCTTTAAGGGGATTGCATTGCTCAAGGCTCTGAGTGGCATGGCATGGTGTCGGACCATAGTCTAGTGATTTTGCCAATAATAGTTGGTTCCTGAAAGAAAGAAAAAATGGTCGGCTAGATCCCAATTAAGCATTAGTTCAATCTTCGTCAACTATGGTGAGGCGAAAGAGGGAAGAAATACGTATTGAAAAATAAAAAAACTATTCAACAACCGGTGACCGTGGTCGTGCGGTGGTGTGTCAAGAGGTGATTGTCTCTTTGATCCGTAGATCAAGAGATAAGATCCGTAGATCTAGTAAAGAAAAAAAAACAATGTCGGTGATACTGGTCAAGCGACAGTCTCTTATATGTGAAGAGATCCATAGATCTAACAAAAAAAAAATATAATCAAACCATAACTTGAGATCGGTGCCCATGGGATATGCCTGGAGGAAAATTAAGAGCCGTAATTTAAGAACAAACGAACGATGTTAAAAATATATGTTTAATTCAAACTATAAATAAATATTTCTTATTGTGGTTCATTTGTTAGTTTTATGTTCTAATGTCCATATTTTTGTTTATGTTTTGACATGAATTGTTCATTTCCCGGAGCTTGGATCCAAATGGCTTTAAACATCAAGATGGGCCTGCTAGGCTGCTGGATGACTTGTTATGGGCTCAGGAGCTGGTAGTTGTGGGTTAAGAAGGGTCAAGAAGTTATTTGTGGTTTCATCTCTCACAACTTGAGATATTTTTTAGCTCCTTTTTTCTGTTATCCTCTGAGCATCTTTCTTCTTCATCTAGGGTTTCTCGGTTGAGTCTTAGCCTGAGTAATTCTGGTCTGTATTTCATATGTAAATCATTCTATTGATGCTTTAGAGTGTGTGTGTGAGTGATATCTGTTTGTATTCAGTTTTTCTTTTATTTGTAAACTTGAATGTCTGAAATAAGATTTGGGAATTCACCCGGTTTGGGTAGATTGAGTGTTCAATCATGATTCTTGACATGGTATCAGAGCATATGGCTCTCGATTTGTGATCTTGTTCGAAGTGAATCATCTGGATCGGTTGTCCCCTCCGAGTTGTTCTTCTTCCGCTGCTGTTTGGAACTTCGTCCAAACAAATACGTTCAATGAACTTTCTGGCATGTAGTTTGCTGTTTATCACCGATTGTAGAAGCGTTTGCAAAGGCACTCTCCATTTACTCGATTCCGCTATATTCAGATTTAAGGCTGTCTTCTTCTTGACCCTAACAATTGATCTAGGGTTTCTGTATACGTATGGTTGTAAACATCTTGGGAGTTTCCATTGTGTTCGTATTTTTGGAAGAGAAACCCTAAAGTTTGGAAGTTGTGGCGAGACAAGTTTTTTCTTCAACCTCTAAAAGTGAATCTGAGATTTTTCGATCGGAAGCTATGGCGCCCCGTTGAATGCTGCCCAAGGTCTTAATTATCGGAGATGGAGGGGTTGAGAAGACATCTCTTATGAATCAACATGTGATGCGAAAGGTTAGCAATAAGTACAAAGCTATCATTAGTGCAGTGTATGATGTTAATGTTGATGGAGGCAATAGTCGAGTGACGATCTGTCAAAGTTTAACAAGAAGGTCTTAAAGCCCCTTTCATTGTTCAAAGGTGAATGAAGTGTGGCTCTTTGTCTAGGTCGTCAAGAAGCATTGTAAGTCCTCTAAACCCTCTTGATCTTGTAGCAAGTATTTTTCTGACAAAATATATTTGTTTTCTAATCTGAATCTTGTATTAATCATTGTGTGGCTCTTTGTGGTCACTCAAAACTGTTTGGATAAAATATTAACTACAATGTTGAACTCTAAAGGAAAAAAGGGACTTATGACCTATTTTATTTAGTGTGTGTACACTGTTAAAAGCGTTCTAATTATTGTTTCTACAAAATAAACATATTTCCCTATAAGGCTTCATATGGTGAATGTTTTTATAATTCAGTAGTTCATTAATGGATGTCACTATTCTCCATTTTTCATGAAATCTTTCAAACTTTGGCAACAACTTGGAATTATTTTTTTAAAGGATATATGATGATTATAGTAAAAAAAAATAAAAAGGTTGTGGAATGTTTAATATCTGATTCTTAATGGGGCAGATATATTCAACAAAAAAAGAAAATGTTTTCTCGTTCACACACTACTTCAAGGAGGCTATATGTTGTCTTTGTTGTCGAACCCTTTGGAGTGGTTCAGACTTGGCTTATTATGTTTGTGTGCTTATTGTCTGTATTTTTGTACATTGTATTTCTTTGTGTGTGATGTTTGTATGGTTTGTTCTGGGAACATCTTAAATGTCTTGTGACATATTTTTTAGCCTTAAAGTTGTGTGGCTTTTTTGGTGTTATCAGATGTGTATCTGATGAGTCTTGAACAATCATGTATTCCTTTGGTTATTGGAATTGTCTTGTGATTGTTTTGCTTGTAAAGGTTGTGCTATCTTGAAGATGTTTTTTTAATAGTGTTTGCCTTTATCTCTCTGGTCTAGGATTTTTCATGTTTTGAGTCCGACCGTAGTGAGGTTTGTGTAGGATCATCGTGTTGGTGATCTTATTTGTTTCTTATTCGTCTCTTTGAGACTTCATCGCCGATCCTAGTGATGTTAGTTCACTGGTCTGGGTGATGCTTATTTTTTCTTCCACACTGATCTAGGGTCGTTTGTAGATTCTCCATGTTGTTGAGTCTAGTCCCGTTAGATCGTAGTGTTGGTTTCTATCTGTTCTTCGAGTTGTTGATCTGATTTTATACAGACTTGTTTTGTAGTTGCACTGGTTTAGAGTTGTCTATAGATTCTTGCATTGGTCGAATCTAAGCTCTTAAGATCGTAGTGCTGATCTGTATAAGACTTCTTTTATCTGATGTTGTATATGAATATTTAGTATGCATCTCCTGGGTGTTTAAATCATACAAATTTTTGTTGATATGTTGCCACAAGGAAAAAAGGAAACTTGCTGTTATTGTGCCCATGTTATTTTTTGTTAAACGGATCTTATCGGGTTATAAGAATTTTATAATTGATAAGAAAATGTCTAAGATACTCCAACAAGATTGAGGGGTAATGTCTTCATCAATATTTGTTTGTTCGTTGGGTTGGTGTAAAAAATATGGGTTATAATCTTGCAATTTATTTTCTGTGTTGTCTGCTTGATCCTCATTTAAATGTGCCATGATTATAGGATCTTGTTTTTTCCTACTTTAGACTGGAAATTGTATTCTAGTTTGTTGAGCCATGTGTTCATATTTGTAACTAGTTGTGTATTTTTCAAGGTTGTTCTTGAATTTTGTGTCAGCCTTGTTGTTGTCTTTTGTTGTTGAATCATGTGATTCTTGTGCAATAGACATCTTATTTGGCTGAAATTTGTTGTCTGTTAGGATCATGTGATTCCTGTAATATCAGAATTTGTTTGAATTTTGTGATTCTGTCTATTGGTTTGTGTTCTTGTAAAGTCATAATTTTTTTTTTAATATATCCAATTAGTCTTTAAGTTCTTTACAAAAGTTTTTCGCATGCCTCTAGTGTTTTAGACGTAGAATCTTGTGACTCATTTTATGTGGGTTCAGTTTTGTTAAGTTGTAATGCTCTCTGATTTCTATGATATCTTATGCGATTAGGATTCATGTCCATTGTTTGGTCGTATGAATCTGTTAGTCTAGTGTGAGATATTTGTTGTGGGCATTGTGCTGATGATCATCAGGTATCATTTACTCGTGTTCTTGTTTTTTTCACTGGTCTAGGGTTTCATCGTGATTTCTTGTTCCCGTTAGATCGTAGTGATTGTCTTTAGTAGAGCTTTCTTGTCAGATTTGAAGTTGTTGAGAGGTTTGGAAACTGATTTTTCAGTTGACATTTTGGTTTGGGTTGAAAAAAGAGGTGTTTCTTTAATTTTGTCCTGAACAAATGTTTTGAAAATCTTTACAAGACTTTAACATGTATCTGTTTTTCGGATTTTATTCTGAAAATAAAAAAAGGTCGTGTGATTTTTTATGTGTCTGTTGTTTTTTGTGATTCAAGTTTCTGACGTTGTTTTGAACTTAGAGAGTGTTATGACTCTTGTTTTACCAGATATGGTTCTGATGTCGTATTTGAATCGTGTGACTTAATTTTTGTTTGATATGTGTCTGATATTGCTGTTGGAACTGTGTGGTTCTTATTTTTTAACAAGTTGTATTGTCAAGATTAGTGTCGTATATATATTTTTGACAAACTTGTTTGGTTCTCTTGTATGAAATATGTGAATGGTCTTGCAAATCCTTTAGTTTCTGTGTTCAGTCGGAATTTGTTTCGTCGCCAAAATGTATGTCATATTATTCTCTGTTATCAGACTTGTGCATTAAATCTTCAGAATCAGTATTTGTGTGAGGTTGTAAAAGTTTTTGCTTGTGTCAAATTAGTCTTTATGTTCCTCACTTGTCTTGTCTTGTTTTTTCAAACATTGTTGTGAAATCTTAGAAGACAGACTTTGCTCTGTATTCGTATTGTCTTTGTTCTTTGTATGTCTCAGACCCCTGTTCTTCACACGTTTTGTAAGCTAGTTTTTTCTCGACTGATGTAACTTGCATGAAGGTTTTCATCAGCTCGTCATTCTCAGGTTTCGTCTTATTCATTTCTGTCTAGGGGTTTGATTGTTTTTCTTACATCTTGTTGAATGCGCTGGCGTGATTCAGTTTGTTAGTATGTGAAATTCGTTCTTACTTGCTACTTGTATGTGAGAATTGTAAAGTAGGTTTTTTAAAACACCAACCTGTGATATTGTCTTGTTTCTTTAGTATTGCTATCCATGTTTTTTATTCACTGAAGTTGGAAAAGTGATCGAAAAAGGTTTTTGATTATGAACACACGGGATTAAACGGTTTTGTTTTTTTTAAACTGTTCAAAATAAGTTCATGGAAAAAAACTACTGTCAAAAGTTTTTCTCCTAAATTTTCTTTTCATATGCAATTGTACGGAATTAAAACTTTTAACTAAGCATTAACTGTTACAGTTCGTGGGTGTTTACATTTGAAAGGGTTAGGCTTTTTATGAAGCTCAAATGTGAGGAGAAATTTCTCATAGTCCAAGTTTTTCCATTTTTTATTTGTGTTTTTTCTCATCATCTTGTATGGTTTAAGGAAAATTTTTACTGTTTTTTACAACCAATTCAAATGTATTAAGAAAACAGCTTAGTGTAATGTTTGCTAAAAGTTCTATTGTAAAACAACATGATTGTTGTGTGTGAAAAATAAATTTAGTTGATGTATTTAAAGTTTGAATTAGGGGGATGTTAAAAATATATGTTTAATTCAAACTATAAATAAATATTTCTTATTGTGGTTCATTTGTTAGTTTTATGTTCTAATGTCCATATTTTTGTTTATGTTTTGACATGAATTGTTCATTTCTAGGAGCTTGGATCCAAATGGCTTTAAACATCAAGATGGGCCTGCTAGACTGTTGGATGACTTGTTATGGGCTCAGGAGCTGGTAGTTGTGGGTTAAGAAGGGTCAAGAAGTTATCTGTGGTTTCATCTCTCACAACTTGAGATATTTTTTAGCTCCTTTTTTATGTTATCCTCTGAGCATCTTTCTTCTTCATCTAGGGTTTCTCGGTTGAGTCTTAGCCTGAGTAATCTGGTCTGTATTTCATATGTAAATCATTCTATTGATGCTTTAGAGTGTGTGTGTGAGTGATATCTGTTTGTATTCAGTTTTTCTTTCATTTGTAAACTTGAATGTCTGAAATAAGATTTGGGAATTCACCCGGTTTGGGTAGATTGAGTGTTCAATCATGATTCTTGACAAACGATGAGAATGTTGGTGAACTAATGATGGCCAAAAAAAATATCCATCACAATGAACAAATAAAGATCCTCGTGAATAATAATTTGAGGGAAGCCAGAATGAGTTAAAGATAAATGGTGGCACTGGCATCAAATAGAAGTCATCCACAATTACAATCACATGGATTCAAGCCACTGACGTTTGTACGTGGTAGAAGGTTTCGATCTAGCAACAGAAAGTGGAGATATAAATCATGAACCAAGACCGAAACTTTTATTAGAAATAAAGCAATTAAGAACGAGAATTTCAAAGAAAATAAAGAAAAGAAATAAAAAAGCAACGTTGGGACAGGGCGGCGGCAGCACACCGCCCTATCTAGGGTTAGAAATCGGTGACAACGGCTAGTGTGGATCGTTTAAACTGTGATACCATGTAAGATTGTGGAATATTGAATTGATATTACTGAATACGTTACCTTACAATTTATAGAGATAATAAAGAAACCCTAATTAACCTAATGGGTCCGTGGGCTCATATAGTGGAGGTTAATGGGGGATGGCGGTGGCTGGGAAAATCGGATGGGGTTTTTTCGGTTAAGGACCTTCGCTCACAGATTCTTGATAGAAATTATGATATGGCAGACAATGATTTTTAGTGGTGCCCGGCTGTCGCGATCAAGGTCAATGTTTTTGCTTGGAGGGCAATGCTCGGACGATTGCCCACAGCTGATGCTCTTTTGCGCATAAACATTAATATCGGCTCGAATAGATGCTCTCATTGCTTGGATGTAGAGGAATCAATGGAGCATCTTTTCACGGGGTGCTCGTTTTCGGATATTGATTGAAATGTCGTTGTACAGTGGTGCAAGATTTCTTTACCGTTTTTTTCTCTGTCAGCGACGTGTTGCAGGGAGAGTTAGGGCTGTAAACAAACCAAACGAACACGAACGAGTCATGTTTGTGTTTGTTTGTTAACATGTTATTGGGCCATCAAACAAACACGAACAAATAACCGAACAAGATTTTTTGTTTGTGTCCTTTTGTTAACCAAAGAGCTTTGTTCGTGTTTGTTTGTGTTTGTTTGTTAATTATTTACATGTATGGTCAAACGAAACAAACGAAACAAACGAAACAAACAAACCAAACACAGTCACAAATAAATCAAACGAACATAAATGAACCAAACAAACAAACACATATATGCTTACATAAAAACAAATATCATTCATCCAAAGATCATAGTAGAAACTCAAAAGCCATGATTTAAAGATAAATCATCTATCCAAACTTCATATGTCAAACATAGTCCCATGCACATTTAAAGATAAAAAAACAACAATCTAAATCCGAAGTACATAAATATCGTTAAGTGTAAAATGTAAATTATAAATATTAGAGGTATGCGATGGCCATAAGTATTTTTAAAACCGAAAGGAAATTAGAGAATATCCAAAAGGAGATTGGAGGATTGTAGCCGTGTGTTGTTAAATGTAAAATGTAAATTATAAATATTTTTAAAAAATGTAGTTAAAGTAGTAATATTAACAAACAAACACAAACGAACAATACGAATAAACATAAACGAACGTTCACGAACACAACTGAACGAACGAGGTCTCTTTTCATTTTCGTTTGTTAAGCTAAACGAACAGAATTTTTTGTTTGTGTTTGTCCGTTTAGCAAACGAACGAACACAAACGAACTCCCGCCCGAACGATTCACGAACATTTTATTTAAATTTCGGTTCGTTTACAGCCTTAGGGAGAGTCACACGGGGCTAGGTCGTTTTTTTCTCTGGGGTTTTGTTGTTGGTTAATGATATAGCTGTTCCCAAATAAAAAAAAGTAACATATAGAGCTACCCAAACAAAAGAGTTTAAATTGGAATCTATTCATCCACTAACATATAAACTTGCTTAACTATTTTTCAGTCGCAATTATTGAGCCTGACAAAGGATCGCTATCAGCTACCAACCCAATTGAAACCGAGAACATGACCAATTAATTCTTTATAATCAACGGCAAACATTAACTGATCCAAAGGAAGAACAAAAAAAAAATTAAAAAGATGTTGAGTGGAGAAAGAAGCAGTACCACTTCCATCTTATTGTTATCAATCGTATTTATGCTCATAATGATGATGAGCCAAGAGTGTGACGGATGGATGGCGGCCTGCAACGGCAGTGTGACGACAGAGTGTCGGGTTTCAGAGTACGAAGAGCAAGAATTTATGATGGATACCGAAGAACATAGACGGATTCTCGCAGGAACTTCTGGCCATATCACTTATGATGGTCTGGATAAACCAGGTAGTCCGGCTTGCGGGAATAACTGTGAAGGTAAATACGATCCTGGTGCCAGGAAATGCAAACTATATGACAAATGTCGCTCTTGATGATCGAGCAGGCCAGCAGGGTGTTGGTTACTACTGTATGTATGAATCCTTTAGTTTTAATTTTGTTGTTGGTGATGTTGTAATCCTTTATCTGTTTTTTACAAGTTTCAAGTTCAATAAGAACGTACAAAAATGCAATGTTTTAAAAACCGGTTTTTTAGTTGAATCGGAAAACTTTCCGGGGCCGGTTCGACCGGTCGGACCGGTTAGACCGGCCGGTTGAACCGGTTATGTGTTATATATATTTTTTTATAAAAATGTTAATAAATTTGTGCACCACAACGAAAATAGTTAAAATACAATGATAATCCACTAAAAAATAATACCAAATAGGTATTTCATTAGAATATATAAGTTTTAAACTTTAAAAAATAATAAAAATAATAATAAATTAAAAAAAAATTAAAATTGTCAAAAAACCGGTTGAACCGGAAAAAACCAGAAAACCGCCCGGTTCAAAACGGTCCGGTTATGTTAAAAAAACCGGGGACTAAAAAACCGGTATGATGACCGGTTGGCGGTTGAACCGGTTGAACCGGTTTCTAAAACATTGCAAAAATGTAAAACCATGATGTATAAAATGTCGAATTTCAAGATTTTAGTCTTTATCTTCTGAATTTGGTTGGTGGGCTTTGATGATTAAAATTAATTGACACTTCCTAAGACGTTTTACATTAAAATTAGTTGACGTTTCCTAAGACGTTTTACATTAAAATTATTATACTTTTAACCCTCAAAACACAGTCCTATCCATTCAACAAATCGAGTGGACACAATCATACAAACTCCCAAAGTTAGCCTCAATTATTGAGCATTGAAACTAAGTGGTCATTTTTCAGCAACCCACTCATTAATAGTCACTTAAAGTCGAGAACAAGATGAACGCTTTATAATCGACAACAAATACTAAAAGTCTAAACCATCCAAAGAAAACCAAGATGTTCAAAGGAAGAGCAACCACCACCTTATCTCTATCAATCATTATCCTCATGATGATGATGATGATCAAAGATTCCGATGGGTGGATGATGACGGCCTGCAACGGCAGTACGTCGGAAAAGTGTCGGGTTTCGGAGTACGAGGAGCAAGAATTGATGATGGATACAGAAGAACATAGGCGGATTTTGGCAGGAACTTCTGGCCATATCACTTATGACGGTCTGGAGAAACCAGGTAGTCCGGCTTGCGGCAAAAACTGTGAAGGTAAATACAATCCTAGTGGCGGAAGGAATTGCAGAACATATGACAGATGTCGCTCTTGATTAGCAGCCAAAAACTGTGGAGGTAAACATATGCAAAAAAAGGTTTTGGTTACTATATGAATCCTTTTAGTTTTTTTTTTTCTTTTTTCTTCTTTGTTATTATTATTATTTTTTTGTTGATGTTGTGACGCTTAAACTTGTTTTACAAGATTCGCATTCAATAAGAATAAAACCATGATGCATAAAATGTTGAATTTCAAGATTTAATTTACTCCTATCTTCTAAATTTGGTTCTTGTGATCTCTTCAAGTTATTCAATATGGAGTACTGATGTTTAATAAGGTTGTAGAAGTCGCTAGGCGATACCAGATCGGTCCACTGAAGAGTTGCGAGTATTCGGTATACGTGGAGAGTATTAGGATATGGTAATTATAAAGAAAATAAATTTATAGAAATTATATACATGTTCAAATACTAAATTTTATAACAAAGTACTTAAACATTAATATATATAGGGTAAGGTTCACTTGAAAACCCCCCTTATCCTAAAAACCTAAAAACTTTTTTTTTATTCACTAAATTAAAAATAGAACCAGACCTTCATTTATCTTTGTGTGCCCTAGTTTGAAAGCATCTGGTTCATCAGTACTAGTACTGGTCATCGACTTCTATGGAGGACACATCGAGAATTGCATCACCATCTCCGGCGAAGAGGATGAAGTCTGCATCATTTTAAATCGCACCGAGAATCCCGTCCCTATTTTCGTTGGCGATTAGCCGATTATAAGGGGAATCCCGCCACCATGTCCACCAACGATTATGAGGAGAATTCCGTCAAGATTCGAGGAGTGGCGATAAACAAATCAATTTCGAATATCAAAATCAGTGTGTAGAAGGTAACTATTAAAATGGAAATTGAGACCATGGGGAATTAGATGGAACCATGGGGACCAAAAATGTTGACGTGAAATGAAGATGACGATTTCAAATGATGATATTAGAAAGAAGAAATTCATAATATTCTTTATTCTAATGGAAAAGTTAACTTCAAAATTTGCATATTGATCGATGTCATCTCCTTCCCTATTCCGTTATCATATTTTGATCTTCAAGATTTATAGTTACATCCACCTATTGAAACCTCGAAATCAAAATTATTATATCTATTACTTCTTGAATCTAGTAGACATGTGAATCAAATTTCTTGCGATTGCCTTAAAAAATATGAAGCAAATTTTCTTTTGGAGCATAAGAGAAAAAGCTCAGAGCATTATTGGTATGGTGGCCGAATTATGTATTGATGTGTACTTCAAATGTTTAGTGGTTTTTCTTTGTGTTTTTTTTTTCATGTCTCATTAGTTCCAAGGGAGTTCTTTTTTTGTGGCCTATGTTTGTTGCTTTTATGGTTGTGTTTCACCTAAATTGAGCTCATCCAAATGATGTATTAACGTGTACTTCTGTTTGAATGGGATGCATGGAACAAATTAGTGTTTTAAAGCAGGAATATATCAATTGGAATAATCATGGAGGGAGATGAAATTGAGAAGATTTTTATGGGTCAATCCATGACTAAATGGACTGATTACACTGAAATAAACATACACGTAGGGTTGTAAACTTGAAATAAATTAACGAACGTAAAATATAGAATATTGTATATATGCAACATAGAATATTGCATATATGCAACATAGTGTCGTTTACACTTAAATAAACATACACATAGGGTTGTAAACGTGAAATATATGCAACATAGTATATTGCATTAAAATATCATAATATTTAAACCTATAAACACGGAAATGTTGCATATGTGCAGCATAAGCAGAAATATGGTTTATTTAATGTTGCATATATGCACTATATAGAATATTGCATATATGCAACATAGTATATTGCATTAAAACATCATGATGTGTAAAAATATAATTAAGGACATGTTGCGTATATGCATCATATACATGTTGCATATGTGCAACATAAGTAGAAACATTGTGTTATTTGATGTTGTGTATATGCATTATATATTGTAGTGGGAATGGGGTTGTATATGTGCATCACAAAGGTGCTGCATATATGCAACATCGGGGTGGGGGTGGGGTGGGGGTGGGGTTGGGGGTAGGGGTTGTATTTGTGCAGCACAATGGTGTTGCATATACGCAACACGGGGGGGGGGGGGGGGTGTATATATGCAACGCAAGGGTGTTGCATACATGTAACACGGGGGTGGGGGCCGGTGAGGGGTTATATATATGCAATATAATTATGTTGCATATATTCAACACGGGGTGGGTGCAGGTTATGGGTTATATATATGCAATATAATTATGTTGCATTTATGCAACATGGGGGGGGGGGGGGGTAGAGGGGTTATATATATGCAATATAATTATGTTGCATATATGCAACACGGGGGGTGGGGGGGTGGTGATAGTTAGGATGTGAGTTAGGGGTTATATACATGCAATATAATTATGTTGCATATATGCAACACGGGGGTGGGGGGTGGGGTGGAGGGGTAGGGGTGCGGGTTAGGGATTATACATATGCTATATAATTATGTTGCATATATGCAACACGGGGGGGGGGAGGGGGTGTTGTAAATATATGAAACATGGAGGGAGTATGGTAGTGATAATATTAAAAATTAAATATTAAATTACTTTATTACCCTTCATTTAAGTGGTTTTTAGGTTTTTAGGCTAAGGAGGGGTTTTCACATGATCTTTACCCATATATATATATATATATATATATATATATATATAGAATTGAGTTATTCTAAAAAAGAACATTTCCCTAAGAAGCCTAGGATATAATTTGAGCCATTAGATCTAATAACCAAGGGTTTAGATGATTTTTTTTAAAAAGGATCGGTGAGATGGTTTCTAATTAGGCGCGTGAGAGTTGTAAGGGGTATCTGGGTCTTTTTGCACGTATCATATAGAGGAAAGAGAGGAGAAGTCGGGTAGCAATTACTCCAATCCGCAAGAATCCGCTAAGGAGCTTCAAATCCACAATTTGAGTATCAGAATCGGATAATTGATGCTATCAAACGATTCGCCATGCACCATATCTGTGAGAATTTGATTTCTGGTGACCATATTTAAGCAAGGGTTTTGTTCGTGCTCGATGGGTTGATTGGCTTGCATTGCGTGTTTTGCAGGAAGGGATCAAGGTGCAAAGGATAAAAAAAATGTCAGATGAAGTAAAAGGTGTTCATATAGGAACAAAGAGGAAGCTTGATGTGTTAGAACAGAGTAGCAATGAAGCATTAGAGGAATGATCTTTCTCAATCGGGGGTGACTCTGTGAAATGTGAGTTTTTAATTGTTTAATGTGTTAAGTTCGAAGCATCTAATGATTATTTTGTTGATCAGTCCGTGTAATCGAGGTTTGATGATGTGAATTAGTATGGATAGTTAGGTTTTTTAAGGATAAACCATTATGAAGCTGTTTTTGTTGGTAGTTGATAAGAATGTTAGTGACGAGAAGCAAAAAAATGAGAAGATTGATGGTGAAAGGAATCAAGAAACTATGGATGATGAATTGATGATAATGTTGAGGAGTATCATGATGCAAGTACAGGTAAGAGAATAATAGCAGGTAGTTGTTGTGTTTGTTGATATTTGATAAGGGTATGTGTTTTGAAAGTATGTTTTTTGCTTTCTTGATGTAGATTTTAGTTCTGGAAATGAAAGTGTTGGTGCAATGGCTGTTGAAAGGAGAACCAAACAGAGGCTTAATGCTCCAAAATGTTGAAGCAAATGACCCTTCATGTGTAGGTAAAGGGTCGGTGCTGATGGTGTGTGTGTGATTGTTGTCATATGTTTGTTTAGGGTTGTTTTCATATGTATAACACATTGGTTATGAAGTAACAAATAAGTGTTTTATTTCAAGTAAACCCGCGATCGTGGTGTATAGGAAGGGTGGGGATGGTTACGTGGGAGAACATATGCTTAAGAAAAAGTTTGATACTCCAGTAATTTATGCTGCGGGGTTTTGTCACATTTCTGATGATGATGGTTTGTATAGGCTTCAAATTAATATAGAACCATACATGGATGTTGATTTGAATGTGAGGAGGGTGATTCGTGATGGCCGCATATAACAAGATTAAAGGCAGACTAAAGATTTTGGAGAAGAATGCTAGTAAGAAGGGAGATAGGTGATGGTATTGTCTTTAATAGTAAGGTAGTAATACTAGTAGTTGTTGGGAACATTGGTTGTGTTTCATTATGTTAATGGTTGCTCTGGAATGATTATGTTTTGCTCAGAAGACAGGTGTATGTTTATGTGGTGTGAACCATTTTATGATATTTTGAAAATGGTATGATCTTTAAAATGAATACCCTTTAATCTGAAAGGTGTATGGACAGAAGTTTGTGTTTGATATCATAAAACACTCAAATTGATATTCTACAAACTGCGCATTTCATTTTATGAGTTAAGTAGAACTGTATATAAAACACTGAGAGCACAATGAAAAGTATATACACTCTTGAAACAATGACCTTGACACAATGATAGTGACGCAGAAAACATTTTAGGATGTTTTTGAAAATGGTAGATCTTGAAATGAATACCCTTTAATTTGAAAGATATAGAGATAGAAGTTTAGGTTTGATATCATAACACATTACATCTGAAATTGTACAAACTGCACATTTCATTTTATTAAATATAAGAAAGTGTATATAAAACACTGATAACACACTGAAAAGTATATACACTCCTGACACAATGTCCCTGACACAATGAACCTGACACAATGATAGTGATGCAGAAAACATTTTAGGATATTTTGGAAATGGTAGGATCTTTAAAATGAATACCCTTTAATTTGAAAGAGATATGGACAGAAGTCTGGGTTTGATATCATAACACATTACAATTGAAATTGTACAAACAACACATTTCATTTTACCATATAAAAGAAAAATGTATATAAAACACTGAAAAGTATATACACTCCTAACACAATGAACCTGACACAAAGAACCTAAAACAAGGAACCTGACACAATGATCATGATGCAGAAATATGAAGCGGAAAGAAATGGAAATTGCCACAACATGTGCACACATTTGGAACATCAAAAGTGAGATATGGTTTATTGCTGTAAAAAACTTGGGACAAGTATATTAGTTACTTATATATTTTGTAAGTAGAACTCCAGTTACAATCTTCTTGGGACATGTATGTTTTATTCGTTAAATATGTAGTAACCCCTTGAGGTTTGACAACATGTAGGTCACATAGTGACTATTAGAGGTAAATTAAAGAAAAATCTATAACTATACAACAACAATTCGTTAAAAGTTGATGGTGAAAGTGTTAAACTATATGGTGTAAATTGTATAAAACATAAAGCATTAGGGTGTGTTATGAAACATTCAAATACAAAAAACCGAAAATCAAGTGTCGTAATCCTAATTTATAAAATAAAAACAAGAATATGTTAAATTGTGAAAAAATGCAAGATTGTTAACTTGATGAGTTGGACCCAGATGTACTTGGACCATTGGTTTCACAAGGCTGCTAGATACGACCGTACAATTGCGGGAGTCATGGTCAACACCATGACACTTCGAGCATTTCCTTGCTTTCTTTTCGGACTGACTTATCGTTTGTTCGCGCATTGACTTCAAACGTTTATCTAGATCACATCATTTAAATTTATTTCCAATAGGGGCACATATGGTGGTGTTAGATGGTTGTGTGGACCCGACATAAATAGCCATACGATTCTTTTGGTCTAGCTCCGGACGATACTATAGGCAACCGGTCAACTTCACTCATATATTTCTTGATTTTGTCTCTAAACAAGCATAGGATCTCCATGTCCCTAACTAACTTCTTAACAACGTACTAAGTTGAGAACATGACGTCACAAACAACAACATCGACATCAATACCAGCATCTGTGATACCGTCTAGGGGTACCATAGGTTGGTTTACGACATTAGGAACAACCTCCTGTGTCCACCTCCTCAATACATTTGCTTTGGAAATTCAAGTACATCAAAAAACCTGAGGACGTAGAAAAACTAGCACACTCACAGATAGATATTCTTGAAAAACAGCATAATACGATGCCAACTTTATTGAAATATGAATCTAATTAAATTTAAAAATGAAACATATAACAACCATACAAAACACATTGGGCAACATGTCTAATATGCTATATGAATAGTAAAACCTAACACGGGACAAAGAGATATATCATAATACAACACATTGCTTACATAAATCAAAAAATAAAGAATGTGATCCTAACAAACTTGACAAACAAAATACAAAATTAACAACTTGTCAACAATCGTGAATTTTAATATATTTTCTAGATAACTACAAAACACAATAGCCGAAATTGCATCAAAATACAATCATAGCTTTGTAAAACTTTAACATTTTATCTATAACACAATAACCAATTCTTATTAATCTTGACTTTTAAGCGTTTGGCTATAATACTACATAATACCACCCCTCGAAATTGCATCAAAATACAATCGTAGCTTTTTGTAAAACTTAACTAATGTTGACACGAAAAATAATACTGACTATATACATATATGCTTACAACAAACATGTCCGCAAAACATAAATATGCTGACTATATAAACTGATGCTCAGGCACCGAATATAATCATATTTACTTAAATTTGTTCTGACCAGAATGTTCAAAACAAAAACACTAATCTAACTCATGAAATATGATAATGATTTGCATATGATAAATTTGTAAAAATTCATAACCAACGTCCCATGTTGGTTCAGGCCCCTTACTCAACACACACTAACACACAAAAATTACGTATGTATGTGTGTGTATATATTTGTAGTAGAAAAAATGGAGAAAACATGCAGAGAGAGAGAGATAGATGAAAACTACTACTTCACATTATTCACTTTATAACAGGCTATATAGCCTTTACAAAAGACCACCCACTACCCATGTAAACATGAAAATAGCAACAAACTCCTAATCACCTAAGGAACCGGTACAACCCACTATCCCAAATTACATTTACGTCCATATGTAGAAGAATGGGTCAAACTCTACCAATTATTCTTTTAAACTAAATGAACACGTGACTAGATAATAAACTAACACATAACTAAAACCGACACATTAAACCCGCGACCCGGTAAACCAACCGATTAATCCAACATTCACCCCCTTAATCGGTGATTATTCACGCCTTTCTTCACTGCATCGAAGTCACCATCTTCACGATCTCGAACCATCTCGACTTTTACCGAACACACCTCGATCACGTTCAAAGTCTTCTCGGTTCATCCCGAATCAAAGTTAACCACACTTGTAACATTTCACATGGCATATCACTAGAACCGTTCATTAACATCTTGACTGTTCACGGATAAACGACCTCTCTCCGGCCACATCCAAAGCCATCCGATTTGAACTCCAACACCATAATGTACACCGTGTTTTTTTCTTGCTTTACAACCTTCATCGATCACCATTGTTCAAGAGGCCTCTCCACCGACCTAAGAAAACAAAGTCACCCGCTTCTAACGTTTTCTCACCTTGCCAAACGAAGCGAATCCAAAGCCACCTGCTTTGACGGATCCTTTCTGCCCGATTTTCACGCACTAACGCCGGTCTCCCCTTATCACGAACAAACTGATGAACGCTGAAAATCAGCAGCACCCCCTACTGAAAAAACTTCACAAAACAGCCACTAGACACACCGGTGTTCACCCGTCTCCGTCTACTGCTGTAAGACAACCCCTAAACAACCCCTTCTGTCCCGGAATGAAACCCGGTTCCCTGCTGCGTTTGCCCCGCAGCGGAGGGCTACACCCTTTCTCGAAGCCGACTCTCAAACCGTCTTCTCCGTCTTCACGAGCCCTCGGCTCTGATACCAAATGTTGGTTCAGGCCCCTTACTCAACACACACTAACACACAAAAATTACGTATGTATGTGTGTGTATATATTTGTAGTAGAAAAAATGGAGAAAACATGCAGAGAGAGAGAGATAGATGAAAACTACTACTTCACATTATTCACTTTATAACAGGCTATATAGCCTTTACAAAAGACCACCCACTACCCATGTAAACATGAAAATAGCAACAAACTCCTAATCACCTAAGGAACCGGTACAACCCACTATCCCAAATTACATTTACGTCCATATGTAGAAGAATGGGTCAAACTCTACCAATTATTCTTTTAAACTAAATGAACACGTGACTAGATAATAAACTAACACATAACTAAAACCGACACATTAAACCCGCGACCCGGTAAACCAACCGATTAATCCAACATCCCAAACACACTTAATAATAAAAAAAAAATTTGCTCTATTTCTTAAATAGTAAAATGTTTAGCAATTGATGATAGAGAAATCGGTAATGTGAGAAGAATAATGATTGAAATACAATTGAGCTAAGAGTACGTAGCGAGATCATGGTGTAAGATACTATATCTGCGTCAAAAGAATATATGAATAAGCATGGACCTTGATTAATCATGGAATTCATCTTCTTCTGGTAGGGTTTTCTCGCCAATTGCTAGAGAATAGAGCTTAATTGTGTGCTGATTCAGCTTTACGCCCACAATTTTTGTTGGTTGAAGAGAAAACATAACAGCCTCCTTAAATTAAGCACATCTTGATTAAAACACATCTTTGGTATTTTGGCAGATTACCATTTTGCCCCTAAAGCCTAAAATGAATCCATTCCACGTGTCATTCTCTAATTGCATCCTAGGCTTTTTAGGTTTAATTGTTTTTTTAGTTGAACTTAAACCTATATAGATATATATATATATATATATATATATATATATATATATATATATATATATATAGGTTATATATATATATATAGGGTTAGGTTCAAATGAGAACTTTTTCTTTTGAGAACTTTTAAGAACCATTCTCAGCCACTAATTTTCAGGGGGGAAACATTCAAATTCATGGGGGGGATTTCCTTATATATAACTTGTGGCTCAGAATGGTTCTCAAAAGTTCTCAAACCCAATTAGTTCTCAAATGATCATTTCCCTATATATATAATATATATATATAGGGTAAGGATCCTGCGAAAACTTTTTTTTTTGCGAAAACCTAAAAACTAACACTAAAACCTTCATAACTTTTACATACGTTAATATTTTTCTATGAAACTTGCACCAAAAATCTTAAAATTCTATTGTCTTTCATTCTGGAAAAGAAATTGATATTTCGAAGAAAAAAAAAATTAGTGCACATGTGTATTATTAGTGCACATGTGCACCATTTTCATTAGTACTACACAAATGAGAATTGTCATGCGAAAACATATTGTTTAGGTTAAAAACATTTAAAAAAACTAAAATATTCATAAAACTAACGATAATTCTACATATGCACTATAACTATTAGTTATAGTGCACATGTGTAGCATAAAATTTAAAAAAATTTAAAACGTTAAATATATTTTCAGAGTTAAAGATAACACAATTATAAGATTTATGGTGCAATTTCTCTTTAAAAATATTAATGTATACGACACGTATAAAGTGCTTTATTATTAGTGCACATGTGCACTAATAAAAACCCACGAAAAACTAACAAAATTATAACGTATTTGATGCGATTTTTCTAAAAAAAACATTAACGCATACTATATGTATGAGTTTTATTATTAGTGCACATGTGCACTAATAAAAAACGACGAGACGTTAAAGTTTTTTTTTTATTTTTTCCAGAATTAAAGAACTCATAATTCTAAGGTTTTTGGTGCAAATTTTTTAAAAAAATATGATCGTATGAAAAAGTTATGAAGGTTTTAGTATTAGTTTTTAGGTTTTCGCAAAAAGATGTAGTTTTTACATGATCCTTACCCTATATATATATATATATATATATATATATATATATATATATATATATATATATATATAGGGGATGGATATAATAAAAACCACTTTGAGTTGGAAAAACCGTGGAAACTACCACAAAACGATTTTTTTTCTTCAAATGTTTTCCAGTGATTATATGCGTTAATACAAGCCCTATGGTGAAAAAAATTAAAAAAAAACGCCTACTAGTTTTTTTTTTTAAATTCCGAAATCTGACGTTACGTCATGTTACATATGTAACATTTGCCTGTTACATATGTAAAATGCCTTGTTACATATGTAACAAAATCCGTAAATAACTTTAAAAAAAATCTCTAGGCGCTTTTTTATTTTTTTTTCCACCAAAACCATAAAAAATGAATGTGGAATCTATAAAAAAATACATCTAAAAAGAATAACAAATTTTTTGACGTATTTTTTGGCCGGTTAACTTCTTTTTGCAAAAAAATCGGTTCTTAAATATTTTTTTAAAAAACATTTACTCGGCGTTTTTTTTTATTTTTTTCATAAAGGCTGTTTTTTTAAGTTAGAGAGTCACCATAAAAAAATCAGAACAAAAAACGAAATTTTTAGCTTAGTTTTTACGGTTTTTTCCAACTCGTAGAGGTTTTCATTTTATCATTCTCCTATATATATATATATATATATATATATATATATATATATATATATATTGAAAAGTTCAATGTAGAACTCTTCAAAAGTGTAGACCCCGTAGACCCCTCTAATCACCATTGGATCAATTAATCTAAGGACCGAGATTGATATACCGAACTTATTGAGACTTTTAAATGAAATCACACGGAAGGGCACTCTTGTATTTTCACATTAAATGTTTTTTACATCCCCTTCTGGTTCCTTTTATTTTTGCGGTTAGCCATATTTCACTTGTCTTCTTCAACGATTCGTCTTCATCGATTTCTCCTCTTCTAATGGATCTCCTCCAATTGTTCTTCTTCTGATCATCGACGTAAGTTAGATTTTGATTTTTGATGTTAACGAGTACTGCAAATAACTGGCTCTTTGTTTTCGTTTTTTTTTTGGGGTTTTAGCATCTGATGATAGATCGTTTTTTACATTTTTGAGGCTTTCGTTTCTAAAGTTCAATCGGTTCAATTAAGGTTTCTATTTTGTTAATCATCTCTCCAAATTAGCTTCTTTTTTAAGGTTATATAAGGCTATCACACATTATAATCTTCAATCATGCGAATTTAGGTTTCACACATTATAATCTTCAATCATGCGAATTTAGGTTTTTTGAGATCAATCGTGAAATTGACTCCTTATTTTAGTTTGCTGATTTCTTTCTTCCGGCTTCCGTTTTGTGAATTTGGTAAATCAGGTTCTTTGTTGGATCTCGATTAAGCTAAATTGTATTTACTTAGAGACAAAGGTGATCATGAATGCGCTTTAACTTGGATTTTGCCTACTTTGGATTTTAGAATGACATGAATTTGAGCTTCCATAGAAAAAAATTATCATCTAAATCAAACTTTGTAACATGTTCAGATGCTCTGCTTTTGTCAGTCTAAAACTTTTCAATAAGGATGACTAAAACTTGAAATGGAGCCTTCTGTGCTGGGAGAGCTTTCACTGAAGGTTTCCCAAATAGAAAATTATACTTGAGTCTTATATAAAAGATAATAGAAAAACTACAGTGAGTCTTATATTTGAAGTGAGTCTTATACTACAGAGTGTTATTCTTAAACAAAGTTGCAGAGGGTTATATAAATACTGCAGAATGTTATTCTTAAACAAAGTTACAGAGGGTTATATAAATAAACTGCAGTGACTCTTATATTTGCAGTGAGTAGTGAGTCTTATATTATGGTAATTATTATTTCGTTGTTGTTTGATAGGGAAGTTTTAATTTGATCTGATTCTAGATGTTTTCTTACATTAGCAAATTTGCAGGCATGTGTTGTTGTTTTAATCAAGCTCATAAGGTAACTAAAACTCACTGATTATTATGCATGTTTCTTTGACCTGGCTATTCTGCAGAGGGGCATGTATGAAAATAAATGTTTTCTTACATTAGCAAATTTGCAGGCATGTGTTGTTGTTTTAGTCTTTACTAAGAAATTTTGATTGTCATATTCAATTCCTCACGAGCCATGAAGTTTTTCATCTCATCTATGAAAATAAATGTTTCTTTGTACATAGCGCTAGATTAGATGTCGAAACAAGAAACTGATAATTACTTAATTACTATTTGTTTTGTTTAATTTCTGGGCAAGTTTAGTTACAACTTATAATGGAACCATAATCATAATTTTGATAATACATGAAACTTGACTGATCGGTTCCATTATGTTACGGTTCATTTAATTTGGAATCTGGTTTTGAAGTGGGTAGGTTATTAGTTAAACCACCTTTGACCAAAGTTTTTTGCATGTGGTCATTAAAATGTTGAGACTTGGGGCCTTGGACTAAAGTTTTGTGCTTGGGATCATTAA
This sequence comes from Deinandra increscens subsp. villosa, assembly GCA_039602395.1. Lineage (NCBI taxonomy): Eukaryota > Viridiplantae > Streptophyta > Magnoliopsida > Asterales > Asteraceae > Deinandra > Deinandra increscens. The sequence goes on from JBCNJP010000025.1 coordinate 71,379,229, forward strand.
AGTTTTGGGGCTGGGGTCTAAATATAATGTTAAATTGGGCAACATCTCAGTTTTTAACACATTCCCTAGCTTGTTCCATGGTTGCTGCATACCACCAGTTCACGTCTGCACATGTGTGATTTTTCTATTTATTTACTTTTCACATGTTATCTGATGAGTAGTTAGTTTATTCATTGGGTAGATCATGACCACTAGTATGTTAGTGGGCAGTTTCCAATTTTCTATTTGGTTTTATGTACTGCAAGTTTCACTTTAAAGTTTATTAAACACAAAAATCTTTTGAGCAAATCTCTCTATTGTTGATTTTTTTTATCAGGGGCTCAATTCTTGGATGCTAGTCAAGTTTTTTAATCTGGTCAAACAATTGGTATGCTAAAAGAAGTGTATGGCTGGTTGTAGAAAAATCAACAGTTTGTATTTTAAGCCATGTGATGACCAGTTTTTAATATGAGCCATGGTCAGAAAACTTTTAATTTGACTTTTATAAGTATGAGCAGCATGTTAGGGATTGAAAAAACTAAATATCTTTTTTTTTGTTCATTCATGTAACCGACGATAACATTTTTTGTTAATGTGTTTCATAATTCAGATAGCTAGGATTTGAATTTTCATATGTAGCACTCATTCTGGCCTGTTATTTATAAGTGATTTATTCAGATTATGTTTCAATCACTAACGGGTCAAATGTATACAAAAATAAGCATTTAAAAAAGGATGTCAACCTTATAAAATTCAGTGAGTTTTAAAATTTCGGTGAGTTTTAAAATTTCAGTGTGTTTTAAATTCAATGAGTTATATTCTGTGAGTTTTATACATAATATAACTGAGTTTTAAAGGTATCTCAATGTGACTTGGTTTTGGGATAAGAAATTTAAGAATGCTGTTATTTTTTTGTTTTGCTATGTTGCAGGACCAATTGTTGTTAACAACTATACTTGTCAAGCATTACAAGAAAGCTTAGTAGAGAAATTGAACACAGCTGCCCAAATCCTGTAAATCATATTTTTTTCGGCTGAAAACTGTTTTGCTCAATTGCGAGTACACTTGAAATTGTGAAATCTGTATGATGGTTTTGTTATGAAATGCATGTAACGTTGTTTAAGAGATGTAATCTGCTAGTTTATTTGTTGCAAGTGATATTAATGGATCACACTACTAAATTATTGTTTCATTTTTTTTTTCTTTTTTATAATTTTCATTTATCCTCAGTTGATATAATTCAATTGCTATTCTAATAACTCTTCCAACATTTTTTAGCCTGAGAGTCAATCAAGTAGCTGATTTTTGGAATTTGTATTAGCCTGCTCATGATTAAGCTTGGCCAACAGGGTGGGTTGTATAGGTTCAGGTCATGAGTAAAACCCATATACAATTTATTTTTTACCCAATTCAATTCATTCTTTGTAGAAGGAGTCATGATTAGCACTCAGGGAATAAAACTCATCGAATATAAGCCATGGTCAAAAAACTTTTAATTTGACTTTTATAAGATGAGCAACATGTTAGGGATTGAAATAACCAAGTATCTTTTTTTGGTTTATTATGTTTACCCAAAATGATACAAGGGATATTGTTCATTCATGTCACCCACGGTAACATGAAAAAGTGATTTATTCAGATTATGTTTCAATCATTAACGAGTCAAATGGATAGAAAAATAAGCATTAAAAAAACAGGTCAAACTTATAAAATTCAATGAGTTTTAAAATTTCAGTGAGCTTTATACAGAAGATAACTGAGTTTAACGATGTGTTTCCGAGTTTACTTAAAGAGGGAAAAGAAGAGAAAAGAAAGGAAAGGAAGAGAAAGGAAAAGAAGAGAAAGGAAAGGAAGAGAAAGAAAGAGAACAAATTTTTTTGTTTCCTTTCCTTTCCCTCCTTAAGTGAAACTCAGGAACACGAAATTTTTTAAACTTCCTTCCCTTTCCTTTCCCTTCTCTCCTAAAATGAACACGGGAACACAGTGTAAAAGTATTAATCAGTAAATTTTCAGCTCAATCAAACACATTTAAAACACATGATGTTAGTCTAAAACCAATAAACACGATGTTTACATGGTGGGCCAAAAAGTTTTAAAACAATAAAGAAATCTTGATGAACCAACAAACAAAACCATAGTAATTATAATATAAATGTAACATGTTTAATCCAAACATAACAAAGAAATCTAAATGAACCTAAAACACCAAGAACAAGTTTCCAAAACTAAACATCTTGATACTAAACTGAACGACAATTTGAATTTGAAAACTTTAATTTCACCAACATCCAAATTTCTCGATATTCTCATTCATTTTTCTTCGGCTTTGGTTTAGGGTCCACATGTTCCTTCATCCTTTTGTAGTTCTTTCAACTACTGCGTCTTTCAAAATCATTCTTACATCATTCGGTCATTTTGAAAGAATGATTTTGAAACATATCCAATTAAATGCCTACATAAGAGAACACACCGATACCCAAAAATGTTAGTAGCACTACTATGAGGCCATTAGCTTTTAAACAATCAAGAATAACTGGACATATTCAAGCTCATATCACATGTCAATGACTTTTATAACTCAGTGAGTTTTATGGCATTCGCGCTCTCACCAAGAGGGGTTGGTGTTTTAACTGAGTTTTATAACTCATTGAGTTTTAACTGAGTTATATAACTCACTGAGTTTAACTGAAGTTGAGTTTTATAACTCAGTGAGTTTTGACGTTTTGTAACTAACTGAGTTTTCAGTGAGTTTTATAACTCACTGAGTTTTAACTAAGTATAACTCATTGAGTTTTAACTGAGTTTCATAACTCAGTGAGTTTTATAACTCAATGAGTTTTAACTGAGTATAACTCATTGAGTTTTAACTGAGTTTTATAAGTCACTGAGTTTTATAAGTCATTGAGTTTTAACTAAAGATGAGTTTTATAAGTCACTGAGTTTTAACTGAAGGTGAGTTTTATAACTCTGTAACCTATAAAACTCACTAATAAAACTCAGTGAGTTTTATATAACTCAGTGGCTTATATAACTCACTAATAAAACTCAGTGAGTTATAAACTCAGTTTAAAACTCACTCTTATTTTTGTATAAAACTCTGAATTTTATTATTATTATCCACTCGAACCGAACTAGCGTTTCTAACTTGATTAAAAATCACTGATTAAAAAAAGAGTTTTTGCAGTGAATTTAATTACAAACAAGTATTAGTGTTTTTAAAACTCATTGAATATGAACAACTGAAAATAAAAAACAAGTTTTAAAAACAAAAACTTTTGCAGTGAGTTTTAATTATAATTATAATCATTTATATATAACTAAAACTCACTACAAAAGTCTATGTTTTTAAAAATTGTTTGTAACTTTCATTTGTTCATAACCAATGAATTTAAATCAAATTCAATTTTGCAGTGAGTTTTTATAAATTTGCAAATTCACTGAAAATTATGAGCCTTATGGAGCAAGCTTTTGAGTTTTGAGTCAATTCAAAAGTCAAAATCCACATAACATCTAGAAAGCCACAAACAAAAATGAACACAAAGCAATGCAGGCCAAGTGTGTGTAAATATATATCTTTTCCAACCTGAACTTCACCCATTTGGGTTTGATCCCACTTATACGAAAAATGAGCTTGCTTTAAAACATTTTTCTTTCCGTTTTTTGCCGTTAAATTGGTTGAAGAAAAGTTGTTATAATGACTTGTTTCCTGTGCCATAAAAGCCTCCCTACTTTGGATTGGTCCTTATTTAATTACATATGTCAACGTACCTCATTCGCCTTTTTCGCTCAAAATTGGGACTATAAGAGGATTCATCTGGACCAGATATACAATTGCCCACCTGCACAAATGACAACAAACATCAATCACTTTTAACCATCTGGGCATCTTTGAACCTTTTAGCTATAAATGAGTCTATTCAACTGATTAAGTTGTGTTTTGTTTTGTTTGGGACTTGAAGAATCAACAAAATCAAACAGTTAACAGTCGTGTCCTTCCTTAGAGGTGGGGATGGTTAGTTATTTTACATCAATCTCAACAATCAGTTTTCTTACAACAACTTCTTATTTCAACAATCAGTTTTCTTGAAACCCAGACTGGCCTATTGCGAACAGTTAGCTATAAATATATATTTTCAATACAGAACTTAACGGTTTTAAAACTCATTGCAAATTTAAAACTTATCATTGTTCAAATTAAACTCACTAGAGAGTGTTCAATTTATAAACTATAACAGTGAAGTTATTTAAGCTATAATGATGCAGGTCAATTAACTCAAGTTTATCTCATGGTGCATCTTAGTGAAACTTATATACCAACTCAAGTTTATAATTGCAAACATATATCCAAATAGTCATCTAATAAAAATCATATAAAACAGTTTTATATTAGTTTATTTAAATAATATAACTCTCTATCTCATAGCCTTCAAATTAAGATAAATATTAGTCTTTCTGGAACTCTCTAGCTGCATTTTTTTCTATAAGATATTTATATTTAATCTATAAGTTCAAATAATAGGTTTATTAGTAACAAATAGTAAGAAATTTACTAAACTCACAGTTACAAAGTTAATGACACAGTTGCTACAAACAAATAAGATAAGAATCAACATGTTTCAAACTATGTTTACTTTCTAGAATTTTATGACTCTGACTAAAACTCACATTAAACTATAGATGATTTAGTCACTTTTATATGCTATTGAATATGAGTTCACTTATATAAGTAACCTTGCAGTGAGTTTTAAATAAAACTCATGTTCTAGTGTGTATTCAAAACTTAATGGTTCTAAACTCACTGTAATTTTTAAACTAAATCTTTGTGAACGTCTAAATGATGTCAGGCAAGAGCAAAACTCGGCAATGATAAAGTTAAAGTTTATGCTGACTATAGATTGAATGGAAAATACCCTAAGGCTGCTGCGAAGGTGTGCCTTTCATAGTAATATAATCATGACCTTTATTTATACTTTAAAACTCATCTCAAATAGCAATTGTTGGTACATTTGTTTCAGTGAGTTTTTAAAACCAGTGAATTTTGCAATGAGTATAAAAACTCACTGTTGACTACTCGAAACAAAAATTCATAGAGAAGCATACAATCTATGGATTTTAAACAGAAATAATGTTGAAGAGTAAACAGATATTCAACGAGCAACCTTACATACATATATGTTGATTTTACTAAAAGGATCAAGAAGAGCATCAAATTTCTTCAAATTACCATACAATCTATGGAATTCGTGAGTTTATCTACAAGTTCTAGCCTTGAGTTTAAACTAGGGTTTAATAAATCTGAGTAAGATCGAGTTTGATTACCTTTTCTTATCGTCCGATCCTAAGTTATATGTATCTCTGAACACGCTTCTTGATCTGAATCCATTCAACGGTTGTTCTTCGGTGTAGACGGTGTTTCTCCGTTGTGTGTCATCGGCTCTCCTGCGATTCTCCGGTGGATGGATTTGGGTTGTGCTTCTCCGATCAGGTGTTTCAAAGAAAGGAGGCGTGATTTAAGATAGGGTTTATGACGATCTTACCCCTTAAGTAAACAATCGCGTGTTTTAAGATCTAATGGTTAAAAATAGGGTCTACCGGGTCTACATTTTTTATAGGGTATACAATGAACCCTTCCCTATATAGGGTTCATTGTAGACCCTATAAATATATATATATATATATATATATATATATGAATAGAGTTAACTCTCATTTTCATCCTTGTGGTTTTCTCAAATATGTCATTTTAGTCCAATTTTAAAAATCTTGCCATTGACACTCTGGGGTTTCATTTTTTTTGCCATTTTAGTCCAAAACTCAACACCGTTAAATGTAACCGTTATATCCAAGGGTATTTGTGTCATTTCAAATTAAAAAAAAAACTATTAATTAAAATCCCGATTAATATTTAATAATGTGAAAGTAGGACATGAGTCTTCTTCTGATCGCTAAACCTGTTAGGAATTCAAGTTATAATCTCTGAATGCATTGTTCATACTTGGATGTTGGATCCAGTGGCGGCTCCAAAAATTCAAAAACAAGATCGGGCCCGAGGCGAAATAAAAACCGGGCCCTTATAAACATAAGTGAAAGAAAAAAAAAGGAGTAGGTAGGATTCGAACTAGGGACCTCTAGGTTACACATTTACATCAAACATTAATACCATATACACCAATGACTTTTTTGTTATAGTTTCAAAATACAATATATTAATACACAATTTGATGTATATATATATATATAACAACATATTACAAAAATTCCGGGCCCCTTAAAATCCCGGGCCCTAGGCGGTCGCCGTTCTTGCCCTCCCTCATAGCCGCCCCTGGTTGGATCCCATATGGATTGTTACTCGTAGTTTCTGGTTTTGAGTGTAATGATATTATGATATGCATGATCCATATTGAGATTTATGTAATCGGTTGCTTATTTTGTAGAAGATATACATACAAATTTTTTTAAGCTCTGCTTAACATCATTTTTATATAACTGACATTATTTTTTCCGATATAATAGTTTTTTTATAATTTGAAATGACACAAATACCCCTGGATCTAACGGTTATATTTAATGGTGTTAAGGTCTTGGACTAAAATGGCAAAAAAAATGAAACCCTAGAGTGTCAATGGCAAGATTTTTAAGATTAGACTAAAATGTGAGGAAACCACAAGGATGAAAATGGGAGTTAACTCATATGAATATAATGTTCAACAATATATCAATACGTGATTATTAATATAAGTCTTCTATAGTGATGAAACAAACTTTTTGTTTAACGGACGTCACAATATAATTTTACATTTTTACCTTATAAATATACGTTAGTTATCTTTTTACCACTATACATAACAAGGATTATAAGCATTGACGGGAGAGTGGGTGAGAGTGTCGCCAATCAAACGCAGATTTTTGATCGCCTATACCTGATGTTAGCCTCCTACCACCGAGGTTGACCGAGTGTACCCACCCTAGGTGGCTTACAGAAAAAAACGTCTCAGCAACCTAGGACCTAGCAACTCCTTGACAAGTACTCGACCATCTACACCGATTTTTACTAACATTATTGATTTTTTAATACATATAAATAAATAAGGAATACAAAAAGAGATGATGAGATTGCTTCAAGATCTCAGCTGTTTGTGGTGTGATCTTTTTTTGGAGGGGTTAAAATATGGATCAGTCAAGAAATCACAAATTGCGATAACAAAAATTTATGGGAAAAAGACAAGAATAGTCATGTTGACCATTCTTGAGACTAAAATAGCCCCTTAATTTTTCTTTTCCTCAAAATAGCCACTCAACTACGGTCTTGACGACCATAGTTACGGTCTTGACGATCGTTGGTCCACCGAGCCAACCACAGTTTGCCACGTCACCACGTACGGTCTTGACGACCATAGTTACGGTCTTGACGACTGTAGGTCCGTTTCCCAAAAAGGTTCTCCGGAACATTCTCTGGTCATCTTCTCCGACGATTTAAACCCCATCTCCGGTCAGTTTACCACCAAGTCGTCGGAACCATTTCCGCCCATCTTCTCCGAAGCATTTAAACCGCATCTCCACGTTTAATCTAATAGGATGGTTGGACTGGTTCAAATAAATACACCATAAACACATGTTGTAAGTAATGATGATTTAGTTTTTCGAAACTTACACTTTCTTTTCGAAACTCACACTTTCTTTCCTTTCTGTTAGAAATATTAATTATGGATCCATCACTCTCTTCCACGCAGTCGGGCACCTTCGATCACAACCCTGACAGTTTCACAGTACTCATCAGCCTTGTGGACTTGGTGGTAAACTGACCGGAGATGAGGTTTAAATCGTCGGAGAAGATAACCGGAGAATGTTTTGGCGGCTTGGTGGTAAACTGACCGGAGATGGGGTTTAAGTCTGTCGGAGAAGATGACTGGAGAAGGTTCCGGCGAACCTTTTGGGAAACGAACCTACGGTGGTCAAGACCGTACGTGGTGACGTGGTAATCTGTGGTTGGCTCGGTGGGCCAACGGTCGTCAAGACCGTAACTACGGTCGTTAAGACCGTAGTTGAGTGGCTATTTTGAAAGGAAAAAAAGTCAATAGGTTATTTTGGTCTCAAGAATGGTCAAGATGGCTATTCTTGTCTTTTCCCAAAATTTAACCGATTAATAAAATTCAAAACAACCATTCATTAAATATAAGAAAAATATTTTCGTGTTTTAACCATCACTTTAGCAAGGTCAACTATACCATTGACGTTGGCAAAATTTTCTCTTGAGCATAATGTGATGTGATGATATAATTCATTTGGAGCAACTTTGATCAAATTTAGGAGAAAAAGTCACACGGATTCGAAGCCATCATATCTTTTTCATTCTAATAAAGCAATAAAATAATATCCACATGTCACTTTACTAAGGTGTCCACATCATCCTCCACCTTAACAATTCACTTGTCAACACCACATTTAATTTCAATTTTTTTTTCATTTAAGAATTCAAAATTTCCAAATTTAATATTTCAACTTTCTAAATCTAAAATTCAACATTACATTTAACTAAAATTAGTTATGAATTTGTGTTAATATTTATTACTTAGGATGGGGGTATGTCTCGGCATACCCCCTCGGCAAACCTTCGGCGACTTCGGCAAAGCTTCGGTGACCATACCTATCCATGCGGCATCTTTGTTTTCGGCAACCCCCTCTCCCACTTTCGGCGATTAGTTGCCGAGAATCATCCAACCATTTTGACCGTTGAACGGTCATAAATCGGACCGTTAAACTTTTTTTTTTTTAATCCAATTCAAATACTATATAAACCACACCATTTCTCATAATTTGTATACCTCTTCTCCTTCAATTCAATCACAAAAAAAAACCTCTATATTTTTCTCTCAAACATGGTTCGTCCTCGCCCAAAATATAGACTCCCACCCGAACTTATGACTTCATCTAGTAGTTCGAGTGGGTCGGACGAGGATGCCATGGAGTTCATGAGGAGTTGTTATCGCGTTGTCTTAGGCAAAGAAGCTCGAGAGACGAATACAAGGACAAGTATTTATCGGAATCGTAGGGCGAGTCATGATCGATTGATTGAGTTATATTTCGCCGACGAGCCACGTTTTCACGAAGGTATTTTTAAAGATAGATTTCGAATGTCTAAGAATTTATTTAATCGTATTTTGAATGATGTTGAGAGTAATTTCGAGTGGTTTACTTTACGTTTCGACGCGAGGGGCCGTCCAAGTTTCACGGCTTTACAGAAATGTACGGTAGCTATTCGTCAATTGGCAACCGGTAACGTGCCTGATGAATACGATGAATTTTTAGAAATGTCCGAAAGAACATCACGTGAATGTTTACACTACTTTTGTGATGCTATAATTAAGCTTTATAAAGATGAATTTTTGCGTTCACCGACTAGCCATGATCTTGCTCTTTTATATGAGGCCCATTTAGAAAGACATGGCCTTCCTGGCATGATTGGTAGCATCGATTGTATGCACTGGGAATGGAGAAACTGTCCAACAAAATATAGAGGACAGTATCATCGTGGTGATCATCCAAAACCAACGATAATACTAGAGGCAATTGCGTCACAAGAAATGTGGTTTTGGCATGCCTTTTTTGGTGTCGCAGGTTCGAACAATGACATAAACGTGCTAAATCATTCAACGGTGTTCACGAACGAGTTGAAAGGTATTGCTCCGAAAGCTCCTTTTATTGTTAATGGTCGGGAATACAAACGGGGCTACTACCTTGCCGATGGTATATATCCCACTTGGTCTACTTTTGTAAAAGCATATACACATCCATATGCAATCAAAGAGAAAAAAATGTAGAAGGTGCAAGAGGCTGCAAGAAAAGACGTCGAAAGAGCGTTTCGTAGGTTAAAAGTTAAGTGGGCCATAATCGATCGAAAAGCACGGCCAACAGACATAGATTTGATGGAGAATATCATGTACGCTTGCATGATACTTCACAACATGACACTGAAAGACGAGGGCGTGGCTATATCACCGGTACACATTCGTGATCCTCCAGTCCAGCCGAACGACAATGAGGATGTTTATATGGAGATACGAGATAGCGAGACACACTTTCAGCTACGATTCGACATTACGGAGCACATCGCCGCAAACTTGGAGGTCGAGCTAACGGAAGCAGAGCTAAACGCAAATCCTCCAACCTAGATTTGTATGTTATTTTTTAATTTGAAGAATAAATGGTGGTTGTTTATTTTTTTTTAGGAATTTGGTAAATTTTTATTTTATTTTAGGACTTTGTAATTTTTATTTTTAAATTAATGAATTTTATGTTTTTATTTTATTTTATGTAATTGTTTTTGTTTAAAAAAAAGAAAAAAAAAGTTTGCCTAAAACATGATTTAGGCAACCATACCCACCTCCAAAACATCATTTAGGCAAACTTTTTCTCTCCTGTTGTCGCAACATGATTGGTTGCCTCTATGATTCAAATGGTTGCCTTAGGCAACCATACCCCCATCCTTATATATTTACATAAATTATTTATTAACTAACTTACCAAATTTATATAAATTGTTTGAATTTTTTAATATTAAGAGATGTAACATTCAAAATTTTAATTTGTAACAATAGTTACTAATATTTATTGATTGAAATATTATATATTAGGGTGGTTGATTTATTCAATTAAAATATTAAAATGTCAAACACTCTTTTATATTTTATATTCTGAAAAGTAACATTTATGAGTTCAATTATTATCTTCAACATTTTCTAATTATCTTTTAACATTCTCTGAATTCAATTAATCCTAAATAATAATAACTTTTTATTGTTGTAATTCTCAACACCACTTTAAAGTAAACCATTAAGCCATTTATTTTCAACTGTGATATACGAAATACTCTAATTAACTATAAATGTATTTTTAACTTAACTACTATAAAATAACTATTTGATATGATCTCACGATTATATCATCCATATCCATAATTTTTAAATCTCATATCATTTTTTATTTTATTATACTTATCTCATTATTATAAATATTTATTCAACCCGTGTAATACACGGGTTACTAACCTAGTTTTTTAATAAGTCCGTATTAATCTCATTTAAAAAATTAATAATTCCTAGATTTTCAAAGATAAACACATCACCATCTGCACCTTATAGGATTTAAACCTCTAACCTCTTGGTTAGGGCTGTAAAAGAATCAAACCGAACGAAGTCTTGTTCATGTTTGTTTGTTTTTTTAACGGCAACGAAACTTTAATAAGACTCGTGTGGCGGTTAGAAAAACATAACCAACCACCCAACAAAAAATTTTAATAAAGAGTAGCGGGTTTTGTAACCAATTATCCCAAGACAAACAACAATACTTATCTTTAAATGTGATCCAATAAAACGAGAA
>JBCNJP010000025.1:71391083-71437204 GCA_039602395.1 Deinandra increscens subsp. villosa
CCTACCTTAATAAAGCTCACATGGATATTGGAAAGATTACTAATCATATCTCTTATACTAGAGCCATTATTAACGATCAATCAAATCATCTGATGGAATAAAGCTATCATTAATGAGCTTAACTCCCTAAATCAGAATAACGTTAGAAGTTTAGTTTTCCATAGCTAAACTAAAATCCGAAAGGAGAAATTGAACGTTATAAACCATGGTTGGTAACTAAAGGCTATTAACAATTAAGAACCTTTTTTCCTAAATGATTCTTTGAGAGATTATCATTGTCCTTATTACTCACTCATAATTAAGAGTGACATTTAACGGACTTATAAAATATCTTTCCTTAATACTCACTCAACATAAAGACATGTTCATAAACTAAACTCAAGGTTTCAAGCCTGAAAGTTAAAAAACACCTAGTCTCTAAGATGATTAAATTCATATAAAGGGTTAAAGTAAGCAAACTTACAAGTGAAATTTAAAGTTTGATGAAATTAAAAAGAAAAAATTACATATTTTGTCCTTTAATTTTACCCATTTTTCAAGTTTTGTCCTTTATCTTTTTTTGTTACACTCGTTGTCCTTTAACTTTTTTTTTCTTTCACCTTTTGTCCTTTTTAACGGATTCCGTTAAAAATCCACCGTTAAGTCAAGGGTATTTTTGTCTTTTTACTTTTTAGAGTAGAAAAAATTATATATTTTGTCCTTTAACTTTGCATGTTTTGCAATTCTTATCCTTTATCTTTTTTTTTGTTACATTCTATATCCTTTAACTTTTTTATTCCTTCATCTTTTGTCCTTTTTAACAGATTATATTAAAATCCACCGTTAAGTCAAGGGTATTTTTATCTTTTTACTTTTTAGGGGTATTTATTATACTTAAATAAAGAGGAAGGGTGTGTTATGTAAATCTGTATTTTTTTTCCTTATCACCCCACCCCCACCCTAACCTTAAACCATCACCGGTGAAAACCTCACCTCCACTGTCGGTCGGCCGACGACATCCCATCGAACACTGTCGACGACCCTCGGCGACCTCCCATCGACCTGACATCGGGTTTGTCAGGGGTGGTCGTCGGTGAAGCAGGTGGCCTGGTGACCGCCGACGTTTGGCGAGGAGACGGTGGAGGGTCGTCGGAGGTTTGGTCGGGGCAGAGAGGGCTCGGAGATGAGAGGCCGCCGGAAATTCGACCGGAAAAGAGGAAATGGGGAGGGGGATCGAGGCTGCCTTCTTCTGAAACGAAAGTAGGGGTGGGTGGGGGTGGGATGATAAAGGGAAAAAATACAGATTTACATAACACCCTCCTTCTTTATTTAAGTACAATAAATACCCATAAAAAGTAAAAAAGACAAAAATTCTACTTGAACTTAACGGTAGATTTTAATAAAATCTTTTAAAAAGGACAAAAGGTGAAAGAATAAAAAAGTTCAAGGATAGAGAATGTAACAAAAAAGATAAAGGATAAAAATTGCACAACATGCAAAGTTAAAGGACAAAATATGTAATATTTTCTACCCTAAAAAGTAAAAAGACAAAAATACCCTTGACTTAACGGTGGATTTTAACGGAATCCGTTAAAAAGGACAAAAGGTGAAAGAAAAAAAAAGTTAAAGGACAGAGAGTGTAACAAAAAAAAGATAAAGGACAAAACTTGAAAAATGGGTAAAGTTAAAGGACAAAATATGTAATTTTGTCAATTAAAAATGTAACCATTCTTCATAAAGAATAAGTGGATAAATGGGCATACCTTAAGATGAGTGGGAGCAAGTAATACAACATTTTCCCTTATATACATTATTTTTGTTTTGTTGCAGGAGTCAAAGCGACTTATTCTCGCATAATTTTGACATTAAAATCTTGGAGATGCTTCTTATGCAACAATTTTTATCTTTTTCCTTTAAAAAAATCTTAATTTTAAGCACAATGAAATCCATAAAAAAATACACGTGTAAAAGGCATGTTGAATCCTAACCGGCACGTTTAAAGCAACGACTGAATACAAGCCGACGTATTAAAAGACCTGGCTGAATCTTAACCGGCAAATAAAAAGCAATGGTTGAATTCTTTTTTTTTTTTTTTTGAACGGCGTTTGGAACTACTCCCCAAATCTCCAATACCTGAGTGAGCCTTCCTGAGACGGGATTGCAACCGTCCATACTGATTTTAACACTCCAGGCTTGGCTCACTCAGGTAGGGGTGTGCAGAAATAACCGAAATCCGAAAAAACCGACAAACCGAACTGTATCCGTATCCAAATAAACCGATTCGAATTGTGAATTCAGTTTACGGTTTGGTTTTAAACCGTATCCGAATTGTGAATTCGGTTTACGGTTTGGTTATGGTTTTGGATTTAATTTTTATTTGGTTTATTTGGGTTATTCGGTTATCCATTTAAACCGAATAAGATTTATTTATATATATATATATATATGTAATTTTTTTGTAAATCGTTTAATAATAGGTTTCTTTTAGCCTACTTAAAGAGTTAAAAGTTAAGTCCACACAATGATACAATCTAAAAAAGTGGGGTTAACATTTACAGTTGTTTAAGCAATCGTCATTGACGCTTCGTCCATTGCAATTCCATTCGTCGCCTGTATGTCTTCCCTTCCCAGAATAAAAAATATAAAGTTTGTTTGTTTAAACTGTCGGTATTTTGGTTGTATGTCGTATATATGCAAGAAGAAACTTCATATTGTTTTTGTTCACTTCATGTGATACTTTTTGGTTGTATGTTTAAAAATATGCAAAGTATGTTATTCCGTTGAATACGGTTTATACGGTTTGAATACGGTTACTCGGTTCTGAACCGGAACCGAACCGTATTGAATATGGTTTATTTGATTTGGTTTGTAAGTTTTCCAATACGGTTTGGTTTGGATATGGATGTGATAAAAAATAATTACAAACCAAATAAACCGAATCGAATAAACCAAAAAAACCGTAAACCGAACCGTTGAACACCCCTACACTCAGGAACACCATCAAGGAGGAAACTCACCACTTGAGAAAAACCCCCTTGAGTCAGGTTTGAACTTGAGACCTCAAGGTTCCCAAGCTCTAACCTTCATCCCCATACCATTGGGACAAATGCCCATTGGTTTGAACTTAATAGAAAAACTCATATTTCACTCATTTTTTTTCAAAATTTTCAACAATATATTCATCGTTTCTTATGCAAGTATAACTTTTTATTAAGTATATACAAAATATTGTAATCTAAGAAAACCAATAATTTATAATTAATATAGAATAATTTGAAAGTTTATCGTGATGGAAATTTGAAAAATGCTACTGTATCTGACTTTTCTGGATGCCCGTAAATATTTTACTCTTTTCTTCGTATAAAAAACTTAATTATGTGTTCAGCACATTACAACATGCAACGTTGCTCTCAGTCTGTAACTCTAGTAACTAAAGGAGATTAATAATAAAGGTTCAAGTGATTAAATCTTATACTTCATTAGTTAGAAGTCTTACGTATGTTCAAGTCTATACTCATTTAGATATTGCCAACATTGCTGAAATACTAGAAATGATGAAAATCATTTCCTAAATTTAGTTCATCATAAAGCATCTAAGATAGCATTTCAATATCTATAAGAAACGAAAGACTATAAATTTGAACTATAGAAGAAGTGAGAAACTTAAAGTAGTTGACTATCTCTAAATTTTGACTTTATTGTATTCAAAGGAAATAAAATGTCAACTCAGTGGTATATCCTTGTGTCTGCGGATAGATTTATCTAATGGATGAGTCATAAAAAACTTATAACAACAACCTAAGTTATTATGACATGATAGGTTTGTCACTAGATGTTGTTGGTAAATTTATCAGTATACTAATAATTTTGTAACTCCAAATATAACATATTGAAGACTCATTGTGATAAAGTCAGCTATCCTAATCTCTTAAAATGGTAACAGTTTTGAGCGGAGCTGCATTAAATTTTTGATACAAGATTATTATTCATTTAAGAACAAGTAGAGGAAACTAAGTCCTTGTATTGAAAACATTCATGACATGCTTAAGGATCATATAACTTAAGGTCTATCATCATAAGTCTTTTCTAAGAGCTCATAATAAAGACGAGGTTTACTAATGACCAATCATGTCATAATATGAATGACTAATTATTAATTATTCCTCATCAGTTTTGATTTATTTTGTCTCTGAATATGTTATGCATGCCTAAGTGACATATATACAGTTTTACATATAAATCAACGTTAAGGGCATCAATATAGTCATATTGGTCCTTAATTTCTTATGTCCGTTTTACGATTGCAGTATGATTAATGGGGGTCTTGAGTTTAGAATAACTCAATGACTGTATTTTTCTACTACAGTTTTAAATTCGAAATCTGATGAGTGTTATTAACTTGGCCAAACTTTAGAAATGCTCATCATAAATGATCACTCAGACAAGTGAGAGAATGTTGGAAATATACCTACATGAATGTGTCCTTTGGGATCATTTGTTAATAATTGCCAAAATGATATAAAGTCATATAAAGTCCTTATTTATGTATGACATAAAGTCCTTATTAATATAGTCATTATTTGATGGGAATAATGACATAATATGAAAGGTCTCTTGCCCTTTGATGCCCTATAAATATATGACTAGAGAACATAAACAATACCACTACATACACTATTCTCTATAGTCACAAAAATCCATCAATAGAAGACATCTAAAGGGAAGATGAACATCATGGCTATGGCATCATCATCGTCATCTATAATCTCAATCCCTGCCGGTATGTCCTCACATTATATGTTATTGTGTATTACTTGATTGAATTGATCAACACCGAGTTGTTGGTCAAATCAGTTTTGGTCCTACTCGATCAATACTGATGTAAGAAATGTAGAATGAGAGTGTTCCGTTATCGAACGAATTTAAGAACAATACTGGAATATAAAACCAACCTGAAAGTCGCTGAATGAATGAGAGTTTTACTGCACGGAATAACTCCTGTCCTTAAGGATTTTACGACCTTTAATGTTGTAGGATTTCTCGTAAATTCCCAGGATTTAATGCAGATTCTGGCTTTCAACAGCAATGAAAGCAGATTATAACAGAAAGCTGTGAGCAGAAACAAAAGTTCGATAGAGGAAGAAAGAGAGCTGCGAATTTGGGGTGGTTGAATCTGGTTGCAGAGGTCTCCTTTTATAGATTCGATTGGCACCCGAAACTGAGAAAAATATGCGAGTAACCAACTCGCAGATAACGGAAACGTGGGATTATCTCTTCTCCAAGTTTCGGAATTTCGGTTATTTTGTTTGGTTCATACCACATACATTAACTAAATACATCATACATGGAGTATACTCCATGTTATGTGTTGTGGTGTGGTATGATAGAATATATATATTATTTTACTTTTTAAAAATTTAAATTGCAAGTAAATAAATAACCACATTAATATATATAAATTAGAAATACTTGAAGTAGAAAATAAAAAAAAACTTAAAAAGCACGTATACTTGAAATAAAAACTAAAAATAACCTATTTTTCGTCAATCTTTTCATAATTTCCTCGTTCTCTTGCGCAATCAACGCTCGTTGGGCTTTGGTCGTATTCGAGGTATCCCTACTAAGCACGCGGAGTTATTGGAGACGTAATTTTACCTCCCGCAATTTAGTTCGTTTTTGTTGTTCAATGTTGAACAAGTGAACTTGTTCCACAAAAAGCATAATCTTTAAGATTCTCCTTATGTTGTCACATCGCCTTCTTTTTTCCCACTGGCCTTCGCAAAACATCCGCTTCTGGTTCCTCTAAGTCGTCCTCCACGTTGACTGCGTCACGTTAAGGTTTATATTGCAATGTCCCTTGGAGGCTGAACCCATGGGACTATCCATGTCAGTTGATGATCATTTCTTGCTTCCTTTTGGATCCTCCATTATTTCATGGAACTTTGGGTATCTTTTCAAAATGTTGTAATGTTCAAGGAGAGGTGACAAGTTATGATCGTTTTTATAATTAGTAACGGTGGTGTTTAACACGTCGAGGTCACTTGCACCGCTTCAATGGTTTCGCTCCACCCCCACCATAATGCCATGAAACTTTGCAATTTTCATCTTCATAATGCCCCATTTCCCGCTTAGTTTTTCATTGTTACGAAATAAGAATGATAATAAAGAATCATAGTCATTAGATCTTTAATTAAATGAAGATCTATGGCCCAAAGTTTTCCTATGTAGAACTAGAGAGAAAAAACAAAAAGAAAACAAAAGATGGAAGGGCATTTTTGACTTTTATCAAGTCCCCCCCCCCCCCCCCCCTTTTAAACCTTCATAACTCTTAGATACGACATTATTATTTTTTTTAAATTACACCATAATAAATAGGGGTTTTTTTATTTTTAAAATGCATATAGTGTTGTTATATACAAAAAAAATTACTCTTTCGATTGTACCAAAATGTTCAGATCATTGTGTCATTGTGTCAAAATGTTCAGATCATTGTGTCAAAATGTTCAGATCATTGTGTTAAAATATTCAGATCATTGGGTCAAAATATATCAGATCATTGTGTCATATTGTGTAAAAAACGTTCAGATGATTGTGTCAACATGTTCAAACCACTGTGTCATATGTTTTAAGAATCGAAAAAGTAGTTTTTTTTAATTTTATATATAACAACACCATATATAATTTTGACACGATGACACAATGATCTGAACATTTTGATACAATAACACAATGATCTGAACATTTTGACACAATCGAAAAAGTAGGAATTGACATTCATTCTTAATGTGTTTGATTAATAAATAGGAATTGAAATTGAAATTTGATTAAATTCTATCAAATTCCTCAATTTAACTAATTTCACATTTCATATTCTTCCAGACTAGTGAATGTCCCCGCCCAATCCAATCAATCAGGACCGACACGTGTCGTCTGACATTCGTGGCCCAAGGCGAGCAACATGGCAAATTCCCTTTTTTTTAACGACATCGATCAGGCGACCTTGGTCTCACGTGTAAACCTACCCTTGCGAAGCTATGTCCAAGGTCGATTACTCGGACCTCCGTGAGAACCAAGACACCCCCTCCTGAAACTTTCTCCTGGCAGAAACTCCATCCTGGGACCAC
This sequence comes from Deinandra increscens subsp. villosa, assembly GCA_039602395.1. Lineage (NCBI taxonomy): Eukaryota > Viridiplantae > Streptophyta > Magnoliopsida > Asterales > Asteraceae > Deinandra > Deinandra increscens. The sequence continues at coordinate 71,398,187 of JBCNJP010000025.1, forward strand.
ATGGGGTAAAACGGCTTCCCCTTCGATTAGAACCCGGGTCACATAGTACCAGAGCCCTAAGAGCCAAGAGGGTAACCACTAAGACAAGTCCTAGTGGTTTCAATTGTTTTAGAATTTATTTTTTATAAACTGTAATACTAATTCTCTTAAATTCTAATCCCTTTATAGATTTCAAATATAATTCCTTTAAATTTCAGTTCTAATTTCGACGAATTTTCAGATACCAAATGGCCACTTACTATACTATAGCCACAAAAATTAAAGGGGTTTTCTATTTATACACCCACTAGAAGACAAATTCTTATGTTTGTACACCCTAAAAAGCTGCATACATGCCTATACACAGCGTATTTAGCTCTGAAAAGTATTGATTAAGTAGTGATTGGGCTTTGAAAATTGTTTATACGCAACGTATAAGCCTATACGTTGCGTATAAGCAGATCAAATCGTACAGCCCCCCTTGAATTTTATGTCGGCGGCGTCTAAAAAAGGCAAATATGTTGCGTATTCGGCTATAAAGCGTATTCAAGAGGGTAACCACTAAGACAAGTCCTAGTGGTTTCAATTGTTTTAGAATTTATTTTTTATAAACTCTAATACTAATTCTCTTAAATTCTAATCCCTTTATAGATTTCAAATATAATTCCTTTAAATTTCAGTTCTAATTTCGACGAATTTTCAGATACCAAATGGCCACTTACTATACTATAGCCACAAAAATTAAAGGGGTTTTCTATTTATACACCCACTAGAAGACAAATTCTTGTGTTTGTACACCCTAAAAAGCTGCATACAGGCCTATACACAGCGTATTTAGCTCTGAAAAGTAATGATTAAGTAGTGATTGGGCTTTGAAAATTGTTTATGCGCAACGTATAAGCCTATACGTTGCGTATAAGCAGATCAAATCGTACAGCCCCCCTTGAATTTTATGTCGGCGGCGTCTAAAAAAGGCAAATATGTTGCGTATTCGGCTATAAAGCGTATTCAAGAGGGTAACCACTAAGACAAGTCCTAGTGGTTTCAATTGTTTTAGAATTTATTTTTTATAAACTCTAATACTAATTCTCTTAAATTCTAATCCCTTTATAGATTTCAAATATAATTCCTTTAAATTTCAGTTCTAATTTCGACGAATTTTCAGATACCAAATGGCCACTTACTATACTATAGCCACAAAAATTAAAGGGGTTTTCTATTTATACACCCACTAGAAGACAAATTCTTGTGTTTGTACACCCTAAAAAGCTGCATACAGGCCTATACACAGCGTATTTAGCTCTGAAAAGTAATGATTAAGTAGTGATTGGGCTTTGAAAATTGTTTATACGCAACGTATAAGCCTATACGTTGCGTATAAGCAGATCAAATCGTACAGCCCCCTTGAATTTTATGTCGCCGGCGTCTAAAAAAGGCAAATATGTTGCGTATTCGGCTATAAAGCGTATTCAATGTCTAAAAATGTTTTTTAAAACTGCTTATTACTTAATAACTTTTTGAAAAGTTAATAACCAGTTTTGAGTGTTTAGCAAGTCAATAAGCACTTGTGCTTTATGCTTTTCAAAAAGCTAATAAGTCAGTTTTTGATAAGTCAAGTTTTTATGGTTTTTTAAAAATGTATATAGCTTTTTTAGTGGTGAATTACCATACTACCCTTATTTTAAGTTATATTCACATAACCTTATACTCACTCAACCCCCTTTTTAGTCATTTTACATATATAAGCACTTATCCACTTAAATAAACAAAACTTTTTAAAAAGCTCCTTTTTAAAAAGTCATAACCCAATAAGCACTTTTGACAAAAAGCACTTATCCATTTAAATAAACAATCCCAAACAAGTCCTAAATAGTAGGACCCAAATTAAATCATTATTTGTCATAATAGTAAGAGCTAAATTTACTAATTACCACTTAAAAATTTATAACAAAACGAATACAACTTGTCATATGTAATATTTGTCTAACCATCGTATAGGATATCTAATTGTACTAGTGGAATTATTAAGTGTTGTAATATGTGTGGTTTAGGAATTAGGATTCTTTAAAAATACCATCGTATCAGATAATGATGAATATCAGAATTAATTATTAAGATGTAATTCCCATCTCGTGAGTGAAGAAAAGAGACGTATTGCTTACCTGTGGACAAAGAATTTCGATTCCCGTGAATAAAAAAGAAGCTTCCGTTTATAGACAAAAATGTCATTGTAATCTCGTTAAAAAAACAATCACGGGCTATATATAGATTTATAATATTAGATAAATACAAAAAAAAGGATAATGATTAAGAAATTTGAAAATTATGATTGATATAAAATTTTTATAATATATTAAGTAATAATTTAAAATTTTTATTAAGTTTGACAAGTTGTTGATTATTTTTCACAAAAAGACTAAAATTACAGAGTAAATTAATCAAATCTATATTAATTTTTATCAATATTTTAAAATAAAAATTTAGTTTTGACAAAATTGGTAATTAATCTTAATTGATGATTTACTATATTGTTAATTCAATGTGAGCTTGACATGTGGCGCTAGTGATATGGACCCTTTATAAATAAGACATGTGACACAAATTTTATTGGTTTATTAGTATTAAGATTACATTTCTAAACACGTGTCATTCTCATATTGATTCTTTTTTTTTTGAACGACCAACAAACATTGAATTGCATAGGTACTCCGTACGGGGTGACCTGATGGCAAAAAGTCACCGCCAGCTAGCCTAACCCAGCCGCACGGAGCCCTTAAGCGCATCAAGTTATCTCTAGTTCCGGGGAAAACCCACCCACCCGAAGGCCCACTGGTGGTAAAACCCGGACGCCCTCAGGATCGAACTAGAGATCAAAAAGATCTCAGTCTTCATTCATTGAGCCACCATGCCCCTCCAAAGTGATAATAGTGAGATTCGAACTTGAGTCTCAAGTAGAGAACTCAAGCCTCCTACCACTACATCACAATAAAAGTTGCTCATATTGATTCTCATTTTAGTTTTTTCGTCTCTCTCTCTCTCTTAATAAATATCAACATTCTCTCTCTTATTAAATATCTCATATTTACATAATTAAATATAAAAAATGTAATTCTTTTTATTTCAATAATTTATTAAAAGTTAATAAATTAGAATAAGAGTTTAATTATATTTTATCTTAAAATATATTATTAAATCTTTATTAATTTTTAATATTCATTATTTCTTATTTTACAAATAGCCGATGACATCTAGAAGACAAGATTAATAAAAACTGTTGTTCATAATATGTTGTATTTATTTAACCCATATATTACATGGGTTCTAATATAGTGTGACTAATAAAACATCAAATGTTGTATATAAATAAATATTTACAAATTTATAAATAAATATTGTTATTTTTTAGTTTTTTATTCTAACTAATGTTTTCCGTAATTTTTAAAAAAATATATTTATAAGTTATTATTTAAAATGATATTTTCCGCTATATAAGATAGTTATATTTGTTTATTGTTTCAACGTATGCTTAAAAATATAAATATATATATAGAAAATTATGAACTATATCGATTTTACTATATAAACCCGTGTAATATATGGGTTCTAACCTATTACATGTAATATGTTGTATCAACTCATACTTTTTTTTCATGTTATTGTTTTCGCATAAGATTATATCAATCATTAGAGTATTATTGTTTGGATTATGGTTTCTAAGACATGATATAGGATTTTTAATTTGTTTTCACATGAGAGATGATAATAGAACGACATTTTCTAAAAACCGTGCCTTATTGAAAAATTCATAAGCAAAAAGTGTAAAAGTAGTATTTGTTTGGAGTAGATGTTATAAATCTGTATCTGTATCTGTATCTGTATCTGTATCTGTATCTGTATCTGTATCTGTATCTGTATCTGTATCTGTATCTGTATCTGTATCTGTATCTATATAATAAATAAAAAGTTTGTTCATACTTTAATTAGTAAAAAAGACACTTGGCATCACCATGAAATTTTGGATTAAGTCAAAATTTTAATAAATAATTATCAAAATACTAAATTTTCATATTAGGGTTTATTTAGTTTAAACTATAATAAGTAATTATTAAATAAGTAATTATTCAAATATAAATTTTTATATAAGATAGTAATTATCCAGATATTAAATTTTAATATTAAGGTTAATATTTTATTCAAGATATTATATTTATTGCATATATTTTATATTTTATTAAAATAACATATTTTATTACATATACTTTAATATTTTAATATAATATTTATAACTTTATCCATAATAATATTTTTAATTTAATATTATGCATGTAATATAAAATGTTTTATTCTATTTAATATTATATTTTTTTTATTTTACTTTAGTTGAGTTTAATTCAAATTTACCAAGTATTTCATTTCAATATAACAAACAAAATTCTTATTTTTCGTGAGTATATTTCTTTTTTTAACTGCAAACATTCGGTTACCCGGGAGTCTCATCATGACATACGATGTTACACACGACACGTTACCACCGTAGTCCGTACGAGTAACCAAGACCCTCTGTGTTGCACATCCATGCCAAAGGAAACCCACCGTCTAAATGCCACTGTCGTAAAACTTCTGACCCACCTATAGTTACTGAGTATCGTCTGACCGTTTGTAAATATAAATCTTTCTTAAAATGAGCTCAAGTGATGTAAATGATCTCTGGCTTTCTGAGACATTTTTACCGTTAAAAAAAACTCACCGATGATATTGGATTCGAGCTTCATTTAAAACGTGCCGCAAATTTAGAATGAAGTATACTATGCTTAAATTAAAGTCATTTAAAAAAATAAAAATCACAATTTATATATCTTTCAAAAATAAAAATAAAGGCAATTTGTCACCTATAAATTTAATTCCCTTGTTAGACGTAAATGAAAATAAATAACTGATTTTTTAAATGTAAATGAAAATAAATAATTGATTTTTGAAAAACTGGATTGTAATAATCCCAAGTTTTACCTATTGGCCGACAATAATTCCACATTTGAAAATCATTTCCAACAGTCCCAACTGTCACCCAATTTTTTTTAATGGACCCGTCGTTAACTTTTTTAACACCGTTAAGTGTATGTTGATGTGATATGCTGACGTGTATTACTTCTTTAATTTTTTTAATTTTTTAATCCATGTCATTTTCAAATCACATATATTTTTTATTTTTTTTCCATGTCAGATTTACAAATCAATTTGTCTCTTGTGCTCATTTCAATTAAAAGTGGAAGCCAGTGTGAAAACACACATTTTAATCGAGATTCGAGAGAAAGTGGAAGCTACTGGGCGGCAACCCAGTTTCTCGGCAGCTGGACCGGTGGTGATGCCGTAGTGTTTCACGACGGAGGAGCAGGTTTTCAACCTCAAATCTCTCTTTCTTCTTCCCCTTTATTCCTGATGACGAATCCATGTTCCCCTTGTCGTTTCTAGTCGCGAATGCTGGCAAACAAACAGTAACAGTCGCGATGAACCCCTAGCATTCCGTCGGCGGCGACGCTGTTGGGATCAATTCCGGCGAAAGTAACGCGAGTAGGGGGTCCGAATCTAACTCATCTGATTCTTTCATGCATATCACAGATCCGAGTTTTGATGATGTTTCTTGGCGGTGACCGAACTCCGGCGATGGCCATGGCTTCCGGTCGCTGGAACATACATGAATGCTGATGGTGAAGGTTAATCTTGGTTAAAAAAATTGTATCGATGAGATAGGAACAACAATCGTTTGTATGCTCAGATCAAATTTGCGATCTAGGATTTAGTGATATTCACGATTTTTTAATTGATTATTAAAGGAATATAATTTGAAAATGACATGGATTAAATAATTAAAAAAATAAATGAAGTATTACACGTCATCATGCCATGTCAGCATACACTTAACGGTGTTAAAACAGTTAACGGCGGGTCCATTAAAAAAATTAGATAAAAGTTGGAACTATTGAAAAGGATTTTCAAATGTGGGATTATTGCCGGCCAATAGGTAAAACTTAAGATTATTAAAATCCAATTTTTCTTGATTTTTAGATGAAAAATATTTTCTTCATTTCAAAACGTTTCAAAAGAGTGTGTATCAAATCAGTTTTTAGGTTATGCGAATATATGGTTAGATTTCAGGTTTGTTCAACGGATGAGGATTAATAAAAACAAAAATTCACAACTTGATTTGGCTTCCGGTCGCTGGAACATACATGAATGCTGATGGTGAAGGTTAATCTTGGTTAAAAAAATTGTATCGATGAGATAGGAACAACAATCGTTTGTATGCTCAGATCAAATTTGCAATCTAGGATTTAGTGATATTCACGATTTTTTAATTGATTATTAAAGGAATATAATTTGAAAATGACATGGATTAAATAATTAAAAAAATAAATGAAGTATTACACGTCATCATGCCATGTCAGTATACACTTAACGGTGTTAAAACAGTTAACGGCGGGTCCATTAAAAAAAATAGATAAAAGTTGGAACTATTGAAAAGGATTTTCAAATGTGGGATTATTGCCGGCCAATAGGTAAAACTTAAGATTATTAAAATCCAATTTTTCTTGAATTTTACATGAAAAATATTTTCTTCATTTCAAAACGTTTCAAAAGAGTGTGTATCAAATCAGTTTTTAGGTTATGCGAATATATGGTTAGATTTCAGGTTTGTTCAACGGATTAGGATTAATACAAACAAAAATTCACAACTTGATTTGGCTTTAGATAAACAAAAACATATACGTGTTTTAAATTACTATTTTGGCATGTATGGTTTGCATTATTTAATAATTTCACTTCAAAAACAATCTTATTGACCCAACACATTTTATCTTCTTAACAACTTTGGCCCTTAACGTTTAATTTTCTAACTGTGTGAGTAGATTTCCCTTTTTAACTGCAAACATTTGGTTACCCGGGGTTCTTTTCATGACATACGATATTACACACGACACGTTACGACCGCAGTCCGTACGAGTAACCAAGACCCTCTGTGTTGCACATCCATCCCAGATGAAACTCACCGTCTAAATGCCACTGTCCTAAAACATCTGACCCACCTATAATTACTGAGAAATTTTTATATAGATATAAAAATACATAATTGTCGTAGATTATGATTGCATTTATAAATTTTTTTAAAAGTCACCCGTGTAACACACAGGGATAAAAAACTAGTATAGATATATTTAGTGTTTAGCTTTTATCTTAAGAGGTTTATCTTTTAGGGTTTTGCTTTAAAGTTTAGATTTTACCTTTAAAGTTCGACAAGTCGGTTTTAGCACCAGCAAAATGAGTTCAATCAGAGTTCGAGCTCGATTCTTGCGTTTCTCACAAGACAATGGAGTTCTCAAGTTAACCCTACCATATATATATATATATATATATATATATATATATATATATATATATATAGGGTGTGGAACTATTAATAACCCTTGCTTGAAGCAATAACCAAATAACCCATTTAAACCACCAAAATTATGACAAGTGTCTCTCTCCCTCCTTTTCTATAAAGGGTATTTTAGTCATTTAGCTCAACCAATAAAGTACCCCCTCCATTTTAAAACGACTATAACTTTTTTATCCGATGTCGGGTTTTTATATAAAAATATACCGTTGGACTCGTCGCATTTTTATCTTTAATTCAGATGTGGTCCCGACATTTTTTTGACATTTTTTTCCAAATGTCCGTACCGACATGTAATGTTACAAAAAGTAGCACTGATGCATTTTTTGGGTAGCACCGGTGCCTTTTTTCTGTAGCATTGATGTTAATAAGGACGTTTGAAAAAAAACCTTTGAAAAAAGTCGGGACCACATTCGAATTAAAGATAAAAAAGCAACGAGTCCAATGGTATAATTTATATAAAAAACGACTTCGGATAAAAAAGTTATAAGCGTTTTAAAAATGAGAGGGGTACTTTTTTCTTTTGAGTAAAATACCCTTATACATTTTCTCTTAAAAAAAGAAGAAAAAAGAGTGCCACATGTCACTAATCCGTAGCACCAGTTTTTTCATCAAGCCATTAGGATGTGGTTATTTGGTTAATCCTTTAAGGAAGGGTCAATAATTGTTCCCTTCCCTATATATATATATATATATATATATATATATATATATATATATTGAAAAGTTCATTGTAGACACCTTCATAAGTGTAGACAGGTAGACACCTTTTTTCACCATTAGATCTCTTGATCTAATGGTTATGATTAATTTATTTTTTCTTTTATTTTCTTTTTCTCATTGTTCAGAAAATTTCACATGTGAATATATATATATATATATATATATATATACTAGGTTAGTAACCCGTGTATTACACGGGTTGAGTTTATAATATTAGATATATATAAAAAAAATGGTTAAAATAATCAAATTTATTATGTTTGACAAATTGTTGATTAATTTTTTTTAAAATAATCAAAGAGTAAATTTATCAAATTCACATTAAGTCTCTCATTTTTTTTAAAATGGAAATTTACTTTTGACAAATTTGGTAATTATACTTAATTGATAATTAATAAATTGATACTTGAATGTGTTTTTACTGCTTTATTAAGATTATTAAGATTACAGATATATATATATATATAGGGGATGGGATATAATGAAAACCTCTCCGAGTTTGGAAAATCGTGAAAACCAAGCTAAAAAATTCGTTTTTTGTTTCGATTTTTTTTATGGTGATTCTATAAGTTAAAAAAACCCCTTTATGCAAAAAAGTAAAAAAAACTCCTAGTAAATTATTTTAAAAAAAAATATTTTATAACTGATGTTACATATGTAACAGGGTACTGTTACATATGTAACATCGGTTATAAAATATTTTTTTTTAAAAATTTACTAGGCGTTTTTTTTTAACTTTTTTTACATAAATGAGGTTTTTTTTAAACTTAGAGAATCACCATAAAAAAATCGGAACAAAAATCGAATTTTTTTGCTTGGTTTTCACGGTTTTCCAAACTCAGAGAGGTTTTCATTTTATCCTTCCTCTATATATATATATATATATATATATATATATATATATATATATATAGGAATGGGAACAAATATTAACCCATCCTTAAAGCAATAACCAATTAACTCAATCTGGTTGCAAGTTCTTTTAATCCAATGGTTGAGAAATGATCAGAGTTGTCTATTTTTTGTGTGGTCCTAATTGAGCAAAGGATATAATGGTAATTTACACCAACGTGACAATCAACTTATCTTCTCTGCATAAAAGAATCCCTCATCCTCAATTGTTCATTTATTCGCCGGAACTTAGAAAGAAACCGTCACAAACTTTCGCCGCCGCTGTTGTCACAAGTCGGACATACACTGATGTTCTGGATCGTGTATTCTGGATTCCGGATCGAAACCTTCGCCGGTGTTAACTTCTGCTAGTTGCAGGAATTTAACAAGCTGACGGCAGAGCTCGATGTTCCGTCGTTCCCGCTAGACGTTCCACCGTTTCCGCTCGACGTTCCACCGTTTCCGCTTGACGTTCCGCTGTTTCCGCTCGCCAATCTTCTGACCACCCGATGATCGAAAGCCGACTACTTCGGCGGAGGTTAGGGTTTCGAGGTTCATGGATTTGAGGTAAAAGCTTGTTTATTTTGATTTTTCCGGTGGGTTTTCACTCTCTAACCACCGATTTACTCGTGTGTGCTACTGATTCCTTCGATCTGTTGTTGGTTTGTTTTTTGATTTTGTTTGGTTTTTTGACTTTTGACAAACTTCTCCGATGATTCTTGCTGTTTTTTTTTTTGTTTTGTTTTGTTCCACTTTTATATATAAATCATTTAGTGTTTTTTTTCAACCCCATAGAAATGGTATAAAATGTTTGTTTCTTTTAAATGGTTTTTTGTTTGAGAATTCATAGTGCAGGTATAGCATCAGTGTTAAAGAGAAATGCTGACTTGTATTTTATGCATCAGAAGCTGTACATTTATTTTTTTATAAAATATATGTTAGATTGTAAATAGAATTGGTATTACTGATCATAACACCACTATTAATCGTTATAGCATCAGTGTTTTATTTGTGTTTTTGTTGAACCTTGATGCTTTTGCAGGTTGTAATTTGTGTATATTTAGTTGTACATTTGATTTTTTTTGTTGTATCAAGATAGCACCAGTGTTTTACTGATCATCACACCACTATTAATTGTTATAGCATCAGTGTTTTATATGCATATTGATGTTTTTTATAGTTTGTACTGGTTATGATTGTATGGATGTATGTTATAAGTTATTACAGTCATATCAGAAGTTGTAACACTAGTGCTACAACGCACGTCTGAGAAAACGATAATAAAAAACGTCGAGACTATACTTGAATTAAAGATAAAAATGCGACAAGTTTAACGGTGAAACTTTTATAAAAAACCGACGAAGTATAAAAAAGTTATGAACTTTTTAAAATGAAGGGGGTGTTTCATGTGGGTGTGTTAAATGACATAACTGCCCTTTATAATTAAAAAAAAAGAAAAAGACACATGGCATAATCTGGTTCAATCTGGCTTGTTTCCACCATTAGATGGTGGTTATTTGGTTAATCCTCCAAGGAAGGGTTATTAATTATTCTATCCCCTATATATATATATATATATATATATATATATATATATATATATAGGGTGCGGTTCGCATGCAAACAAACATTCTGCCTAAGTTCCGTGCGGACAGAGGCGATCCAGTAATTGTACATATCACTTCCCCCATTTGTATTTATGGAAGTTATTCATTTTCCTCCATGTTTTTCGAACGGCCATAACTTTTTCATATGACATTATTTTTCAAAATAAAATTCACCATGGGTATCACAATTTTTTGTATCCCAAATATTAATTGCCCATATTTAAACATCTCCTATAAAATAATTGTTTGTATCCGAAAAAATGGATTAGATAGAATATTCAACAACAAACAATTGATGAAATACATAAAGACCATTTAATGTTTAACAAATCAGATGAATATTATCAGAAAACTTCAAGAGTTGGACTTTATTTGAAGAATCAATGTTTTAGTCATGGTCAGCTTTATGTTGCATTATCAAGGGTTAAGAGCAGGGATGGACAAAAACTTCTCATATTGGATGGAGACGGAAAAGTGACAAACAAAACATCAAATGTTGTTTATAAGTTTGTATTTTCAAATTTATAACTTTTTATATTGACGAATGTTAATTTTTTTTCTTTAATTCCAATTATCGAATTACATTTTTATAACTGTTAAATTTTGTATTCATTTTTTTAAAACCGTCTGTGCGTCACACGGGTATCAAAAACTAGTATATATATATATAGGGTGCGGTTCGCATGCAAACAAACATTTTGCCTAAGTTCCGTGTGGACAGAGGCAATTCAGTAATTGTCCATATCCCTTCCCCCATTTGTATTTATGGAAGTTATTCATTTTCCTCCACGTTTTTCAAACGACCATAACTTTTTCATATGACATTATTTTTCAAAATAAAATTCACCATGATTTTATTTGCGTTTTTATCTTTAATTCGAGACTAGGTTTGCTCGATTTGGAGAAAAAAATTTGAGCTTTTTTAGCGTTTTTTAGTACACAAGCATAGTAGCATAAAAACGCAAACATATCAGCACACTAGCACAGAACCAACACAGAATCATACGTACACTAGCACAGAACAAAAAAATGCTGATTTTTTCAGTTTTTTATATGTTTTTAAAGTTGTGCTTGTATAAATCCGTGCTACTTCGGTGCTCTTGTAAATATCAAGCAGTACCAGCAATAAAATAATGTCCAACAAAGTTGGAAAACCAAACACAAACACAATCAGCATAAAAAAAATACCAGCACAGTGTATAAAACTAATTTAAAAAATAAAACAGATAGTTTAGGCTTCGAATTAAGGTCTAAAATTCAGCATAATCCTAAATCGCTACTAGAACATGCTAAAAAACTAATCTTGAAACGCCGTAAAAAAGTCAAATTTTTTTCCTCCAAGTCAAGCAAACCTAGTCTCGAATTAAAGATAAAAACGCGACTAGAATTATGGTGGTTTTTTTTAAAAAAAAAATAACGTCGTATGAAAAAGTTATGGTCGTTTTAAAAATGAGGTGAAACTTGAAAAAGCTCAACAAGAGTTCTCTTATTTTGCCCTTCTATCCTTAATTTACGTTTTATCTCTCTTTCCCCAAGCTTTTTTAATCTCATCCATCCAGCTAAATGATCTAATGATCTAAGATTGTCCCTACCGATCTTAGGCAAAATGATGGTTCGCATTTGAACCTCCTTCTATATATATATATATATGATAAGGTTCATGTGAAAACAACTTTTATTGTGGAAACACGAAAACAAATATTAAAACCTCTATAACTTTTTCATACGTTAATATTTTATTAAAAAATTTTGCACCAAAATCCTTAAAGTTATGTTATCTTTAGTTCTAGAAAAAATTAAAAAAAAAATCAAGTTTTTTTTTAATTATTATTGCACGGATGCAATAATTTTTTTTATTATTATTATTGCACATATGCAATAATATTAAAACCTTTATAACTTTTTCATATCTTATTTTTTATAAAAAGTTGCACCATAAATCTTATAATTCTGTTAACTTTAATTCTGAAGAAAATTAAAAAAAATCAACGTTTTTTTTATTTTTTTATTATTGCACATGTGCAATAAAAAATTATTATTGCACATGTGCAATCTATAACTTTTTCATAGGCTAAGATAGTTGATAAAAAATTACACCATAAATCTTATAATTCTGTTATGTTTAATTCGGGAAATTTTTTTTTTAAAATTAACGTTTTTTTGTTAATATTGCACATGTGTAATATAATTAATACATATAATTGCACATGTGCAATAATAAAAAAATCATGAAATTTTAAATGTTTAATTTTTTTCCCAGAATTAAAGGTGGCATAATTTTAAGACTTTTGGTGCAAATTTTTTAAAAAATAAAAAATAATATTAACGTATGAGGGAGTTATAGATGTTTTAATATTTGTTTTCGTGTTTTCGCAAAAACATCTTGCTTATATATATATATATATATATATATATATATATATATATACATATAAGGAAATGATCATTTGAGAACCAATTTGATTTGAGAACTAAAAAGAACTAATTTGAGCCACATGTTTATTTACATGTATCCCCCTCCCATGAATTGTAATGGTCCCCCCTGAAATTTGTGGTTGAGATTTAGTTCTCAAAAGTTCTCAAAACAAAAAGTTCTCATTTGAACCTAACCCTATATATATATATATATATATATATATATATATATATATATATATATATATAGGAATGAGAACTAATAATAACCCCCTCTTATAGTGATAACCAAATAACTCCATCTTAGTGGTTGGATCAAAAAGCTGGTGCTATGGATGAGTGCCAAGTGGCACTGACTTGTTTTCTTTTTCTTTTTTAATTGAAAGGGTATAAGTGGTATTTTAACCAAAAGAAAAAGTACCACCCCCATTTTTAAAACGGCTATAACATTTTTATCCGAAGTCGGTTTTTTATAAAAATTATACCATTAAACTCGCCTCATTTTTTACCTTTAATTCGGATGTGATCTCGACTTTTTTTGAAACTTTTTTTTCAAACGTCCGTATTAACATCAATGCTACAAAAAAGGGCAGCAGCGCCACAAAAAAAGGCATCAGTGCTACTTTTTGTAACATTACATGTCAGTACAAACGTTTGGGAAAAAATATCAAAAAAAGTCGGGACCACATCTGAATTAAAGATAAAATTACAACGAGTCCAACGGTATTTTTTTTTTATAAAAAACCGACTTCAGATAAAAAAGTTATAGCCGTTTTAAAATGGAGGGGGTACCTTTTTTGGTGGGTTAAATGTCTAAAATACCCTCCCTAGAAAGAGAAAGAGGGTGACACTTGTCATGATTTTGGTGGTTCAAATGGGTTATTTGGTTATTGCTCCAAGCAAGGGTTATTAATAGTTCCACACCCTATATATATATATATATATATATATATATATATATATATATATATGGGAATGTTAGAATAGAAACCATCTTGAGAGAAGGAAACTAAATAACCCAAATGAAGTGACATCATTGCTCCACATCACCCATTTCTATGATAGACAAAATGGTAAGATAGACATTTACTCATCTAACTTGTTCCCCTTCAATATGACAAAAGAACAAAAGGCCCTCATCTATCCTCTCTCTTCTACTACTTTATATTTAATAATAGTTTCTCTCACTTACTTTATTAATATTTCAAATACATTTATTTTTTCGTTTTTATACTTCACTAAAAATCTATAGAGATTTTTTTTACTTTACTTTTTTTTCTATTATTTTTTAATTTCCTTTTGTGGTGTTTTAATTATCAGATATGAAATGTTACATACGTAACTTTTATGGGTCTGGTGTAAACAAGAAATGGATAAAATTTATTTACTACCCAAACTACCCTTTTGGCATTTAAATAAATGGTTATCATAATTTACTTTAAATAAAAAAAATATTAAATCTTAACCATTAGATGATCAAGATCAATGGTGATAATAGAGGGTCCTTGGTTTCTTCCACTTACAAGGGTTTCCATTTTACCCTTTCTATATATATATGGTTATGTTTATTTGAGAACTTTTTATTTTGAGAACCATTTTAGATCAAGCTTCTGATAGGTTCTTCCCATTGCTAATAAGATCCTGAAATCATTCGATTTCGTCTCTATTTTATATTTAATTTCTCTCGTGTTGTTTCTATATCAACAATTGGTATCAGAGCCAAAGTTATTCGTCTAGAATTAGAGAAATTAAAGTAAATCAAAGTTCAATTGGAGATCTGCGATGGTGTCTACAAGTTTGAGTTGGAAAAATTGGACGGGGGAAATGATTTTGGCGATCAAAGATGAAAGCGTTGTTGGTTTATCAAGGATTCGTGGAAGCCTTAGCCAGTGAATCAAAGCTACCAGATATGCTCATAGATAAGGAAAAGAAAGATATCCTTGATAAAGCTCACATGGCGGTCTTTTTTTAGTCTGGAGATCGTGTGCTTTGAAAAGTGTCCAAAGAAACATTAGCGGCTGAGATTTGGGATAAATTAGAATGTCTCTGTATGACCAAATCATTCGCAAATCGACTGTACCTTAAGAAAAGACTGTATACCTTTGAAATGACCATGGAAAAGTCATTAGAGGATCATACTAATGACTTCAACAAGATAACAATCGATCTGGAGAACATTGAAGTCAAAATTGATGAAGAAGACTAGGCAATAATTTTCTTAGCTTCCTTGCCTTATTCATATGATCATTTTTTTTATATGTTAATGTATAACAGAGAGACTCTTTCTATGGAAGATGTGTTAGCAGCCCTACATTCCAAGGAACTTAAGAAGAGATCAGACACTAAAGAAGAATCTAGTGAGGGCATATATGTTAGAGGCACGTCTGAACAAAGGAATTTTAAGAGATGTTTAACTTAAGATCAAAATCTAAATTTAGAAGAAAGTGTTTTGTATGTGGGCGAGAGACACACTTAAAAAAGGAATATCCTGATAAAGGACAAAGAAAGGTGAGAGAAGTTCATTAAAAAATTATGAAAACTCACCTCCTGAAAGTTCTATAGAAGGACATGAGAGTTCAAATGTTCTTGTTATATCAAATAAAATTTCCAAATCATAATGGGTTATGGATTCTGGTTTCTCTTACCATATGACTCCTAACAAGGGATTCTTTAAAGACTTGAAGATGGAGGATCTTGGAACAGTTAAGTTGAGTGATGATAGAGCATGATCCATCAAAGGACATGGAACTATTTCTTAGCAACGTACTTGAAGGTGGAACAAAATTTCAATTGCCACATGTGAGGTATATTCCCGAGTTATATAGAAATTTGATATCACTTGGTATGTTTGAAAGGGTTAGTTGCATGCTAATTTAAATAATAGGAAGGCCATGCTTATAAAGGGCTCAATGGTGTTATTGTCTGGTAGAAGAAGGGAAAACAACATTTATACGTTAGATGGTAATTTGGTGCAAGGGTCAGTTTCTGCTGCATTACTTGATTGTGAAAGCAAGGCGGTTTTATGGCATAATAGAATGAGGCATATCAGTTATCAGGGACTTGCTGAGTTACATAAGCAGCAAGTGTTCAAGAAGTTGAAGGATCTTTGGCACTGGTTATCGTGAGCACTATGTTATCTGTAAAGCATATAGGGTGAGATTTGGTAGAGGGATTCACTCACATAAAGGCATACTTGATTATGTGCATACTAATCTTTGGGGTCCATCTAAACATGTGTCATTGGGTGGAGCAAGATACTTTGTGTCTATTGTTGATGACTACTTAAGAAAAGTGTGGTTATATGTTCTTAAGCACAAGGATGAAACATTCAAGAAGTTTAAGGAATGGATGGTGGTGGTAGAGAATGAAACTGGTAAAAAGGCCAAAAATGTTTTGTCTGATAATGGCTTAGAATTTTGTAACAAAGATTTTGAGTAGTTGTGCAGGGATAAAGCATATCTAGGCACCTCACTGTACCAAGAACACCTCAACAAAATCGGCTTATCGAAAAGATGAACAAAACTCTACTTAAAAAGGTAAGATGCCTGTTGTTGAGTTCAGGTTTGCCTAAGAGTTTTTGGGCTGAAGCAACATTCACAATTGTATATCTCATTAATTACACATCATTATTTACTATTGATATAAAGAGTCCAATGAGTGTGTGGACTGGTGTCGCTCCAACCTATGAAACACCATAGAGTGGTTGGTTCATTAGCTTTTTCACATGTGAATCAAGCAAAATTAGAACCTAGAGCCCATAAATGCATATTTTTGGGTTACCCTAAAGGTGTTAGCGGTTATAGGCTATGGAGGATGGGTAAGCTAGTCCTAAAATAATAGTGAGTAAAGATCTTGTATTCAAAGAATATGTTATGTATAAAAATATATCATGGGCTTAAATAAGGTTTATTGGATTTTAATAATCCAAGTTATGCCCGATTTACCGATAATAATCCTGACTATGTTCATTTCTTACAATAATCCAAATTATCAAGGTATTGGAATCTGTTGCACCTCCGTTAAAAATACCCTAACCTCGTTAGTTCTTGGCTGACGTGGTATATGACGAGGGACTATTTTTGTAAATTCTTAAAATAGAGGGATGTTTTTTTTAAATGTGTTTTTAAATGAGTTTTTATGTTAATAGAAAAGAAAGTAGTAAAAAGACAGAAGAAGGTAGAAGAAGAGAAAGAAAAAGGAGCCTGTCCATTCATCTCCAGTGACACCCATTCGCCGGCACAGCCATCATCTTCTCCCGTTCACCATATCCCCCACCTAAACAAATCTCCGATTCCTCCCAACCATCATATCCTGTTTCAAGGGTGAAGGACTTAAGGAGGTCGATTAACTCGTCGGTGATTTCAAGCCTCCATAATTCGGATTTCTTTAAACCGTGATGAATTTATTTAAACCTAAAAATACACACATTAAATTTCTTTGATTTCAGCCCTAAATGTGGGTATTCTTGTTTATTTCAAACCTCAACAAGGTCACCAAAAAACCTTCATCATGCCGCTATCGGAGCTATGGAAGCGATCTGGTCCCTTTTTCGACCTTGGCTAGCCTATCAAAAACCCTATGTGCCACACGTGCCACTGTGGCTCGACGAAACATGGCTATCTCTGTCATTTTTTACCCTTCGCGAACTAGAAATGGGGGAAGGAGGTGGTCGGAGTCATGAGGGGGTCGGATGGTGAGGTCGCCGGTCGTTGAGGTTGGCCAAAGATGTAGGGATATGATCACGTATAAATAAACGTATCTCCGGAAAGTATTCAAGCCTACGGGGTTACACGTCTCGACACTAATGTATTTGTATTAATTAATTAGTTAATTAATATTTATCACGAACATTTATCGAGGAGTCGTTAAAAACTAACGGTTAATTATTAACAGGGGTGTTAGTTGTAATTAGAGAGAGTTATAATTGGATTACAATTGAGAGAAGGCTTTGAGATAGGGCCTTAGGCCGATTTCGATTAGGGCTCCCTATCTCAATCCTTAAAGTGAAAACCCTAAACTCTCTCTCTTTCCTCTCTAAAATTCGGCAAAAAGAAAAGAACCCAAGAGGGTTCGATTTCTTGTGTGGTTCGACCAAAGCCTACATCAGGAGGAGTTCGTGATTGAGTACTAGCATACGAATATCGGTGTGTCGTGTGTGCGATCGTAGAGGGATTTACTTCAAATCCTAAGAAGATCTTCTCTTACCGAGCTAAAAAGGTACACGTTGTCTATCCGGTTATTTAGATTAATTCATAGGGTAATATCCGCTGCGTACTCGTGTTTAAATCGATAAATTTTTATATAACCCAACAGTGGTATCACGAGCCACCTATGTTTTAATTAATTACCGGAAATAAAAACTTGGAAGGGGGGTAACCAAATCAAGATTCTAGCTTTTCGATCCACTTAAAATCGTGTTTTACAATTGGAAAAAGGTTTCGCAAATTAGTAAAAACGAAAAACCCTAATCTTGATCGAAAACCGGTTCTCGACCGTGGCTTGGTTCCCAAATCGAAAACCGGTTATCGACCCGTGGATAGGTTCTTGATCGAAAACCGGTTCTCGACCTGTGGCTTGGTTCCCAAAATCGAAAACCGGTTCTCGACCCGTGAATAGGTTCTCGATCGAAACCGGTTCTCGACCCATAGGTTTGTTCTCGATCGGAAACCGGTTCTCGACCCGCCTTATGTTTCCAATCGCAAACCATCAATTCGATCGTAAACCCTCAATCCGATCATAAACCATAGTTTCCGATCGGAAACCCTAAGCTTCTGATCGAAAACCCTTATTCTCGACTTGTTCATCGTAAACTCGAAGTCGTCGTGATCAAAATCTTAATTTTTGGATCGAAAACCTCTAGCCGAATCGGAAACCCTAATTTTAGGTCTAAAATTTGATTTTGTGATCTAAAATTAAGAACCCAAGTTTTTTTTATTTGATAATCAACATGTTGTACCTTTAATTTTAAATGTTAAAAAGAAATAAAAAAACCATGATGTTTCATGCAAAATCGTTTATGGTTATTACTTATATCAAAGAGGATTAAAATTAAAATTATGTTAGATAATTAGAAACCCTAAGATTATGTGATTATTTGTGATAATTGTGACATAATAAAAGGTTTTATTGCAAATTTGTTTTATGAAAATCGAAATTTGCTTAAATATCTACTGAAATATGATTTTGTTTATAAAATAAAATTTGTGTCCTAAAACTCAAAAGAAACACCGGCTCACCCATTTGAACACACTCTAAGAGAGGTATAAGTCAGGTCACCATGCTTCCCTAAATTGGGTAGGTTTTTAATTGCAAAAGTGCAAACCTCACCCCTACGCTTCTTTGTGTGTTGCGAATGGAGCTACCGAGCTCTTTTGATTTGGAAGACAAACTAAGAATTTTATAAACACATTATGTGGTGAAGATGTGCATGAATCTTCACACATAACATTTTTTATCACACATCAAAATTGTTTTTGACCCAAGCAAAACTTAAGTCTTTGCCATCCACCTTGAAAAGGACCCTTGTGGATGTCATCTTACTCATTGGTACACAATGGTAAAATGACATTTACATGGCAAATTCCCACTCATTGGTACACAATGGTGGACAATTTGTGCGTTCTTAATTGGACGACTTAAAGCGAGCTAGGCGGTGAGACCCTTGGCCCGTGGCAAAAGATGGGATGAAACATGACTACAAATTACTTGGTGCAAGATTCACAAGTGTTATTTGTAGGTCCCATAAAATCTAGGAATTGTGCTTGGAGTACAATTATTGATCGTCACTTACCTTTTGAGTGCATCATTTCTAGCAGATCAACTGATGAAATGATGGCATGTCAATTGGATCCTAGCCTTAATAAGCTTAATTGTTTAAAAGTGTTTAAACATTGGGTAATTAAATTTATTAAGGAAAAGATTATCGAAAATACTGATTTTTGAACTTAATCTGTTTTGTAGATGGCAACAACCCTCCTCAAAACAATGTTGGTCATGCTTTTCGTCAAATGTTTGAAAGAGAAAAGCTGAATGGATCAAACTTCAATGACTGGTATCATCAACTGAGGATTGTCCTTAGAGTTGAACGGAGGACCGATGTCCTTGAAAATCATTGGCCGACCGAGCCAGCTGCTAATGCTTCTGATCAAGAGAAAGCGTTCTATAATGCAGAGTATAGCAGATACGATGAGGTTGCTTGCATGATGATCTCGAGTATGACTCCCGATCTTCAGAAGCAATACGAATTTCATACACCTTGTGATATGATCAAAGAGCTAAAGAAGATGTATGAAAACCAAGCTGGTGTTGAATTGTTCGACCTAGTTGTAGAACTCCACGACTTGAAGCTTGAAACTGGTAAATCGGTCAGTAGTCATGTGCTCAAGATGAAGCGCTACTTTGACAAATTGGAATCGCTCAATTATGGGTATAATCAGGCTGTGGCAGTTGGCATGATCCTCAAATCTCTTACGAAGGATTATGAGGGTTTTGTGTGCAACTACAACATGCATAGTATGACTAAAACTATACCTGAGCTTCATGCTATGCTTGTCGAGTATGAGAAAACGATTCCTAAGAAGGCCACTGAAATACCCCAAGTTCTTATGATCAAAGGGGGAAAGATCCAAAAGGCTAAACGACCGCAAAAGGCGAAGGGCAAGAATGATGGTAAGGGAAAAGGCAAGGCAGTTGTGCTTTTTCCTAAAACCAAGCAAACCCCTCCGGCCGCAAAAGAACATCCGGCTAAAGACCAGATCTGTCACCATTGTGGTGAAGTTGGACACTAGAAGAGGAACTGTCCTACCTATCTAGCTGAGTTGATGAAGAAGAAAAAGAATACTAGCGGGGCTAGTACTTCAGGTATCTTCACAATTGAATTATTTTCCTTTTCTAAGTGTGATTCATGGGTGTATGACACTGGCTGTGGAACTCACATCTGTAATTCGTTACAGGGTCTTAGAAAGAGGAGGAAACTGAAGCCTGGAGTTTTGCAGTTGTTCGTGGGAAATGGTTTGCCAGCAGCTGTGGAAGCTATAGGAGAATATCATTTAATTCTGCCTTCTGGGTTAGTTATTGTATTAGACAATTGTCATTATGCACCTTCTATTACTAGAGGTGTAATTTCAGTTTCTTTATTGAAAAACCAAGGATTTATTAATGTATTTAATAATATCGGTATTTCAGTTTCTAAAAATAATGTTCATTATTTTGATGTTGTTCCTTGTGATGGCATTTATGAAATTGATATGCGTGGTTGTGTTTCAAATAATTCAATGTACAATATTAGCAAACGAGCCAAAACTAGTTTGGACTCTACCTATCTTTGGCACTGTCGTCTTGCCCATGTTGACAAAAACCGCATTGAAAGACTTCAACGTGAAGGGATCTTACAATCAAATGATGAATCATTTGAAAAAGACGTTTCCTGTATCTCAGGAAAGATGACAAGAAAACCCTTTCCGAACAAGCCGCAAAGGGCTAAAGACCTACTTGGACTCATTCATACTGATGTTTATGGCCCATTTAGGCATGTGTCAAGAAAAGGTGCTAGCTACTTCGTGACTTTCACGGATGATTTCAGTCGTTATGGTTATGTTTACCTGCTTAAACATAAACATGAAGTGTTTGAAACATTCAAAGAGTTCAAGAACGAAGTAGAAAATCAACTCGGAAAGATCATCAAGATCCTTCGTTCGGATCATGGTGGAGAATAATTAAGCCAAGAGTTTAAGGATTATCTTAAAGCGTGTGGAATTGTCCAACAGCTTACTCCTTCTTACACTCCTCAGCATAATGGAGTGTCTGAGAGAAGGAATCGAACCCTACTAGAAATGGTGAGGTCGATGATGAACCTTACAACTCTCCCAATATCATTTTGGGATTATGCTCTAGAAACCGCTGTACGCGTTCTAAATATGGTTCCAACCAAGAAGGTTGAAAAGACACCGCATCAATTGTGGCATGGAGAAGTCCCTGTGTTGTCTTACTTAAGAGTCTGGGGATGTGAGGCACTTGTGAAGCATGATACGCCTGACAAACTACAACCCAGGACTACTAAGTGAATCTTCGTAGGATACCCAAAGGAAACGATGGGTTACTACTTTTACAATCCTTCCGAAAATACTGTTCGTGTTGCTCGATATGCTGAATTCTTTGAAAAGAATTTTATAGCTCAAGAGAACAGTGGGAGAATTGTAGAACTACTAGAAGATGTGTCACATTCTGAAACAACTAGCAATCATCAACTTGGGGGGGGGGGATGTTCAAAGTGATGAACCTCAAGTCGATGATGTTGCGATTCCACTTCGTAGATCCGAAAGGGTCATACGTAACCCGGATAGATGGATTGGTCTAGTCGAATCCGAGGAAAACGTATCAGGAGATCTCAATGAGCCTCCGAACTTCAAAGCTGCATTATCAGATCCAGAATCTGACAAATGGCTTGAAGCTGCGAACGTGGAAATGAAATCCATGAGAGATAATCATGTTTGGAACTTGGTTGATCTTCCTCCTAACGCGAAAACCGTTGGGAGTAAATGGATCTTCAAGAAGAAGACCGACATGGATGGAAATGTACACACCTATAAAGCTCCTCTCGTGGCGAAAGGTTATACTCAATGTTTTGGCGTTGACTATGATGAGACCTTTTAACCAGTAGCTGACATTAGAGCTATTAGGATTCTCTTAGCCATAGCAGCGTACTATGACTTTGAGATATGGCAAATGGATGTTAAGACTGCCTTCTTAAATGGTTACTTGGATGAAAAAGTCTATATGGATCAACCTGAAGGGTTTATTGATCCAGAACATCCCAACCAAGTATGCAAGCTTCAAAGGTCCATTTATGGACTAAAGCAAGCATCGATCGAGGAGTTGGAATAAACGGTTTGATGAAGAAATCAAAAAGTTTGGTTTCGTTCAGAATCCCGATGAGCCATGTGTATATCCCAAAGCTAGTGGGAGTAATGTTACTTTCCTTGTCTTATATGTAGATGACATATTGATTATAGGAAAACACATTCCAATGTTGCAAGATGTAAAATCCCATCTTGGAAAGTGTTTTTCCATGAAAGACTTGGGAGAAGCAGCATTCATTCTTGGAATCAAGATCTATAGAGATAGAACTAAGCGGTTGATTGGACTAAGTCAAAGTGCTTATATTGATAAGATCTTGAAGCGATTCAAGATGGAGAATTTCAAGCGTGGTACGATACCTATGCAGGAAGGACTTGGTCTATCGGTCAAGCAAGGTGCTTCTACACCTGTTGAGGTGAAGCGTATGCAAAGAGTCCCTTATGCTTCGGCTGTAGGCTCTATAATGTATGCGGTGAGATGCACTAGACCTGATATAGCGTTTGCGCAAAATATCGTTAGCAGATTTCAACAGAATCCAGGTGAAAGTCACTGGACTGCTGTTAAGACCATTCTCAAGTACCTACGGGCTACTAGAGATTTGTTTTTGGTATATGGAGGAAATTCATATCAAGATCTCAAAGTGACCGGATACTGCGATGCTGGATTTCAGAATGATAGAGATGACACGAAGTCTCAGTCTGGGTATATCTTCGTTCTGAATGGAGGCGCTATGGATTGGAAAAGCAGGAAACAAACCACAGTTGCTATGTCTGCAACAGAGTCTGAGTACATTGCTGCTTCAGAGGCTGCAATGGAGACAGTCTAGATAAGGAAATTTATTTGTGGGCTTGACGTGATCCCTACAAGTAACTTGCATATTGATATGTACTGTCATAATACTGGTGCATTAATCATTGCCAAAGAACCTGGAGTTCAGAAGGGCGCCAGACACTATGCCAGAAGATATCACTATGTTCGTGAGCAGATCGAACAAGGTGAAATCAGATTACTCAAAGTTCACACAGATATTAACTTAGCTGATCCTTTCACGAAAGCTTTGTCGAGCCAAAGCTTGAAAGGCATGCCGAGGGCATGGGACTAAAATTAGCTAGTTAAATCATGTATGTCTGTTGTTCGGTATTTGGATAAGGGATGTTAAACAATTTCTATTTATATAATGAAATAAAGTACTTGATATGTTTGATTTCATTTACTAGTAAATTGTGTCCTATATTTGCATGTTTAATCCTTGAGTACTTGTCAAGTATTCTAAATTGTCCAGTGTCGATTAACTATATGGGAATATAGTCAAACTAAGACAAATCTGAGTGATTGGTAATATTCTTGGAATATATAATGGATGGTCCCACCAGACTCACATGGTATTCATAGGATGCATATCGGACTACCCCACTAACGAATTGTCACTTTATGGATCATCGTCAATAAGTGAAATTCGTAAATGGTTGCTTTACTTATCCTTAGACTTGAGATACAAGCAGGTCATGCATGTATGGATTGCACCTACTTAATATAGTTCTAACTATCCTGAATAAGGTAGTACAAAAGGGCTATTTTCAGTAAGTGTAGTGAAGTATGTGACTGAACACGTGTAGTCAAGAGGATTTGTTCCTTCAGCTTAAAAGTTGAAGCAGATACCACTGGGCCCCTCATTGGGACTAATTAAGATGTCTGCATGGCCATGCCTAAATGAAATCCAGATGTGTCTCGATTTTGAATTTGGTAATCTTTAATTAGTTATGGAATGAGAAACAAAATTGTTAAAGTATGAAATGACCTTGATCCATATTCATATTTAACAACGGTATCGGTAACAAAGGGATAGTAAATGACTGTACCATTTAAATACACTTTGGGAAACTCTAATTAAATA
The DNA here is from genome assembly GCA_039602395.1 of Deinandra increscens subsp. villosa. Lineage (NCBI taxonomy): Eukaryota > Viridiplantae > Streptophyta > Magnoliopsida > Asterales > Asteraceae > Deinandra > Deinandra increscens. The sequence goes on from JBCNJP010000025.1 coordinate 71,422,983, forward strand.
TTTCTGGGAGCATTGGCGTGTTGCTAGACGCTAACCAATGTTATTACCTTTATTATAACGAGCTCAAATGGGAGTTGTAGGGATATGATCACGTATAAATAAACGTATGTCCGGAACGTATTTAAGCCTACGGGGTTACACGTCTCGACACTAATGCATTTGTATTAATTAATTAGTTAATTAATATTTATCATGAACATTTAACGAGGAGTCGTTAAAAACTAACGGTTAATTGTTAACAGGGGTGTTAGTTGTAATTAGAGAGAGTTATAATTGGATTACAATTGAGAGAAGGCTTTGAGATAGGGCCTTAGGCCGATTTCGATTAGGGCTCCCTATCTCAGTCCTTAACTTGTTTTCCAAGTCTCCAAACACTATAAATAAACCTTATGGGTTTAAGGTTTAGGTGTTGATTTATCTGATAAAGTGAAAACCCTAAACTCTCTCTCTTTCCTCTCTAAAATTCGGCAAAAAGAAAAGAACCCAAAAGGGTTCGATTTCTTGTGTGGTTCGACCAAAGCCTACATCAGGAGGAGTTCGTGATTGAGTACTAGCATACGAATATCGGTGTGTCGTGTGTGCGATCGTAGAGGGATTTACTTCAAATCCTAAGAAGATCTTCTCTTACCGAGCTAAAAAGGTACACGTTGTCTATCCGGTTAGTTAGATTAATTCATAGGATAATATCCGCAGCATACTCGTGTTTAAATCGATAAATTGTTATATAACCCAACAGAAGAAGGGTCGCCGGATTGAAGGAGGTGGTCGGAGTCACGAGGAAATGAGGTTTTGATTTTACTGAATTAATAAAGTAAAAGAAATTACAAAAATGTCAAAAATGTCAAAAATGGCCCCTTCATATTAATATGTTGGTAAAAAACTTACATAAGATGTCACGTCAGCAAAGAATTAACGGGGTTAGGGTTTTTTTTTTAACGGAGGTGCAACAGATTCCAATACCTTGATAATTCAGATTATTGTAGGAAATAAAGGTAATTGGGATTATTATCGGCCAATTGGGTATAACTTCGATTATTAAAATCCAGTAAACCCATAAATAAAGAAATGACTATAAATGAATGTGAAGATAGCCATAGGGTTCATATTATGGTGGAGAAGCATGTGATTGAAGAATCTAATGAAAGGGATATGTCCGCAGAGTCAAGGGATATTGTGATTGTAAGCCCTAAGTATAGTTTAGCAAGAGACAGAGAAAGGAGAAATATTCAACCACCTGCAAGTACAGTTGTAGTTCTGAGTTCACTGATTTTTCTGCATTTGTGTTCAGTGTAGAAGAGGCTGCAAACCCCTTAACTTTTACAGAGTCTGTAAATTCAGTGAACAAACAAAAGTGGATAAGTGCTATGGAGAATGAAATGAATTCATTGTATTAAGTGAGACATGGGTACTTATTGATAAACCAGAAAACGAGAATCTTGTGGACTAAAAATGGTTATTTAAGCTAAAGGATGGGATACCAGGTGGTGAAGGTCCAAGATTCAAAGCCAGGCCGATTGCTAATGAAATATTCTCACCAATGGTAAAGCATACCTCTATTAAAGTATTATTTTCATTAACTACTTTGAGAGATTATGAATTGGAGCAACTTAATGTCAAAACTGCATTTTTACATGGTACATATTTCAGGAAGAGATCTTTATAATACGCTCTTAAGGATATAAAGTTCAAGGTCAAGAAGATAAGTTATATCTTTTAAAAAGGCCACTGTATGGGCTTAAAGAAAGCCCTATACATATACAGTGGTATAGAAGGTTTGATGATTACATAATTAAACGTGGGTTCAACATGAGCAAATATGATCATTGTTTTCGTTTCGAAGAATACAAAAAATATGAGTTTGTGTATCTTTTATTGTATGTTGATGACATGCTGGTGGCTTGTAAAAACATGTACCAGATTCAGTATACCAAGGAATTATTGATGCAGGAGTTTGATATGAAAGAGCTTGGCTAGAAAAGGAAGATACCTGGAATGGAAATTGAAAGGGACAGAGTAAATGGGTAACTATTTTTGTCTTAGAAATCTTATTTGAGAAAGGTGTTATCTAATATTTCAATGAAACAATGCAAGTCAGTTGTTACTCCTATTGCATGACATTCAAAATTGTCTAGCCTAAATATTCCTAAAATTGAGGAGGAGGCTGCAAAGATGAGAAGTATACCATATGCAAACTTGGATGGAAGTTTAATGTACCTAATCTGTAAAAGACATGATATTAGTTATGGAGTAAGTTTGGTAAGTAAGTTTCTTACTAATTAGACATGAAACATTGGGAGGCTTCAAAATGGATCCTAATATATCTAAGTGGAACTTTAAGTGTTTATTTAACATCCAGTGGCAAGTCCGAATCAGGTCCTTCAATAGAAGGGTATGTGGACCCTGATTTTGTCAAGGATTGGGATAAAGGGAGTCCCATTACAGGTTATGCATTCTTGATACTTAGCATGCTGGTTAGTTTAAAGGCATCTCTTAACTTGTTGTTGCTTTGTCTAGGGCAGAATTAGAGTACATAGCTCTTATAGATACTGTAAAAGGAGCATTGTGGTTGAGAGGGTTTATAACAGAACTGTGAGTTGAAGGAGTTGATGTTGTTGTGTTTTGTGACAATCAGGGAGCAGTGCAGTTATTAAAGGATCAAATCTTCCATGAAAGAACAAAGCATATAAATGTCAAGCTTCATTTTATAAGAAAAGTCATACCATTAAAGGAGGTTCTTATGGAAGAAATTGGTACAAAGGATAATCTAGCTGATATGTTGACAAAGTCATTACCTGGATCTGCATTTGGATTGTATTTGGAGACTTCGGGGATTGGTTGAATTTGCATCAAGATGAAGATCGTTAATAATGTGATGCTGCAGGACGACACTGGTCAACACATACTTAATTCACATAATAAGAAGTTTCTAATAGTCTTAGGGGGTACAGTGCAACTTGTTAAATTTGGTTAACGAGTTTGTTAGAGGCTAATGACTATTATAAGTGATTAGTTAGTTCCTTTTTAGATTAATCTTCTAAGAGCTTCTTCTTTCTCTCAACTTTTCTTGTTCACTTGTAATCGATTCATGTTAGTAATAAGATCCTGAAATCATTCGATTGCATCTCTGTTTTGTATTCAATTTCACTGGTGTTATTTCTAACATCAACATATTTTATGTATTGTTTGTAAAATTAATTTAAACTTAGTGAATATTATTAGGGTATATAGTGCCGTTGAGGCTCGATTGAGGTGTAACATTCCCCTCTAGGGAACACCGCCCCTATGTTTCCGTTCGGACTCCGAGAGGAGGAAGATCAGGGTGGACTCGCCATACGAACCGAGATGTTATGAGTGAGAACATCACCCTTTTATTTTTTTGTGAGCGACACCGAAGCGTTATGAAACGATGTCGCCCTCCCTTAGGGTTTATAGTGTTGTTCATGATTCCTTTGTTCATGATTCCTTACAATGTAGTTGATGAAATATGATTAATATAATGTTAGAGAAAAAAGTTAATTTTGTTTATACAAACGACCTATGAGAATAAAATTCTAATAACATACATATATGTATACCTAAAAAATAATAGATGAAACTATAAAAATATGCCTTCGACCTGTCTTCAAAGTTCACACTTAGCCTTACCTATCATTGCATTTTATGTTATCGTGTGTATACGTACGTGTAAAGATAGTAGATATAGGTCATAGATGTTGATCGAATCCTGAATCGTTTATATAATAAACGATAAAGATTACCTGTTGTCATCTGATTGAGATCAGCAGCAGTCAGGTTGTCCATCCTGTGAGTAGCCTTGGTTCCCCTTTAGGGTGTATGCTAATGATGGTGGATCGTGATGGTTCACGATTTAAGGAAAGAGAGCAGAGAGAGAGAGCCGAAAATTAGATGTAGGTGATTAGCTTCTAACCTCTCTGATAAGGCCCTATATATATACACCCAAGGGGAAACCCTAGTCTATCTAATAAGGGCAATTACGTCCATCAAATAAATGCCAGATAGGGTTAAATAAGTAATTGATTATTTAAGATAAATGACTAAAGGACATAAAATATAGGCATGAGCATTCGGGATTTCCCGTCCCGACCCGTCCCGCCAATTGCATTTCCCGAACCCGCGAATATGGTTTTTTGAATCCTGGTACCGACCCGTGAAACCGCGAATATGAATTTTCAAAATTCGGGTATTATACCGGTTTCCCGATTTTGTCCCGCCAATCCCGTGAAATTTTAAAATGAATAAAAAATAAAAAAAACACCATATCACCAAAATAAAATGATTGAATTTATCCGATTACATCAAATGACGAAAGGTCCAAAACCAAAAAACATGCCAGCAACTACCAAGTGTCCAAGTTCCACCAACATGAGTAGTTAACAAATTAACTTAATTAGTTAATTACTTAATTGATTATTTTGATTTTATTTTTAAATTCTTACCGTAACTTAATTAGTTAATTAACTTAATTAGTTATGGTAGTTTATTTTATTATTTATGTATATTCACGGGAAATCGGTATTTAATATATATTCGCGGGATATGTCCCGAATCCCATGAAAATGAAAATTCAAAACCCGATTCCCGACCCGCGAATTATATTAACGGGATTGGCGGGTCGGTTTCGCGGGAGATATTCGGTTTCGCGAGAAATACCCGGTTTTTGCACAGGCCTAATAAAATATTTATAAATTATATATACATCTATCCGTAAATAAATATATATATATAGATATATAAATATCGTCTTACATTCTCCCACTTGGCCGAATGATCATTTATAATGAGGTATTAGAAAAGTCTGATCAGAATTTAATACTCATTTCAATTTTAAACCAAAATTGCAGCAGAAAAATATAGTCATAGAGTTGATTATCCAACTCAAGACCCCCATTAATCATACCAAAACGCCAAATTTAAAATTCAACATAAATTCAGAATCAATTACAGAAGTAAGCCCTTACCGTTGATTTATAATAAAACCGTCTATATGTCCCGTTAGGCATGCGTAACATATTTAGAGACAAAATCAAACGTATGAGGAAAATTAGTAATTAGTCATTCATGTTGTGATATGCTTGGTCATTAGTAAACCTCGTCTTCGTTATGAGATCTCAGAAAAGACTTATGAGGATAGACCTTTAGTTATAGGATCCTTAAGCATATCATGAATGTTTTCAATACAAGAAGTTAGTTTCCTCTATTTGTTCTTAAATGAACAAAAAACTTGTATCGAAAATTTAATGCAGCTCCGCTCAAAACTGTTACTGTTTTAAGAGATTAGGGTAGCTGATTTTATCACAGTAAGTCTTCAATAGTTATTTATCTGGAGTTTAGGAGTCTAATGATAAATTTAGCAACAATGTTTTAGTGACAAATATATCATGTCATAATAACTTGTTGTTATCATTTTCTTATGACTCTTCCATGAATTAGATAAATCTGTCCGCAGACATAAGGATATACCCCTGAGTTGACATTTAATATCTTTTGAACACAATAAAGTCAAAATTTAGAGATAGTCAACTGCTTTAAATTTCTCACTTCTTCTATAGTTCAAATTATAGTCTTTCGTTTCTTATAGATATTGAAATGCCATTTTAGATGCTTAATTAAAAACTATTAAATTTAGGAAATGATTTTAATCATTTCTAGTATTTCAGCAATGCAGGCAATATCTAAACGAGTATAGACTTGAACATACGTAAGGCTTCTAAATAATGAAGCATAAGATTTAATTTCTTGAACCTCCTTTAGTTACTAGAGTTACAGACTAAGAGCAACGTTGCATGTTGTAATGTGTTGAACACATAATTAATCTAATGAGACTTAATTAATGTCTCGTTAGGTTGATCTTGATGTATATTGATGCTTATTGAATAAGAAACATCTTCAAGATTTTAATGTCAAAATTATGCGAGAATAAGTCGCTTTGACTCATGCAACAAGACTAATATATTATTTGCCTAAAATAATATATATAAGGGCAAATGTTGTATTAGTTGCTCTCACTCATCTTAAGGTAGGTCCATTTATCCACTTATTCTTGATGAAGAATGATTACATTTGTAACATCATCAAAATTTAAATTCACTTATGAGTTTTGCTTATATTAACCCTTTATTTGAATTTACTTATCTTAAAGACTAAGTGTTCTTTAACTTTCAGGCTTGAACCTTAAGTTTAGTTTATGAACATGTCTTTATGTTAAGTAAGTATTAAGGAAAGATATTTTATAAGTCCGTTATATCTCACTCATAATTATGAGTGAGTAGGTGAGGACAACGATGAACTCTCAAAGAATCTTTTAGAAAAGGAATAGCCTTTAGAAAACAACAATTTATAACGTTTAATTTCTCCTTCCGGATTTCAGTTTAGCTATGGAAAACTAAACTTCCAAAGTTATTCTGATTTAGGGAGTTAAGCTCATTCATAATAGCTTTATTCCATCAGATGATTGATTGATTGCTAATAATGGCTTTAGTATAAGAGATATGATTGGTAATCTTTCCAATATCCATGTAAGCTTTATTAAGGAAGTTTTCATCAAAATATGGAGGTTACTTTAGCCAATTGATCAGATTTTCAACAACAGTTCATGACAATTGTCATCATGATTAATATTTGTTGTTATCTGATTTGGTAATTTCTCCATGAAGATTGATCAATAAGTTGATTCTTCATCGATTAAGTGAGGTCGGAATCAAAATGATCAATCGTTTCAAGTTTATATTTGATTACCTACTAAGCTGGATCTAACGGGTTGAAGCAAAACATTAATGGTTTTCATAGATTTCCTCTTAATTATGTAAGTCAGAGATATTAGGAGTAACATTATATTCTAAGTGTGTGGAAGTGGATCAGTGTTATGGCGGCGTGGTGTACAAGAGGTGTAATCGGAGTTAAATTTAGAGTTACATTTAACTTTGTCTCTCCCCCCCCCCCCCCGCCTTTTGTACTTTAGGCAAGTCATGGATAAGGACTTTCACTGCTCCCACTGACCTTTAGGGACAAGTCACAGATAAGGACTTGGACTACTCCCACTAATCTTAGAATTTCTTAGGAACTTGTCATGCAACATGCTTTTTGAGGATTTTAAGGTTTAATTGCGACTAATAACTAATCATATGGTTTATACTTGGTTGCTTTCATGTCCGATTTCAGAATGAATTTTAGGGACATTTTAGGTAACCCTGTTTAGCATATGAGTTGTTATATTGAGAGCCTTGGTATATAGGAATAGATATGTAACTGAGATGACATATTTATTATCATGTTTATAAGGATACTTAGATACATAACTTAATGAAGTATCTTTAGAAGTATCATACATGAGCTACTGGTTCACCCTACTATAATCCTAATGGATTGAGGTTGTTACCATTAATTGTATGTCAATCTTGGTATTTAATCTATTAGATCTAATCTCACAACTTTCATTTTATGGTTAAGTTGATTTCAACTTTATCCTTAAAAGTTTTAGGTGAGAAAGACGTTTCTCCTTAATTAGATACAAGGATAAATAATCAATTATGTGAGTGATAAATGACTTATGCCCAGATATTCCATTTTGGGATAATATCCACTAATATGCTTGAGTTTTGGTAAGTTAGATTTCTTAGTGGAACCTTGTTTATTCCCTTTACACATATATTGTCTTTGTTAAGTTCTCACTTACGTGATAACAAAGATTATGAACATTTATTATCTAGTTATAAGTTATAAAGATTTCAATCCACGTAAGAGCAACTAGATAAGTATAACCAACAATTTTGAGAGATTGAGGTAATAGTGACATTGTCATAGTTATTTGAAACCTTATAACCGTCAGTGTCTTACTTAGGTAATGATACTAAGTTCCAAGTGATGTTGGATCACAATAAGGTATCATAAAGTGTAATGCAGTGATAGTTTTTCATGGTTTGTACAACTTTGACATTAATTTTGTCAATTGCTCTCATTATAGTTGTTGTTTTATTTCTAGTGCATTGATTGTAAGAGACCTTTATAATGCTAGTTTCACTTCACTATGTTAGTTTAAGAATTAATGGGCATAGTTATCATTATTGATTATTCTTTGTTAGCCAGTTGTTCCATTAGAAACTTATAACTGGAAGTTTTCTTGTATCTTATTTTAGAAAATTAGAACTATCCTCCTTATTTAAGCTAATTTAATTGTATAAGGGTATAATGATTTTGAAGTGAACAAATTTGCTTTTCTAGTTTAGGGCATTGTTTATCCTTTGCACACAATATTGTCATACACTCGCTTTTCGTTGGTACTTGTGAGTCATGACAAAATTTAAAATGAAAATAAAAATAATGTTTAAGTGTGCTAAGAAAATATGCATTATGAAATGCTCTAGAAAAGTCTATCTTGAAACATGTGTAAGCCCTGTAAGGGTCATGTTTTCAATTATTATGATGTGTTTACTAAATCATTAACCTAATTTACACTTTATATAAAGCATCATTAGATGTAAAGTGTTTGCATGCATTTAAGAAGTTCTCCTAAACTTTATTACTTACACGATGTTTAGATTAGGAAATCTGAAACATCTCCCCTGATATCCTTTGTTTAAAGGGATTTTGATTATCATGATAGACAATTTGAGTAAACTTTTACTCGCTTTTAATGTTCTGGTTGTAAAACCTTTTATTAGAGAGAGTAATTAAGAGTGTTTTGTCTTAAGAGATAATCAAGATTATTATGATGAGAGGAAAACATTTACGGAAACATATAGTGATTATGTTTTAGAGTGGATTCATTATGGAGATTAAAAGTTAAATTAGTTCAAAAGAAGATCTAAGAGTGAGTCTAAGGGGTACTTAAAACTAAGGCACAATAATAATGCATAATGATATACGAAGATAATGTACAATCATAAACTAAGGCATAATAATAAAGAATGCACAATTTTAAATTAAGGCGCAATAATAAGGCGTTCTTATAATTAATAATAATGTGCAATTATAAAACAAAAGAAGATGTGATATAGTCTGTTATATCACCAAAACAACAGACTAGTTAGGTTCTACTTAAATGAATCAGCTTTCGCGTTGGTTACTTGCCTATCACCTAAGCATTATGAACTAGATAAGGGTATGTGCATAAAGTGATGTATCACATCAGCGTTGGCCAGAAATGATACACCATAAGCTTTATGTACAAGTTAGTTTCGCTGAATACATGTGCAACTCATCAGCGTTGGCCAGAAAAGACACACTTGTATACGAAAGGCGAATGCTTAATTCTTAGTTGATAATCATTTCAAAAACAACGAATCAGCGTTGGCCAGAATCGAGGTTTTAAAGATGTTATCAATTTAAGCAAATAAATTAGTTTAATTTAAAATAAGTTAACTAGTATTAGAAATAATGATGACATTGATTAAGGTAGCAAATCAGCGTTGGCCAGAATTACTACATGTCAATAACTAATACAAGTTAATAAATTAATCTAATTTGATTTTAAATCAGTGATAATAAGTTTACTTGTTAGAAGAATTTAAATGACATTATGTAGGTAACAAATCAGCGTTGGCCAGAATTGGAACTTTATTAGATGTCTTTTATTAACTATAAATTACACAAGTTAATTAGTTATTCGATTTAAATTGGTGTTAGGTTTTGTAAAACGTAAGTTTGTAAGGTTTTAAACAAAACTAAATTTAATGTTAAGCCCCAAATTTAATAGTCAGCCCCCTGTTGCGCGAATCGAACTCCGCGGTGAGTTCGCCGCGGTTCGGGGCGGGAGCCCCGGGGAAAAAATTTCTGAGGGTATCCGGTCAAAAAAGAAGGGAATCCGATCGCAAAGAGGAGTTTCCGATCGAAAAGAGGAACCCGATCGTGAAGGGATACCCGATCGAAAAGCGGGTATCCGATCGGAAAGTAGTCGATCGAAAAGGGGTGTCTGATCGAGAAGCAGGTTTTCGATCAAAGATTAGGTTTTCGATCCGATGTTAGGTTTTTGTAGGTCCGAAAATCTCCCAAACACACGATATTTGATTGTAAATGAGTGCGGAATCCTCAAATACAATTGATTCAAGAAGAATAGTAGTAGAATATACTAGATCTATATGAAAAATGAAGTCTTGAATGTAAAACAACTACTAGAAGCTGATCGTAAACAAGAGTGATAATGGAAATCGTAAACAGCCTTGAATATTCTTGAAAAGCTTCCTGACAAAGAAAGTTAATGAGGTTTATATACTACCTCTACAAAATCGCAAACCTAGACAAGCCCATTAATAATTAACTAATAAGCCCAAAACAATACAAAGTTAGCCCAATAACAAATGTTCATGCCTTAAATAATCCTACCTCAACAATCTTCCCCTAGGCATGAATCATTTGACCTTTTCTTTTACGGCAGCAGGAGATCGAATCTGAAAGTATTCAATGTGTTGTTCGACCACCATTTGTTTGCTACAATCCGCTCTGCAGTCCCATGAAAGATTCCCACCCTCACAGCATTCTCCATATCATTTTCATCACCAAGTATAGGCTGTGAGGCGAGCAGCTTGATGTCTCTTTCTCCAAACCTGAGCAGATCAACTGGATCGTAAAATCGAAACTGCCGCATCCCCTTGCAGAGAACCACCACCTCATGAGTTGTTGGATCATAAAACCAACAGTCAAAATTCTTGACTAAGGTGTCGTCTTGAATTTCATCCAACATGTTAATAACTCTTGTGCGCTTGGTAGGTGGCCTTCTTGCTTCTCCCATGGGCTCACCAGTAGCAGGGTCAGTACCTGTCTCAACCCACCTTACCTGCTTCAGCTCAAAATCAGTGAAATTGTTTTCCAGATGGCTCAGCAAGTTGTTTCTGATAAGATCCCCATCGGAGCTGTTCCATCTGTTGATAAATGGAGCTCGAAGCAGACTCCTAATCTCGGGCTCAGTCCAGGAATGAAATTGCCCACGAGTTTTGTAGTATTCCACTGGACTGTAGCCTTCACGAATTACAGCAAACAGTTTCTTCTCTGTGTCATAGTGCCAGCAAAGGATGTTTTCACGACTCCCGCTCTTGTCTAATGAGCTCTCACCAAGATCAAGGGTGTATTGCGTGGGGGTAGTCCTTGAAAGAATTCACGGAACCAGTTGTCGTGTCCCTCAGGAGCTTTGGAGATGATTCTGCCACTTCGGGCGTAATCTGACATCTCAATGTTTTCATCTCCATCATCCTCAGTTGCTTCACTTGTACCTTGAGCTGAAGAGCTTTGACCCGAGGCACCTGAAGTATTTCCCTCTACTGCACTTTTAAAGGCATTGAACCTTTTCTTCAGGTCCATCAGAGCTTCATTGAGATACTTCATTCTTGTCTTGTCAGCCTCCTCTCTCTCTTCCATCCTTCTGTTATCTGCTACCTCTTTCTCCCTTAACCTTCTGTTCTCTGCTTGCAGTGCCATAATCTCATTCTGTCTGGTCCTGTTCTGAGAGATCAGAAAGTTGATATGAGGATCGGTGCTTATCCTCAGTTCAATTGGTAGCTCAGCAGCTTGAAAGGCCTAAATCCAGGAATAGTTGTTGGCAGAGTTACCACAGGAGCTGCACTCACTCTTACCGGGCTTGGAGCAATGAAGGTGTGATCAACCTCCAGAAATTGACTTTCTTCCCGAACTGGGCTATGCTCGGTCAGAACTGGAGTTTCAGTTTGCACAGGAGCAGGTTGATCTTGCACATCTTCAGTCTGTGTAATAGAAGGTTGCTCTTGAAGGGCTTCATCAATTGTTTATTCTTGACCACTGGGACCCTCAGAACTGGATCCAGCTGGTTGTACAACCAATAGACTTGAGCTTGTCTTGGTGAACTTGAACCGTATGCTCCTTGGATCAGATTTCTTTCGGGGAGATGGCTCACGAGCAGGAACGGGTTCTTCTTCCAGAACATCATCAATAGACAAATTCAGCTCTGGAGGTGTAGTGTCACTCCCAGATGAGCCAATCATATCATCCCTCGACCTTTTATGGGTTAGTGGCTCCAAGTCTCCATAAATATCATCTTCTGAGATGTCCTGACCAGCAAGAATGTCATCCATTACATTTTCTTCATCGGAGGGAATAACATCTTCATCTTGTACATTAACAGCCGGAGTTGCCGTTAAGTCTTGATCTTCTGTAATGGATGCATTGACATTGGGCACATCAGCTTCTGCATCAGAATCATCCATCACTTGTTCCCTTGCAACCTCTGGGAACGCCCCTCTCTTAGCCCACTCCAATCTTCCTTCAAACATTTGCTTACCCGGTCTATCTTGGGTTTGCAAGCCAAAGACCCCAATATCCATCACCTTCACATCAAGCTTCTCAATACTCTCCTCTATCATCGGATACTTCTTCATCACTACCATTTGAACGAACCTCGGCGTCATTAGAAACTGCTCTCTGGCACTCAGTTCTGCATTGCCTATCCAATCAAATAGCATCATCCTTGAGTAGTTAAAGTTCCAGTCTAAGGCCAATGCTACTAAGGCAGTTCCACAGTTCCTTTTCCGTCTTGCAATGCTTAAAGCCTTGAGCAATATCTGGTGTCAATGCCATTGTCATAATCGCAAAAGCCCTCTCAGCCTTGTTACATCTTTCCCAGTCGTCATCCTCAAACTCATCTTCAGTCTTAGCCTTTCCTGCATTAGCTCCTGTGGCATGAGTCGGTATATGTGGTCCATTAAGCACTGCTCTCCACAACCTTAAGTCAACACTCTTCAAGTGGTTTTCGAACCTATACTTCCATTCCAAAAAGTTATCCGCTGAAGTAAGTCTAGGTGGACGAGTAATAGATCCAATCTCGAAGTCCAATTTCTGATACATGCTTGGTTCAAAATCCACTACCAAACACACGATATTTCTATCACAAACGAGTGCGGAATCCTCGTAAGTGATTGATTCAAGAAGAAAGATGAAGAGAACACAAGAAAACGATGATTTAAACGATAAAAAGTTGATATTTGCACACAAGAAACCTTGTCGGGTACAAAACAGTAATCGTAAACAAACCTCTCGGATTTACGATCGTAATCTCCAATGGATCGTAAACACCTTATGGCTGCCCTCTCTCAATCGTAAACAAGCACCACAAATGAGGAGGTCTTGAGGGGTTTATATAGCCACCCCATTGGGTTTACTATTGGCCCCTTGTGGATTATAAACCCAATAGTAAACCCAAGCCCAATCATAAACTAGCCTAAATACAATAATCAAACTAGCCTATGATCCTAATTAAACCCTCTAAGCCCAGCCCAACTTATTTAATATTACAAGCCTCATAATCTAGCCTCTACAATCTTCCCCCAGGCTTGTGATATTAAATGTCTTCGATCTTTGAAAAACTTCTTCTTGACTGGCTGGCATAGATGCTGATGAAGATTCTTTCCGCAGAAATCTTCAATGGGTTTCATGACGGGCACTTGGGACTTCCTCTTGATCAGCATCAGCTTGAACTTCTTGAAATACAAGCAATGAAATGGAGGACTCTCATTGACTTGCTTCTTGAAAGAAATGGTTTTTGCTGTATCTTCGGTAACTATCTTGAATCTCCAAAACAATTAGAGGTTAAATTTTGAAAAACCCTAACTGTGAAGAACTTGATTGTTGAACATGGATCTTCATGATCTCTGACTGCTCTCATTTTCTTTTTCAAAGATTTGACTTGAAATCTTCAGCTTCCCCTAAACTTGTGAGCATTTTCTTTGAAAAAACTTTTGAAGCTTTTGAATACTTGTAAAGACACCAACAACTTCCCCTGAACAGTTGCTTTTCAGATGGAAGTCTTGTCCGGCTGGTTCTTTAACTTGAGCAGCAGCAACATCTTTCTATCATCAACCTGTCTGACACACATTTGAAAAAATATACACTACCAGACATGTGATGACTGGTCTTTGGGTTAGGAGGTAATTATCATCTGTTCAGTTGATTCAAATTAACATAATTTTAACCAAAAACCCTAATATAGATTACGGGTTTTCTATAAAACTTCCCCTGAACCCAAAGACCTCTAAAGACTTCCCCTTAGCTGATAACTTCCCCTCAGCTAAGGACTTCCCCTGAGATAATACATATTATCCTCGAGTTCCCTTCGGATACTATGTATTATGGAAGTCTTCTCGGATAATACTCATTATCCTCCCTCCTTCCCCTAAAAATTTGTCAAGATCTGACGGAGGAAGTCTTTTCCATTAAATAATAAGTATCATCCTCGAGTTCCCTTC